>CM019071.1:37510354-38218003 GCA_009667805.1 Leptobrachium leishanense | reverse complement strand
CACAGATTACAATTCCCAGAAACCTCCTATAAATCAGTGAGACCCCCTGATTCTGTGGCAGTGACAAGAACAGATTACAAGTCTTAGAAACTCTTAAATCAGTGTGACACCCTGATCGGTGGCAGTGAGAAGACACAAATTACAATTCGCATAAATCTGCTAGAAGTATGTGGGACCCCTGATGGGTGGCAGTGAGAAGACACAGATTACAAATCTCAGAAACCTCCTTTAAATCAGTGAGACCCCCTGATGGGTGGCAGCCAGTGAGAACACACGGATTATAACAATTCCCAGATATTTTGTAGAAATTAGTGACCCCCAAAATACTGGGTGGCACTGGCTGTGTGACAAGACACAGATCACCTCAATTCCCAGATATTTTGCTGAATTGAGCACCCAAAATAGTTGCTGGGACTGAGCACAAAGATTACAACAATTCCCAGATATTTGGTAGAAATGAGACCCCCCCCAGTAGCATGGCAGACCGGCAGTAAGAACACACAACAACAATCTCCTATGAAATCTCCTCTCAAATGCGTGCAGAAGCGCTGCGTGGAAACGTTATATAGTGTGCTGCGGGACTTAGCTCTTTGAGCCCATGATTGGGCAAAATTTGCCTAATCAGGACTCTGAGCCGTGATTGGCATAGTGCTGAACCTGTCTTGCACCTGACCAAAGGCTGTAGCCAATTACAAGCTTCAGGCCAGTGGAAAAGTGCATTGTGGTGCATTGTGGGTAAAAACGCGGCGAACATGCGGAAATGTTCGTAGTTCGCGAACAAACGAACAGACTATGTTCGATGCGAACTCCGAGCCGTCAAACCGAACAGCTCACCCTGAATATATGGAGGAACCCCTAAAAAGACACCCACACACCCTGAATATATGGAGGAGCCCCTAAAACAACACCCGCACACCCTGAATATATGGAGGAACCCCTAAAAAACACAACCCTGAATATATGGAGGAGCCCCTAAAACACACCCTGAATATATGGAGGAGCCCCTTAAAAACACACCCGCACACCTTGAATATATGGAGGAGCCCTATAAACACACCCGCAACACCTGAATTATGGAGGAACCCCTAAAAAGACACCCGCACACCCTGAATATATGGAGGAGCCCCTAAAAACACACCCGCACACCCTGAAATATGGAGGAGCCCCTAAAAAACACCCTCCACACCCTGAATATATGGAGGAGCCCCTAAAAACACACCCGCACACCCTGAATATATGGAGGAGCCCCTAAAAATACACCCACACACCCTGAATATATGGAGGAACCCCTAAAAACACACCCACACAACCTGAATATATGGAGGAGCCCCTAAAACACACCCACACACCCTGAATATATGGAGGAACCCCTAAAAAAGCACCCACAACCCTGAATATATGGAGGAACCCCTAAAAACACACCCACACACCCTGAATATATGGAGGAGCCCCTAAAAATACACAACGCACACCCTGAATATATGGAGGAGCCCCTAAAACACACCCCCAACACCCTGAATATATGGAGGAACCCCTAAAAAGACACCCACACACCCTGAATATATGAAGGAGCCCCTAAAAAGACACCCGCACACACCTGAATATATGGAGAACCCTAAAAAGACACCCACACACCCTGAATATATGAAGGAGCCCCTAAAAAGACACCCGCACACCCTGAATATATGGAGGAGCCCCTAAAACACACCCTCACACCCTGAATATATGGAGGAGCCCCTAAACACCTCACACCCTGAATATATGGAGGAACCCCTAAAAACACACCCTCACACCCTGAATATATGGAGGAGCCCCTAAAACACACCCACACACCCTGAATATATGGAGGAACCCCTAAAAAAGCACCCACACACCCTGAATATATGGAGGAACCCCTAAAAACACCCCACACACCCTGAATATATGGAGGAGCCCCTAAAAATACACCCGCACACCCTGAATATATGGAGGAGCCCTAAAAACACACACCACACACCCTGAATATATGGAGGAACCCCTAAAAAGACACCCACACACCCTGAATATATGAGGAGCCCCTAAAAAGACACCCGCACACCCTGAATATATGGAGGAAACCCTAAAAAGACACCCACACACCCTGAATATATGAAGGAGCCCCTAAAAAGACACCGCACACCCTGAATATATGGAGGAGCCCCTAAAAAACCACACTCTCACCCTGAATATATGGAGGAGCCCTAAAAACACACCCTCACACCCTGAATATATGGAGGAACCCCTAAAAACACACCCTCACACCCTGACTATATGGAGGAACCCCTAAAAACACACCCGCACACCCTGAATATATGGAGGAACCCCTAAAAAACACCCCTCACACCTCTGAATATATGGAGGAACCCCTAAAAACACACCCTCACACCCTGACTATATGGAGGAACCCCTAAAAAACACACCCGCAACACTGAATATATGGAGGAGCCCCTAAAAACACACACCACACACCCTGAATATATGGAGGAACCCCTAAAAAAGCACCCACACCCTGAATATATGGGGAACCCCTAAAAACACCCACACACCCTGAATATATGGAGGAGCCCTAAAAACACCCGCACACCTGAATATATGGAGGAGCCCCTAAAAACACACCCACACACCTGAATATATGGAGGAGCCCCTAAAAAGACACCCACACACCCTGAATATATGAAGGAGCCCCTAAAAAGACACCCGCACACCCTGAATATATGGAGGAGCCCCTAAAAAGACACCCGCACACCTGAATATATGGAGGAACCCCTAAAAGACACCCACACACCCTGAATATATGAAGGAGCCCCTAAAAACACACCCACACACCTGAATATATAGAGGAACCCCTAAAAAACACCCACACACCTGAATATATGGAGGAGCCCCTAAAAAGACACCCCACACCCTGAATATATGGAGGAGCCCCTAAAAAGACACCCGCACACCCTGAATATATGGAGGAGCCCCTAAAAACACCCGCACATGGTAGCGCTGTACAAAGGTAGAGACAGAACAACAAATATACATACATTTGACAGACACAGAACAGGAGGAGAGGTGTGACATAGTAGGGGAGGGTGAAGTAACGGGGTGCATGAGGGGCTGAGTGGGAAGGTGGTGTAAGAAATGTACAGTTGGGAATCCTGAAGTGAGCTGATAGTGTTCTCTAAAGTAATGCGTTTTCAGAGACTTCTTGAAGGACTGGAGAGATGGGAAGAGTCTGATGTTGCGGGGGAGGGAGTTCCATAGAAAGGGGGCAGCTTGGGAGAAGCCTTGATGGCGAGAGTTAGGGGGTGCGGTACGAGGAGCTGATAGCATCAGATCATCAGCCGAGTGAAGTGGTCGGGACGGGATGTACCTGCTAATAAGGGAGGAGATGTAGGCAGCGGCGCAGTATGGCGAGCTTTGTATGTGACCAATATAATGAATTGGATTCTAAAGGAAACAGGAGCCAGTGTAGAGACTGACAGAGAGGTGAGGTGTGAGAGGTGTAGGAGGTGAGGTGTGAGAGGAGCAGGGAGTGAGGAGAGGTGCGGGAGGTGAGGTGTGAGAGGTGCGGGAGGTGAGGTGTGAGAGGTGCGGGAGGTGAGGTGTGAGAGGTGCGGGAGGTGAGGTGCTGGAGGTGAGGTGTGAGAGGAGCAGGAGTTGAGGTGTGATAGGAGCAGGGAGTGAGGTGAGGTGCGGGAGGGGAGGTGTGATAGAAGCAGGGAGTGAGGTGAGGTCAGGAGGTGAGGTGCGAGAGGTGAGGTGTGAGAGGTTCGGGAGGTGAGGTGTGAAAGGAGCAGGGAGTGAGGCGAGGTCTGAGCAGGGCTGGATTTGCATCTCAGGAGCCTGTAGGCACAGAAATGTGGGGCGCCCCTACCCCCCTCCCCAGAAAATACATGCCAAAATGACCTTTTAAATTCTTGCTTTGGGGCAAACTAAAAAAAATCAAAACTGAAAAGCAGTTTCTCTCTGCGTCAGAAGGGGCAGAAACGGTATTGTTGGTTGAGTTTCTGGGGCGGCATTGTGTGTGTGTGTGTGTGTGTTTATGTGTAAAAGCATATTTTTTATTTTTACAGTTGAGAGACTTTGTCACCAAACCCCACCTCAAAGCCGCTGTGATTACGAGACCTTCGTGGTTTGAGCGCTTGTGCCTTCAAGAGAGCTACCCCAAAGGCCTTATTTCCACGATATACTCCTCAATAGGGATGGGCCGAACACCCCCGTGTTCGGTTCACATTCGAACTCGAACAATTTCAAAAGTTCGAGTTCGGACACGAACACGATCCGAACTCAATGCAAGTCAATGGGACTCGAACGAACGATTTTTAGAGTGCCCTCCAAGAGGGCATATATGCTAGATATTTGCCATAAAAGGTGTATGGGGGTCCGGGTAGTGCCCTGGGGGACAGGAAACAAGGACAAAAAGTTTTAAAAAAAGACGTTTTTAAAGGAACAGTGTTTTTTCAATGAAATAAAGGTTAAGAATAAAAACGAAAAATTCCTTCAAATATCGTGCCTAGGAGGTCCCCATAACCTGCCGTGAAGTGGCGGATTTGTAGGATGTATAGAAACATTTAAAAACAAAAAAATGACATTTCAAATGACGGTAAATGCTTTTCCTTTAATCTATTCATAAACAACTGCTTGGGGCGGCAGCCTGTATGAAAAGAGGAGACGTTTTAGGACACGCAGAACAAGTTTAGTGATTTTTTGCCTAAATTATGGTGAAACTTATGCAGGCTTTGGATGAAAGTAACAACAGGTGCATTAAAATTGGACATTTGCCCAATCAGAACTCTGAGCCCTGATTGGCATAGTCTTGCACCTGTCTTGCACCTGACCTGTGGTCAGGTGCAAGGCTGTAGCCAATTACAAGCTTCAGGCCAGTGGAAAAGTGCATTGTGGTCCATTGTGATGCATTGTGGGCGAACCCGCGGAAATGTTCCATGTTTTCCGAACGGGCAATGTTCGAATCGAACTCATGTTCGGATCGAACCGCCAGCCCATGCCTACTCCTCAATTACCTCGACCCTCGAATGGAAGGAACTGACTTATATTAAAGCTTGGCATAACGACCTGGGAGAGGAGCTGGAGGGAGATGAGTGGCTGGACATTTGGGAGGCGGCTCGGAGATCATCTATTTGCACCACGCACCAGGAGCAATCCCTAAAAATGATATTTCGATGGTATACCACTCCAGAGAAGCTTATTAAAATGAAAGTGACTACCACAGATGTGTGTTGGAGACTTTGTGGCGATGAGGGAACCTTCCTGCACATGTGGTGGACGTGCCCCCGTCTCAAACCCTTATGGTCGAAACTGCACTCTTTAGCCCAAACTGTGTTGGTGAGGGAGGTACCTTTCACCCCGCCAATATTTCTCCTTGCATCCCCCCTGGAGGACTTTTCCTTGCACCAGAACAAGCTCCTAGCTAAGATGACCTTGGCAGGGCGCCGTGCCATCGCGGCCGAGTGGAGGGCATTAGAGCCCCCCCGCTTTGGCTGGGTGCTGGCTAATACAGAGACGCGGCTCTTATGGACGAACTCATCACAGCCAAGGTGCATCATACGATGGACGCGTTTTATAAATTGTGGGAGCCATGGCTAGATTATGACATTTAGATACTTACCTGCTCTGAGTCCTGGCCTGCAGACGTGGGATACCTAGGGTTAACATGTCGTGGAGGACGGTTCAACCAACGGGTTCTCTCTCCTTTCCTTTCTCTCATCCTTCCTTCATTTTTTTTCTATTCCCTCTCTCTTCTTTTCTTTCCCTCTTCTTCCCCAGTTTGTCTCATTTAAACTTGCGACGAGGTGGGGTACGTTATAATCATGTACTATTTACTATTGTTTACTTGTAGCCCCTGGAGTCGATCATTGAATTTAATAAAATATGTTAAAAAAAAAGCATATTTTGCCTCGGCTGTAAAAGAGAGAAACATACATTTTGCTGTAACTTGTTTTCAGTTTTTTATTTTTCCACATCACATGGTCCTGTTTGTATCATTAGACCAGACTCTGATCAAACCAATGACACTCACTTAACCCTGTGCGCTGTACAATTCAGAGATGCAGCTTCCAAAGTCCCCCTGTCTTTCCTCACTGCAGCGCCACGGTCTAGGTTGTCGATGAAACAATGCATTGCATCATTAGCTCCGCACTTGCTGGCAGTGCGGGAAATGAGAGGGTGAGTCAGTGCAGCGTCACTGCGCACTTTATAATTATGATTAATAAAGCTGCGATAGAAAAAATAATATTTGTTATTTTATTTTTATGTAAATCTCAGCTGGTTATATTTGGTTTCACTGGAAAGATCATAATCTGACCAAACCAATGACACCTCATATGTGCCTCTAACCCTCAGAGATCCAGAGATACAGGGGCTAAATGATTGTAATGGAAAAAAAACCTTTTATTTCAGAGCAAGGCGCCCCCTTGTGACAGGCGCCTGGAAGTGAGGTGAGGTGCGGGAATTGAGGTGTGAGAGGTGCGGGAGGTGAGGTGTGAGAGGTGTGAAAGGTGCAGGAGGTGAGGTGCGGGAGGCAAGGTATGAAAGGTGTGGGAGGACAGGTGTGAGAGGTGCGGGAGGTAAGTGAGGTAAGGGAGGTGAGGTGTGAGAGGTGTGAGAGGTGAGGTGTGAGAGGTGAGGGAGGTGAGGTGTGAAGGGTGTGAGAGGTGCAGTATGAGGTGCAGGGGGTGAGGTGTATGAGTCTGGCACAGGCGTTCATTACAGACTACAGAAGGAGAATCTGGGATCTCTTAAGGCCAGAGAAAAGGAGGTTACAGTAGTCAAGGCGGGAGATAATAAGAGTTTGGATGAGCATTTTAGCAGAGTCTGGATTAAGAAAGGGACGGACGCGCACAATGTTTTTTAGGTGGAAGTTGCAGGATTTGGTTACTGACTGAATGTGAGGAGTAAAGGAGAGATCAGAGTCTCAGAGGACCCCGAGGCAACGAGCCTGTGAGGTAGAAGTCCAGGAATTTGGTTACTCTGGGCTGAAATGGAGCATCTTTTTCCATAGTTAGGCTTAGGTTTCTATGTGTGATTGTTTAACCTGATATTCTGCTGAACGCGGCGACAACAAAGAGCGAGGCGGCGACAACAAAGAGCGCAGCAGCGACAGCAAAGAGTGCGGCGACAACAAAGAGCGCAGCAGCGACAGCAAAGAGCGCGGCAACAACAAAGAGCGTGGCAGCGACAACTAAGAGTGCGGCGGCGACAACAAAGAACGCGGCAGCGACATCAAAGAGCGTGGCGACAACAAAGAGCGTGGCGACAATAGAGAGCGCGGCGACAACAAAGAGCACGGCAGCTACAACACAGAGCGCGGTGTCAAGAAAGAGTGTGGCGGCGACAACAAAGAACGCGGCGGCGACAACAAAGAGCGTGGTGGCGAAAACAAAGAGCACGGCGACAACAAAGAGCACGACAGCTACAACACAGAGCGCGGCGTCAAGAAAGAGTGCGGCGGCGACAACAAAGATCGCGGCGTGACAACAAAGAACGCGGCAGCGACATCAAAGAGCGCGGTGATGACAAAGAGCGTGTTGACAACAAAGAGTGTGACGGCGACAACAAAGAGCGCGACGGCGACAACAAAGAGCGCGACGGCGACTACAAAGAGCGCGGCGACGACAACAAAGAGCGCGACGGCGACTACAAAGAGCGCGGCGGCGACTACAAAGAGCGCGGCGGCGGCAACAAAGAGCGCGGCGGCGACAACAAAGAGCGCGGCGGCGACTACAAAGAGCGCGGCGGCGACAACAAAGAGCGCGGCGGCGACAAGAAAGAGCGCGGCGGCGACTACAAAGAGCGAGGCGGCGACAACAAAGAGCGCGGCGGCGGCAATAAAGAGCGCGGCGGCGGCAACAAAGAGCGCGGCGACGACAACAAAGAGCGCGGCGGCGACTACAAAGAGCGCGGCGGCGACAACAAAGAGCGCGGCGGCGACAACAAAGAGCGCGGCGGCGACAACAAAGAGCGCGGCGGCGGCAATAAAGAGCGCGGCGGCGGCAACAAAGAGCGCGGCGACGACAACAAAGAGCGCGGCGGCGACAACAAAGAGCGCCGCGGCGACTACAAAGAGCGCGGCGGCGACTACAAAGAGCGCGGCGGCGACAGCAAAGAGCGCGGCGGCGACAACAAAGAGCGTGGCGGCGACAACAAAGAGCGCCGCGGCGACTACAAAGAGCGCGGCGGCGACAACAAAGAGCGCGGCGGCGACAACAAAGAGCGTGGTGGCGAAAACAAAGAGCACGGCGACAACAAAGAGCACGACAGCTACAACACAGAGCGCGGCGTCAAGAAAGAGTGCGGCGGCGACAACAAAGATCGCGGCAGCGACATCAAAGAGCGCGGTGATGACAAAGAGCGTGTTGACAACAAAGAGTGTGACGGCGACAACAAAGAGCGCGACGGCGACAACAAAGAGCGCGACGGCGACTACAAAGAGCGCGGCGGCGACAACAAAGAGCGCGGCGGCGGCAATAAAGAGCGCGACGGCGACTACAAAGAGCGCGGCGGCGACAACAAAGAGCGCGGCGGCGACAACAAAGAGCGCGGCGGCGGCAATAAAGAGCGCGGCGGCGGCAACAAAGAGCGCGGCGACGGCAACAAAGAGCGCGGCGGCGACAACAAAGAGCGCCGCGGCGACTACAAAGAGCGCGGCGGCGACTACAAAGAGCGCGGCGGCGACAGCAAAGAGCGCGGCGGCGACAACAAAGAGCGTGGCGGCGACA
The DNA here is from genome assembly GCA_009667805.1 of Leptobrachium leishanense. Classification (NCBI taxonomy): domain Eukaryota; kingdom Metazoa; phylum Chordata; class Amphibia; order Anura; family Megophryidae; genus Leptobrachium; species Leptobrachium leishanense. The sequence goes on along the minus strand of CM019071.1, from coordinate 38,209,262 downwards.
ACAAAGAGCGCCGCGGCGACTACAAAGAGTGCGGCGGCGACAACAAAGAGCGCGGCGGCGACAACAAAGAGCGTGGTGGCGAAAACAAAGAGCACGGCGACAACAAAGAGCACGACAGCTACAACACAGAGCGCGGCGTCAAGAAAGAGTGCGGCGGCGACAACAAAGATCGCGGCGGCGACAACAAAGAGCGCGGCGACGACAACAAAGAGCGTGGCGACAACAAAGAGCGTGGCGGCGACAACAAAGAGCGCGACGGCGACAACAAAGAGCGCGACGGCGACTACAAAGAGCGCGGCGGCGACAACAAAGAGCGCGACGGCGACTACAAAGAGCGCGGCGGTGACAACAAAGAGCGCGGCGGCGGCAACAAAGAGCGCGGTGGCGACAACAAAGAGCGCGGCGGCGACTACAAAGAGCGCGGCGGCGACAACAAAGAGCGCGGCGACAACAAAGAGCGCGGCGGCGACTACAAAGAGCGAGGCGGCGACAACAAAGAGCGCGGTGATGACAAAGAGCGTGTTGACAACAAAGAGTGTGACGGCAACAACAAAGAGCGCGACGGCGACAACAAAGAGCGCGACGGCGACTACAAAGAGCGCGGCGGCGACAACAAAGAGCGCGACGGCGACTACAAAGAGCGCGGCGGTGACAACAAAGAGCGCGGCGGCGGCAACAAAGAGCGCGGCGGCGACAACAAAGAGCGCGGCGGCGACTACAAAGAGCGCGGCGGCGACAACAAAGAGCGCGGCGGCGACAACAAAGAGCGCGGCGGCGACTACAAAGAGCGCGGCGGCGACAACAAAGAGCGCGGCGGCGGCAATAAAGAGCGCGGCGGCGGCAACAAAGAGCGCGGCGACGGCAACAAAGAGCGCGGCGGCGACAACAAAGAGCGCGGCGGCGACAACAAAGAGCGTGGCGGCGACAACAAAGAGCGCCGCGGCGACTACAAAGAGCGCGCGCGGCGACAACAAAGAGCGGCGCGGCGACAACAAAGAGCGTGGTTGGCGAAAACAAAGAGCACGGCGACAACAAAGAGCACGACAGCTACAACACAGAGCGCGGCGTCAAGAAAGAGTGCGGCGGCGACAACAAAGAGCGCGGTGATGACAAAGAGCGTGTTGACAACAAAGAGTGTGACGGCGACAACAAAGAGCGCGACGGCGACAACAAAGAGCGCGACGGCGACTACAAAGAGCGCGGCGGCGACAACAAAGAGCGCGACGGCGACTACAAAGAGCGCGGCGGCGACAACAAAGAGCGCGGCGGCGGCAACAAAGAGCGCGGCGGCGACAACAAAGAGCGCGGCGGCGACTACAAAGAGCGCGGCGGCGACAACAAAGAGCGCGGCGGCGACAACAAAGAGCGCGGCGGCGACTACAAAGAGCGCGGCGGCGACAACAAAGAGCGCGGCGACGACAACAAAGAGCGCGGCGGCGACAAAAAGAGCGCGCCGCGGCGACTACAAAGAGCGCCGCGGCGACTACAAAGAGCGCGGCGACGACAACAAAGAGCGCGGCGGCGACAACAAAGAGCGCGGCGGCGACAACAAAGAGCGCGGCGACGACAACAAAGAGCGCGGCGGCGACAACAAAGAGCGCCGCGGCGACAACAAAGAGCGCCGCGGCGACTACAAAGAGCGCGGCGACGACAACAAAGAGCGCGGCGGCGACAACAAAGAGCGCGGCGGCGACAACAAAGAGCGCGGCGGCGGCAACAAAGAGTGCGGCGACAACAAAGAGCGCGGCGGCGGCAACAAAGAGCGCGGCGGCGACAACAAAGAGCGCGGCGGCGACAACAAAGAGCGCGGCGGCGGCAACAAAGAGTGCGGCGACAACAAAGAGTGCGGCGGCGACAACAAAGAGCGCGGCGGCGACAACAAAGAGCGCGGCGGCGGCAACAAAGAGCGCGGCGGCGGCCTGCTATTCTGTTTATTTCTTTTAGTTTCCATCCAAAACATAAAATTACTAAACTAGTTTCATGACTTTTGTTTTTAGGGGGGGGCTGGGGGGCACTCCGGATTCCTGGGCTTACAGGCTCCTGAGATGTAAATCCGGCCCAGGGAGCCCCGAAAAAGATTCTGAATTGTGTGTGTGTGTTCTTGCTGTCCACGTGTGTCTCTGATGACGCCCTGTGCCCATTTTGGGTACTGCTGGTCTCAGCACACTAGGACACCGATCCTTATGGGCCTTTATGATAAGTAATATTTTCACCAGCTCTGACATCACGCTAAGGATTGGCTGAACCAGCTCTGACGTCACGCTCAGGATTGACTGAACTGGCTTTGAGAGGGAAGGGTCATCTAAAACGTGCCATGGTCAGCGGCCTCACCGTGCCTCCTGGTATTTAATGTCAGGGTTCTATGTCAGACCTCGGATCCTCCGGTATTTAATGTCAGGGTTCTATGTCAGACCTCGGATCCCCCCGGTATTTAATGTCAGGGTTCTATGTCAGACCTCGGATCCCCCCGGTATTTAATGTCAGGGTTCTATGTCAGACCTCGGATCCCCCCGGTATTTAATGTCAGGGTTCTATGTCAGACCTCGGATCCCCCCGGTATTTAATGTCAGGTTTCTATGTCAGACCTCGGATCCCCCCGGTATTTAATGTCAGGGTTCTATGACAGACCTCGGATCCTCCGGTATTTAATGTCAGGTTTCTATGTCAGACCTCGGATCCTCCGGTATTTAATGTCAGGGTTCTATTTCAGACCTCGGATCCTCCGGTATTTAATGTCAGGGTTCTATTTCAGACCTCGGATCCCCCGGTATTTAATGTCAGGGTTCTATGTCAGACCTCAGCCCCCCGGTATTTAATGTCAGGGTTCTATGACAGACCTCGTATCCTCCGGTATTTAATGTCAGGGTTCTATGTCAGACCTCAGCCCCCGGTATTTAATGTCAGGGTTCTATGACAGACCTTGGATCCCCCGGTATTTAATGTCAGGGTTCTATGACAGACCTTGGATCCCCCGGTATTTAATGTCAGGGTTCTATGTCAGACCTCAGCCCACGGTATTTAATGTCAGGGTTCTATTTCAGACCTCGGATCCCCCGGTATTTAACGTCAGGGTTCTATGACAGACCTCAGCCCCCCAGTATTTAATGTCAGGGTTCTATGTCAGACCTCAGCCCCCCGGTATTTAATGTCAGGGTTCTATGTCAGACCTCAGCCCCCCGGTATTTAATGTCAGGGTTCTATGTCAGACCTCGGATCCCCGGTATTTAATGTCAGGGGTCTATGACAGACCTCAGCCCCCCGGTATTTAATGTCAGGGTTCTATGTCAGACCTCGGATCCCCCGGTATTTAATGTCAGGGTTCTATGTCAGACCTCGGATCCCCCCGGTATTTAATGTCAGGGTTCTATGTCAGACCTCGGATCCTCCAGTATTTAATGTCAGGTTTCTATGTCAGACCTCAGCCCCCTGGTATTTAATGTCAGGGTTCTATGTCAGACCTCAGCCCCCCGGTATTTAATGTCAGGGTTCTATGTCAGACCTCAGCCCCCCGGTATTTAATGTCAGGTTTCTATGTCAGACCTCTGATCCTCCGGTATTTAATGTCAGGTTTCTATGTCAGACCTCGGATCCTCCCGTATTTAATGTCAGGGTTCTATGTCAGACCTCGGATCCTCCGGTATTTAATGTCAGGTTTCTATGTCAGACCTCGGATCCTCCCGTATTTAATGTCAGGGTTCTATGTCAGACCTCGGATCCTCCGGTATTTAATGTCAGGGTTCTATGTCAGACCTCGGATCCTCCGGTATTTAATGTCAGGTTTCTATGTCAGACCTCGGAAAAGGTAAACATGAGCAAAAGCGGTAAAAATGAGCTCAGCACTCAGCAGTGAAAGTGTTAAAAACATTTTTTATAATTTGTTTTTCATTGTTTCCTGACCCCCAGGGCAGTACCCGTACCCCCATACACCATTTATGACCAATATCTTGCATATATGCCCTCTGGAGGGGACCTTAATTTTCGAACAAAGTGAAAAAGAGGACGCGGCGCTTCCCAGTGCACGATAAATAGTACAATATTCAACGTTATTTACCCGGAGAATACAGTTGATAAAGAGTCATCAATTGATAGAGGGTCAATACCTCAAGAAAAAATAAACAGACATAGCATAATACTGTTTGTGTATGAATGAAAATTTCAAGAGGTTTAATCACTCACACTTTAAAGAGCCTCACCCGGCTCTAGCAATTTTCGCCTGTGGGTGGAATTCATGTGGGACCCCCCCACTAGTCACTTCAATCGATAACAACTCCCAATGGATATGTAAAAAGGAGAAATAGCGACATAGGGTAATTCAGTAAAGACATATAATCTGTCTGAATAAAAAACTCAGACCACTCACGTGTTCATCAGCCGCCCAGGCTCCAATGATTAGGCCCGAGGGTTGTTTCAAGTGGGCACAACTCCTGTAAAAGCCTCGATGGATCCTTATAACAGCATGGAAGGAAAGCCGAGTGGTAAAAAATTTATTTAATAAAAGTTTAAAATAAACAGAAAATAAATTTTCGAACGTTTGAGCCTCATTGACTTTATTTATTAGACTTGTGCACCGATTTTTTTTTCGGTTCAGTACGTTCAGATTTTGTAAATTTTCGTTTCGGCTCGTTTCAGACTATTTCCGTTTCGGTTCGGTTCGTTTTCGGATCGACTTTTTTTTCGTGATTTCGGAAATTTTCGTGTTTTTCGGAACGTCTGTTCTCCTCATTTCAAAGTGTCTATTCGTTTTGACGTAAACTAATGGTTTTTCGGATCCGATAATTCTGTCGATACGATAATTCTGCCATTGAGATTTCTCATGTTTTACAAGAAGGATACATTGAAATTTCTCTGGTTTTCCAGGAAGGATACATTGAGATTTCTCTGGTTTTCCAGGAAGGATACATTGAGATTTCTCTGGTTTCCAGGAAGGATACATTGAGATTTCTCTGGTTTCCAGGAAGGATACATTGAGATTTCTCTGGTTTCCCAGGAAGGATACACGGAGATTTCTCTGGTTTCCCGAGAAGGATACATTGAGATTTCTCTGGTTTCCCAGGAAGGATACATTGAGATTTCTCTGGTTTTCCAGGAAGGATACATTGAGATTTCTCTGGTTTTCCAGGAAGGATACATTGAGATTTCTCTGGTTTCCAGGAAGGATACATTGAGATTTCTCTGGTTTTCCAGGAAGGATACATTGAGATTTCTCTGGTTTCTAGGAAGGATACATTGAGATTTCTCTGGTTTTCCAGGAAGGATACATTGAGATTCCTCTGGTTTCCCAGGAAGGACACATTGAGATGTGAATGATACAAAATTACAGAATCAGCGATATAAACGAAAAATATGTTGTCCGAAATTACTGAAATGGAACCGAAATCAGGAATGGAACGAAAATGATTTTCGATTTTACACATTTCTAGTCAATTCGAAAATTCCGAAAAGTTTTCGTTTCGGTTCGGAAATTTGTTCGGATCTGCCGTTTTCGGATCTGAAAATTTTCGGAAAATCGGCCGAATCCGAATGCACGAATCGGGAAATTTCGTGAAAATTCCGAAATTCCAAAACCCGAAACGCACATCCCTATTATTTATTTATAAAGTATTTTACCAGGAAGGATACATTGAGATTTCTCTGGTTTTCAAGTATGTCCTGGGTTCGAGAACATTGAAATGTTACAGAAATACTAAATAATACGATGCAAGATATTAACACAAATATACAGATTAACCCAGAAAATAAATATGTAGCAAATATAGTCACTGTGTTAAATGTTTACAGGCACATTCTGTATATAGTCACTATGTTACATGTTTACAGGCACATTCTGTATATAGTCACTGTGTTACATGTTTACAGGCGCATTCTGTATATAGTCACTGTGTTACATGTTTACAGGCACATTCTGTATATAGTCACTATGTTACATGTTTACAGGAGAATTCTGTATATAGTCACTGTGTTACATGTTTACAGGTGCATTCTGTATATAGTCACTATGTTACATGTTTACAGGCACATTCTGTATATAGTCACTGTGTTACATGTTTACAGGCACATTCTGTATATAGTCACTATGTTACATGTTTACAGGAGAATTCTGTATATAGTCACTGTGTTACATGTTTACAGGTGCATTCTGTATATAGTCACTGTGTTACATGTTTACAGGTGCATTCTGTATATAGTCACTGTGTTACATGTTTACAGGCGCATTCTGTATATAGTCACTGTGTTACATGTTTACAGGCACATTCTGTATATAGTCACTGTGTGTTACATGTTTACAGGCACATTCTGTATATAGTCACTATGTTACATGTTTACAGGAGAATTCTGTATATATAGTCACTGTGTTACATGTTTACAGGTGCATTCTGTATATAGTCACTATGTTACATGTTTACAGGCACATTCTGTATATAGTCACTGTGTTACATGTTTACAGGCACATTCTGTATATAGTCACTATGTTACATGTTTACAGGAGAATTCTGTATATAGTCACTGTGTTACATGTTTACAGGTGCATTCTGTATATAGTCACTGTGTTACATGTTTACAGGTACATTCTGTATATAGTCGCTGTGTTACATGTTTACAGGCACATTCTGTATATAGTCACTGTGTTACATGTTTACAGGTGCATTCTGTATATAGTCACTGTGTTACATGTTTACAGGTGCATTCTGTATATAGTCACTGTGTTACATGTTTACAGGCGCATTCTGTATATAGTCACTGTGTTACATGTTTACAGGCGCATTCTGTATATAGTCACTGTGTTAAATTTACAGGCGCATTCTGTATATAGTCACTGTGTTACATGTTTACAGGTGCATTCTGTATATAGTCACTATGTTACATGTTTACAGGTGCATTCTGTATATAGTCACTGTGTTACATGTTTACAGGTGCATTCTGTATATAGTCACTGTGTTACATGTTTACAGGCGCATTCTGTATATAGTCACTGTGTTAAATGTTTACAGGCGCATTCTGTATATAGTCACTGTGTTACATGTTTACAGGTGCATTCTGTATATAGTCACTATGTTACATGTTTACAGGTGCATTCTGTATATAGTCACTGTGTTACATGTTTACAGGTGCATTCTGTATATAGTCACTGTGTTACATGTTTACAGGTGCATTCTGTATATAGTCACTGTGTTACATGTTTACAGGCGCATTCTGTATATAGTCACTATGTTACATGTTTACAGGCACATTCTGTATATAGTCCCTGTGTTACATGTTTACAGGCGCATTCTGTATATAGTCACTTTGCTTCATGTTTACAGGTGCATTCTGTATATAGTCACTATGTTACATGTTTACATGTGCATTCTGTATAAAGTCACTGTGTTGCATGTTTACAGGTGCATTCTGTATATAGTCACTGTGTTACATGTTTACAGGCGCATTCTGTATATAGTCACTGTGTTACATGTTTACAGGTGCATTCGGTATATAGTGTCACGGATCCCAGATCCCACCACGCAGTACTTAACACCCCACACTCCACAGAGCCCAGAAGCTACCAACAGAGTAGCCGTGAAAGATCTCTGTCTGGTCCTTAGAATTGGCCAGGTAAACTAGCTAGACAGAAAGGGTTAACAACACAGGGAGTAGTCAGCCGAGCCAGAATCAGGAATACAGAGTTCAGAATAGTCAAATGGAATAGCCAGGTCGATATCAGAGCAGTGGCGTAGTACAAGAAAATGGTCTAGGGCAACAGAAGGCAGAATAGTCAGAAACAAGCAGAGGTCAATAACGGGTTAATTCAATATAGCAGTCAGGTACAAGGCGCTCAGGTATGGATAACCACGATCTGGCAACTGCTGAGAATACACTGAGGGTTTTTAAAGACCTTCACCAGGCCACGCCCCCCACTCAAGCCACGCCTCATGCAACCACCTCCCTGCCTGTCTCCATTTAAACCGGGCATTGGTCAGCGAGCAGCATCAGACATGCTGCCCTCAAGCACACAGGTAGGGCTGGAAGCTCCCAACGTTACATATAGTCACTGTGTTACATGTTTACAGGTGCATTCTGTATGTAGTCACTGTGTTACATGTTTACAGGCGCATTCTGTATATAGTCACTGTGTTACATATTTACAGGTGCATTCTGTATATAGTCACTGTGTTACATGTTTACAGGTGCATTCTGTATATAGTCACTGTGTTACATGCTTTCAGGGGCATTCTGTATATAGTCACTAAGGTTACATGTTTACAGGTGCATTCTGTATATAGTCACTGTGTTACATGTTTACAGGTGCATTCTGTATATAGTCACTATGTTACATGTTTACAGGCGCATTCTGTATATAGTCACTATGTTAAGTGTTTACAGGTTCATTCTGTATATAGTCACTGTGTTACATGTTTACAGGCGCATTCTGTATATAGTCACTGTTACATGTTTACAGGTGCATTCTGTATATAGTCACTATGTTACATGTGTAGCGCTGGTTTAAATCCTGCTGCTGTAGTTACTTGTTTCTGACCACCAGGGGGAGACGAACGCAATGTAAACTGATACTGGACACTTTCGGACTACGTTTTCCAGCATGCTTTGGGGCAGGGACAGGAAGTGGGTGCAGAGAACCGAGAGACATCCGCAACCTCGTGCAGAGGAGAGCCAGTGCGCGCCAAGGGGTGATTAGAGCAAGACTCACGTGAGACAAGGAGCGATTGTGACCAGGCCGGAGCGCAGGTGCTGCTTTGTGGAGCTGGAGATCGGCCCAAATCACTTGCCAGAAGACCTATTAACCTATCGGTGAGAAGTTTAAAAGATACAGAACTGCAGAAGGACGCCGAGTTAGGAGACCGCGATGATCTAACGGGAGTGCAGGCGGTGAGCTGAGCATCTTGTGGCAGAAACGGACAAGCAAGACAAGCGGATCCGGTGGCACAGAGTCCCAGTCAAGTCGAGCGGAAAGACGTCCTGGGTCGAGCAGGGCGCAGAGTATCTGGCGGATGGGTGAGAGGCCTTCCTGGCCACAGTGAAAATAATAAAGCACGCTGCAGTTTGTCTAAACCTACAGGGCCCCAACGTGACTAGTCGAAGACACATTAAAATCATTCACTGGCCAGTTGAATCTAGTACCCGGGTACCAACACACGCATACACGCACACCTTCTTGGGACACAACCTGTATGGGACTCACATTTCAGTAACAAAGCGGTTAAAATTCCTTTTTCTTTTCCGCTGCGTGTTTCTCGCATTACGAACTTCTGTAAATATATATGTATACCGTGCTGCTCTATATATGCCGTTTATTTGAGATCAGTAAACTATATAAGTTATAAAATCCACAACAGTGCTGGTGTATATTTATTCCCTAGTGTGGGGAGACTGACCCGAGGTTTAAATTCAGCGGCTCCTCCGGGAGTGAGTGCTACATGTGGGGGCTCGTTTCCGGGATCCAGTCTCTGGAAAAACCGCATTTAAAGGGTTAAATATGGATCCAGACACTGCTGCCAAATGGTGTGAGGAGCAAAGTAGCCAGATAGAATTATGTATAGTCATGGATATTCCTGCAGACACTTGGGCCAAAGATCAGATTCGCCGGGCCGTGGCCGAGCTGACACCAGATCATCGGGGGTTAATCCTGGACATTAAAGCGAACCCAGACACCTCTCACACGTATGTTCTTTTTGAATGGAGAAAGGGTGTTCCAGTGTGTTTTCAGGGCACGAGCGTGAAGCTGGCCGACGATGTGGAAGTTCGACTGGTCCAGCCCAGTGCGCCACGTGGTGATCCCGCGAATGTCCCCGCGGCTAGCCCGGCAACATCAGCTGACAGGGTATCGGATACTACTTCAAATCCGGTGGCAGGGTTCCCTCCTGTTACATTCTTTACCACAATGGAAAAACTGGTGGAAACATTAGCCCAAAACTCTGCTGCGTCTCCCAATTATGGATATCGCAAGTTACAGTTTTATTCTGGCAAGGTCCCTGTGCCAACTGGAGAAGAGGACTATGAGACTTGGATAGACCAGGCAGTGCAGGCAGTGGAAGAATGGGAAGTTGCTGACACCGTGAAGAGACAAAGGTTGATCGAGAGCCTAAGAGGTCCTGCTTCAGATGTCATCCGAAATCTGAAAAGGGACATGCCAGGCTGCACTGCTGCTGAGTATCTAGAAGCTTTACAGGAAATTTTCGGGGGAGTGGAGGTTTGTGCCGAGCTTATCCACAAGTTCTCTCACACCTATCAAAAGGAAGGAGAAGAATTGTCCACCTATGTCTGGCAGCTGGACAAAATCATCCATCAGGTCATGACTGATTAAACCTGGGACCTCCTTGACCCATACCCCTTAAATATAAAGAAAGACACAACAACTTCTTAACTGGAAAGGGCCACAGCTTTATTAAATATTTACACCATGTAATCCAGCAGTGCTTTTCCTCCGTTATCCGCCCTATTACCCATGTAATAGGCAGTTACCGATCCAAAACCAGGAGCTCGTCACCCTGCCTGACCGAGATCAAGCGGGGCTCGTCTCGTTAAATGCCTCACCTGAAGGCGGCTTAACCATTTTAAAGCACCGCTGTCCAGGAACCACGCCAACGCCAGGGGCACCATGGTCTCCTAATGGCTGCCCCTGCGCCCCACCGCAGACAGCGCCTCCTCGATCCCCGACATCAAACCAGTTAAAAATATATCCAAACCAATGTCCGTCAAATGGACTCCATCACCGCGAATCACATTCCGATTGTCGCCTTCCAATTCCGTGTGACGGACTGAAACCCCCCTAACTGCCGAACAAATTTAGAAACTTCCCTGTTAACCCTCTTCCTGACCCTGTCAATGGCCCGTGGCGCCGCCATCTCCTCCCAACGAGATCGAGAAATAATGTCGGACCCCACCAGCGACAATCCCCCAAATTTAGCAAAACAGCGGGCCAGATCCAGCTTCATAGCCCGAATCAGGTCCACCGAACGAACCGTCCCCAAATCATTCCCCCCCGCATGAACAACTAAAATAACCTCCCTGGGAACATTCCCTGCCAAAATATCGCATTCCTTCGACACCCGACCCCAACGCAAACCCCGAATACCCAACCAGCAAATCTCCACCACTTCCGTTGAAAAGCCAAGGTTCCTGCCATGCGGCCGTTGTTCAGCCCGCACGGCCGCCCAATGCACGAAGGAATGACCCAATATCCAGACCAACCGCGGGGAAGTACCTGAAATTATAAAAAGTTAGGACGAAACATACGAGCGAAAGCGATCCGATCGCCACCTGCCCAACCGACGAATCATGCCGTCCGACGCGCCCGCAGCCACCGTTGCCGCGCCAATCCGGAAAGGATGGGAGGCAAACAATCCCGGGTCGTAACCCAAAACTTGCACGCATTGCTTAAAAACTGCCGAAAATTGATACCGGGTCAGAGGAACCCCATTAAGGTGAATCAAAAGGAGTCAGCCAAATCTGGACGAACCGCTAAATACTCCCGCGTGAGGCCCAAAGGACACCCGATCCCCCCAACAGCATCCAACGTAATAAGCACACCCCTACCCAACTGATCCTTCTTGGACTTGGCAATCAAAACCCGCACCTGAGCGGCAGCCACCGAGACATGTGCAAAGCGCAAGGCAGAATGGGTCCGAGAGTTAGGAGCAACCAGCTCACCCACCCTCAAAGCACCATAAAAAGCGAAAGCAAACGCCACCCGAAATAATCGCGCTTCAAAAAGATCGCGACAGACCCCACTTAAAACCTCCAACAAATCCAAAAACATGGAGCCAGAAACTGGGCGCCGAACATCAGGCATCACCATCCGCCTCCAACCCGAAACAATTCTGCGAAGCAGGAAATCTCGACCAACATCCTCCCAACCAAGCGCCTTGCACAAAAACGAAAGGGCAGTCAGTACTCTGGCCGCTCCCGAACCAGAGCCCCCTTTTTCCCGGAGGGAATTGAAATAAATCAAGGTGGCCCACCTCCGATCCGCCGCCATATGCCAACCCCGTTCCCCCTGTGACACCAACCCGCACCTCCGCCAGACCTGAGAGTAGGCAGTCCACGATGCTCCCGACAAAGAGTCCTCCAGCAACATTCTCAGCCCGGCGAAGCGAGGGTCCAGAGCCACAGAGGAAAGGGTGTCGCAGCCCTCGCTGCCCCCGGAGCCACCTGCCAAAAATGGTCCCACTGGAACCGGGAGAGAGCGTCAGCAATCACGTTCCGAACACCCGGCACATGTCGAGCCCGCGTCCATACATTTCGCTCTAGACAGCGCAGTACCAGGTGTCGCAAAAGAGCCAAGACGGGAGGGGAACTGGACGCCGAACGATTTACCACCTGCACCACGCCCAGGTTGTCCATCCAGAACACCACCCGCCTATTAGCCAGACGCTCCCCCCACAGCTCCAGGGCCACAATCAACGGAAAAAGTTCCAGAAACGTGAGATTCCTCACCAATTCAGACGCCGCCCAATGCGGGGGCCACGCTTCGGCACACCAAGCGCCCTGGAAGTACACGCCAAAGCCATGAGCACCAGACGCATCAGCAAAAAGCTCGAGGGACTGATTGTCCACATCCGCCTCTTGCCAATACGTCAGCCCATTGTACTGCAGCAAGAAGGATTGCCACACCACCAGGTCCGCCTTCAAAGCACTAGAGATGCGAACAAAGTGGTGGGGTGCGCGTACCCCAGCGGTAGCCAGAGACAACCTGTGACAAAAAGCCCAGCCCATTGGCATCACCCGGCACGCAAATGTCAGGTGACCCAATAACGACTGAATATCGGAAAGCCGCATTTTCGCAACCCCCTGCGCCCTCCCCACCAACCGCAACAAGGTTTGGATTTTGTCGACCGGCAAACGGAAAACACGGAGGACGGTATCGATCTCAATGCCCAAAAATGCAAGCGATTGAACCGGGCCCTCCGTCTTCTCCTCAGCCAAAGGCACACCAAACTCTCCGGCAACCTCACGGAAAATCTGCAGCAGCGCGGCGCAGTCGCCGGAATCCGCCGGTCCCACAAACAGGAAATCATCCAAATAATGGACCACCGAATTCCGTCCAGCGCGCCGACACACCACCCAGTGCAAAAAGGAAGAAAACAACTCAAAATAATAACAAGAGATCGAGCAGCCCATTGGAAGACAACGGTCGTAGTAAAAACCCCCACGAAAGGAACACCCCAGCAAATGATAGCAGTCCGGTCGAATTGGCAGCAAACGAAACGCTGACTCAATGTCCACTTTCGCCAACAAACAACCAGGACCATTTTCCCGCACAATCTGCAATGCCTCGTTAAAAGAAGAATATCGCACGCGACATCCCTCTTTTCCAATACCGTCATTAACAGAAAGACCGGCTGGGTAGGAAAGATGGTGGATCATGCGGAACTTACCCTCTTCCCTCTTGGGCACAATGCCCAACGGAGACACCCGAAGATTAGAAAAGGGGAGCTCCGCAAAAGGACCCACCATCTGCCCCAACCGAACCTCCTTAGCCAACTTGTCCGCCACAACCTCGCCTTGCTGACGCACAGAAATTAAATTTTGAGAAAACTGAGGAAAATCCGGCGCCACATGCGGAATAACAAAACCGTCATGAAAACCATCAAACAATAACTCAGCGCATCGCCTATTGGGGTACCTGTCTAGCCAAGGAACCATAGCCCGAACCATCACCGGGGTGATCCCTTCTATCAGGCTTACCCCGACCTGGAGCCCTAAAGGCCGCACCATGTCCCTTTCTAAAGCATCGAAATGCCGGGTGGGATCCCCCACAGGAAGAACACTCATGTTTGAACCGGCAATTCGCGGACCAACGGCACTGGGACTCATTGAAGAGCCAGCACCACCCCTTTCCGGTACCCGCTGGCGCTCCTGGGGTTCCGGGCACCGCGGATCCAGGAAAGGGTGACACCACTGGACGGCTCGGCGTCATGAGCAGCAGCCACAGATTGGTGTCCTGCAAATCAAAACGAAGCCCGGGCCGCACCGCCATCTTCTGCCGAAACTGTTGGTCGTACTTAAACCAGCAAAGCCCCCCGTAAATTTTGTAAGCCCCCCAAATCAGATCCAAATAAGAAAATAAAGCCATGCCACAATCCGGAAATCGCTCGCACAAAATCGCGCTATAAGCCAAAAAACCCTGAAGCCAATTGCCAAACGTCTGGGGCAACGGCTTCACTTTTTCTTTATCCTTGTCCCCCGGTAAAGGATCAATATGTTTTGGACGATCAACCGTCTCCCTATCCGGAGAAATCAAAGTGAGCACATCCACGTACTCCCCCTTCCAAATCTTCTCCCGCACTTCTGCAGAGACAGTCAAGCCCAGCGGAGACAAATCACACGCCCCATAAGAGCGTACCTCCGCACCAAGCACCGGAGCCCCACTAACCAGCGTTGCCGGACCGCTCAAAGCCGCAGCAGCCAAGACCACAGCCACAGCAGAAACCGGGGCATGCACTGCCATTGGTAACGCTGCGCCAAGCACAGCAGGGGCTGGAACAGGAGCTGGGGCCAGAGGAAGACTCACCAAGGGAGCCGTATCAGGGACCCCTAAAGCAGCCGACGCGACAGCAAGCACCGGCGCCGCGCCCACGGCAAAAGCAACACCAGCAGGGGATCCTGATGCAGCCGCGTGCGACACCGCCGATGCCCCATCCTGCCACTGCCTGAGAGTCACAACCAGGGTTTCCATGAACCCCGTTGTTAGCCCCTCCATCCTACCTGACGCAGCATTGGCCGAACGACCCCGCGAGCCAGTAACAGCACCAACAAGGTCAGACTCACATGCAACCAGAAGGGATGATCTTCCTGGAGCCACTGGGACAGCAGGAACCAACGGGTCCGGCAATGGGCGCCCTGGAACCACACGACCAGACAACCTCCTCGCATCCAGCAGATCCCCAGACCTGGACTCCAAGCCACTCCCAGCAGGAGAGCGCGATTACGGGCCCCACGAGCCACTGACCGACCTCCAGAAGCAGCTGATCCTGGCGCCGGTTGATCCACAGCCACCACAGGTGAAGAACCAGATGCAGCACCCGCCGAAATCGCTCTTTTTCCCGAATTTCCGTCGCCAGCATGGGCGCCGCCATCTTGTGGGCGTGCCCGTTGCTTCGATCATGACGTCACAGGCCTGCGTCGAGCAGGAGGGGGCTTGGGGGCGGACTCAGACCTCCGCGTCATTCTCCTTCCGGCCACCGGAAGCGCCGCAGCTCCACGAGGGCTCCTCGAGCGTTGCAGCCGTCGGCCATCTTGACAGGTACGGAGGGGGGTCTCGCGCCGCTCACCCGCAGCCGGGTCCACACCATCAGCCCGCCGACTCCACCAGCCGCATCTGTAAATAAAGGTGGAACCACCACAGCGCGCCCTATGCTCACCCTCCTCCGTAGGCCAGACCGCAGCTCCCTCGGCAGCGTATCCTGGACCATCGATCCCTCAGACGTCTGAGAATCAGCATCAGGCCCATCCACGCCACCATCCTGCTGCAGGGCACCACGAAGCCTGGGGGGACTAGGGCTCAGCCGAACCGGAGGTCTGGAAGGCCGCTCTCTCCGCCATTGTCGAGGCTCCCCCGCATCCTCAGGAGACTGCTCACGTGCTGGCACCAACGCATCCTGTAGTAGATCCTGCAGAGTTGCACCACGAGCAGCAGCATGCTCCCTCAGCTGATCCAACAAAGCATCCAGCGAAGTAGAAGCCATTACAGCAGAACAGATCACCAAACTAATCACCAAACTAATCACCAAACTAATCACCAAACTAATCACCACGTTTTTCTTCTCTCTCACAGAATCTCCTTGATGCACAGTTGACGCTGGCAGGGAACAAAGAGACAGAACACCCCCCACAGATGCATATATAGGTAAGTGAAACAATGTTGCACACATATGACCAATAGCTCCACATTTCCTTTTCTGACCATCCGGCCCAGGCCATCAGTCATGTCCCCCTTCCTTAAAGGTGCAGGGGATTCGTTCTCAAAGGAGACATGGAATCGAGTCATGCCAGCAAAGCTTTGATGGATCAAATTTTCAAAGGAGCACTCCCACTGGATCCCATAATGTTGAAATTTCAGACTAGATACCAGAGCAAGAGACTGACCTATTCCAAACTGGTAAAAGCTATCTGAGAAGAAGAGGCTTTAATCAAGGCTAAAAGGGTTGCTAATGCTTCACACACAGTTTTCACCGCAGAACTAGGAACTCTCTGTGCAGCAGACATACAGACTGAAGTGCTGGCTTTGAAAACTCAGATGTCGCAAATGATAGAGTTATTATTATTATTCTTATTCTTTATTTATAAAGCGCCAGCATATTCCGCAGCGCTGTACAATAAGCACAGTATAGACAGGGTTACAATACATTGAACAACATTTGACAAACAGTACAGGAGGAGATGAGGCCCTATTCCCGTAGGAACTCACAATCTGGGAGGGTTGGGGTTGGAAACAGGAGGAGAGGACTGTAAGGTGAGAGTGATTGATGGTTGCGTCAGTGAGTTGGGTGGTAGGCTTCCCTAAATAGGAATGTTTTAAGGGAGCGTTTGCAGGAAGAGAAGTTAGGGGAAAGTCTGATAGTACGAGGGAGAGCGTTCCAGAGAGTGGGGGCTGCGCGTGAGAAATCCTGCAGTCTATCATGGGAAGAGGTGATGCGGGGAGAAGCTAGGCGCAGGTCACTGTTTGACCTTAGGGAGCGGGCTGGGGTGTATTTGGTGATTAGTGAGGACAGGTAGTGGGGAGCTGAGTTAGTGAGGGTTTTGGGTTTTGTAGGTAAGGATAAGGATTTTGAACTTGATTCTGCAGTGGATGGGGAGCCAGTGAATGACATTGAGTTGATGACATTGCTGTCGGCTAAGGACACCAGAACTGAAGGGGTTGCTGTAGCCTCGAACAGGGGGTCTCAAAGTGAGCCGCAAGAAGAAAATATACCCACACTCTCGAGGAAGAAATGTTTTGGCTGCGGGGAAATCGGCCATTTTAGAGCCCAGTGCCCAAAAGGGAGAGCCAAAAAGAAACCGGTCGAAGAACTCCTGAAGGCCGTGGAAAAACTGTTGTCCACCTTGCAAGCGGGAAACTCCAGAGGGCCCTGGTGAGGGAGCAAATTAGGCGCCCGACTGAACAAAACCGCTCCAATTTTCAAGTCCCAAATGAAAGGCCGAGAGAGCTCAGATCCGTGCCAAATACTGTGTCTGCCAGGACTGAAAGAGTCACTCCCTTAGCATCCGGCCCTACGTCATGGGGAAGCAATGCACACCCAAAACCTATACGGGTCAAGAAGAAGGCCAGGGTACAGCAAACGGGGTCTAAACTTCTTGCTACTACGACAAAGTTTCCTGACCAGCTGATAGGTCCTTCTCCCATCGTTCCAATCCAAGTAGAGGGAGTCTACACCAAAGCTCTGTTGGACTCGGGGCTCAAGTGACACTGATCTACCGAGACTTCTATGAGAAGCACTTGAAACACATACCTCTACAGGAGCTAAAGGAACTTGAAATCTGGGGTATCGGGACCGAGAAACTTCTATATGACGGATATCTACAGGTGAAGTTAGAGATCGGATCCGAAGTCATCGGACAGTCTGGAGGTTGTGATGCATTGGCCATTGTGTGTCCTCGACCTTCAGGGGCCAACAGAAGTTCTATGATAGTGGGGACGAATACTGATTGTCACGTGGCGTGTGCGGGTCAGGTGAGAGCCCAGCAGGCGGCGACACAGAGGGGAGGCCAGACAGGAATCATGCAATGAAGATTCTTTAATGAAACATAAATGGTCCTTAACTGCAGGCACTTGAAAGAACAAAGGAAATATATAAAGTCCAGGGAGAGTTCTTGACTGGAGAGTCTGAGGTTTGTGGGCAATGCAGTCCCAGACTGCAGACAGGGCCCACCAAGGAGAAGTCTGGACAGCGGACAGTGGTACCTTGGTCAGAGACAGAGATTAACTGTAATCCACAGGTAGAGATCGCTGAGAGTCCCTTGCACAGACAGATGTATCCAGGAACAACAGGGCAGATGGATGGATGGATACTGGATACACAGGATAAGCTGGAGCAGGTTTGCACACATCCAGATGACCTCAGTCAGGGAGAACAATAATGCAGAACTGTTATGATCTCTGCTTGTTCAGATATGAGGCTGGGCTGTCAGGTTCACCATTGCTTTATTGCAGGACACTTACTGTTATATACAGGCTTGGATAACTACAGGAACACAGGATCATGCATCTGCCTTCATTACTGCATCACACTAACTGACCCTGAAGATGGCTGCCGTGCCCTCTGACCTGTGTCATCCTGGGCGGAGCCACTAGTTAAAGTGATAGCACAGGTTTAGTATAGTCAGCTATAACACCTTCCTCCCCACCCCAAAAACAAAACCAGAACAACATAACAAAAACCTAGTAACAAATCAACAACCAGAACAATCGAACACAGTTCATCTGAGGAACTTGGAGAGTGTCACTGAAAAACTGATGACTAGTCTTCTGAAGAAAATTGTGGGGCCAAATCATCAGCCACATCTTTCTGGGCCCTACGCGAGGACCGACGGAAGTCTCTTATCCGTTCTTGAAGAAGTAAGCGGTCAGGAGGGCGTCGGTGACGTTGGGGACGTCCACCAGCAGGCGGGGTGTTGGAGGCAGTAGGATTGGATGAAAGATCAACTGGTGGGGTCAAGGAGGGTACAGAGGGGTCAGGGGGAACCTCTGAACCAGAGTCACAAATACCCACAGGAGACGAGTCCAAAGTTTCCGAGTCAACCCAGATACCATTCCAGATGTCCTCCGACGCATTAGATGTGGACACCGGACCCCGTAGGGTTGGGGACGTTAAGGGTTCAGGCACCCGTGAACGAGACCGTAGCTGGTCTACATGTCGTCTGGTAATGGAACCATCCAGCTATAACACAGAACCACTGCTAGTTGGGTCTCTCTGCTATTTAAGGAGGCTTGATAGCAGATGGGCCTCAGCTGTAATTCCAGGGCTAGACAGGAAAACCCAGGCTGGATCTCCAGGAGCCTGGACATGGCACTGGGCTGAGGTAAACCCCGGATTGGAACCCAATACAAAAACATTGCAGGACAAAGGCTGTTAGGACAGACTGTGCAATATAGGTACCCCGGGTGGACTGTGACACTGATCTGGTGCGACGTCTCCTGACCCCTATAGTACTGGAAGAAGGTTCTACCAAGGGAGTACACCCGATGTTGCGTCCAGTCTATCAGCGAATGGTCGAAGAACAGAAGGCACCTGCCGAAGTGGGGCGTCTGTGGAGATTAGGAGGAACAGAAAAGGTTCTACAATCAGGAGAAGTGGCAGGTTTCCGGGCTTCAGTCAAGTTGAACGGATCACAACCAGGTCCCTATGTGGTACTGGAAACTGATTTTAATCATGGGAGTGAAGCCGGAGTCGAAATAATCCCTGAAATAATCTCCACCAAAGCTTTGAAACGAACACGAGGAAGAGTCTCAGTCAGTGTATGTATGTATCTGATTCTCCAGTGATCCTGAAAGCACGAATGCCCATCGGGCAAGTAGCGTCCTCTACGCCTCTCTCTCCTACCGATTTAGGAGGGGGAGTGGATAAAGAGATTCCAGATGAAAGGTTCTACCCCAAGGACGCTCCCATCTCACCTGAATAGAAGAAAGTTACGTCTTCAGTCCCAGGTAATAAAGTGGAGGGACTTGTTCTCAAAGGATGAGTTCGACGTGGGCCTGGCTAAGAGTACTGAGCATCGTATTTGACTGCAGGAACATAAGCCGTTTCGAGAAAGGTCAAGACGAGTTCCACTGGGAGACTTGGATGATCTAAGAGAACAGCTGAATGAACTGCAAAGAACCAAGGTGATTCAAGAGTCCAGGAGTCCGTACGCTTCTCTCATAGTGATGGTTCGGAAGAAGAATGGTTCTGTCCGCCTATGCATAGACTATCGCACGCTGAATCAGAGAACTATCCCAGATCAATATGCTACTCCTCGGATAGAAGATGCCTTGCAGTGTTTGTCTGGAGCATAATGGTTTAGTGTACTAGACCTGCGAAGTGGGTATCACCAGATACCAATGCATCCTGAAGACAAAGAGAAGACTGCGTTCATCTGCCCACTGGGGTTCTTTGAGTTCAACCGAATGCCTCAAGGCCTTACGGGGGCTCCAGCCACGTTCCGACGGTTGATGGAGAAGACAGTCGGAGATATGATCCTGATCGAAGTGCTAGTGTTTCTGGATGACATAATCGTGTTTGGAAAGACGTTGGAAGAACATGAGCAACGGTTGGAGAAGGTCTTGAAGCGGCTCCATGAAGAGGGGTTGAAACTGTCTCTGGAGAAGTGTCAATTCTGTTTGCCTTCCGTTACGTATCTGGGACACGTTGTTTCAGCAGAAGGCATTTCGACGGATCCTCGGAAGTTGGAAGCCGTAGCTTCCTGGCCTAGACCCCGAAATGTTACTGATCTTAGATCTTTCCTGGGATTCTGCTCCTATTACCGAAGGTTTGTAGGAGGATTTGCCAAGATAGCTCAACCCTTGAATAAGCTCCTGCAGAAGGAAGATGCAGAAGAAGGCCACAAGGCCTTTGACCGAAATCCGTCGGCTCCAGGGCCAAGGAAGGCTCGAGAATCTATCCAAGGAGAATGGACTAGTCAATGCGAAGGTGCTTTCGTGAAGCTGAAAGAGAGTCTAACTCGAGCTCCTGTCTTGGCCTACGCTGATCCTCATAAGCAGTACGAATTGCATGTAGATGCCAGTCGAGAGGGTCTACGGGGAGTCTTATACCAAGAATATGGTGGATTGTTGATATGACGGAATGGGATGTTGTCCGCCTGCGGGTGTGCTCTATCTGCGTGCCCCGGAGCTTACCGCTGGCCCGACTACCGAGTGACGCGGCACTCGGCGTCTCGTGCGGCCTGGCGTGACCCTGGGGAAGGGTTAGCGGGCGGTGGAGGGGATCCCTGCCTAGAACCAGCCCGACCACTGAGCCATACGGTACTCAGCGTCTCGAGCAGCTGGTTCACTGACCTTGTGGGGGTGGAGTACGTCTGCGGGCGGCCGGCCGATTTCGGGGATCGGATCTCTTCCGGCGGAATATTCGGATCTGATTGCGGAGGACTTTCGGATCTTAGATGGATGTAGCTTCGGATCTTGCGGGATCGGCAGAGTCTTCGGATCTTACCGCAGTCTCTCGCAATACCGAAGCGCGGTACACGGCCGCGCCCTTCGGATCGGATCTCGGGCTAATAGTCTGGGAACCGAACACCATACGCTGCGCCTCTGTCCTGATGCGAGATGCAGGCACAGAGCGCTCGGTTCGGTTCGGTTCGAGTTGGACACCGTACCCTGAGACCGCGGGGGATACTCAGACGATGAAGTACGGCGGAGAAATAAGGACATCAGTCGAGGCTGGATGCACTGGTAAATCTGGCTTTATTATTCACAGCTCAGGCATTTATCAACTTTACACAAATTATGAATACAATGGGAATCCCTGCCCGCCCTCACAGGACCCATTGGCCATTACAGTTCAGGGAGTCGCCGATTCGGACCGGATGGTCCGAATCGGCCATTTTACGATTCGAACCGGATGGTTCGAATCGGCCATTTTCCGATTCGAAGAATCTGATAACGGCCACGAGGCAATCGGAAAATGGCGGCGGGCAAGGCAAACACAGGGAAATACATTTCACAACACAAACGGGGACACTTTATTACACCACACATAACCACATCTAAATAAACGTACTCCAAAACTCCGTGCGTGCCACCGCACCTAATTGTCCATGGCCATATCACTGTCACTGCACTGCCCCTGGCTGAGGGTGCTGAGCCATTCCGTGACACTCCTCCCCCTCCCCAAGGTCCGACGCACTCGGTTGGACCCCAACGGGTCGTACCGAGGTAGTCGGGGCTCCCCAATCCCCTGGTTCCCGGGCCGACTGCCGCGATAACCCATCTGCGTTACCGTTTTGCGACCCGGGACGATATTGAATTGTAAAATTGAAGGGTTGGAGAGCCAGGCTCCACCGCAACAGGCGGCCGTTCTCCCCCGCCACCCGGTTGAGCCACACCAAGGGGTTATGGTCGGTCATCACGGTGAAGGACCGACCGTAGACATAGGGTTGGAGCTTCCGTAGGGCCCAGACCAAGGCCAGGCACTCCTTCTCCACCGCAGCATACCCCACCTCCCGGGGTAACAGCTTCCGGCTGATGAACGCCACCGGATGGTCCCCCCCGTCGTCCCCTACTTGACTTAGGACAGCTCCCAGTCCGAACATGGACGCGTCTGTGTGAACAACAAAACGTTTATTATAGTTGGGAGCTGCTAGCAGGGGAGCTTGGGTCAGGGCGGCCTTCAGTTGCCGAAAGGCCTGTTCGCACTCCGGACCACAGGACTTGGCGAGGTAGGGATTTCTTTGTCAGATCAGTCAGGGGTTTGGCCAGGTCACTGTAGTGGGGTACAAATTCCTGTAGTACCCCGCGGTACCCAGGAAGGCGAGGACCTGGGTCTTGGTCACAGGGGTGGGCCAATCTAGGATAGCCTCTATCTTAGCGGGCTCTGGCCGTTGTATCCCGCACCCCACCCGGTGGCCCAGATACTGCACTTCGGCCATCCCCACTTTGCATTTCTCCGGCTTCAGGGTCAGGTTGGCGTCCCTAATCCGGCCCAGGACTGTCCCCACATGGTCCAGATGTTCCTCCCAGGTCTGGCTATAGATGGCTATGTCATCCAGGTATGCGCAAGCGAATCCCTGGAGGCCATCGAGGAGGCGATCAATTAACCGCTGGAAGGTAGCAGGGGCGTTCTTCATCCCGAACGGCATGACTCGAAACTGGTACAAGCCGAACGGGGTGATGAAGGCCGACTTCGGGGTCGCCTCCTCGGCAAGGGGAATCTGCCAATACCCCTTGCACAGATCCACCGTGGTCAGAAAATGACCCCGGGAGATCTGGTCTAGCAACTCGTCGACTCGGGGCATGTGATAAGCGTCTGTAATGGTACAGTCATTTATCCGCCGATAGTCGACGCAGAACCTGGTGGTACCGTCTTTCTTGGGCACCAGGACCACGGGCGACGCCCATGGACTGGCCGACGGTTCAATGACCCCCAGCTCCAGCATCTCCCGGATCTCGGCCCGCATGGACTCGCGGACCGCTTCCGGGAGCCGGTACGCAGGTTGCCGAAGGGGTCTCTGACCGGGCGTGTCCACCTGATGGATGGCCTGGTCCATGTATCCCGGGAGAGCCGAGAAAACCCCCGGGAAGGCGAGAAGCAGCTGCCGCGCCTGCGCCTGTTTCTCGGGTCCTAACTCCTCCCCCAGCTGCACCTGATCCACCCCGGAAGGCTGCTTGGCTACCCCCGGAAGTTCCTCCAACGGAGCCTCCAACGGAGCCGGCGCGCATATGGCGTCCACCGTCTCCGGCCGCTCATGGAAGGCCTTCAGCATATTGACGTGGAACGTCCGCTGGATTCTGGTGTCTGCGCAGCTAACAACCACATAGGTGGTATCCCCCAGCTGGGTTACCACCTTGTAGGGACCTTGCCAGGCCGCCTGCAGCTTGTTCTGCCGCTGTGGTTTCAACACCAGAACCTTCTGCCCCACGCAGAACGAGCGACTGCAAGCAGCGCGGTCGTACCACGCCTTCTGCTGAGCTTGGGCCGTCTCCATGTTCTCCTGCACGAACCCCGCGAGTTCCGCCAAGCGCTCCCGGAGCTTCAAGACGTAATCCAACACAGGAACCCCATCTTCCTCCTGTTCCCCCTCCCACTGAGCCCTAACCAGATCCAGCGGTCCTCGCACCTGGCGCCCATACAGCAGCTCAAAGGGGGAGTAACCGGTGGATTCCTGAGGAACCTCCCGGTAGGCGAACAGCAGGTGGGGAAGATACTTCTCCCAATCCCTGCTCTCGTGCACAAAGGCCCGAATGAGCTGCTTCAGGGTCCCATTAAACCGCTCGCACAGCCCATTGGTCTGAGGGTGATACGGGGCGCTGTGCAGCGCCCTAACACCACAGAGACGCCAGAGCTGTTGGGTGAGCTCCGCGGTGAACTGGGTACCCTGATCGGATAGGATTTCTCGGGGAAACCCCACCCTCGTGAACACCCAGAGGAGCGCGTCCGCTACGGTGTCCGCCTGGATGTTGGCCAAGGCCACAGCCTCGGGGTACCGGGTGGCATAATCCACTACGGTAAGGATGTACCTTTTACCGGTGGCACTGGGCCGTGGCAACGGCCCAATGATGTCGACCGCCACCCGGCTAAAGGGCTCCTGAATGATGGGCATGGGGCGCAAGGGTGCTTTCGGGTGATCCCTGGCCTTCCCAGTTTTTTGGCAAACTGGGCAGGTGCGGCAATAGTCGCGGGTGTCTTCGCTAAGGCGGGGCCAGAAAAACGCGCGCGCCAACCTGTGCCGGGTTTTCGTCTGGCCTAGGTGACCTGCAAGGGGGATGTCATGGGCCAAGCGCAGAAGTTCCTGCCTAGGGCCCTGAGGCACCACCAACTGCTTCTGCGGGACCTGCTTCTTCTTGGCCCCCTCCCTCACGGTGTACCGGTAAAGCAGCCCATCCTCCCACTCTATCTTGTCCTTTCTCTGGTCGTCCAGGCCCTGACCGGCTCGGTCCCGGTAGCCCTGTAGTGTGGGGTCGGTCTGGGTCTGGTGGCGAAGCGTCTCCGGGGTACTCCACGGGGAAGGGAGGTCAGGTGGGAAGGGAAGGGTCGGGTCCCGTCGGGATATGGGAGGTGATGGCGGTCTGGGAAGTCTGGGCGGTCGGGGCGGTTTAGGAGGTCGGGGAGGTTTGGGAGGTCGGGAAGGTTTTGGTTGAGATCTCACCTGGGTCCCGTTCGGAGTGCCCCTGTCGTGGCGCTGGCTCTGTTGCCTAGTGGTTACTGGGGTAGCTGCATCTGTGGAGTAAGCGGAGACTAGCCGCCCCAGGTCGTTACCCAGGAGCACCTCGGCCGGCAGTTGCTTCAACAACCCCACCCTCACCTCCCTCTCCCCGTTCCCCCAGTCCAGGTGAACCCGGGCCGTCTCAAGCCGGAGCACCTTTCCCCCCGCCACCCGTACTGCAACGGTGCTTCGCAGACGGTCGCTCGGCGGAATCAAGTGAGGCCGGACCAGGGTAATGGTAGCCCCGGAGTCCCGCAGCCCCTCAGCGGGCCGCCCGTTTATCCACACCGCCTGACGGTGATGACGACGGTTGTCGTCCGCGGCGGCTTGCACGGGGTCGGCCTCATGTAGCTGCTCCCATTCCTCCGGGGCCTCCGGCCACGGAGTTTCGGCGTCGCAACAATGGACCATCGACGATGGCCTGGCGGCCGGTCGGGTCAACTCCGGTCGGTTGGGGCAATACTGCTTGTAGTGCCCCTCCTGGTTGCACCCGTAGCACCGGACATTAGCCATGTTGGTGGGCCGGCTGGTGGGCCGTGCTGCCGGCGTCCGGACCGCCGGTGGTGGGGGTGGTGGAGGTGGTGGAGCGAGTAGAGCTGGGCGGACGGGCAGGGATCGCTCCCCCCCGGACATCTTCCGAGTGTCCGTGTATTCGTCTGCCCAGGTGGCCGCTTGTTGCACTGTCTGGGGCTTCTTGTCACGCACCCACTCCCGGATAGCGGAGGGGGTGTGCTCGAAAAACTGCTCGAGCAGCAGCAGCTGGGTAATCTCCGTTACCGTCTCCGCTCTGCTACCCGAGAGCCAGGTGCGCAAGTCCCGTTGCAACCGATGGGCCCACTCCACGTGAGTGGCGCCATTGGGCCGGCGAGAATTCCGGAACTTCACCCGGCTGGCTTCAGGGGTCACAGCGAACCTGCTCAGCAGCGCCTGCTCTTAACGTGCGAGTAACTGGTGGCCTCTTCGTCTGGCACCGTGCGATAAGCCTCGGCGGCCCGACCGGTCAGCTTACACGCCAAGATCCTCACCCAGTCGGCACGGTGCACTTCATGCACTCGGCACAGGCGCTCGAAGTCCTGGAGGTAACTCTCTATCTCCTCCTCTGCTTCCCGGAACTCCTTGAACGCCTGAAAAGGCACTTTGCGCCCGGTGGAACGGTCCGAAGGGGAACGGCTACTCCGTCGGCTTCGCACTTCAGCCAGCCGTAGCTCGTGCGCTCGCTCTCTCTCACGCTCCTCTTCCTGGTCGAGTTCTCGGATCAGACTCCGCATCTCAGCCTCCGATGGGGCCGGACCCATCATAGAGATCCGCTCTCGCATCTTCCGGCAAAAGTCGCTGTCTTCGGGCTCGGCGGGGACGGTTGCCGGCGCTATGTCCGCAGGCAACGCTGCGAACGCCGCCTCTTGGTCCATCCTCCTCAACTCCTCCATCATGGTCTCCCGGCTCTTGGAGCCCGGGGCGCCTCCCCGGTTCTCCAGCATGCCACGCAGGACGTCCCGTTTGTAGGCACTGTACCCGGTCATGATGAGGGTCCCCCTAGGGCCTGCAGAGAGCTTATCCCACCGCTGCCACCAGTATGACGGAATGGGATGTTGTCCGCCTGCGGGTGTGCTCTATCTGCGTGCCCCGGGGCGCTTACCGCTGGCCCGACTACCGAGTGACGCGGCACTCGGCGTCTCGTGCGGCCTGGCGTGACCCTGGGGAAGGGTTAGCGGGCGGTGGAGGGGACCCCTGCCTAGAACCAGCCCGACCACTGAGCCATACGGTACTCAGCGTCTCGAGCAGCTGGTTCACTGACCTTGTGGGGGTGGAGTACGTCTGCGGGCGGCCGGCCGATTTCGGGGATCGGATCTCTTCCGGCGGAATATTCGGATCTGATTGCGGAGGACTTTCGGATCTTAGATGGATGTAGCTTCGGATCTTGGGATCGGCAGAGTCTTCGGATCTTACCGCAGTCTCTCGCAATACCGAAGCGCGGTACACGGCCGCGCCTTCGGATCGGATCTCGGGCTAATAGTCTGGGAACCAAACACCATACGCTGCGCCTCTGTCCTGATGCGAGATGCAGGCACAGAGCGCTCGGTTCGGTTCGGTTCGAGTTGGACACCGTACCCTGAGACCGCGGGGGATACTCAGACGATGAAGTACGGCGGAGAAATAAGGACATCAGTCGAGGCTGGATGCACTGGTAAATCTGGCTTTATTATTCACAGCTCAGGCATTTATCAACTTTACACAAATTATGAATACAATGGGAATCCCTGCCCGCCCTCACAGGACCCATTGGCCATTACAGTTCGGGGAGTCGCCGATTCAGACCGGATGGTCCGAATCGGCCATTTTACGATTCGAACCGGATGGTTCGAATCGGCCATTTTCCGATTCGAAGAATCTGATAACGGCCACGAGGCAATCGGAAAATGGCGGCGGGCAAGGCAGACAAAGGGAATACATTTCACAACACAAACGGGGACACTTTATTACACCACACATAACCACATCTAAATAAACGTACTCCAAAACTCTGTGCGTGCCACCGCACCTAATTGTCCATGGCCATATCACTGTCACTGTGCACCGCCCCTGGCTGAGGGTGCTGAGCCATTCCGTGACAGTTGAGGCCTGTAGCCTACGTGAGCCGGAGCCTTACGCCTTCGGAAAAGAATTATCTTACCCATAAGTTGGAGTTCCTCGCTTTGAAGTGGGCGGTGGTCGACAAGTTGAAAGACTATCTGTATGGAGCCGAATTTGTGATAAAGACGGATAACAATCCTCTTACCTACGTCCTTACTACTGCGAAGTTGGATGCAACGGGACATCAGTGGTTGGCCGCTCTGTCATGGTTTAGGTTCAGCCTGAAGTATCGCCCTGGAGTGAACAATCGAGATGCTGATGCTTTGTCGAGAAGACCCTACACTACAGAATGGACTCAGTTAACTCCAGATGGGGTGCAAGCTTTATGTCAAGGAGCAGAGCGCCGGGTCAAGGGAGGGATTGAAGCAGAAGCCATAGGAGTCAAGGCTGCGTCTGTTCCAGAGTTCTACTGTAACCCTACGCAGCTGAGAGATGAATGTTTGCCTACTTTTTCGAAACAGGACCTGAGAGCTGACCAGGCTGGAGATCCTCTGATCGCATTGACCATGAAGGCTCTAAACGTGAACCAACGGGAGATTCTTCTGACAAATTCCCCAGAAGGGGCCAGATTGGTCTACAAGGAGTGGGAACGGCTGAAAATGTTGGATGGGGTGGTCTACCGAAGGGGCCCCTCAAGCGATGCTGGAGAGACCCAACAGTTGTTCTTTCCCACCAAACACAGAGAGGGTGTGCTACGGTCATTACATGATGACCATGGACATTTAGGAGCAGAGAGAACTTTTAAGCTGGTGCAGGACAGATTCTACTGGCCCTGCATGAGGCCTGAAGTGGAAAGTTACTGCCACTCATGTCTGAGGTGTATTCAAAGGAAGACTCTGCCAACCCGAACTGCTCCAATGAGCCACCTACAAAGTCAAGGACCCATGGATTTGGTGTGCATTGACTTCCTGTGCTTAGAGCCGGATACTAGTGGGCAGGGAAATATCTTGGTGGTGACTGATCATTTCACGCGTTATGCCCAAGCTTTTTCTACGAGAGACCAACGTGCTCCTTGTCGGGTATATTACACAGAAAAGGGGAAATTTAAAATGGATGCTTGTAGCCATTTTGTGTTAAAGACAGTTTTTCTTCAAAATTTCTCTAGGTTTAGAAATGAACGAGATTTTTTTTACAGAGTTCATTCCTGGGTAAAGTCTTTTATATTTTTTTAAGAAGTGCCAGACACGAAGGAATCTAGAATGTTTGTGTGTGATAAGGCTAGGTTTAAGTGCTAAGAAGTGTCATAATTAAATTTATTGGTCTGTCTTAAGTTTCTAAAACAAAAGATATTTTGTCTTTTTGGTATAGGAATAAGAGTTAATATTCTCTAATATAGATTTATATTCACAAAATATATGTTTATAATCAAGGTATATTTTATTATATTTACAGTAGGAAATATATATACTCCAATAACTATTGTAGAAAGTATATAATTGGTAAATAATAAAATTTACTAAAGAATAGATTCTGTGAGTTAACCAGAAAAGAATTCAGCTGAAAGGACTGATCAAAAGGGAGTAGGGATATAAATCAAAGATGACAGATGGAGAGACAGTGTCTAGCTGGGAGAAGAGAAGGTCTTTGTTTAAGTCAGATTGAATTTTTGACCCGAGATAAGAAAATTAAAAAGAAATGGGTGAAATTTTTACGAAGTGCAATACTGCCCTCTAGAGGATAGTAAATATTATAATTCATATTACCAAAAATATTGTGTGACGTCAAATTGGCTATAATAAGCGGCAATGTTGGTTACAAGTCAGTCGGAGATACCAGCGGTCAGACTCACATCGCAATGCATTCAGACGTCCATTACACATGACACTCTGAAGTCGGAGATTCCAGCAGACAGACTCACATCGCAATGCATTCAGACGTCCAATACACATGACACTCCGAGTCGGAGATTCCAGCATTCACAGACTCACACTGCAATGCATTAGACATGACACTCTGAGAGTCCAAGATTCCAACACTCAGACTCACACCACAATGCAGGTAGATCCCAAGACATGAGGCTATCAAGATTCTCACTAATTTTCTGACTCTCACCAAATCTCTAACTCACATGCATTGATTATCTGATCGATAATCTTAACACATTCCAAAAATTACTACATCAGGAATTCCAAGGCAGACTTATCAACATCCAAATTGGACAGGTAATGTATGACATAAGGAATTAATGTAAATATATATTTGTAGATATTCTTGCAACGTAGACTGAGACTTCTCAGATTCGGTTCGATCCAAATTCTAAGTATTTTCTATTCTGCAGATAGAAATATGAAGAAGTGGATATAAGGATTTATTCCTAAAAGAAATGTTGTAAGATTGATACCAATATATATATTGAATTTGGAAATTACTGTGATTAAAATTAATAAGCAAGGAATTATCTAACTACAAAATAAAAAGCAAAAGATTAGAAGTTTAATTCTCGAGATTAGGGGAGGATTCACTAAATAAATTTTTATTACTTATCATTAAATTAGCTCATCTTTTGTTGATCCATGTAGCATAGAGATATATATATATCTATAAGAGCTGGCTGGTTAAACAATGTTTGCTGGGAAATGCATGTTGTATTAAGCAGAAATGTTTATTAACCATTTGTGTATTAGTTACTAACTGATATGGTAAATGATATTAATCATAAATGCAGTTACTAACCGGAGATACATATATTGTGAAGCTAGTTTTTATATGCTGATGGATTGTGGTTTATAAATTGTTGTTTATGATATGAGATTTGAAACTTTTTTTGTATACGTAATAAATATATATATATTTTTATCCGATTATTGATTATTGTATTTTTTAAAGCAAAACACAGACAATTAAAAGAATTCAGGATAATTTCTAAGAAATATAGACGATTGATATTTGTGTCTCGTATAAGTTTCTTATGAAATAATAATCCCTGATATATTGGAGACGACTGCCGAGGTAGGTCCAGTAAGTCCAATATAGACATATTGGAGGCTTGGCTGATAAATCCAATATATACAAACGTGTTGTATTCACGTGCAGAGATTATATCCGACATTACAGGTGCAAATCTGTTTAGTCACTGTGTTACATGTTTGCAGGCGCGTTCTGTATAGTCACTGTTACATCAATACAGAATGCACCTGTAAACATGTTTGTTAATATGAAGCTCTTGAGTGACTTTAGACTGGGGGAAGATTTAATGGTGTCTGGGAGGTTATTCCATATTTGCGGTGCTGTGTAGGAAAATGAGGATGGAGCCACGTTCTTTTTGTATTGTGGTATTGTTAGTAAGGTGCTGGTCCTGGATCTGAGGTTATAGGATGAGGGAACCGCTGAGGGACGCAGCCTATTCAGATTGGGTGGTAGCCAGTGGCATAAGTACCAGAGTCGCAGCAGTCACACTTGCGACTGGGCCCCGGCATTCCACCACTGGAGGGGGGCCAGCGCCACCCCCAGATTCTGGCAATCAGCACCGGAATCTGGGAGCAGCGCCGCTGGCCGTTCCTATCCCTACGAACGGCCGCTGGCTTGCAGCATGGCCACTCTTGTGGGATGGCAACCACCTGACCAGCGCACGAGATCCTCTCGCGAGAACTCAGCTGCGCTGATCAGGTGGTTCCCGGCGAGCGGGCAAGTTGCATGCTGCCAGTGGCCGCTCGCCTCTAGGGAGAAGAACGCCGGCAGAGCAGCAGAGGAGAGAGATGGGGGCAAATATATCCATTTGAGCTGGTGGAAAATATATCCATGTGAGCTGGGGGCAAATATATCCATATGAGCTGGGGCAAATATATCCATGTGAGCTGGGGGCAAATATATCAATGTGAGCTGGGGGCAAATATATCCATATGAGCTGGGGCAATATATACCCATGAGAGCTGGGTCAATATATACCCATGTGTGCTGGGGGCATATATACCCATGAGAGCTGGGGGCAATATATACTCATGTGAGCTGGGGGCAATATATACCCATGTCATGCCCCATGACTTAGGATTTATTGTATATTTTTACTGTTATGTGTTGAATCTGCCTTTGCTGCCTACATTCTATTGTTTTCATAGCTATTTTGATCCTGCTGGGTTTCTTAGCTTTCTGTATCCAGCTAGTTTCACCCCTTTTGCTCAGTGTCTTGTTCTAAGGGACTTCCTGGTTACATAGCAGCCATTCTGTGCTCACTGCTGGACAAAATGAACCTCCATTGCTGTACACTATTACAAGATTGTCAGTCTGATCATTAAACTCTTCAACTGGATTCATCTTTCGACATGTCAGTTTTGCTGAGTTGAAGCTATCTGCCGAACTTCATTGTGTGAGTACTGGTCAAATACAGACGTAGCTAGTCTAAAGTATCCATGCCTCACAGAATAGTAAAAAGACTTTAACAGCAGCTTGCAGCAGAAGTATGCAGCCTTCAGTGAACCAGTAGTAAAAGGCAATTACAGCAGCTTGCAGCACTAGTATTCAGCCTTCAGTGAACGGAGAGCATATTTTACTGCATTCCACAGACAGAGTCTGCCTATAGCTGCAGCGTGTGGGCTGTGTAAAACCTTGCCACACAGTGCCTGTTATTCTACTGCCCCTTTCTTATTCTTCTCATCTGTGTAAGCATGGCAGACAGAAGAAGCCCTCTAACATCACATTAAAGGCAACTTGTTTCAGATGTGGAAGTAATGAATATAAATGCACTCAGAAGCAAACGCAATACAAAACCTACATGGAAGATTACTGAAACACTTATGGACATAAACTATGAGAAATCACAGCAAATGTCATGGCTTTGGGAACAGGTGATGAGTTACGTCTCCACCATCACACACCCTGTTTGTGACGCATCCAAACTAAAAGACGTTTTAGGACAGCTTTCAACAGCTCATGCTCAATATCTTGCCCACTCTCACATTTATGTCTCTAATTTAGAGAAGATAAATTCTGAACAGGCTTTACAAGAAATAGATGAATTAAAATGTCTTAATTCAGAAAGAGACAATTTAGTCCATCAGGCCAGAGTAAAGGCAGCAGAGAGAATTGCTCAACTCCAAGAGACTGCTTCTCACATATGAGCATCTAACAAGCATTCAAATAGCTCAGATCCCTCAAGGTCAAAATCCTCACAATATTCAAAGAGTTCATCAATTAGTCTTCAGCTTATCCAAACCCGGGTGAAAGAAGAGACTACAAAGATACAGGCGGCCTTTGCAAAAAGAATAGCCGAAATGGAAATGGATGCCGCTAGCAAAAAAGCAGAAATGGAAATGGACGCCGCTAGCAAAAAAGCAGAAATGGAAATGGACGCCGCTCGCAAAAAAGCCGAAATGGAAATGGATGCCGCCCGCAAGAAAGCAGCTATGGAAAAGGAAGAAGCTCGCAATAGATCGGAAATAGAAGCCCTAGAGAAACAGTGTGACCATGCCACAGCCGTGGCAACACTGAGGATCCTAGAACAAGCTGCTGGGGGAAGTGAAAGAGACAGCATCAGCTTATGCAACGTGGATACGGAAGATTCCGTTAAGCGCACCAGAGACTATGTACTAAAGCAAAACAGTGAATCTCTCATAACATCAAATGTTCCTGACAGTTGTGACATCCTTCCAAAACAGGGAAAAGACTCTTTAGCTGTATCCTGCATCCAAGGTCAGTACAGTACTCTACTAGCTAATGACTCTGACATTTCTTCACAAGCCCTAGTGCTACAGCAATCCCAATGCAATAACTCTCAGATGCAATTCTACCCTCCAGCAATTCATCAAAATCCTAGCAACCAAACAGCTATAAAACCATGCCTGCCTGAGTCTATGGACGATAAACCAGGGCTAAATACAGATGCAACCGCATACTACCCTATGTCACTTAATCAGAATATAGCAAACGCCGTTCAAACTTCATTTCCCTGCCCAAAGTCAGAAAAAACAGACATGTCTGAATTTGCTAGATACATGGCTCGCCGTAAACTCACCAAGACCAGCCTTTTGAACTTTGATGACCAGCCTGAAAACTACAGAAGCTGGAAGGGTGCCTTCAGAACTGCGATTAGTGATCTTGGCATTACTCCTGCTGAGGAACTGGACCTGCTGATCAGATGGCTTGGTCCACAGTCTACAGAACGTGTCAAGAGACTCAGAGCTGTCCACATCAATATTCCAATGTCGGGCCTCGACGCTGCTTGGCAAAGACTTGATCAAAGCTACGGCAGCCCTGAAGCCATAGAGAACGCTCTGTTGAATCGCCTGCACTGTTTCCCAAAGATTTCCAGCAAGGACAATCAGAAATACTTGGAACTCAGTTACCTTCTCTGGGAGCTGCAGCTGGCCAAGACAGACACTTTCCTACCTGGCCTCAGCTATCTGGACACCGCTCGTGGGGTAAACCCAATAGTTTCCAAGCTGCCATACAATATCCAGGAAAAATGGACTGCACTTGGGGCAAAGTATAAAAGAGTGAACCAAGTCTCCTTTCCACCTTTCTCCTACTTTTGTGAGTTTATAAGAGACATTGCAGAAACAAAGAACGACCCCAGTTTTTCCTACAACGAGTTCCACGCTTCAGGCTTCCTTCCTCAGATGTCCGACAGCTCGCTTTAATCACAGAGGCAGCAGGGGTCCAGTATCAGTGAAGAAGACTAATGTCCTTCCCCTCCTACCTCAATTCCTAACGAGTGCAAACAAGGTGAAAAGATTGAGAATCCTAACCGCCTTTGTCCTATTCATAAGAAGCCACATCCCATCAAAAAATGCATCGGCTTCAGAAAGAAACCACTCCAAGAGCGCAAGGAGCTCCTAAAGACATATGGTGTATGTTTCAGATGTTGTGCTTCTACTGAGCACATTTGCGTGAGGTCAGCTGTAACCGAGGGGAGATGTGCCTCTTTGACTTGCACTTTATGCTGCGGGGCATGGGCATTCCAGACTTGCATTTGTACTTTTATCGTACATGCAATTTACATGTGATTATGAATTAAATAATAATGTACTCACTCTGTAGCTTCTGCTCTCTGTCAGACCACGTATCATACTCCAGGTACACCACCCTCGAGACTGCAACCCATGCGCTGGCCTTTCTCGGTTTGTCCTTGTACAGGTCACAAGCCGTGTCCCAAATCTCGGGATGCTCCGCCACTGCTGCTATCAAACGCTCCACATCAATATCCAGACCAGCCATCTTCTGCAATTGCCAGGTACCACAACAGCCACCACAGGACACTTTTTTCATCTGGACGTTATATAGGCCGCACATGTGCAGCATCTGACGTCTCCGAATCACGCAAACACGCCACTATGCCGCAGCTGCGCACTCTGTACGTCAGTACTAGCGGTTCAGCGTTCTCAGAAAAATGCGTTCGTTTTCCACTTGCGTTGCACGGCCGGACTTTTGTGCGGCCGTACATCGTATATTGGCCGTCATTGCCCGTCATCTGCTGCTAGTGCGGCCGTAATTATGTGCGCCAGAACGCACGTTAAAAGTGCGCTGGTCTGACCCCAGCCTTAAGGGTCAGCACGCTGGATAGCACCAGGACAAGCGCAACTCATACAAAATATAACCGTAAACGCTTGCATGTTAAAATGTGAAAAAAACCACTTTACACATTGTAAATTATTGAAAATTCTAATTTTATCGCATTTTAGGCTGGGGTCAGACCAGCGCACTTTTAACGTGCGTTCTGGCGCACATAATTACGGCCGCACTAGCAGCAGATGACGGGCAATGACGGCCAATATACGATGTACGGCCGCACAAAAGTCCGGCCGTGCAACGCAAGTGGAATTTGAACGCATTTTTCTGAGAACGCTGAACCGCTAGTACTGACATACAGAGTGCGCAGCTGCGGCATAGCGGCGTGTGTGCGTGATTAGGAGATGTCAGACACTGCTAATGTCCAGCCTACATAACGTCCAGACGCAAAAAGAGTTTTATTGACGATCCGTACAAAATCACGCCCGAAAATGCGCTTCTTCTGACCGTTTTTACGCATTCCGTGAAAAAATACGTCAATGCGTTCGGACGCACTTTTTCACGTTCGCGGGGAAAAATGCTTTTGTCTGACCCTAGCCTTAAGTTATAATGTACAAACAGAATACATATACATATAACACAGACGTATACATTAATTATACTGCAGAGAGGCGCTTCCCAGCAGTGTGTGGATTCATACGCTGCATTAATTATACTGCAGAGAGGCGCTTCCCAGCAGTGTGTGGATTCATATGCTGCATTAATTATACTGCAGAGAGGTGCTTCCCAGCAGTGTGTGGATTCATATGCTGCATTAATTATACTGCAGAGAGGCGCTTCCCAGCAGTGTGTGGATTCATATGCTGCATTAATTATACCGCAGAGAGGCGCTTCCCAGCAGTGTGTGGATTCATATGCTGCATTAATTATACTGTAGAGAGGTGCTTCCCAGCAGTGTGTGGATTCATATGCTGCATTAATTATACTGCAGAGAGGTGCTTCCCAGCAGTGTGTGGATTCATATGCTGCATTAATTATACCGCAGAGAGGCGCTTCCCAGCAGTGTGTGGATTCATATGCTGCATTAATTATACTGTAGAGAGGTGCTTCCCAGCAGTGTGTGGATTCATATGCTGCATTAATTATACTGTAGAGAGGCGCTTCACAGCAGTGTGTGGATTCATATGCTGCATTAATTATACTGCAGAGAGGTGCTTCCAGCAGTGTGTGGATTCATATGCTGCATTAATTATACTGCAGAGAGGCGCTTCCCAGCAGTGTGTGGATTCATATGCTGCATTAATTATACTGCAGAGAGGTGCTTCCCAGCAGTGTGTGGATTCATATGCTGCATTAATTATACTGCAGAGAGGCGCTTCCCAGCAGTGTGTGGATTCATATGCTGCATTAATTATACTGCAGAGAGGCGCTTCCCAGCAGTGTGTGGATTCATATGCTGCATTAATTATACTGCAGAGAGGCGCTTCCCAGCAGTGTGTGGATTCATATGCTGCATTAATTATACCGCAGAGAGGTGCTTCCCAGCAGTGTGTGGATTCATATGCTGCATTAATTATACTGCAGAGAGGCGCTTCCCAGCAGTGTGTGGATTCATATGCTGCATTAATTATACTGCAGAGAGGCGCTTCCCAGCAGTGTGTGGATTCATATGCTGCATTAATTATACTGCAGAGAGGCGCTTCCCAGCAGTGTGTGGATTCATATGCTGCATTAATTATACCGCAGAGAGGTGCTTCCCAGCAGTGTGTGGATTCATATGCTGCATTAATTATACCGCAGAGAGGCGCTTCCCAGCAGTGTGTGGATTCATATGCTGCATTAATTATACCGTAGAGAGGTGCTTCCCAGCAGTGTGTGGATTCATATGCTGCATTAATTATACTGCAGAGAGGTGCTTCCCAGCAGTGTGTGGATTCATATGCTGCATTAATTATACCGCAGAGAGGTGCTTCCCAGCAGTGTGTGGATTCATATGCTGCATTAATTATACCGCAGAGAGGTGCTTCCAGCAGTGTGTGGATTCATATGCTGCATTAATTATACCGCAGAGAGGCGCTTCCAGCAGTGTGTGGATTCATATGCTGCATTAATTATACCGCAGAGAGGCGCTTCCCAGCAGTGTGTGGATTCATATGCTGCATTAATTATACCGCAGAGAGGCGCTTCCCAGCAGTGTGTGGATTCATATGCTGCATTAATTATACCGCAGAGAGGCGCTTCCCAGCAGTGTGTGGATTCATATGCTGCATTAATTATACCGCAGAGAGGCGCTTCCCAGCAGTGTGTGGATTCATATGCTGCATTAATTATACTGCAGAGAGGCGCTTCCCAGCAGTGTGTGGATTCATATGCTGCATTAATTATACTGCAGAGAGGCGCTTCCAGCAGTGTGTGGATTCATATGCTGCATTAATTATACTGCAGAGAGGCGCTTCCCAGCAGTGTGTGGATTCATATGCTGCATTAATTATACTGCAGAGAGGTGCTTCCCAGCAGTGTGTGGATTCATATGCTGCATTAATTATACTGCAGAGAGGTGCTTCCCAGCAGTGTGTGGATTCATATGCTGCATTAATTATACTGCAGAGAGGTGCTTCCCAGCAGTGTGTGGATTCATATGCTGCATTAATTATTCTGCAGAGAGGCGCTTCCCAGCAGTGTGTGGATTCATATGCTGCATTAATTATACTGCAGAGAGGCGCTTCCCAGCAGTGTGTGGATTCATATGCTGCATTAATTATACTGCAGAGAGGTGCTTCCCAGCAGTGTGTGGATTCATATGCTGCATTAATTATACTGCAGAGAGGCGCTTCCCAGCAGTGTGCGGATTCATATGCTGCATTAATTATACTGCAGAGAGGCGCTTCCCAGCAGTGTGGGGATTCATATGCTGCATTAATTGTACTGCAGAGAGGCGCTTCCCAGCAGTGTGTGGATTCATATGCTGCATTAATTATAATGCAGAGAGGCGCTTCCCAGCAGTGTGTGGATTCATATGCTGCATTAATTATACTGCAGAGAGGCGCTCCCAGCAGTGTGTGGATTCATATGCTGCATTAATTATACTGCAGAGAGGCGCTTCCAGCAGTGTGTGGATTCATATGCTGCATTAATTATACTACAGAGAGGCGCTTCCCAGCAGTGTGTGGATTCATATGCTGCATTAATTATACCGCAGAGAGGTGCTTCCCAGCAGTGTGTGGATTCATATGCTGCATTAATTATACTGCAGAGAGGCGCTTCCCAGCAGTGCGTGGATTCATATGCTGCATTAATTATACCGCAGAGAGGCGCTTCCCAGCAGTGCGTGGATTCATATGCTGCATTAATATACCGCAGAGAGGCGCTTCCCAGCAGTGTGTGGATTCATATGCTGCATTAATTATACCGCAGAGAGGCGCTTCCCAGCAGTGTGTGTGGATTCATATGCTGCATTAATTATACTGCAGAGAGGTGCTTCCAGCAGTGTGTGGATTCATATGCTGCATTAATTATACTGCAGACTGCAGAGAGCGCTTCCCAGCAGTGTGAGGATTCATATGCAGCATTAATTATACTGCAGAGAGGCGCTTCCAGCAGTGTGTGGATTCATATGCTGCATTAATTATACTGCAGAGAGGCGCTTCCCAGCAGTGTGTGGATTCATATGCTGCATTAATTATACTGCAGAGAGGTGCTTCCCAGCAGTGTGTGGATTCATATGCTGCATTAATTATACTGCAGAGAGGCGCTTCCCAGCAGTGTGCGGATTCATATGCTGCATTAATTATACTGCAGAGAGGCGCTTCCCAGCAGTGTGGGGATTCATATGCTGCATTAATTGTACTGCAGAGAGGCGCTTCCCAGCAGTGTGGGGATTCATATGCTGCATTAATTGTACTGCAGAGAGGCGCTCCCAGCAGTGTGTGGATTCATATGCTGCATTAATTATAATGCAGAGAGGCGCTTCCAGCAGTGTGTGGATTCATATGCTGCATTAATTATACTGCAGAGAGGCGCTCCCAGCAGTGTGTGGATTCATATGCTGCATTAATTATACTACAGAGAGGCGCTTCCCAGCAGTGTGTGGATTCATATGCTGCATTAATTATACCGCAGAGAGGTGCTTCCCAGCAGTGTGTGGATTCATATGCTGCATTAATTATAACTGCAGAGAGGCGCTTCCCAGCAGTGTGTGGATTCATATGCTGCATTAATTATACCGCAGAGAGGCGCTTCCCAGCAGTGTGTGGATTCATATGCTGCATTAATTATACCGCAGAGAGGTGCTTCCCAGCAGTGGTGGATTCATATGCTGCATTAATTATACTGCAGAGAGGCGCTTCCCAGCAGTGTGCGGATTCATATGCTGCATTAATTATACTGCAGAGAGGCGCTTCCCAGCAGTGCGTGGATTCATATGCTGCATTAATTATACCGCAGAGAGCGCTTCCCAGCAGTGCGTGGATTCATATGCTGCATTAATTATACCGCAGAGAGGCGCTTCCCAGCAGTGTGTGGATTCATATGCTGCATTAATTATACTGCAGAGAGGCGCTTCCCAGCAGTGTGTGGATTCATATGCTGCATTAATTATACCGCAGAGAGGTGCTTCCCAGCAGTGTGGATTCATATGCTGCATTAATTATACTGCAGAGAGGCGCTTCCCAGCAGTGTGTGGATTCATATGCTGCATTAATTATACCGCAGAGAGGTGCTTCCCAGCAGTGTGTGGATTCATATGCTGCATTAATTATTCTGCAGAGAGGCGCTTCCAGCAGTGTGGGGATTCATATGCTGCATTATATACTGCAGAGAGGCGCTTCCCAGCAGTGTGTGGATTCATATGCTGCATTAATTATACTGCAGAGAGGTGCTTCCCAGCAGTGTGTGGATTCATATGCTGCATTAATTATACTGCAGAGAGGTGCATCCCAGCAGTGTGTGGATTCATATGCTGCATTAATTATACTGCAGAGAGGTGCTTCCCAGCAGTGTGTGGATTCATATGCTGCATTCATTATACTGCAGAGAGGCGCTTCCCAGCAGTGTGAGGATTCATATGCAGCATTAATTATACTGCAGAGAGGCGCTTCCAGCAGTGTGTGGATTCATATGCTGCATTAATTATACTGCAGAGAGGCGCTTCCCAGCAGTGTGTGGATTCATATGCTGCATTAATTATACTGCAGAGAGGTGCTTCCCAGCAGTGTGTGGATTCATATGCTGCATTAATTATACTGCAGAGAGGCGCTTCCCAGCAGTGTGTGGATTCATATACTGCATTAATTATACTGCAGAGAGGCGCTTCCCAGCAGTGTGTGGATTCATATGCTGCATTAATTATACTGCAGAGAGGCGCTTCCAGCAGTGTGTGGATTCATATGCTGCATTAATTATAACTGCAGAGAGGCGCTTCCCAGCAGTGTGTGGATTCATATGCTGCATTAATTATACTGCAGAGAGGCGCTTCCCAGCAGTGTGTGGATTCATATGCTGCATTAATTATACTGCAGAGAGGCGCTTCCCAGCAGTGTGCGGATTCATATGCTGCATTAATTATACTGCAGAGAGGCGCTTCCCAGCAGTGTGGGGATTCATATGCTGCATTAATTGTACTGCAGAGAGGCGCTTCCCAGCAGTGTGTGGATTCATATGCTGCATAATTATACTACAGAGAGGCGCTTCCCAGCAGTGGTGGATTCATATGCTGCATTAATTATACCGCAGAGAGGTGCTTCCAGCAGTGTGTGGATTCATATGCTGCATTAATTATACTGCAGAGAGGCGCTTCCCAGCAGTGTGTGGATTCATATGCTGCATTAATTATACCGCAGAGAGGCGCTTCCCAGCAGTGTGTGGATTCATATGCTGCATTAATTATACCGCAGAGAGGTGCTTCCCAGCAGTGTGTGGATTCATATGCTGCATTAATTATACTGCAGAGAGGCGCTTCCCAGCAGTGTGCGGATTCATATGCTGCATTAATTATACTGCAGAGAGGCGCTTCCCAGCAGTGCGTGGATTCATATGCTGCATTAATTATACCGCAGAGAGGCGCTTCCCAGCAGTGCGTGGATTCATATGCTGCATTAATTATACCGCAGAGAGGCGCTTCCCAGCAGTGTGTGGATTCATATGCTGCATTAATTATACTGCAGAGAGGCGCTTCCCAGCAGTGTGTGGATTCATATGCTGCATTAATTATACCGCAGAGAGGTGCTTCCCAGCAGTGAGTGGATTCATATGCTGCATTAATTATACCGCAGAGAGGCGCTTCCCAGCAGTGTGTGGATTCATATGCTGCATTAATTATACCGCAGAGAGGTGCTTCCCAGCAGTGTGTGGATTCATATGCTGCATTAATTATTCTGCAGAGAGGCGCTTCCCAGCAGTGTGTGGATTCATATGCTGCATTAATTATACTGCAGAGAGGTGCTTCCCAGCAGTGTGTGGATTCATATGCTGCATTAATTATACTTCAGAGAGGTGCTTCCCAGCAGTGTGTGGATTCATATGCTGCATTAATTATACCGCAGAGAGGCGCTTCCCAGCAGTGTGGGGATTCATATGCTGCATTAATTATTCTGCAGAGAGGCGCTTCCCAGCAGTGTGTGGATTCATATGCTGCATTAATTATACTGCAGAGAGGTGCTTCCCAGCAGTGTGTGGATTCATATGCTGCAGTAATTATACCGCAGAGAGGTGCTTCCCAGCAGTGCTTGGATTCATATGCTGCATTAATTATACCGCAGAGAGGCGCTTCCCAGCAGTGTGTGGATTCATATGCTGCATTAATTAGGATTAATTGCATGCATTGATTATCTGATATCGATAATCTTCACATATTCCAAAACAAAGCATCACGTAGAAAATTCCAAGACTTATTAAAATCCAGATTGGACAGGTAATGTATGAAATTAAGGAATTAATGTAATTATATATATTTGTAGATATTCTTGCAACGTAGACTGAGACTTCTCAGATACTGGCTAACTCCATAAATTCTAAGTATTTCTATTCTGCAGATAGAAATATGAAGAAGTGGACATAAGGATTTATTCCTAAAAGAAATGTTGTAAGATTGATACCAATATATATTGAATTTGGAAATTACTGGGATTATAATAGTGGATTATTCCAGCCTTGGTGTTAGAATAATCTTAATTTTAATAAAGACAGGAGGCGAATATTTTGCATTCTCTTTTCTTTACTAAACAACAGCAGCAAAGGAAAGTTTACATAGCAACAGCAGTAACCAATAAACAACAAGAGAGTAGTAAGTCCTTAGCCACGCCCTCTTTTCTTGGATGCGGAACGATCAGGAGTGCCGTGACGTGGAAAACCGGTGATCCCACAAGCAGGAAAAAACCCGGAACTGAGGAAGAGGAAGCCGAGAAGAGGCAGGAAACAACAGAACGGAGCGTCGTATGGTCGGAAACCAGCAGGCGACCGAAAGGCTGAAAGTCCAACGGGACCGTAGAAGGAACTCACGCTAAGGGAGAAAACAGAGGACACGTGGAAGTACCATGTAATAAAGGCGTGTCACACAACCGTAACCTAACTGACTTGCCCAAAGCTAAGCATTAGCAATAGTTAATCAAAAGAATGCGAGAGTAGCCCTAGGCTAGGCTAACTAGACATGCAAACGCAGACCCTACTAAGGGGAAGGAAAATGGTTAGACAAAAATGTACATTACTGGTGAAGTGTAGAGAATCACATCTGTAGTCCAATATCATTTATCATTATTTTATTTATTAATTATTATTTTTTTTTTTTAACATAACAGAAAAAAACAGAACAATACGAAAAACAAGGGCCCGGGCGGGCGGGAAAAATATTTGCCTCCTGTCTTTATTAAAATTAAGATTATTCTAACACCAAGGCTGGAATAATCCACAATTTTATAGCAAGACAGGAGGCTTCATATTTTGCAGTTTTTAAAGCTGCACAAGAGCCCCAGACGCATGAGGACGAGCACGGAAATAGAAGGTACGAAAAGTAACCGCCCTAGACCAATCAGCAGCCGTCAGGATATCGGACAGAGAACCCCCGGCATTGGCTGCAGAGGAAGCCGCAGCGCCCCGCACGGAGTGCGCGCCGAAGTGAGGAGCAACGCTCGCGAGCGAGAGCAACCAGCGAACCCATCTAGAAAGAGTGGGAGGAGAGACAGGTTTGTAAGGAGTGACATAGGAGACCAAAAGTTGGCCCATCGGAGAGGAGCGCAAGGGACGCAAACGGGAGAGGTAAGTAGAAACACAACGAGCCACACACAGTAGAGGGTCGGAAGGAAAGTAGATAGAAAACCTCAGGAGAAAAGGTTTTAGTACGCCTGGTGAGCGTGAAGACTACACCCTCAGGGGAGAAAGCCACCGTGTGCGCATCGAAAGCCCTCACGTCGGAGACGCAGCGAAAGGACACCAGACATAACAGGACCGTTAGTTTCGCCGAAAGCTGACGGAGCGAAAGCGCATCGTTGTCAGGCCAACTACGCAGGAAATCTAACATCAGCGCCACATCCCAAAATTTTGCGTACTTAGGCACTGGTGGCCGAGCGAGACGCACGCCGCAGAGGAGGCGACACACGGAAGAGTCCCGACCCACAGGAACGCCCCCCACGGGTACATGAGCGGCCACGATAGCGGAACGGAATAGATTAATGGTCCGGTATGATTTGCCGGAAGTGGAAAGGTCTGCCAGAAAATTAAGGATTAGGGGTAAAGGGGCTGTAGCGGGATCAGCCTCGCGTCGCACACACCAATTACACCAAGTTCTCCATGCGTAACAGTAGCTCCTGCGTGTGCCAGGAGCCCAGGATTCCCATAGTAAGGTGCGAGCTGCTTCCGATAGGCCAGGCAGCATGCTGGGTCCCCGGAAATCGTCCATGCCACCAGGCAAAGAGTGCCTTCCAAGACCAACGGGTGTGGCCCGCCTTGAGGATCCGTCAGAATCGAATGGAAGTATGGTAGCCAAAGTGGATGAAGGCAGGAGAGTTCCAACGCCAGCGGGAACCAGGGTTGAGCGTGCCACAGGGGCGTGATCAGGAGAAGTCGAACCCCTCGTCTGCGAACTTCCTGGAGCGTACGCGTGACCATCGGGAACGGTGGGAAGGCATAGGCGCCCGACGGGGGCCAGGGCTGGAGGAAAGCATCCACCGCTGCCGCCTGCGGGTCTGGAAGCCAACTGAAGTAGGCCTGCGTTTGATGATTCAAGCGGGAGGCAAACAGATCGAGATGGAA
Organism: Leptobrachium leishanense; assembly: GCA_009667805.1. Lineage (NCBI taxonomy): Eukaryota > Metazoa > Chordata > Amphibia > Anura > Megophryidae > Leptobrachium > Leptobrachium leishanense. Next base: position 38,165,102 of record CM019071.1, on the reverse strand, counting down.
AGGTCCCCTCAGAGTCGACAGTTGTTGGAACGTTGCGACGTCCAATCTCCAGTCGCTGGAGTCCCTCCAATACCTTGAAAACCAATCCGCCACATAGTTGGAGGAACCCGGCAGATATTCCGCCGTGATGGAGATGTTCCGTTCCAGGCAGTAGTTGAAGAGGGAGAGGGTAAGGTCTGATAGGAGCTTGGATCGGGAGCCCCCCAGCCGGTTGACGTAATGGACTGCAGAAATGTTGTCCATGCGGAGGAGGAGTGAGCAGTCCCTGAGGTCCTGGGTAAAGCTGCGGACGGCGAAGGAGCTGGCGATGAGCTCCAGGCAATTGATATGAAGTTGCCGTTCCTCGGGGCTCCATGCCCCGCCCGTAGATGCGGATCCGCAGGTCGCTCCCCAACCGGACTGGCTGGCGTCCGAGTCCAGGACAAAGTCTGGTAGGGAGCCGAAGATGGTGCGTCCATTCCAGGCTTCCATGTGGCGCAGCCACCATAGGAGTTCCACCCGAACCTCTGAGGTGATAGGGACCAGTTGGTCATAGGAGGGGTGAAGGCGGAGGTATGTGGTCTTCAGGCGCTGCATTGCGTGATAATGTAGCGGGCCGGGGAAGATGGCCTGAATGGAAGAAGAGAGAAGTCCCACCACTCGTGCTAGGCCTCGAAGGCTGACAGTGTCCGACGACAAAACTCCTTTTAGAGTCTTTTTGATGGCCCGAAGTTTTTGCGGGGGAAGGCGGAGTTGACAAGACGTTGAGTCGATGTCGAAGCCTAAGAAGGTGATGGTTTGAGTGGGCCGCAGCTCCGATTTCTTTTTGTTGACGATGAACCCCAGGTCCTGCAGGAGCGCTACTACCAAGGTGGGGTGGCGTGAGGATTGGACAGGAGTCTGAGCCATCACCAGGATGTCGTCCAGGTATATGATCGTCCTGATGCCCAGGGCCCGTTTCATACAAACCCTACAAGCTGTACACAGTGAATCCTACATGAGGAATGAGTCCTGTTGGATATGCGGATATGCCCCACATTCACAACAATATGGCTATCCCTTTATAGGGATAACATGGACTGCACAGATGTTAGCCGACATGATAAAGAATAACCAAACCATGCTTACTGATTTCCGTAGTGCACCTGAGGCTAGAGCTGAAATGGAACGCACTAAAGTACACCTTGCTTATGCCATAACTTCTGGCGCTTTTGCTTTTGTTAACCATGATAATCGTACTAACATACCTGATGTGAATGCTACGCTTGTGTTTGATTATAATGTCCCTCTATGGCTTCCGCGTATGGGCGATGATCCAGTGTGTCCACATACAGACAAGGAACGAGAACAATTGGCCAATTGCGTGGGTATCTTCTGTTGGTACCTGATAACCACTCTGGTTCAGAGATGTACACCTATAGAGGCTGTACAGATGGTTCTAACACAGTACATACGCACCACATACTTGGAAAGCTATGTGATATCCCCACACATAGAACCAGAGGAAAATGTGAATGTTACCATCATTCGCTGGGCTAAGGCCGCTTCCAAGTATCTCCTAGCCCCGAACATTACTTCGTTGTATTTACAACACCAGAAGGCCAATCCAGGTTTGGTTCTTACCTTACCTGAAGGGGTATATTACCTCTGTGACAAGTGGGCATATAAAACCATACCTGTACACCTAAAGAAACCCTGTTTTATAGGACAGATCATGCCCGCTTTCACTGTCTCTAAGACATTGCCCAAGACACACATACGCATTCCCAAACCCAGACGCAAACGAGCACTGACAGTTAAATCTTCTACGACTGAAATGTTCTTCCTATCTTTAATGCCTGCTTTTGGTGTTGCTCGCTTGTATGTTAAGCTAAACCTAATTGCTACTGAAGTAGATGCTGCATTCAATGCTACTCGAGGAGCCATACAGTTGATTTCCTCAGAACAGGAACAGATAAGGTTAGTCACATTGCAGAATAGGATGGCCCTCGACTACTTGCTAGCCGCAGAGGGAGGGGTGTGCGCTAGAATAGGCTCCTCCTGCTGTTCATGGATCCCTGATAATTCAGGGGCGATACACCACGAGTTAGATGCCCTAGAGGAAGTCCAGTCCCATATCCGGGAGAAGGCACAAGGTCTGTTCGATGGATGGGATTGGTCCTTAGGTATTGGTTCCTGGCTAGGTTCCATGGGTAAGAGCATTCTTGCTGGTCTGCTAGTGGTCCTAGTGATGATATTTTCCATCTACCTGATTTATAAGTTGATCGGTTGTCTTTTCGACCGATGTACCCAGCAACAGAATGGTAAGGGAGAATTAATACGTTTTATATGACGTATTGTCGCAGTTGCGACAAAAGGGGGAGTTGTTAGGTATTAATTCTGTTAACGCTACTAATGAGATGCACTGCTAATCAACTATGTGCTTGTTAACATTGACCATTAATTTAGTCTGGACTGCTCTGCATTTAGGCCTCTTGCTCATGATTTCTATTCATGCTTTTAATGATGAATCTTTATTCTGCTGTCGCAGCTAAAAAATGTTTTTCTGTACCTTGATCATTTCTGCTCATCTCTTTATTGACATAACTTCAGTTGACCGAGCCGAATATTGATTTGTTCCTAAAGACGAGTTCATGTCGACCTGACCAATGTTAATTGATAACTTGCTATGTGCGGTGATGGGATTCACTACTAGTTAAACGAAGCCACATCTTTTGATATAGCTTAATGCAATTAATCTATGCAATGTATGTTTGTGATTGGTGAGCTGCGTCTCGCCCGATATTGTATCCTCCCTGTTCCCTCCCTTCTCTTTTCCTGTATCCTCCCCACTGAAGCCTTTAAATGATCTGTCTCACGAATGAATCAATAGAATTATTTGCACACGAGATACTGTTTCTACGCGTGTTTATTCTTCTCCGATCGTCGATCGAGTGGCGGCTGATACATAGAAGGAGAGGTGTGGAACTGGGTGTCCAGGAGGGACACTCCGTGGTGTCGGGTCTCGGAATCCTTACAGAGGCCATTACCGGTTTGAGGAGCTTCGTGAAACACCACGGTGCGGAACTGAGGCCGAAAGGCAGACAAGTGAAGTGCCAGAGGTCGCGATGCCAGCGGAACTGTAAATAAGGTCGGTGGGCAGGCTGAACCGGGACCGTGAGGTAAGCGTCCGTTAGGTCTAGTCTCGTGAACCAATCACCGTCTCGAAGGAGGTCTCTGAGGAGGTGTATGCCCTCCATCTTGAAGTGACGATAAGACACGAAAGCATTGAGCGCCTTTAAATTTATTACTGGCCGGAGGTCTCCGGACTTTTTGTGGACCAGGAATATATTGCTGGTGAAGCACGGTGGTTCTACCGCTGGGAGGATGGCCCCTTTCAACTGCAGGGAGCGCAGTTCCTCGTCTATCAATGCTGACTCCTGGGAGGAGTAACGGGCCGGGGGCGGGGAAACAAACTGGACGGGGACCTGGGAGAAGTCTATCAAAAACCCGGACACGGTTTGCAATACCCATGAGTCTGAGGTGAGCTCGCGCCACTTGGGAAGAAAAAAGCGTAATCGACCCGCGACCGGTATGTGTGGTAGTGGAAGCGCAGGGGTACTTACCCGCGGAGTAGCGGCGTCTGGGTCTGCCGAAGCCACGACCGACAGGGACTCCCCGTGCCAAGATTGGGCTTGGGCGATACTGCACGTCTGTGCCTTGGTATGAGGGGAGGCGAGGTCTATACGAGGTGTGGTATCGGCTGGCGACCCGACCTCTTGGTGCGCCAGCCCTGGAGGAAAAACGAGTGGTAGGGTGGAAAACTCTTTTCATGTTCGACTGCACCTTCTGCATATTGGTGTAGACGTTAACCTTACAGTTCAGTTCTTTTAGGAAGAGGTCTCCGAACAGCAACCTCTTCGCTGCAGGACCCAACTCCTTGGTGGACATAGAGGTTAATTTGGCGTCAAAGCGAAAAAGCGCCGCTGTACGGCGTTCGGAGGAAATGCCAACATTGGCATTTCCTAAAAGGCAAAGGGCGCGCTGTGCCCATTCGCGGACCAGGGCCGGATCGAGTGGGGTATTGTTATTTAACGCCTCATCCGCCATGACAAAAATCAATGAAAGGGGGCCCGAGACGTCCAGCAATTTGTCCTGGGCGCCGCGGAGACCCTGTTCTAGTCCTCGTCGAGGATCCCTGCCAGCCTTCCCCATGAAGGTGATAAAGTCCTCATCGAATTCTGGGGTAAGGGACACTTTATCTGGGAGGATCGGGCGAGGGCATTCCGCCCGTAAGCGTGCCCTGTCAGCTTTTTCCAGGGGGCAGCGCAACCAGAAGCGCAGAAATTCTGCGATGTGGTCTGGGGGAATCCAGGCCGGAGACCTGGGGTGCGTGGTGGTGCGTGGATCGTAAAAGGGAATGCCCCTGGCGTCTAGTATTGGAGCCAGAGTGTCCGAGGACACTAGGGAGCGAGGAGCTGACACGGCCGAGTGGGGTACAACAGCCAAAGCATCGGGACGGGGCTCACCCGTCGAGCTAGGAGTAGCCGGCGGGTCACCGGCGGTTTCTACTCCTTCATCATCCGGGTAATCGGCCCGGTAATCCTCCAAATCGCAAGAGGCATCCTCGTAGCGATGGGGAGACATACGCGAGGATTTTTTTAGCAGGGCCTTTACCCTTTCCCGCGGTTTCTGACTGGCCCTTCCAGGGCCTTTTACGCGACGTGGCGGCAGCCACGGATTGATCTGACTGGGAGTCCACCGAGTGTGCTGGGGACTGGGCTCTGGAGAGCACTGGGGGCTCCAGTTGAGGAGGTGGAGGTAAGGCCGCAAGGGCAAAAGGCAAGGTCTCGGAAATGGCTGTAAGAAGCCAGGCCTTGAGCTCCTCCTGATGGAGTGTAGTAAGCTGTGGGGGATCCATCGAAAAAAATTTGGGAAAAAACGGGGCTCACCCGTTGCTTATCAAGTGTATGCAGGGATATTCACGGATTTTTCGTGAGTATGTTCCCGTCCTCGGGGCTCACCCGAAGTTATTTGCGGACAATTTATAAAGTTGCCGACAGGGTAAGTAGTGTTTTGTGTAAAACAATAGTATCGGGGCTCACCCGAGAGAGCGGAGGGGTCCTGCAGTGAAGCAACGTGTTCCGGTATGGTAAACGCGTGTCTCCGAGCGGACGTCCGTAGAGGCTGTGGCATGGAGAAGCGCGAGGTGCAACTGGCGGCAAAAAACTATTTTAGTTAAACTCTTAAAATGGCCGCCAGCGCGCGCAGGCGCAAGAAGGAAGTTCTAAACATGAGGGAAAAACAGTGCGCGTGCGCCGTATCGAGGGAGCCGTCACCTTGCTTCCGACAGTTAGAAGAAAAAACTCACTTTAAGCCCGTAACTCGGGAAGGAATTTCGCCGTCGATGGTCGCCCGGGTACTAAAGGGCAGGGGCCCTCGTTTGCCGGGAAACAGAGTGAGTCGCAGAGCGCGTTCTGTAGGCGGGAGAGTGCCCGCACAACAGAGACAGACCTGTGGAGGAAAATACAGTAAATGTATCGAAAATTACATTAAACACAAGTAAAATCAATTAAAAAATTAATGCAAACAAGATATAATACAAAAATAAGCCTGGCAACCAGGAGCAGTTAAGGAAACGTCTCACCTGGTCACCAGCAGCAAAGAAAAGAGGGCGTGGCTAAGGACTTACTACTCTCTTGTTGTTTATTGGTTACTGCTGTTGCTATGTAAACTTTCCTTTGCTGCTGTTGTTTAGTAAAGAAAAGAGACTGCAAAATATGAAGCCTCCTGCCTTGCTATAAAATTAATAAGCAAAGAATTATATAACTACAAAATAATAAGTAAAAGATTAGAAGTTTAATTCTCAAGATTAGGGGAGGATTCACTAAAAAAGTTTTTATTACTTATCATTAAATTAGCTCATCTTTTGTTGATCCATGTAGCATAGAGATATATATATATATAGCTATAAGAGCTGGCTGGTTAAACATTGTTTGCTGGGAAATGCATGTTGTATTAAGCAGAAATGTTTATTAACCATTTGTGTATTAGTTAGTAACTGATAAGGTAAATGATATTAATCATATATGCAGTTACTAACCGGAGATACATATATTGTGAAGCTAGTTTTTATATGCTGATGGATTGTGGTTTATAAATTTTTGTTTATGATATGAGATTTGAAATTTTTTTGTATACGTAATAAATATATATATATATTTTTATCCGATTATTGATTATTGTATTTTTCAAAGCAAAACACAGACAATTAAAAGAATTCAGGAGAATTTCTAAGAAATATAAACGATTGATATTTGTGTCTCGTATAAATTTCTTATGAAATAATAATCCCTGATATATTGGAGGCAACTGCCGAGATAGGTCCCGTAAATCCAATATAGACATATTGGAGGCTTGGCTGATAAGTCCAATATATAACGTGTTGTATTCACGTGCAGAGATTATACCCTGACAAATTGGAGGCACTGCTGAGAATGTAGTTTTTGTTTGGAATATAATTGTCAGTATTGTCTGATTAGACAGAGATAAAACTATATATATATTTTGACTCCTTGTTGTATTTTGACTTGTGGTTTTACGGTTGTCTACTAAACAGTGTAAAAATGTCAGGGTCAGAATCTGAGACTCAGGAAGATGTAGAAATACATGCAGATCAAATAGTATTGATAGATGTTATGTCTTATCTAAAGGACAAGTTACACGTCACAGACATTTATTTGATTGGATAAAAGAATTAAAATCAAATGCATCTAATTATGTTGATTCAATCTGGTCAGATCAATCAAATTTTCTGGAGTGTTTGCGAAAGATAAGCGCAGCCACAAATAAAGAAGACAAAGAGATTTTTGTTTTAAAAATTGTGCCTGAATGCATATATTTGATCGCAGAAATGAACAAGAGATTGAATGATGACAAAGAAACCAGAGACAGCTTAGAAAATAAAAATTGTGACTTGCATGATACCGTAAATAAATTAAAAGATGAGTCAGAACGAATGATAATGGAGTTGAAAGTGTGTGCAAGAGAAAAAGATCAATTGCAAGATGATATTGCTCAATTATCCAAATTAAATAAGGAGCTGAATAAAAAATTGGCGAGAATGAAACGCGAACATGAGAAATTCGCTGATGAGTTACGTCAGATTGAAACTGATGTTCGAAGGGTTAAAAATCCTTCGTTAGAGAAGTTCCCTTTGAAAGCTTTGAGTCATAATTCATCACTGATTAGGCCTGACAGCTCTATTTATCTGAAGAGCAAGAGTGAGCAGAGCGAATGTGAAAGTGAAACTAAATCTCATGATGAAAAAAGAGCGAAGCCTCTTACACAGGAGTATTTCAAATCACATCACTCTAGCCAGCCACAGCCTATTAAGAAATCTCATAAAGTTCAGGATTTAACGAAAATCGTTAATTTCTTAAAAAACTCAGTAGGTATCTTTGACCTTAAGGGATCGCCAAAAATAATAAATCATTTAAATATGTTTGAAGAAGCTTTGTCAATATTAGGAATTAATTCAGATGCTCAGAAAATTGAGTTGATCCCATGGGTCTTTGAAGGCAAACATAGGTATTTTTTTCAGTCTTTGAAAGAATCTGGTATACGTAACTGGAGTAAAATAGTCTCCAAGGTCAAATCTGAATTTGGGCCTCACCGTACCAGTCTAGCTGCGAAAAGAGCAATTTTAACTCTAAAATGCAGACCTAATCAAAGCCCCCGTGAATTTCTTTCAGTCCTTAAAAATGCATACAGCTTGGCTGAAAGAAACCCAGATTTTGAAAACCCTGAATTTATCCAATTATTATATGACGCATTGCCAAATAAAATAAAGGTTATTTTGGCAAGAGATTATGACCCGAGAAATGGTTTGGATTGGGTACTAAAAGAAAGTATGACCCTATTTACTGTATTTGAATATAGTGAAGAAACTCAGGGGAAAAGAGTGAAAAACTCACCTGAGGAAATAGCGGAAACTCACGTTAAAAAGGGTGATATTAAATTTGAGTCCCACAAAAAGAGTTATGCGGAAATATTGCGTGACTCCATACCTCAAAGGGAAAAATCCAAGCCAGATCAGGAAAGAGGGTTTGCCAGAGAAAATTCAGGAAGTAAATTTCAATATAGGAAGCAATGGGTACATAGAAGTCAGTGGGTTAAAATCAAGGGAAAATGTACCTAGACAGGAAGCAACCAGAGGTAAGACTGAATCTGAGGAGTCTGATAATGCGCAAGCTTCGTCCCCAAGGACGAATAGAAAGCGGAGATATAATGTACGCCAGCGTATTGGTCAAATGCAGGAAAATTTCCGTGTGCTGACAGAAAAACTGGATCAGATCACTCAGTTAATGACTGGAAATAACTCTGGTCAGGTTGTAAGCAATGCAACACCTGCAGCCCCACCCAACCAGTGACTAGATGATGTTTCTGTTGAAGTAACCAGTATCCATGACAATTTACCAGAAAGTGATGATGAAATGATTAATACAAATGTTTGTATGGTTGACGATTTAAACCCTTCCCTGCAAAGAGAAGGAAAATGTATTTTATCTCCCCAGACTAAGTGCGAGCAAGCTGAGAAGACTGGATCCGAAATGGACGGCACAGCTGCCAAAAGCATGTTTGAGAGAGCAAAATCAGTCGGAAAAATCTCTACAAAACCTAATTTCATATCTCACTCTAAATTTCTCTGTAAATTGCATAGCATTGAAGACCGATATTATGTGAATGTAGAATTACAAGATAATTTACCACATATTCCGTCCTTGCTAGACAGTGGAAGCCAAGTTACGTTAATATCAGCTCATTATTTTGAACAGGTCCAAGAACTATCCTCCAGGAAGCCTAGATTAGATAAATCTAATGCTAATCTAGTGAGTGTGAGTGGCACATCTCTGAAAGTTCTGGGCACGGCTAAATTGGATTTTAAATTGGGGAATAAAGTAATTCGGCATCCAACGCTTGTTGTGGATCTGCCCCAAAATCGCCTAATTATTGGAATGGACCTTCTCAAAAGGTTAAATCCAATCATTGATTTTATCAATGAGGTTATTTGGTCCCAAGTAAATGTTCCAATCAGCTATGATAGATCCCAATCCCATCACACTCAGCAGAACTGCCACGTGATTGAGGAAAGGCCGGATTCTATTGAAGTCCACTTCAGAAATAGCCAGACACCTGATATCTCTTTCTTAAGGCCAAAGCCCCTGACTCCAGGAGAGCAGGAGGATAACACCATATGTGTCCCCCCCGAGAGAATTCGAGATATATGTCTGGAAAATGACGTGCTAATTATTCACCTCCACAAAAGGGAGACAGAACCAAATGGACATAGTGACCCTGAAGTGATCAGATATCCACTCATCTTGAGGATTTGGGTAACAGATCTAGATAATGACGGAGACAGTCCTAATGTTATTGGAAGAAGTTATGTTATGTATTTCTAGAAGAAATAAAACTGCCAAGCTCAATTGCATGATTGTCATCCTAGATCACCTCAGAATGTGAAGATGGAACAGCAGAAGACACTTAACTGGTATCATGTGAAGTGATGTTTTAATTAACATGTGATTCTTCTTCCCAGCATTCAGATGTTTAACTCAGACTAGATCCGTACGGTTAATTAAATTTAATCAGAGATCAAGGTATCTATAGGAATGTGAGTGAAATCGCTAGTCTATGAATGGTTATTTATACTCTTTCTTTCAACAGAAATTGAGAAAAGTGGTTAATCTGAACTGCGACGCTTAATCCGCAAAGATGAATCGGACCACCAAAGACTGCAACTATCTGGAAATTCTACGGTTTTCCGCACAATTCCAAGGAGAATGCTAGAGTCCCATGCGAATCAAGCTCATGCAAGCCTGAAAGACATGCTGGATAAAGCCAGGATACCGTTGATTGCTATGTACAAGAACCACCGAAGGAAAAGATTTGCCGCATATTTTATTGCAACCGCTGTTTGATACAGAGAGAGAAGCAAATGTTTACCGGAAGGATCTGGTACAAAACAGAGAGTGTTCATACCTACACCAGTGATTCTCGTGAAAGTTTCTAAAGAATCAAGAGTTGTTATCGAGAAGTTACTTTTTATAAATGAAGTCTGGTATGAAGAGATACAAATCGTTGTCGTATTCCAAGGGCAAGAGATACCTATGAATCCAGATTTGAAATATTTGCTAAAGAACTAGCATGACCATACTTTTGAACTTCTAATAGTAAAAAGATAATCTAACAATTTATGCTCCAATGTATTCACAGATTGATCATCGATTGCTATCTGCTTATAACGGGCCAAAGATTACAGAGATTGTGATTTGTATAGTAATTATGTTTCTAACTGTCTGGATGATTGTACTAACAAAGAAAGTACAAACATTGAAGTTTAAAAACACTGCATCTTCAATTATTAAATGGATGAAAGAAGAAAAACGTGTTGTGAAAGGTGGAAACCTAGCCTAATTGGTAAAGGGGGGAGATATTGTATGTTTTCCTCAAATTTATTTGATCAATAAATAGATGAAACCAAAGGGGGGTTATGTCGAGTATATTACAGACAGGAAAAATTAAAATGGATGCCTGTAGCCATTTCGTTTTTAAAGACAGTTTTTTTTTTTCAATTTTCTCTAGGTTTAGAAATGAACCAGATTTTTTTTTTACAGAGTTCATTCCTGGGTGAAGTCTTTTATATTTTTTTAAGAAGTGCCAGATATGAAGGAACTTAGAATGTTTTTGTGTGATAATGCTAGAGTTAAGTGCTAAGACGTGTCATTATTAAATTTATTGGTCTGTCTTAAGTTTTTAAAACAAAAGATATTTTGTCTTTTGGGTATAGGAATAAGAGTTAATATCTCTGTAATATAGATTTATATTCACAAAATATATGTTTATAATCAAGGTATATTTTATTATATTTACAGTAGGAAATATATACTCCAATAAATATTGTAGAAAGTATATAATTGGTAAATAATAAAAATTACTGAAGAATAGATTCTGTTGAGTTAACCAGAAAGAATTCAGCTGATAGTAAGTAATTTTAAAAGGGAGTAGCGATATAAATTAGGTATGACAGATAGAGACACCGTGTCTAGTGACTGAGAGAGAGGTTCTTTGTTACGTCAGATTGAACTTTGAACCGAGATAAGAATATTAAAAAGAAATGGTGGAATTAATTAAGAAGTGCAATACTGCCCTCTAGAGGATAGTAAATATTAGATTTGATGTATTAATAATATTGCCAGTGACGTCAAATTGACTATAATAAGCGGCAATGTTATTTGCAAGTCAGTCGGAGATTCCAGCATTCAGAGACTCACACCGCAATGCATTCAGACGTCCAGTACACATGACACTCTGAGAGTCCAAGATTCCAACACTCAGACTCACACCACGATGCAGGCAGATCCCAAGACATGAGGCAATCAAGATTCTCACCAAATTTCTGACTCACATGCATTGATTATCTGATATCGATAATCTTCACATATTCCAAAACAAAGCATCACATAGAAAATTCCAAGACTTATTAAAATTCAGATTGGACAGGTAATGTATGAAATTAAGGAATTAATGTAATTATATATATTTGTAGATATTCTTGCAACGTAGACTGACAGGGTTATCCAAAGAGATCCGAATTGCTTGAGAAAGGTAACCGAACGCTGAAAATCAGCGCTCGGTTACCTTTCCTGGCCATTCGGCTATCCAGAGAGCAGGCAATTCGCCAAATCCTGGCGAATTTCCTACACATACGGTGCCTGTTCGGTGCCTGTTAGAGGGCAGTGAAATCCCCATGAAAAAGCACTGCTTCGGCTATTCAGAGAACACAAACCAGCAGTGAAAGGTTCCCCTAATGTCCTGCCATTCGGTGGTTTAATTCGGCAAATTTATTCAGGAGAATCCCATAGACTTCAATGTTAAAAATATTCCCGTTTTAATTCAATATCTAATAAACCGTTCATTATAAAATTCTGCAGCAAAAAGTCTCTTTATTTATAGATTTTTTAGGATACTTTAAGCATTTTTCTGAATTTTTAAAAAAAAATTAAAAGTCCGATTTTTTTTTTTTTTTTCAGTTTACTTATTTTTTTTGTAACAGCCCTCTTTATTATCATTCCCTGGATCTCCTGTGAAAATTTCAGACATTTTCGCTCAGTAGTTTCTTTGCAAACAGCGTTTCTTTTTCCCAGATTCATACAAATGGTTTTTCTAATTTATTCACTGCCTCCTCTACGTCACAGCTGCTTCGGCTCTGTGTGATTCGGCTCATGTTCGGCTCCTGTTCGGCTCCTGTTCGGCGAAGGTTAATCCAGATGTTTTTGCTTGTTTTCAGCGTGCATTCGGTTAGTTTTCGTCAGGTTTGCGGCAGCTTTTCCCTGCAATTCAGGGATCCTGTGGTGTTTGCTGAATACATCCAGGGTCACCGAAATGCAATCGGCAAAAGGAACCGAATTGAAGAGAACGAAAAGTCACCGAACGTGCGATGATTTTTCGAATCTCTTTGGATAACCCTGTGAGACTTCTCAGATACTGGCAAACTCCAAAAATTCTAACAGGGTTATCCAAAGAGATCCGAATTGCTTGAGAAAGGTAACCGAACGCTGAAAATCAGCGTTCGGTTACCTTTCCTGGCCATTCGACTATCCAGAGAGCAGGCAATTCGCCAAATCCTGGCGAATTTCCTGCACATACGGTGCCTGTTCGGTGCCTGTTCGAGGGCAGTGAAATCCCCATAGAGAAGCAATGCTTCGGCTATTCAGAGAACACAAACCAGCAGTGAAAGGTTCCCCTAATGTCCTGCCATTCGGTGGTTTAATTCGGCAGGTTTATTCAGGAGAATCCCATAGGCTTCAATGTTAAAAATATTCCCGTTTTAATTCAATATCTAATAAACCGTTCATTATAAAATTCTGCAGCAAAAAGTCTCTTTATTTAAAGATTTTTTAGGATACTTTAAGCATTTTTCAGATTTTTTTATTTTTTTTTTAAAAGTCCGATTTTTTTTAATTTTTTTTTTCAGTTTACTTATTTTTTTTGTAACAGTCCTCTTTATTATCATTCCCTGGACCTCCTGTGAAAATTTCAGACATTTTCGCTTAGTAGTTTCTTTGCAAACAGCGTTTCTTTTTCCCAGATTCATACAAATGGTTTTTCTAATTTATTCACTGCCTCCTCTACGTCACAGCTGCTTCGGCTCTGTGTGATTCGGCTCATGTTCGGGTTTTTCAAAGGTTAATCCAGATGTTTTTGCTTGTTTTCAGCGTGCATTCGGTTAGTGTTCGCCATGTTTTCGGTAGCTTTTCCCTGCAATTCGGGGACCCTGTGGTGTTTGCTGAATACACCGCAGGGTCACCGAAATGGGATCGGCAAAAGGAACCGAATTGAAGAGAACGAAAAGTCACCGAACGTGCGGTGACTTTTCGAATCTCTTTGGATAACCCTGTAAGTATTTCTATTCTGCAGATAGAAATATGAAGAAGTGGACAAAAGGATTTATTCCTAAAAGAAATGTTGTAAGATTGATACCAATATATATTGAATTTGGAAATTACTGGGATTATAATTAATAAGCAAAGAATTATATAACTACAAAATAAAAAGCAAAAGATTAGAAGTTTAATTCTCGAGATTAGGGGAGGATTCACTAAAAACGTTTTTATTACTTATCATTAATTTAGCTCATCTTTTGTTGATCCATGTAGCATAGAGATATATATATATATCTATAAGAGCTGGCTGGTTAAACATTGTTTGCTGGGAAATGCATGTTGTATTAAGCAGAAATGTTTATTAACCATTTGTGTATTAGTTACTAACTGATATGGTAAATGATATTAATCATATATGCAGTTACTAACCGGAGATACATATATTGTGAAGCTAGTTTTTATATGCTGATGGATTGTGGTTTATAAATTTTTGTTTATGATATGAGATTTGAAATTTTTTTGTATACGTAATAAATATATATATATTTTTATCCGATTATTGATTATTGTATTTTTCAAAGCAAAACACAGACAATTAAAAGAATTCAGGAGAATTTCTAAGGCTAAGGTCAGACGAAAGCAGTTTTAACGTGCGTTTAGCAGCACGAAATCACGGCCGTGCTACGGGGAACATACGACGAACGGCCGCATGAAAGTTCGTCCGCGCAAAGCAAGTGGCAAACGAACGCATTTTTTCGAGAACGTCAAACCGCTACTACTGACGTATAGAGTGCGCTGCGTCCGCTAGAGGCGTGTTTGCGTGATTGGGAGACGTCAGACGCTGCTAATGTCCGGCCAACATAACATCCAGACGCAGAAAGTGTTTTATTGATAACCGTACAAAATCACGGACGAAAATGCGCATCGTATGACCACTATCGCGTATTCCGTGAAAAAATACGTCCATTCGTTCGAACGTACTTTTTCACGGACAACGTGAAAAATGCGTTCGTCTGACCCTAGCCTAAGAGATATAAACGATTGATATTTGTGTCTCGTATGGATTTCTTATGAAATAATAATCCCTGATATATTGGAGGCAACTGCCGAGATAGGTCCAGTAAGTCCAATATAGACATATTGGAGGCTTGGCTGATAAATCCAATATATAACGTGTTGTATTCACGTGCAGAGATTATACCCTGACAGGATTCATATGCTGCATTAATTATACCGCAGAGACTTGCTTCCCAGCAGTGCGTGGATTCATATGCTGCATTAATTATACTGCAGAGAGGTGCTTCCCAGCAGTGCGTGGATTCATATGCTGCATTAATTATACCGCAGAGAGGCGCTTCCCAGCAGTGTGTGGATTCATATGCTGCATTAATTATACTGCAGAGAGGTGCTTCTTCCCAGCAGTGTGTGGATTCATATGCTGCATTAATTATACCACAGAGAGGCGCTTCCCAGCAGTGTGTGGATTCATATGCTGCATTAATTATACCGCAGAGAGGTGCTTCCCAGCAGTGTGTGGATTCATATGCTGCATTAATTATACTGCAGAGAGGTGCTTCCCAGCAGTGCGTGGATTCATATGCTGCATTAATTATACTGCAGAGAGGCGCTTCCCAGCAGTGTGTGGATTCATATGCTGCATTATTATACTGCAGAGAGGTGCTTCCCAGCAGTGTGTGGATTCATATGCTGCATTAATTATACCGCAGAGAGGTGCTTCCCAGCAGGGCGTGGATTCATATGCTGCATTAATTATACTGCGAAGAGGCGCTTCCCATCAGTGCGTGGATTCATATGCTGCATTAATTATACCGCAGAGAGGGGCTTCCCAGCAGTGTGTGGATTCATATGCTGCATTAATTATACTGCAGAGAGGTGCTTCCCAGCAGTGTGTGGAGGATTCATATGCTGCATTAATTATACTGCAGAGAGGCGCTTCCCAGCAGTGTGTGGATTCATATGCTGCATTAATTATACTGCAGAGAGGTGCTTCCCAGCAGTGTGCGGATTCATATGCTGCATTAATTATACCGCAGAGAGGTGCTTCCCAGCAGTGTGTGGATTCATATGCTGCATTAATTATACTGCAGAGAGGTGCTTCCCAGCAGTGCGTGGATTCATATGCTGCATTAATGATACTGCAGAGAGGTGCTTCCCAGCAGTGTGTGGATTCATATGCAGCATTAATTATACCGCAGAGAGGTGCTTCCCAGCAGTGTGTGGATTCATATGCTGCATTAATTATACTGCAGAGAGGTGCTTCCCAGCAGTGTGTGGATTCATATGCTGCATTAATTATACTGCAGAGAGGTGCTTCCCAGCAGTGTGCGGATTCATATGCTGCATTAATTATACCGCAGAGAGGTGCTTCCCAGCAGTGTGTGGATTCATATGCTGCATTAATTATACCGCAGAGAGGTGCTTCCCAGCAGTGTGTGGATTCATATGCTGCATTAATTATACCGCAGAGAGGTGCTTCCCAGCAGTGTGCGGATTCATATGCTGCATTAATTATACTGCAGAGAGGTGCTTCCCAGCAGTGTGCGGATTCATATGCTGCATTAATTATACCGCAGAGAGGTGCTTCTTCCCAGCAGTGTGCGGATTCATATGCTGCATTAATTATACCGCAGAGAGGTGCTTCCCAGCAGTGTGTGGATTCATATGCTGCATTAATTATACCGCAGAGAGGTGCTTCCCAGCAGTGTGTGGATTCATATGCTGCATTAATTATACTGCAGAGAGGCGCTTCCCAGCAGTGTGTGGATTTATATGCTGCATTAATTATACCGCAGAGAGGTGCTTCCCAGCAGTGTGTGGATTCATATGCTGCATTAATTATACCGCAGAGAGGTGCTTCCCAGCAGTGTGTGGATTCATATGCTGCATTAATTATATTACAGAGAGGCGCTTCCCAGCAGTGTGCGGATTCATATGCTGCATTAATTATACCGCAGAGACTTGCTTCCCAGCAGTGTGTGGATTCATATGCTGCATTAATTATACCGCAGAGAGGTGCTTCCCAGCAGTGTGTAGATTCATATGCTGCATTATTATACTGCATAGAGGCGCTTCCCAGCAGTGTGCGGATTCATATGCTGCATTAATTATACTGCAGAGAGGTGCTTCCCCGCAGTGTGTGGATTCATATGCTGCATTAATTATACTGCAGAGAGGTGCTTCCCAGCAGTGTGTGGATTCATATGCTGCATTAATTATACCGCAGAGAGGCGCTTCCAGCAGTGTGTGGATTCATATGCTGCATTAATTATACTGCAGAGAGGGGCTTCCCAGCAGTGTGTGGATTCATATGCTGCATTAATTATACCACAGAGAGGCGCTTCCCAGCAGTGTGTGGATTCATATGCTGCATTAGGCTAGGGTCAGACTGAGGCAGTGCGAACGCGCGTGCAGGCGCACTTAATCACGGCTGTGCTAGCAGCAGATGCCAGGCAATGACGGCCAATATACGAAGTACGGTCGCACAAAAGTCCGGCTGCGCAACGCAAGCGGCAAACAAACGCATTTTTTCGAGAACGTGAAACCACTAGTACTGACGTACAGAGTGCGCTGCGTCCGCTAGCGGCGTGTGTGCGTGATTGGGAGACGTCAGACGCTGCTAATGTCCGGCCAACATAACGTCCAGACCCAAAAAGTGTTTTATTGATGATCCGTACAAAATCACGGATGAAACTGCGCATCGTATGACCACTATTGCGTATTCCGTGAAAAAATACGTCCATTCGTTCGAACGCACTTTTTCACGGACAACCTGAAAAATGCGTTAGTCTGACCCTAGCCTTAATTATACCGCGCAGAGAGGCGCTTCCCAGCAGTGTGTGGATTCATATGCTGCATTAATTATACCGCAGAGAGGTGCTTCCCAGCAGTGTGTGGATTCATATGCTGCATTAATTATACTGCAGAGAGGCGCTTCCCAGCAGTGTATGGATTCATATGCTGCATTAATTATACCGCATAGAGGCGCTTCCCAGCAGTGTGTGGATTCATATGCTGCATTAATTATACTGCAGAGAGGCGCTTCCCAGCAGTGTGTGGATTCATATGCTGCATTAATTATACTGCAGAGAGGTGCTTCCCAGCAGTGTGTGGATTCATATGCTGCATTAATTATACTGCAGAGAGGCGCTTCCCAGCAGTGTGTGGATTCATATGCTGCATTAATTATACTGCAGAGAGGCGCTTCCCAGCAGTGTGTGGATTCATATGCTGCATTAATTATACCGCAGAGAGGTGCTTCCCAGCAGTGTGTGGATTCATATGCTGCATTAATTATACCGCAGAGAGGTGCTTCCCAGCAGTGTGTGGAGGATTCATATGCTGCATTAATTATACTGCGAAGAGGCGCTTCCCAGCAGTGTGAGGATTCATATGCTGCATTAATTATACTGCAGAGAGGCGCTTCCCAGCAATGTGTGGATTCATATGCTGCATTAATTATACCGCATAGAGGCGCTTCCCAGCAGTGTGTGGATTCATATGCTGCATTAATTATACCGCATAGAGGCGCTTCCCAGCAGTGTGTGGATTCATATGCTGCATTAATTATACTGCAGAGAGGTGCTTCCCAGCAGTGTGTGGATTCATATGCTGCATTAATTATACTGCAGAGAGGTGCTTCCCAGCAGTGTGTGGATTCATATGCTGCATTAATTATACTGCAGAGAGGCGCTTCCCAGCAGTGTGTGGATTCATATGCTGCATTAATTATACTGCAGAGAGGTGCTTCCCAGCAGTGTGTGGATTCATATGCTGCATTAATTATACTACAGAGAGGCGCTTCCCAGCAGTGTGTGGATTCATATGCTGCATTAATTATACTGCAGAGAGGTGCTTCCCAGCAGTGTGTGGATTATATGCTGCATTAATTATACCTCAGAGTGGCGCTTCCCAGCAGTGTGTGGATTCATATGCTGCATTAATTATACCGGCAGAGAGGCGCTTCCCAGCAGTGTGTGGATTCATATGCTGCATTAATTATACTGCAGAGAGGCGCTTCCCAGCAGTGTGTGGATTCATATGCTGCATTAATTATACTGCAGAGAGGTGCTTCCCAGCAGTGTGTGGATTCATATGCTGCATTAATTATACTGCAGAGAGGTGCTTCCCAGCAGTGTGTGGATTCTATGCTGCATTAATTATACGCAGAGAGGCGCTTCCCAGCAGTGTGTGGATTCATATGCTGCATTAATTATACTGCAGAGAGGCGCTTCCCAGCAGTGTGCGGATTCATATGCTGCATTAATTATACTGCAGAGAGACGCTTCCCAGCAGTGTGTGGATTCATATGCTGCATTAATTATACTGCAGAGAGACGCTTCCCAGCAGTGTGTGGATTCATATGCTGCATTAATTATACTGCAGAGAGGCGCTTCCCAGCAGTGTGTGGATTCATATGCTGCATTAATTATACTGCAGAGAGGTGCTTCCCAGCAGTGTGGTGGATTCATATGCTGCATTAATTATACTGCAGAGAGGCGCTTCCCAGCAGTGTGTGGATTCATATGCTGCATTAATTATACTGCAGAGAGGCGCTCCAGCAGTGTGTGGATTCATATGCTGCATTAATTATACTGCAGAGAGGCGCTTCCCAGCAGTGTGTGGATTCATATGCTGCATTAATTATACTGCAGAGAGGTGCTTCCAGCAGTGTGTGGATTCATATACTGCATTAATTATACCGCAGAGAGGCGCTTCCCAGCAGTGTGTGGATTCATATGCTGCATTAATTATACCGCAGAGAGGTGCTTCCCAGCAGTGTGTGGATTCATATGCTGCATTAATTATACCGCAGAGAGGTGCTTCCCAGCAGTGTGTGGATTCATATACTGCATTAATTATACCGCAGAGAGGTGCTTCCCAGCAGTGTGTGGATTCATATGCTGCATTAATTATACTGCAGAGAGGCGCTTCCCAGCAGTGTGTGGATTCATATGCTGCATTAATTGTACCACAGAGAGGTGCTTCCCAGCAGTGTGTGGATTCATATGCTGCATTAATTATACTGCAGAGAGGTGCTTCCCAGCAGTGTGTGGATTCATATGCTGCATTAATTATACTGCAGAGAGGCGCTTCCCAGCAGTGTGTGGATTCATATGCTGCATTAATTATACTGCAGAGAGGTGCTTCCCAGCAGTGTGTGGATTCATATGCTGCATTAATTATACTACAGAGAGGCGCTTCCCAGCAGTGTGTGGATTCATATGCTGCATTAATTATACTGCAGAGAGGTGCTTCCCAGCAGTGTGTGGATTTATATGCTGCATTAATTATACCTCAGAGTGGCGCTTCCCAGCAGTGTGTGGATTCATATGCTGCATTAATTATACGGCAGAGAGGCGCTTCCCAGCAGTGTGTGGATTCATATGCTGCATTAATTATACTGCAGAGAGGCGCTTCCCAGCAGTGTGTGGATTCATATGCTGCATTAATTATACTGCAGAGAGGTGCTTCCCAGCAGTGTGTGGATTCATATGCTGCATTAATTATACTGCAGAGAGGTGCTTCCCAGCAGTGTGTGGATTCATATGCTGCATTAATTATACCGCAGAGAGGCGCTTCCCAGCAGTGTGTGGATTCATATGCTGCATTAATTATACTGCAGAGAGGCGCTTCCCAGCAGTGTGCGGATTCATATGCTGCATTAATTATACTGCAGAGAGACGCTTCCCAGCAGTGTGTGGATTCATATGCTGCATTAATTATACTGCAGAGAGACGCTTCCCAGCAGTGTGTGGATTCATATGCTGCATTAATTATATACTGCAGAGAGCGCTTCCCAGCAGTGTGTGGATTCATATGCTGCATTAATTATACTGCAGAGAGGTGCTTCCAGCAGTGTGTGGATTCATATGCTGCATTAATTATACTGCAGAGAGGCGCTTCCCAGCAGTGTGTGGATTCATATGCTGCATTAATTATACTGCAGAGAGGCGCTTCCCAGCAGTGTGTGGATTCATATGCTGCATTAATTATACTGCAGAGAGGCGCTTCCCAGCAGTGTGTGGATTCATATGCTGCATTAATTATACTGCAGAGAGGTGCTTCCCAGCAGTGTGTGGATTCATATACTGCATTAATTATACCGCAGAGAGGCGCTTCCCAGCAGTGTGTGGATTCATATGCTGCATTAATTATACCGCAGAGAGGTGCTTCCCAGCAGTGTGTGGATTCATATGCTGCATTAATTATATACTGCAGAGAGGTGCTTCCCAGCAGTGTGGTGGATTCATATACTGCATTAATTATACCGCAGAGAGGTGCTTCCCAGCAGTGTGTGGATTCATATGCTGCATAATTAATATACTGCAGAGAGGCGCTTCCCAGCAGTGTGTGGATTCATATGCTGCATTAATTGTACCACAGAGAGGTGCTTCCCAGCAGTGTGTGGATTCATATGCTGCATTAATTATACTGCAGAGAGGTGCTTCCCAGCAGTGTGTGGATTCATATGCTGCATTAATTATACTGCAGAGAGGCGCTTCCCAGCAGTGTGTGGATTCATATGCTGCATTAATTGTACCACAGAGAGGTGCTTCCCAGCAGTGTGTGGATTCATATGCTGCATTAATTATACTGCAGAGAGGTGCTTCCCAGCAGTGTGTGGATTCATATACTGCATTAATTATACCGCAGAGAGGCGCTTCCCAGCAGTGTGTGGATTCATATGCTGCATTAATTATACCGCAGAGAGGGGCTTCCCAGCAGTGTGTGGATTCATATGCTGCATTAATTATACCGCAGAGAGGGGCTTCCCAGCAGTGTGTGGATTCATATGCTGCATTAATTATACCGCAGAGAAGCGCTTCCTAGCAGTGTGCGTATTCATATGCTGCATTTTTTTTTGTTTTAAATCATTTTATTTTTTTGTTTTTTTTCGTCTCTGATAATTTTGTTCAGCTTTTTTCCCGTTTTAAAACCTTTTGTTCTGTTTTTTTCTTTAAAGTCAGACCACTTGGGTCAGTATTTTATTTTTGCGTTTTTTAAATCGTTTTGTTCATTTTTGTTCCTTTCATACCATTTCAATATGATTATATAAAGCTGTGCGATGCATATTCATAAGAAAAAAAGGATCTTTATTTAATAAAAAAAGATAGAATCTGCAGAAATATCGAATCATCGGAAACGATACAGAATTACGGAATCAGCAATGGAACCAAAAAATACGAAATGACCGAAATGGAACCGAAATCACGAATGGAACGAAAATGACTTGCGATATTACACATTTCACGTCCATACGAAAACACGAAAAACTTTTCGTTACGGATCGAAAATCTTTCCGTATCGGACGTTTTCGGATTCCGATCCGATTCGGAAATTCGGCAGAATCTGAAGCCACGAATCGGACCGACTCGTGAAAAATACGAAATCGGTCCAAATCGAAACGCACATCCCTAGATTGGAGTGATGACGCTATCAAAGATTTTAAGACAGACTCTTACAGGCGGTTTTAGTTTGTAGAGGTTTCTTCTGATGGCATAGAAGGTTCTACGCGCCTTGTCTCTTAGGGCCTCTATGGCTGCTTGGAAACTTCCCGATCGGTTTGTGCAGTCATTAAGTGTGAAAGAGGAGCTCTTGGTTTTTGCGTTCTTCCTTTGTTTTCTTTTGGTTGATGGGTAGTG
The DNA here is from genome assembly GCA_009667805.1 of Leptobrachium leishanense. Classification (NCBI taxonomy): domain Eukaryota; kingdom Metazoa; phylum Chordata; class Amphibia; order Anura; family Megophryidae; genus Leptobrachium; species Leptobrachium leishanense. Next base: position 38,143,033 of record CM019071.1, on the reverse strand, counting down.
TCCATGCCGCACTCTATTTTTCCAGCACTTCCAGGCTGTCTTGTAGACCTCTCTCTGTTGGTGACAGTAATAGGAGGTCATCTGCATACAACAGGAACTTCACCTCGGTGTCATGTAGAGTTAGTCCTGGTGCTGAGGAGGATTCTAGAGCTTCAGCCAGTCCATTGATGTAGATGTTAAGCTGCAGCCTTGTCTGACTCCACGAGCCTGCCGGAAGTACTCTGTGCTCTTCCCATTCACCTTTATGCTGCAGAAGTTCTCGTTATATGAGCTCTTGATTAGGGATGGGCGTTCGGTTCGATTCGAACATGAGTTTGATTCGAACATTGCCCGTTCGGCCGTTCGGCAAACTTTGAACTTTTCAGGCCGTTCACAAAAAGTTCGTAAAAAAATTATAATTTTGATTTTTTTTAAAAAAATGCTTAAAAAATCCTAAACATATCTAGAAATAAAGAGACTCTTTACTGCAGAATATTATAACGGTTTATTTGATATTGAATTAAAAGGGGAATATTTTTAACATAGAAGCCTATGGGATAAAACAATCTTGTTGCTAAAACATCAGGCAGACAAGGCCCTCTAATCAGCCACTGTAGAGGGCAGCCCGCCGGGGCCTCCCAAGGATCCCTTGTGGACTGGAGCATGCGGCCGCCGGATGACAGAGCTGCGACTGTGCGGGCTAGCCGGCCAGTTGCATGTGGCAGAGGTGACACCCCCCCCCCACAACCAGGATCCAGGGAGCCTCCACTGACTGACCACCAGGCTAAGGTAAGGCGACACATTTCTAAAATAAATAAACTTTCTCTTTCTTTCTTTCTAATACTCACCTGATTCCTGGATCCACCAACAAGCGCAGCCTCCCGACTCCCACGCTGTTAGACGCTGCATACACCGGCGCGCTGTGTGAAACTTCTGAGAAGATACGCTATTAGTGTAGATGGAGCGATGCAAAATGCGCAGCCGGCTTCCCCGCTACACTAATAGAGTATCTTCTCAGAAGTATACTTGTTACTTACCCTGCTTGTTCTGAGGACCCGATCTGTTGCCGGCTTTGCCTGCCATTTGACTATTCTCTCTGTGTACTCCATGCCTGTTCTGTTTGCCTCCTGTTGCTACTGGTGTGCGCCGATTCTCACCATATACAGTAGCGCAGTACAAGTGCCTAAATGTTGCTGACCCGGTTTTGTTATAACAGCTACTCTCACTCTGCGCCCGTCTGGTATATTCCGCTGCTTGTTACTGCTGGTGCGCTTCCATCCTGCCATATACTATAGCGCAGTACAAACATATATTGATCTCAGTCTGTGGTGTATATTGTTGGTGCTGTCTCCCTGGCCTGTGTGGCTGCTAGAGGTTAGGTTTAGTGGTCCCGAGTCCCGACCATCCTAAGGATCGGAGGGTTAGAGGTCTGTTACCAGGGATCCTACCAGGTCTGTCCTGGGGAATCATTACAAATATGCAGTGAATGCCGCAGCAAATGTTAATGCTCAAGCAATTTTAATGCACCTGTTGTTACTTTCATCCAAAGCCTGCATAAGTTTCACCATAATTTAGCCAAAAAATCACTAAACTTGTTCTGTGTGTCCTAAAATGTCTCCTCTTTTCATACAGGCTGCCACCCCAAGCAGTTGTTTATGAATACAGCCTTCCAGTAGAAGTGGTAGAGGCCAAAACAGTGATTGAATTTAAGCAAGCATGGGACAGGCATAAGGCTATCCTAAACAAAAGATAAATCCAGGTAAAGTATCCATGTAATTGGGCGACTAGATGGGCCGAAAGGTTCTTATCTGCCGACATTTTTCTATGTTTCTATGTTTCTATGAATAGATTAAAGGAAAACCATTTACCGTCATTTGAAATGTAATTTTTTTGTTTTTAAGTGTTTCTATACATCCTAGAAATCCGCCACTTCACGGGCAGGTTATGGGGACCTCCAAGGCACGATATTTGAAGGAATTTTTCGTTATTATTCTTAACCTTTATTTCATGGAAAAATCACTGTTCCTTTAAAAACTTATTTTTTTTACTTTTTTTCCTTGTTTCCTGTCCCCCAGGGCACTACCCGGACCCCCATACACCTTTTATGGCAAATATCTTGCATATATGCCCTCTTGCAGGTCACTCTAAAATTCGTACGTTCGAGTCCCATTGACTTGCATTGAGTTTGAATCGTACTCGCGTTCGAATCCGAACTTGTTCAAATGTTCCTGTTCGAATGCGAACCGAACACAGGGGTGTTCGGCCCATCACTATCCTTGATGACATTGTATGTTTTCCCTCCTATTCCACTCTCCAGTAGTTTAAGGAACAGGCCTGGGTGCCAAATTGAGTCTAACAGGGTTATCCAAAGAGATTCGAAAAGTCACCGCACGTTCGGTGACTTTTCGTTCTCTTCAATTCGGTTCCTTTTGCCGATTGCATTTCGGTGACCCTGCGGTGTATTCAGCAAAGAGCACAGGGTCCCCGAATTGCAGGGAAAAACTGCCGCAAACCTGACGAAAACTAACCGAATGCACGCTGAAAACAAGCAAAAACATCTGGATTAACCTTCGAAGAAGCCGAACAGGAGCCGAACAGGAGCCGAATCACACAGAGCCGAAGCAGCTGTGACGTAGAGGAGGCAGTGAATAAATTAGAAAAACCATTTGTATGAATCTGTGAAAATGAAACGCTGTTTGCAAAGAAACTACTGAGCGAAAATGTGTGAAATTTTCACAGGAGGTCCAGGGAATGATAATAAAGAGGGCTGTTACAAAAAAAATAAGCAAACTGAAAAAAAAATCAAAAAAAAATCGGACTTTTAATTTTTTTTTAAAAATTCAGAAAAATGCTTAAAGTATCCTAAAAAATCTATAAATAAAGAGACTTTTTGCTGCAGAGTTTTATAATGAACGGTTTATTAGATATTGAATTAAAACGGGAATATTTTTAACATTGAAGTCTATGGGATTCTCCTGAATAAATTTGCCGAATGAAACCACCGAATGGCAGGACATTAGGGGAACCTTTCACTGCTGGTTTGTGTTCTCTGAATAGCCGAAGCAGTGCTTCTCTATGGGGATTTCACTGCCCTCGAACAGGCACCAAACAGGCACCGTATGTGCAGGCAATTCGACAGGATTTGGCGAATTGCCTGCTCTCTGGATAGCCGAATGGCCAAGAAAGGGAACCGAACGCTGATTTTCAGCATTCGGTTACCTTTCTCAAGCAATTCGAATCTCTTTGGATAACCCTGATGGTTCTTGATAAGACTGTGCAGGGTGTAGATGTGATCTGTAGTGCGATGGTTTGGCATGAACCCTGCTTGGCTTCTGTTGAGGATGTTATGCTGTGTCAGGAGGCATTGGCGCCGCTAGGGTTGGTGTCACCCGGTGCGGTAATTTATGGTGTCACCCCCCCCGAGTTTTTTTAAACTACTTTTACTCATAAATCAGTACTCCCTCCCCTATAACACTGAATGCTCTTGCACAGCGCACATTACTGTGAGGATTACTGCTGTGGAGTTCTCTCATATGCTCACACACAAATTTTGGCGAACTGCCAGCAAGTACAGTGTCTGTTTGAAGGCAGTGAAAGTGAAGGCACACATGGATATATATTGCCCCCAACAGCTCTGGATATATTACCCCCAGCTCACATATGGATAAATTGGCCCAGCTCACAATTATATATTGCCCCCAGCAGCATACCCATGGATATATATCGCCCCAGCTCACATATGGATATATTGCCCAAGCTCACCCATGGATATATAGTGCCCCAGATCACATATGGATATACAGTATATAGTGCCGTGGTTCACATATGGATGTGTAGTGCCCAGCTCACACATGGATGTATAGTGCCCAGCCCACATATGGATGTATGATGTCCAGCTCACATATGGATGTATAGTGCCCAGCTCACATATGGATGTATAATGCCCAGCTCACACATGGATGTATACTGCCCCAGTTCACACATGGATGTATACTGCCCCAGCTCACATATGGATATATAATGCCCAGCTCACATATGGATGTATAGTGCCCAGCTCACATATGGATGTATAATGCCCAGCTCACATATGAATGTATAGTGCCCAGCTCACATATGGATGTATAATGCCCAGCTCACATATGAATGTATAGTGCCCAGCTCACATATGGATGTATAATGTCCAGCTCACATATGGATGTATAGTGCCCAGCTCACGTATGGATGTATAGTGCCCAGCTCACACGTGAATGTATAATGCCCAGCTCACATATGAATGTATAGTGCCCAGCTCACATATGGATGTCTAATGCCCAGCTCACATATGAATGTATAGTGCCCAGCTCACATATGAATGTATAATGCCCAGCTCACATATGAATGTATAGTGCCCAGCACACATATGGATGTATACTGACCAGCTTACACATGGATGTATAGTGCCCAGCTCACACATGGATGTATAATGCCCAGCTCACATATGAATGTATAATGCCCAGCTCACATATGAATGTATAGTGCCCAGCACACATATGGATGTATACTGACCAGCTCACACATGGATGTATAGTGCCCAGCTCACACGTGGATGTATAATGCCCAGCTCACATATGGATGTATAGTGCCCAGCTCACATATGGATGTATAATGCCCAGCTCACATATGAATGTATAGTGCCCAGCTCACATATGGATGTATAATGTCCAGCTCACATATGGATGTATAGTGCCCAGCTCACGTATGGATGTATAGTGCCCAGCTCACACGTGAATGTATAATGCCTAGCTCACATATGAATGTATAGTGCCCAGCTCACATATGGATGTCTAATGCCCAGCTCACATATGAATGTATAGTGCCCAGCTCACATATGAATGTATAATGCCCAGCTCACATATGGATGTATAGTGCCCAGCTCACACGTGAATGTATAATGCCCAGCTCACATATGAATGTATAGTGCCCAGCACACATATGGATGTATACTGACCAGCTTACACATGGATGTATAGTGCCCAGCTCACACATGGATGTATAGTGCCCAGCTCACACGTGGATGTATACTGCCCAGGTCACATATGGATGTATAGTGTCCAGCTCACATATGGATGTATAGTGCCCAGCTCACACATGGATGTATGGTGCCCAGCTCACATATGGATGTATAGTGCCCAGCTCACACATGGAAGTATGGTGCCCAGCTCACATATGGATGTATAGTGCTCAGCTCACATATGGATGTATGGTGCCCAGCTCACACATGGATGTATAGTGCCCAACTCACATATGAATGTAAAGTGCCCAGCTCACATATGGATGTATAGTGCCCAGCTCACACATGGATGTGTAGTGCCCAGCTCACACATGGATGTATAGTGCCCAGCCCACATATGGATGTATGATGTCCAGCTCACATATGGATGTATAGTGCCCAGCTCACATATGGATGTATGATGCCCAGCTCACACATGGATGTATACTGCCCCAGTTCACACATGGATGTATACTGCCCCAGCTCACATATGGATATATAATGCCCAGCTCACATATGGATGTATAGTGCCCAGCTCACATATGGATGTATAGTGCCCAGCTCAAACATGGATGTATAGTGCCCAGCTCACACATGGATGTATGGTGCCCAGCTCACACATGGATGTATAATGCCCAGCTCACATATGAATGTATAGTGCCCAGCTCACATATGGATGTATAATGTCCAGCTCACATATGGATGTATAGTGCCCAGCTCACATATGGATGTATAGTGCCCAGCTCACACGTGAATGTATAATGCCCAGCTCACATATGAATGTATAGTGCCCAGCAGCAGGAAATGCTGGCAGAATGCTTGGAAATGCTGGCAGAATGCTTGGTTGTGTAGGGAGAGCCTGTATTAGCAGTAGGAAAAGGGAAGTGCTCATGCCACTGTACAGAGCACTGGTGAGACCTCACTTGGAGTACTGTGTGCAGTACTGGAGACCGTATCTCCAGAAGGATATAGACATCTTGGAGAGAGTTCAGAGAAGGGCTACTAAAATGGTGTACGGCTTGAAGGAGAAAAGTTACCAGGAAAGGCTTAATGATCTTAACATGTACAGCTTGGAAAAAAGACGAGACAGAGGAGATATGATAGAAACATTTAAATACGTAAAGGGAATCCACAAGGTAGAGGAAGGGAGTATATTTAAAAGGAAACAAAATAGCAAAACAAGAGGACATAGTCTTAGATTAGAGGGGCAAAGGTTTAAAAGTAACATCAGGAAGCATTATTTTACTGAGCGGGTGGTGGATACATGGAACAGTCTTCCAGTAGAAGTGGTAGAGGCCAAAACAGTAATTGAATTTAAGCAGGCATGGGATAGGCATAAGGCTATCCTAAACAAAAGATAAATCCAGGTAAAGTATCCATGTAATTGGGCGACTAGATGGGCCGAAAGGTTCTTATCTGCCGACATTTTTCTATGTTTCTATGTTTCTATGTTTCTATGTTTCTATGGATGTATACTGACCAGCTTACACATGGATGTATAGTGCCCAGCTCACACATGGATGTATAGTGCCCAGCTCACACGTGGATGTATAATGCCCAGCTCACATATGGATGTATAGTGCCCAGCTCACATATGAATGTATAGTGCCCAGCTCACACATGGATGTATGGTGCCCAGCTCACATATGGATGTATAGTGCTCAGCTCACATATGGATGTATGGTGCCCAGCTCACACATGGATGTATAGTGCCCAACTCACATATGAATCTATAGTGCCCAGCTCACATATGGATGTATAGTGCCCAACTCACATATGAATGTATAGTGCCCAGCTCACATATGAATGTATAGTGCCCAGCTCACACATGGATGTATAGTACCCAGTTCACATATGGATGTATAGTGCCCAGCTCCCACATGGGTGTATAGTGCCCAGCTCACACATGGATGTATAGTGCCCAGTTCACATATGGATGTATAGTGCCCAGCTCACACATGGGTGTATAGTGCCCAGCTCACATATGGATGTATAATGCCCAGTTCACATATGGATGTATAGTGCCCAGCTCACATATGGATGTATAATGTCCAGCTCACATATGGATGTATAGTACCCAGCTCACACATGGATGTATAGTGCCCAGCTCACATATGGATGTATACTGACCAGCTTACACATGGATGTATAGTGCCCAGCTCACACATGGGTGTATAGTGCCCAGTTCACATATGGATGTATAGTGCCCAGCTCACACATGGATGTATAGTGCCCAGCTCACATATGGATGTATAATACCCAGCTCACACATGGATGTATAGTGCCCAGCTCACACATGGGTGTAAAGTGCCCAGTTCACATATGGATGTATACTGACCAGCTCACACATGGGTGTATAGTGCCCAGTTCACATATGGATGTATAATACCCAGTTCACATATGGATGTATAGTGCCCAGCTCGCATATGGATGTATAATGCCCAGCTCACACATGGATGTATAATGCCCAGCTCACATATGGATGTATAGTGCCCAGCTCGCATATGGATGTATAATGCCCAGCTCACACATGGATGTATAATGCCCAGCTCACATATGGATGTATAGTGCCCAGCTCGCATATGGATGTATAATGCCCAGCTCACACATGGATGTATAATGCCCAGCTCACATATGGATGTATAGTGCCCAGCTCACATTCAGTATGGGTGTATGATGCCCAGCTCACATATGGATGTATATTGCCCAGCTCACAGATGGATAGTATAGTGCCCGGCTCACATATGGCTGTATACTGCCCCAGCTCACACTTGGATGTATAATGCCCAGCTCACACATGGATGTATAGTGCCCAGCTCACACTTGGATGTATAGTGCCCAGCTCACACATGGATGTATAGTGCCCAGCTCACACATGGATGTATAGTGCCCAGCTCACACATGGATGTATGGTGCCCAGCTCACACATGGATGTATAATGCCCAGCTCACACATGGATGTATAATGCCCAGCTCACACATGGATGTATAGTGCCCAGCTCACACATGGATGTATAATGCCCAGCTCACACATGGATGTATAATGCCCAGCTCACACATGGATGTATAATGCCCAGCTCACACATGGATGTATAGTGCCCAGCCCACATATGGATGTATAGTGCCCAGCTCACACATGGATGTATAATGCCCAGCTCACACATGGATGTATAGTGCCCAGCTCACACATGGATGTATAATGCCCAGCTCACACATGGATGTATAATGCCCAGCTCACACATGGATGTATAATGCCCAGCTCACACATGGATGTATAGTGCCCAGCCCACATATGGATGTATATTGCCCAGCTCACACATGGATGTATAATGCCCAGCTCACACATGGATGTATAATGCCCAGCTCACACATGGATGTATAGTGCCCAGCTCACACATGTATCTATACTGACCCCATTGGTCAGTCCGCCCAAGACTTTCATTTTTGAACCGGCCGCTGGTGCGGCGGCCGGTTCTACAAATCAAAGTCTTTGGTGTCACCCTAAGGGCGGGCATCACCCGGTGCGGGCTGCACCCCTGCCCCCACCCAGCGACGCTAGTGTCAGGAAGCTGAGGATTCTTTTGTTCTGGATACTATTGAACGGTTTTCCCAGCGGCTGCTGACACATATCCCTCTGTAGTTGGCTGGATCATATTGGTCTCCACTCTTATGGATGGGTGTTATGAGGCCTTGGTTCCATACTTGAGGGTAGAATCCAACGCTCAGGACCAGGTTGAAAACTTTCCATATTGCGGTGTGTACTTCTGGAGAGCCGTGTTTAATCATCTCTGGAAGAATTCCATCCATCCCGCTGGCTTTTTTACTTCTCAGATCTTGAATTTTTTCTGCTACTTCTTGGGGTGTAATGGGTGAATCTAACGGGTTTTGGAAATCCTTGATTTTTTCCTCCAGTTCATGTAGTCTTCTGATGATGTGTTCCTGTTCCCCAGTTAGCTCCTCTTTGGGAATGTCTTTGTACAGGTGATACGATCCCCACCAAGAGGAGAATATGAATCTTGTACGCAACACCTGTCCTTTCCCTCCGATCCTTATAGTGATCGGTCTATATATATATATCCCTATGCTGAAACTTGAGAAGCCAAGCATGAGAACATGTAGCCAAACCAGAACGCCAGAGAATATCGTAAGCCTTTGCCAGGGGTCAGTTTACCAGTAGATCACAAAACAACAGGAGCAGCTCTAAGAGATGGTAAACCACGTTAGGGCAATGTTTGACTGCATTGCCTGTGGTTTTAAACCCGGCGGGTCCGCGTCATCACACCTGGCTCCGCTCTCCGGCGTCTCATGTGACCGTCTGGATTCCTTTCATTACTCGGCGACGGCCAGCGAGCAGCGAGAACGATGCTGCCGGGCGCCGAGAGACCGAAGCGCGGTACGTAACAACAGGCTCTTGAAGTAGTTGAGCCAGATGTTGCCATTTTGGATGTGGAGGTGGTTTTTCTTGGATCCTGAGCCGATTTGACTCCAGGTTTCCCAGAAAGAGTTTTCCTGAAGAGCCTCTTCCAGTTGTTGAAGGTTTTGGGAGATGAGGTTTTGTTTTTTCTTTTTGAGGATTTGTTTATAGTTTTTCTGCAGGACACCATGAGTGATCCTCAGGTCGAGGTTGTCGGGGTCTCTGGGTTTTTTATTTGAGACTGTTCGCAGGTTGTTTCTTAGTTTTCTGCTTTCTTTGTCAAACCATTTATTGGGTTGTTTATTGGATGATTTCTTGAAGTTGACTTTTTTAATGTTGGAGGTCTCTGCGATGGTGTGTAGTATGCTGTGGAGGTCCTTTGCTGCTTGGTTCACCCCCTGGGTACTTAGCTGATCTTTGATGTCGGGTCTGTTGATGACCTCTCTGTAGGCTATGGTAGAGTGTCTGGTCCATTTGAATGATGGTGGGAGGTTGTACAGTCCGCTCTGATGGGGTTTCGAGGATGGTTTGTTTGAGGATTTAATATAAAGCAGTAGTTGGCTGTGGTCTGACAGCTGTGTTTGTGGGGTGACGGTGAAGGCGTTGATGTGAGTGGAGTTCATATCCGTGATTGCATAGTCGACCACACTGTTTCCTACATGGGAGCTTAATGTGTACCTTCCCAGAGAGTCTCCCTTGGTGCGGCCATTAAGGATGTAGAGCCCGAGACTCCGACACAAATTCAGCAATTTTCTTCCACTCTTGTTGGTTGTATTGTCATAGCTGTTTCTTTGCACCTGTATTGACTCCTGACAGTAGTTTGCGGCTCCCAAAAAGTATGTGTTCCCATCTGAGGTCACATAGTCCTTTTCTCTTCCTGTCCTGGCGTTGAGGTCTTCATAGAGAAGCACGTGTCCTAGGGACTGGAAGTGGGAGGCCTCACTCTGTACCACCTCATAGGTGTCTGTTTTGGAGTATGGAGACTCTGGTGGTGCAATGTAAGCTGCACATAGGAAGATGTCTGACTGACAGGTGAGGATGGAGCTACTTATTTTTATCCAGATGTGGCTGTCGCCTTTCTTGATTGCTTTGATGTTCTCGTGTAGCTCCTCCTTATACCAGATTAATATTCCTCCTGAATGGCGACCCTGTCTGATGCTTTTATCCTTCTGGGCGGGCACGGAAAATTCTCTGTAGCCAACAGGTGTTTGTGGGTCATCCTGTGCCCGGCTCCATGTTTCCAGCAGGATTTGTATGTCCACGTTGTGCAGTCTATGTTTGAAGTCTGGATCGTTTACTTTGGATCCAAAGGCTGAAGCATTCAGACCCTGAACGTTCCAGCTACTGATTGTTAGTGATGTCATTTTATGTTGTTATACCTTGTAATGAGCAAAATTACATGGGACGACCAGGTTGTGGATGGTTGTCATTGTAGTTCATTATGAGATCAATTCACATTAATTTGTTGTATACAGGGTTATTCAAAGAGATTCGAAAAGTCACTGCACGTTCGGTGACTTTTCGTTCTCTTCAATTCGGTTCCTTTTGCCGATCCCATGTCGGTGACCCTGCGGTGTATTCAGCAAGCAGCACAGGGTCCCCGAATTGCAGGGAAAAGCTGCTGCAATCCCACCGAAAACTCACCGCAAAACCCAGCGAATGCACGCCGAAAACCCGCAAAAACATCTGGATTAACCTCTCGAAAAGCCTGAGCAGGAGCCGATCACACGCAGCGAAGCAGCCGAACAGGAGCCGAATCACACGCAGCGGAAGCAGCCGAAGCAGCCGACACCGCAGACGAGGGAGGTGAATAAATTAGCAAAACAGTTTGTGTGAATGTGTGAAAATGAAACGCTGTTTGCAAAGAAACTACTGAGTGAAAATGTCTGAAATTTACATATAAAATCCAATGAATGATAATAAAGAGGCTGTTACAAACAAAATAAGTAAACTGGAAAAAAAAATCTGCCTTTTTTTAAAAAAAAAAAAATTCAGAAAAATGCTTAAAATATCCTAAAAAATCAATAAATAAAGAGACTTTTTGCTGCAGAATTTTATAATGAACGGTTTATTAGATATTGAATTTAAACCGGAATATTTTTAACATTGAAGCCTATGGGATTCTCCTGAATAAACCTGTCGAATGAAACCACAGAATGGCAGGACATTAGGGGAACCTTTCACTGCTGGTTTGTGTTCTCTGAATAGACGAAGCAGTGCTTTTCTATGGGGATTTCACTGCCCTCGAACAGACACCGAACAGGCACCGTATGTGCAGGCAATTCGCCAGGATTTGGTGAATTGCCTGCTCTCTGGATAGCCGAATGGCCAGGAAAGGAAACCGAACACCGATTTTCAGCGTCCGGTTACCTTTGTCAAGCAATTCGGATCTCTTTGGATAACCCTGATAGTGTGTCGAGGAGGGTCCGTATCTCCTCCAAGTCTGTATCCGTCACTAGAGGGAGGGAGCTGCCTGTCATACTCCGTATCCGCCACTAGAGGGAGGGAGCTGCCTGTCATACTCCGTATCCGCCACTAGAGGGAGGGAGCTGCCTGTCATACTCTGTATCCGCCACTAGAGGGAGGGAGCTGCCTGTCACACTCCGTATCCGCCACTAGAGGGAGGGAGCTGCCTGTCATACTCTGTATCCGCCACTAGAGGGAGGGAGCTGCCTGTCACACTCCGTATCCGCCACTAGAGGGAGGGAGCTGCCTGTCATACTCCGTATCCGCCACTAGAGGGAGGGAGCTGCCTGTCATACTCTGTATCCGCCACTAGAGGGAGGGAGCTGCCTGTCACACTCCGTATCCGCCACTAGAGGGAGGGAGCTGCCTGTCACACTCCGTATCCGCCACTAGAGGGAGGGAGCTGCCTGTCACACTCCGTATCCGCCACTAGAGGGAGGGAGCTGCCTGTCACACTCTGTATCCGCCACTAGAGGGAGGGAGCTGCCTGTCATACTCCGTATCCGCCACTAGAGGGAGGGAGCTGCCTGTCATACTCTGTATCCGCCACTAGAGGGAGGGAGCTGCCTGTCATACTCCGTATCCACCACTAGAGGGAGGGAGCTGCCTGTCATACTCTGTATCCGCCACTAGAGGGAGGGAGCTGCCTGTCACACTCTGTATCCGCCACTAGAGGGAGGGAGCTGCCTGTCACACTCTGTATCCGCCACTAGAGGGAGGGAGCTGCCTGTCATACTCCGTATCCGCCACTAGAGGGAGGGAGCTGCCTGTCATACTCTGTATCCGCCACTAGAGGGAGGGAGCTGCCTGTCATACTCCGTATCCACCACTAGAGGGAGGGAGCTGCCTGTCATACTCTGTATCCGCCACTAGAGGGAGGGAGCTGCCTGTCATACTCCGTATCCGCCACTAGAGGGAGGGAGCTGCCTGTCAAACTCCGTATCCGCCACTAGAGGGAGGGAGCTGCCTGTCACACTCTGTATCCGCCACTAGAGGGAGGGAGCTGCCTGTCATACTCTGTATCCGCCACTAGAGGGAGGGAGCTGCCTGTCACACTCCGTATCCGCCACTAGAGGGAGGGAGCTGCCTGTCATACTCCGTATCCGCCACTAGAGGGAGGGAGCTGCCTGTCATACTCTGTATCCGCCACTAGAGGGGGGGAGCTGCCTGTCATACTCCGTATCCGCCACTAGAGGGAGGGAGCTGCCTGTCATACTCTGTATCCGCCACTAGAGGGAGGGAGCTGCCTGTCATACTCCGTATCCGCCACTAGAGGGAGGGAGCTGCCTGTCATACTCTGTATCCGCCACTAGAGGGAGGGAGCTGCCTGTCATACTCCGTATCCGCCACTAGAGGGAGGGAGCTGCCTGTCAAACTCCGTATCCGCCACTAGAGGGAGGGAGCTGCCTGTCACACTCTGTATCCGCCACTAGAGGGAGGGAGCTGCCTGTCATACTCTGTATCCGCCACTAGAGGGAGGGAGCTGCCTGTCACACTCCGTATCCGCCACTAGAGGGAGGGAGCTGCCTGTCATACTCCGTATCCGCCACTAGAGGGAGGGAGCTGCCTGTCATACTCCGTATCCGCCACTAGAGGGAGGGAGCTGCCTGTCATACTCTGTATCCGCCACTAGAGGGAGGGAGCTGCCTGTCATACTCTGTATCTGCCACTAGAGGGAGGGAGCTGCCTGTCATACTCTGTATCCGCCACTAGAGGGAGGGAGCTGCCTGTCAAACTCTGTATCCGCCACTAGAGGGAGGGAGCTGCCTGTCATACTCTGTATCCGCCACTAGAGGGAGGGAGCTGCCTGTCAAACTCCGTATCCGCCACTAGAGGGAGCTGCCTGTCACACTCTGTATCCGCCACTAGAGGGAGGGAGCTGCCTGTCATACTCTGTATCCGCCACTAGAGGGAGGGAGCTGCCTGTCATACTCCGTATCCGCCACTAGAGGGAGGGAGCTGCCTGTCATACTCTGTATCCGCCACTAGAGGGAGGGAGCTGCCTGTCACACTCTGTATCCGCCACTAGAGGGAGGGAGCTGCCTGTCATACTCCGTATCCGCCACTAGAGGGAGGGAGCTGCCTGTCATACTCTGTATCCGCCACTAGAGGGAGGGAGCTGCCTGTCATACTCTGTATCCGCCACTAGAGGGAGGGAGCTGCCTGTCATACTCTGTATCCGCCACTAGAGGGAGGGAGCTGCCTGTCATACTCTGTATCCGCCACTAGAGGGAGGGAGCTGCCTGTCATACTCTGTATCCGCCACTAGAGGGAGGGAGCTGCCTGTATGTAGAGGGTGCACTCATTCTCCTCCACATACAGGTTTTCTATCCATTCTAACGGAAGAGCGTTTATTCCTGTCCATTCGTGTACCTTTATATCAGGGACTCGCTGGTTGGGATCACGGATCCAGAGTAAAGACTATTTCTATGTTTTATTTAATCCGTATTTGGTGACTCACATTTTTTTGAATAGTAAAAGTTAGGTTTTAATCCAGCGTTTCTGTAACAACACACTGTTTTCTTCCCTTGATATAACAGGGGATTTACATATAATTACAGGGGGACAAAATATAACATTAAATGCAAACAAATACTGTGGCGGCGTTCTGTTACACGGCCATATTGGTTGAGGTAAACTTTATTATGTTTTAGCAGACACTGCCATGTTGGTGGAGACACTATTACATTGATTTATTTATAGCCCGCCGCACGCCGCCATGTTGGTTGTGGCAGACGCCGCCATGTTGGTTGTGGCAGGCGCCGCCATGTTGGTTGTGGCAGACGCCGCCATGTTGGTTGTGGCAGACGCCGCCATATTGGTTGTGACAGACGCCGCCATGTTGGTTGTGGCAGACGCCGCCATGTTGGTTGTGGCAGATGCCGCCATGTTGGTTGTGGCAGACGCCGCCATGTTGGTTGTGGCAGACGCCGCCATGTTGGCTGTCGTGTTATCAATAAATATAGTATTAATATTGATCAGTTGGCGCCGCCGTTTTGCAAAGACAGATGGGAGACATGAGCAATTCTGGGACAATGTGGAGTCATGCCCGCATTCAAGATGGCGCACGAAGCACAGCGCTTCCGGTTCCGTCCGCGCGACGCAGCGTCGGTTTCCGGCGGGTCGCAGTGTTGCCGATTCATTGTGCAGATGGCGGAGAACGGAGCGGACTCGGCTGGATTCAGACAAACGGCGGCCATGTACGAGCAGCTAAAAAGCGAATGGAGCAAGAAGAGCCCGAACCTGGGCAAGTGTGGCGACCTGCTGGGCAAGCTGAAGGTAAAGCGGGGGCGGGTGTTAATTGGGGTCACGTGTGGGTAAAATCCTCTGCATTACCCCCCCCCCTCTCACCCGACCCCCCCCCCGTCCTCTCACCCGACCCCCCCGTCCCTCTCACCCGACCCCCCCCGTCCCTCTCACCCGACCCCCCCCCGTCCCTCTCACCCGCCCCCCCGTCCCTCTCGCCCGACCCCCGTCCCTCTCACCCGACCCCCCCCGTCCCTCTCACCCGACCCCCCCGTCCCTCTCACCCGACCCCCCCCCGTCCCTCTCGCCCGACCCCCCCCCCCGTCCCCTCACCCGACCCCCCCCCGTCCCTCTCACCCGACCCCCCCCCCGTCCCTCTCACCCGACCCCCCCCCGTCCTCTCACCCGACCCCCCCCGTCCCTCTCACCCGACCCCCCGGCCCTCTCGCCCGACCCCCCCCCCGTCCCCCCCACCCGACCCCGTCCTCTCCCACCGACCCCCCCCCCGTCCCTCTCACCCGACCCCCCCCCGTCCCTCGCCCGACCCCCCCCCCCGTCCCTCTCGCCCGACCCCCCCCGTCCCTCTCGCCCGACCCCCCCCGTCCCTCTCACCCGACCCCCCCCGTCCCTCTCGCCAGACCCCCCCCCGTCCTCTCGCCCGACCCCCCCCCCGTCCCTCTCGCCCGACCCCCCCCCGTCCCTCTCGCCCGACCCCCCCCCGTCCCTCTCACCCGACCCCCCCCCTCTCCTCTCACCCGACCCCCCGCCCGTCCCTCTCGCCCGACCCCCCCCGTCCCTCTCACCCGACCCCCCCCGTCCCTCTCACCCGACCCCCCCCGTCCCTCTCACATAGATTACAGGATCAGAAAACAAATGGGTTTACCTCAGGGAGATCATGCCAAACTAATCTTATTGATTTTTTTTGATTGGGTAACAAAAATAATAGACACAGGTGGTGCAGTAGACATTGCTTATTTAGATTTCAGTAAGGCTTTTGATACTGTTCCGCATAGAAGGCTTATCAATAAATTGCAATCTTTGAGCTTGGATTCCAATATTGTTGACTGGATTAGGCAGTGGCTGAGTGACAGACAACAGAGGGTTGTGGTAAATGGAGTTTATTCGGCACAAGGTCTTGTTACCAGTGGGGTACCTCAGGGGTCAGTACTTGGACCCATTCTCTTTAATATTTTTATTAGTGATATTGCAGAAGGTATTAATGGAAAAGTATGTCTTTTTGCTGATGACACAAAGATTTGCAACAGGGTTGACGTTCCTGGAGGGATCAGCCAAATGACAAATGATTTAGGTAAACTAAAAAAATGGTGGGAGCTGTGGCAATTGAGTTTTAATGTGGATAAGTGCAAGATAATGCACCTGGGACGTAAAAACCCAAGGGCTGAATATAGAATATTTGATACATCTGAGGGTTGGGATTTGGTGGTTATTATTTCAGAGGATCTAAGGGTAAGTAGTCAATGTAATAGAGCAGCAGGAAATGCTGGCAGAATGCTTGGAAATGCTGGCAGAATGCTTGGTTGTGTAGGGAGAGCCTGTATTAGCAGTAGGAAAAGGGAAGTGCTCATGCCACTGTACAGAGCACTGGTGAGACCTCACTTGGAGTACTGTGTGCAGTACTGGAGACCGTATCTCCAGAAGGATATAGACATCTTAGAGAGAGTTCAGAGAAGGGCTACTAAAATGGTGTACGGCTTGAAGGAGAAAAGTTACCAAGAAAGGCTTAATGATCTTAACATGTACAGCTTGGAAAAAAGACGAGACAGAGGAGATATGATAGAAACATTTAAATACGTAAAGGGAATCCACAAGGTAGAGGAAGGGAGTATATTTAAAAGGAAACAAAGTAGCAAAACAAGAGGACATAGTCTTAGATTAGAGGGGCAAAGGTTTAAAAGTAACATCAGGAAGCATTATTTTACTGAGAGGGTGGTGGATACATGGAACAGTCTTCCAGTTGAAGTGGTAGAGGCCAAAACAGTAATTGAATTTAAGCAGGCATGGGATAGGCATAAGGCTATCCTAAACAAAAGATAAATCCAGGTAAAGTATCCATGTAATTGGGCGACTAGATGGGCCGAAAGGTTCTTATCTGCTGACATCTTTCTATGTTTCTCGAGACCTCTGTCTCTCTCGACCCCCCCCCCGTGTGTCTCTCGACCCTCCCGTGTGTCTCTCGACCCTCCCGTGTGTCTCTCGACCCCCCCGTGTGTCTCTCGACCCCCCCCGTGTCTCTCTCGACCCCCCCGTGTCTCTCTCGACCCCCCCCGTGTCTCTCTCGACCCCCCCCGTGTCTCTCTCGACCCCCCCGTGTCTCTCTCGACCCCCCCCCCGTGTCTCTCTCGACCCCCCCGTGTCTCTCTCGACCCCCCCGTGTCTCTCTCGACCCCCCCGTGTCTCTCTCGACCCCCCCGTGTCTCTCTCGACCCCCCCCGCGTCTCTCTCGACCCCCCCCCGCGTCTCTCTCGACCCCCCGCGTCTCTCTCGACCCCCCCCCGCGTCTCTCTCGACCCCCCCCGCGTCTCTCTCGACCCCCCGCGTCTCTCTCGACCCCCCGCGTCTCTCTCGACCCCCCCCCGCGTCTCTCTCGACCCCCCCCGCGTCTCTCTCGACCCCCCCCCGCGTCTCTCTCGACCCCCCCCCGTGTCTCTCTCGACCCCCCCCCCCCCCGTGTCTCTCTCGACCCCCCCCCCCGTGTCTCTCTCGACCCCCCCCCGTGTCTCTCTCGACCCCCCCCCCGTGTCTCTCTCGACCCCCCCCCGTGTCTCTCTCGACCCCCCCCCCCGTGTCTCTCTCGACCCCCCCCCCCCCGTGTCTCTCTCGAGACCCCCGCGGCTCGCCCACCCCCGTCTCTGTCTCTCTCTTGCCCGCGGCTCGCCCACCCCCGTGTCTGTCTCTCTTGCCCGCAGCTCGCCCACCCCCGTCTCTGTCTCTCTCTTGCCCGCGGCTCGCCCACCCCCGTCTCTGTCTCTCTCTTGCCCGCGGCTCGCCCACCCCCGTCTCTGTCTCTCTCTTGCCCGCGGCTCGCCCACCCCCGTCTCTGTCTCTCTTGCCCGCAGCTCGCCCTCCTGGAGCAGAACTTTTTACCCACGACTGATGTGAAGCTGACGAAGCAGCAGCTGGTTTTGGCTCGTGAGTATCGGGGTGATGTGTCTGGGCGGCATTATACCTGGGCACGGGTGGTGGGTGTGGGCGGAGTTATACCCGAGGTGGTGGGTGTGGGCGGTGTTATACCCGGGCACGGTTGGTGGGTGTGGGCGGGGTTATACCCGGGGCACGGGGTGGTGGTGTGGGCGACGTTATACCCGAGGCACGGGGTGGTGGGCGGGGTTACACCCGGGGTGGTGGGTGGCGTTACACCCGGGGCACGGGGTGGTGGGTGGCGTTACACCCGGGGCACGGGGTGGTGGGTGTGGGCGGCGTTATACCCGGGGCACGGGGTGGTGGGTGGGGTTACACCCGGGGCACGGGGTGGTGGGTGGGGTTACACCCGGGGTGGTGGGTGGGGTTACACCCGGGGTGGTGGGTGTGGGCGGCTTTACACCCGGGGCACAGGGTGACGCCCTTGTCTGTCTTTCAGGGGATGTTCTGGAGATCGGGGCGCAGTGGAGCATCTTGAAGAAAGACATCCCGTCGTTCGGGCGATACATGGCGCAGCTCAAATGCTATTACTTCGATTACAAGTATGGGGGAGGGGGCGTTGAGTCGGGGGAGGGAATAAACCCATTATTGGCCGCCCCTTTTTTTCTCGCCCCGCAGCTGTTCATTTGTTTCTCCGTAGGAACGAGCTCCCGGAATCGGCCTATAAGCACCAGCTCCTCGGCCTCAACCTCCTCTTCCTCCTGTCCCAGAACCGCGTGGCCGAATTCCACACCGAGCTGGAGCGGCTGCCGGCCAAAGAGATCCAGGCCAACGTCTACATCAAACACCCCGTCTCCCTGGAGCAGGTAATGGCAGCTCAGCTGCGGCCGGATTCCTAGTGGAGCGTGAGCTGTGGTGGCGGGTGAACTGTTGGGGTGTTCCTTCGGGCAGGGAGCTGTTGGGGCGTCAGGCGGGCTGTTGGGGCGTCCCTTCGTGCGGGCGGGCTGTTGGGGCGTTCCTGCGGGCGGGCTGTTGGGGCGTTCCTTCGGGCGAGCTGTTGGGGCGTTTCTTCGGGCGGGCGAGCTGTTGGGGCGTCGGGCGAGCTGTTGGGGCGTTCCTGCGGGTGAGCGAGCTGTTGGGGCGTTCCTTCGGGCGGGCGAGCTGTTGGGGCGTTCCTTCGGGCGGGCGAGCTGTTGGGGCGTTCCTTCGGGCGGGCGAGCTGTTGGGGCGTTCCTTCGGGGGGCGAGCTGTTGGGGCGTTCCTTCGGGCGGACGAGCTGTTGGGGCGTTCCTTCGGGCGGGCGATCTGTTGGGGCGTTCCTTCGGGCGGGCGAGCTGTTGGGGCGTTCCTTCGGGCGGGCGAGCTGTTGGGGCGTTCCTTCGGGCGGGCGAGCTGTTGGGGCGTTCCTTCGGGCAGGGAGCTGTTGGGGCGGCAGGCGGGCTGTTGGGGCGTTCCTTCGTGCGGGCGGGCTGTTGGGGCGGGCTGTTGGGGCGTTCCTTCGGGCGAGCTGTTGGGGCGTTTCTTCGGGCGGGCGAGCTGTTGGGGCGTCGGGCGAGCTGTTGGGGCGTTCCTGCGGGTGAGCGAGCTGTTGGGGCGGCAAGCAGGCTGTTGGGGCGTTCCTTCGGGCAAGCAGGCTGTTGGGGCGTTCCTTCGGTTGGGCGAGCTGTTGGGGCGGCAGGCGGGCGAGCAGTTGGGGCGGCGGGCATGGAGCCGTTGGGGCAGGGAGCCGTTGGGACGGCGGGCAGGGAGCCGTTGGGACGGCGGGCAGGGAGCCGTTGGGACGGCGGGCAGGGAGTCGTAGGGGCGGCGGGCAGGCTGTTGGGGCGTTCCTTCGGGCAGGCAGGCTGTTGGGGCGTTCCTTCGGGCAGGCAGGCTGTTGGGGCGTTCCTTCGGGCAAGCAGGCTGTTGGGGCGTTCCTTCGGGCGGGCGAGCCGTTGGGGCGGCGGGCGGGCGAGCCGTTGGGGCGGCGGGCGGGAGCCGTTGGGGCGGCGGGCGGGCGAGCCGTTGGGGCGGCGGGCGGGCGAGCCGTTGGGGCGGCGGGCGGCGAGCCGTTGGGGCGGCGGGCGGGCGAGCCGTTGGGGCGGCGGGCGGGCGAGCCGTTGGGGCGGCGGGCGGGCGAGCCGTTGGGGCGGCGGGCGGGCGAGCCGTTGGGGCGGCGGGCGAGCCGTTGGGGCGGCGGGCGGGCCGTGGGGACGGGGGAGCCGTGGGGACGGGGGAGCCGTGGGGACGGGCGGACCCGTGGGGACGGGCGAGCCGTTGGGGCGGCGGGCGAGCCGTTGGGGCGGCGGGCGAGCCGTGGGGACGGCGGGCGAGCCGTGGGGACGGCGGGCGAGCCGTGGGGACGGGGGAGCCGTGGGGACGGGGGAGCCGTGGGGACGGCGGACCCGTGGGGATGTATGGACGGCGGGCGGGGAGCCGTAGGGGCGGCGGGCAGGGAGCTGTAGTAACTGTGTCCCTGTTTCCAGTACCTGATGGAGGGAAGCTACAACAAGGTGTTTTTGGCCAAAGGAAACATCCCGGCGGAGAGTTACACGTTCTTCATTGACATTTTGCTGAACACCATCAGGTCAGTGACGCCGCACTCGCGCTTTCTGGGTTCCGGGTTAGTGCGGCTCGTGGTACCAGGAGTGTGGACCTGTGTTCTCTCTGGTGTTCGGGGGCATCTGTGGCGTTGGGCACTGCTCCTGGGTGTGCACGGGGCGCTGCTCCTGGGCGTTGGGGGGGGGCGCTGCTCCTGGGCGTTGGGGGGGGGCGCTGCTCCTGGGCGTTGGGGGGGGGCGCTGCTCCTGGGCGTTGGGGGGGGGCGCGCTGCTCCTGGGCGTTGGGGGGGGGCGCTGCTCCTGGCGTTTCGGGGGGCGGCGCTGCTCCTGGGCGTTTCGGGGGGCGGGCGCTGCTCCTGGGCGTTTCGGGGGGGCGGGTGCTGCTCCTGGGCGTTTCGGGGGCGGGCGCTGCTCCTGGGCGTTTCGGGGGGCGGGCGCTGCTCCTGGCGTTTCGGGGGGGCGGGCGCTGCTCCTGGGCGTTTCGGGGGGCGGGCGCTGCTCCTGGGCGTTTCGGGGGGCGGCGCGCTGCTCCTGGGCGTTTCGGGGGGCGGCGCTGCTCCTGGGCGTTTCGGGGGGGCGGGCGCTGCTCCTGGGCGTTTCGGGGGGCGGGCGCTGCTCCTGGGCGTTTCGGGTGGGCGGGCGCTGCTCCTGGGCGTTTCGGGGGCGGGCGCTGCTCCTGGGCGTTTCGGGGGCGGGCGCTGCTCCTGGGCGTTTCGGGGGGTGGGCGCTGCTCCTGGGCGTTTCGGGGGGCGGGCGCTGCTCCTGTGCGTTTCGGGGGGGCGGGCGCTGCTCCTGGGCGTTTCGGGGGGCGGGCGCTGCTCCTGGGCGTTTCGGGGGGCGGGCGCTGCTCCTGGGCGTTTCGGGGGGCGGGCGCTGCTCCTGGGCGTTTCGGGGGGCGGGCGCTGCTCCTGGGCGTTTCGGGGGGCGGGCGCTGCTCCTGGGCGTTTCGGGGGCGGGCGCTGCTCCTGTGTGTGTGGCGGTGCTGAGCATGGTGTTTCTCCTCGTGTTTCAGGGATGAAATCGCCGGCTGCATTGAGAAAGCTTACGAGAAAATCTTATTTAACGAAGCCACGAGGATATTATTCTTCAACACGCCGAAAAAAATGACCGACTATGCCAAGAAGGTGAGTGCCAGAGTCTGAACGGGCACAGCGTGGCTTTCATACAAGGGATGCCCTCGCAGTGACCTCATCTGCAGCTCGTTAGCTTGGGGCAGTGCCGGGCACGGGCTATTTGGCGCGGTTTTGTTGGAGCCGGGCTCGTTAAGGCTGGGGCGGTGCCGGGCGTGGGCTTGTTTGGGCGGGCTCGTTGGTGCAGGGCGGTGCCGGGCGTGGGCTCGTTGGGGCCGGGCACGTTGGTGCTCGTTGTGGGCTCGGGGCGGGCGTGGGCTCGGGGCGGGCGTGGGCTCGTTGCGGGGTGGGCTCGTTGGCATTGGAGCGGTGCCGGGATCGTTGGCGCGGTGCTGGACAATGTGTAATGGGGATTGTTGGTTTTCTGACTCCCGGCTTCTCCCGTTCCAGCGCGGTTGGGTTCTGGGGCCAAACAACTACTACAGCTTCAGCAGCCAGCAGCAGAACCCTGAGGAGGCCACCATCCCGTCCACCGAGCTGGCCAAGCAGGTCATAGAGTACGCGCGCCAGCTGGAGATGATCGTCTGAGACCTGTCGGCGTGCTCCACCATCCTCTACTTTCCACAGACAATCATCAGTCTGGGTGCCCCCTGGTTTGTGCCGGGGTGGGGTGGCGCTCTCCTCAGCCACAACACGCGCCGGTACACTCTCATCAGACGCCGCGGAGCATCCGGGACCTGGCACCGAAAGTATCACGTTTTGTTTTGCTGGCATTGAGAGCCAGTGCTGCCTGACGGACTCTGCCCGGACCCCGCACAGACATGGCACCCTCAGCCACCGGCTCCTGTCACTTGGGTTTAAGTAAAAGGCCCCCCCCCCCATAACCCTTCCAGTGCTGGAGGTCTGGAAACATCCTGTCCAGAAACTGTATTTAATAAACCTGTCCTTTCACATCGTGTCATTCCTTATACGGCGGGTAGCGCCGGGCCGCCGGTGTGCGGCGGGCATCATTCTGTCATGCTGCAAGTAACAGAGAAATGTTTGCCACAATACCAGGATGTGCAGTGTTTAACTGGCGGCTTGCCGATACCAGATCCTCGTGCCATGCTCTCGCACAGAATGTCGTGCGCCAGGTAACGTGACGGCGGTCGAGCATCCTCTTTGGATATTTTGGCTGGTTTGGTTACGTTGTGGTGTCTCGCTTTTCAGTGACTGGGTCACTGTTGCTGTTGATCCAAACCCTCGCCTGTTAGACGCTCACGGGTCAGGCTGGAGAGGGTTAACCAGGACCCGCGTTGGATATTATAACAGGTGGGTAGAGGTGCAGAGCCTCGTTTACCCCGCTCGCCTGTGCCCGCTCGCCCGCGCCATGGAGGACGGGAATGGCAGGGATTTATCGTTTTATTAAAGCTTGGGATATTCCTGTCGTTTTGTCTCGGGCGGCTGTGGATGCTGTGAGTTGTAGCGGCTTTCAGTGTGGTTTCCTTGTGCGTCGCTGCTAGGTTGTGCATTTCATGCTCTGCGCTCCTTCGCGTCCCTGGTCCGCTCCGCCGGTTGCAGCTCCAAGTGATCCAGGCACAGCTTGGTGCCTGTGACCAGCGACGCCGCCAGCTTCAGTGTGGTGATCCACGTGGGCTCCGCGAGCCAGTTCTGTGACACAGAGAGCCTGCCAGGGGTAAAGCGGGGAGCGGGTTAGTGCTCACACGTACCGCATCGTGTACATTGATATAATACAAGGTGCTCTGTGTTAACCCTTTCCCTGCCAAGTGCTCTTCTTTATGGAAAAACATGTTCTGCTGCACAAAGTGCTTTTCTGAACTACACCTCCCATGATGCTCTGTGCCGCTATCACATGCAAAGGATTCTGGGATTTCCTTTGCGTTTCTCCACAACATCAAATTAAAGACGTACGCGCCCAGCCGGGCAAACCAACCAATGAGAACGAATATAACCTCGGGCCTACAGGCCCAAAAAATACAGGGTTCACCAATTATCACTGTACCATCAAGATACAAGTGCAGCGACGTGTTGTCCCCCGCACCAGCAGCGACGTGTCGTTTTCTCCCCCCCCCGCACCGGCAGCGACAGGTCGTTTCCCCTCGCACCGATGTGTCGTCCCCCCCCCCCGCCGCAGTGACGTGTCTCGTCCCGCACCGGCAGTGACGTGTCTCGTCCCGCACCGGCAGTGACGTGTCTCGTCCCGCACCGGCAGTGACGTGTCTCGTCCCGCACCGGCAGTGACGTGTCTCGTCCCGCACCGGCAGTGACGTGTCTCGTCCCGCACCGGCAGTGACGTGTCTCGTCCCGCACCGGCAGTGACGTGTCTCGTCCCGCACCGGCAGTGACGTGTCTCGTCCCGCACCGGCAGTGACGTGTCTCGTCCCGCACCGGCAGTGACGTGTCTCGTCCCGCACCGGCAGTGACGTGTCTCGTCCCGCACTGGCAGTGACGTGTGTCCCCCCTCTCCCCCAGAAGGTAATATAACCTACATGTCTTGTCCAGCTTCCAAAGTAACAGAAACCCCCAACATACAATAAAGGCCGCGGTGTATCCGCTAATCCTTAATGCCTTCTGTATTGTGTTATTGGGGGGGGTCCTGTAAGCACAGGGGGTCTTCTCCAAACCAAGGTAAATATCTGTAAAGGTGACAGCAAAGCCGAGCCCCTAATGTGTGCAGGGCGTGTCCTTACAGATCCGGTGTTGGCATGCTCGATCTGAAGAAGCCCCGCATGGAGTAGACTCAATCTGGTTGTGTTCTGGAGAAATACAAGTACACGGGTCGGCACAGCGCACACACGTGTCCTGCACGCCGGGCGAGCACGGGGGAATATAACCTTCACGTCTAGTATCCACAATAACAGAAACCCCCAAAAAACAAACACGCGTCGTAACGCCTTATCAATGCCACTCACACGTTCCGGAGCTCGACCGGCTCTGTAAATCCCACTCGTGGGAATATTCAGGCACTACCATCCACCTCCCGGATTCACCGGGAAAACGGACCCCACCGTATAAACCTCAGCAGTGTGTTATGTGCACTCCAACGCGGTGGAGCCGCTCCTGGCTCTGACATTCACCCATTAGGACACACCATGCACCGGCCACACTAGGCTTTGCTGTCACCTTTACAGATATCTATCAAACGTACCTTCATTTGGGGAACCCCCCCGTGCTTCCAGGACCGTGGCCCCAATAACACAATACAGAAGACCCTCCGTCATCTTAGACCAGTGTTCCCCAAACCTCTCGTCGGGACCCTCTAACGGGACAGGTTTTAAGGATCACCTTGGGGAAATGCAGACTGAATCCTGCAATCACTGAGCAGCAAATCATATCCCCTGTGCTTCACATATCCTGCAAACCTGTCCTGTCAGCGGCTTCTGAGGACAGGCGCGGGAAACACTGTCTCAGATGAATGAGTTAAAAAAGACTCCTATGGCAGAGATGGCCGAGCGGCAAATCCCAGGCTGAGGCGTCACTGCATGTAACGTGTTAAGCCCCAGCCGGCGTGTGGGGGAGGGGGGACCTTACCAAGATGTCACATTTGGGGGTAAGTTTGTTTTACGATGAGTTCTCCGGCTGCAACTCATGTCCACGTGGAATTTCTCCCGCCTCTGGTTTGACATTTGCTCCTGTTCTGGTTCCACTTCCTGATCTTCACACTTTGTGTCCTCTGTGGTTCCGAGGTTGACCTCAGTTGGGGATGCTTTCTCCTCCGTTGGCTGGGCCTCGCCAGGATTCAGGGAAAGCCTATCCTCTGTGACACCTTGAACGTTTGCGGCCTTCCGGACACTGGGTTTGTGCAGGAGGTTCCTGGAAGAAGCTTTGGGTTTCCTGCATGGAGCGTTAGCTTTGGGGATCACCGTCTGGCCCTTCAGTGGGTCATCACAAGCGAGAGTGTTTTCCTCCACAATTAAAACTCCAGGCTTGGACAATGTCTTTGTTGGTTTGGTTCCAGCATCGCCAGGAGCTGGGACTGGATCCGTGTCTCCAGTGGCCATGTTTTGCAGCATAAATCCCTCAGCCAAAACAGGGAGCGAGGACGGAGGTGATCCTTCATCTCGAAGTGGGCAAGCTCTGGAGAAAGCCTTCGGCCTATTAGATCTGGCAAAGTGGACCTTTTTCCGCTTTTGCCTATATTCAGGAGGGGCATGTCTGAGATGGTCCATGTCTTTGCTGTCGAGTTTTGTCACCCAGTGATGAGTGTTGAGGCCCCCCAGTTGGTCCTTTGTGGCCTGCGGATCCAGACTCTGATATGATGGCAGGTCAGAAGGGCCACTGGGGTCCAGTGGAGGATTTTCCTCTGTAGAGGCAGCTTTCAGGCTTTGCAGAGTTGCATTCACCACCGATGGAATTTTACTTCTATCTTTGCACGTCTTTGGTTTAGATGAAGACGCCATGCTATGACTTTTCACGTGGCTCGGGACATGAGAGTTTTGACAGGACTTGCCTGCCGATGTGACGTGAAGCTCTCTGTGAGGCTCTGGTCTGCTCTCTGGCAGGTACGAGTTTTTGGCACCAGATACGGCAGGACTAATAAATGTGTTTCTGGCCCCAATGGTGGTGTCCACGCGAGGAGGACCTTGTTTCATATAATCTGTGACAGAGAATCCGTGCGAGGAGGAGGTGGCATTCACTTGTGTTTTTGCCCGCTGGGAGTGTTTGAGCGCATGACTTTTATTCACCAGTCGGGATTTGTTTGGCAGGCTCCTTCGAGGTGAAACGCGCGGTCCTCCATCCTTTGGCTGATTCAGGTCTCCAACCCCACCAAACTGATAAACTGTGGGTTGATTACTGGGGGGCATAAAACAGACATCTGGCTGAAGCACGGCTGTTGTTTCCAGATGCTTTGTGTCCGACACTGTATTAACCTCACACTCGGGTGGCATCGCGGTGTGACCTGACGCGTCGCTTTCTCGGGCCTCTGTGCGCTTAACCTGGGCCTCCTGTTCATCCTGTGAAAGTGGAGGCTTCGGAGGTTTTTTGTCTTTACTGTCCAGAACATTCTGAAGTAACCGGACTGGATTCGTTGTACTTACGGAAAGTATCTCCTCTGTTGGGTCTGCAGAGAGGGCGTCTCTCTCGCCTGGAGGTCTCCGTGATGAGAAGCTAGATGTTTTTTTAATTCTGTGTCTGCAGGGCTTTCTCCTGGTTCCAGGTTTGCCAATTCCGGCCTGTTCCTTGTGAATACCGGATGTCTTTTTTAGAAAACCAGACTGTACCATGTGGATTCCTACACGTTCCTTGAGAATATTGTCATTCTTGGCCCGTTCCTGTGGAATAACATGTTCCTCATAAACACCCCCACGTTCCTCACGAATACCGGTCCGTTCCTCAGGAATATCAAGCTGTTTCTTAGGAGTCACAGGCCGTTCCCCAGGAATATCAACCTGTTTCTCAGGAGTCACAGGTCGTTCCTCAGGAATATCAAGCTGTTTCTTAGGAGTCACAGGCCGTTCCTCAGGAATATCAAGCTGTTTCTTAGGAGTCACAGGCCGTTCCCCAGGAATATCAACCTGTTTCTCAGGAGTCACAGGTCGTTCCTCGCGAATACCGGTCCGTTCCTCAGGAATATCAGCCTGTTTCTTCGGAGTCTCAGCCCGTTCCTCGTCAGTACCAGCCCATAGTACTGGGAAACTGGCGTCACACACCGTGTTGTCTTCTGTTTGTGGTGGCTTTACAGGTGAACCAGGTTTCTTGCTGGCAAGCTCTAGGTGCCCAGTGGGAATTTGGACTTGGCTTCCTATGTGGCTCTTTGGTTGATTGCTGGCATGATAAGGCGCTGACTCCTTGGTGACGCAAATTGCATGGTCCTGTTCTGAATGTTCAGGTGGTGTAAGTTTTGGTGGTGGACCTCGGGCTGCTTCCCCCTTTTCTGGGGTGGTTGGCACGAAGGATGAAGATTCCCAGCTGGCATTGGCGCCCATGTCGATATTCTCTCCTCTGTCTGGGGCCTGCCGGGTCACAGGATCCAGATACTCCGGTGCGCCGTCTGGACCCTGAACTGAAAAAAACTCTTTGCTTTGTGTGTGGTAGCTCCCCTGTTTGCTGGTCCGGTTCCGGTGTTTCGTATGTTTTGGTGTCGGACACTTGGGCACAGGATGCAAGTTTCCCATCGCAGGACGACCTGAACGACAAAACAAAAATGACCAGTTGGAGGTGGCTGAGGTGCAATGTGTCTGCACAGCCACGCGGTCGGCCTCCGGGACCCGACACCTCAGCCATTACTCTACATTTTTTAGCGCATAGTGTAATGCTTGAAATTCAGAATCGTTTTGTAAATCATGTGTCATCATGCGCACACGCGTGTCTTTTACTGACTGATGACATCATCAAACCCGTGAGGTGCCAGTGCCTTGATCACTCACTGTCTCTGTGATTATCACCCGGGTCTCTATCATTGGGTGATTATTACTCTGCGCTGTAACGGGGTGATTATTACCCAGGTCTCTATCGTTGGGTGATTATTACTCTGCGCTGTAACGGGGTGATTATTACCCAGGTCTCTATCGTTGGGTGATTATTACTCTGCGCTGTAACGGGGTGATTATTACTCTGCGCTGTAACGGGGTGATTATTACCCAGATCTCTATCGTTGGGTGATTATTACTCTGCGCTGTAACGGGGTGATTATTACCCAGGTCTCTATCGTTGGGTGATTATTACTCTGCGCTGTAACGGGATAATTATTACCCAGATCTCTATCGTTGGGTGATTATTACTCTGCGTTGTAACGGGGTGATTATTACTCTGCGCTGTAACGGGGTGATTATTACCCAGATCTCTATCGTTGGGTGATTATTACTCTGCGCTGTAACGGGGTGATTATTACCCAGATCTCTATCGTTGGGTGATTATTACTCTGCGCTGTAAAGGGGTGATTATTACCTCTGTGTGATTTATTCAGTAGAACACAAAGAAATCAACGCAGCGCCAGTCAGCAGAAATTATACACACACTGCATGTCCATATATAAAATTTGGTATTCTTTCTTCCAAAGATTCACCCCTATGGGCATCGCCTTCCAATGATTCGCCCCCTATGGGCAGCACCTTCCAAAGATTCACCCCTATGGGCAGCACCTTCCAAAGATTCACCCCTATGGGCAGCACCTTCCAATGATTCACCCCCTATGGGCAGCCCATTCCAATGATTCACCCCCTATGGGCAGCCCATTCCAATGATTCACCCCCTATGGGCAGCCCATTCCAATGATTCACCCCCTATGGGCAGCCCATTCCAATGATTCACCCCCTATGGGCATCGCCTTCCAATGATTCGCCCCCTATGGGCAGCACCTTCCAAAGATTCACCCCTATGGGCATCGCCTTCCAATGATTCACCCCCTATGGGCATCGCCTTCCAATGATTCACCCCCTATGGGCATCGCCTTCCAATGATTCGCCCCCTATGGGCAGCACCTTCCAATGATTCGCCCCTATGGGCAGCACCTTCCAAAGATTCGCCCCTATGGGCAGCGCCTTCCAATGATTCACCCCCTATGGGCAGCGCCTTCCAATGATTCGCCCCCTATGGGCAGCACCTTCCAAAGATTCACCCCTATGGGCATCGCCTTCCAATGATTCACCCCCTATGGGCATCGCCTTCCAATGATTCTCCCCCTATGGGCATCGCCTTCCAATGATTCGCCCCCTATGGGCAGCACCTTCCAATGATTCGCCCCTATGGGCAGCACCTTCCAAAGATTCGCCCCCTATGGGCAGCGCCTTCCAATGATTCACCCCCTATGGGCAGCGCCTTCCAATGATTCACCCCCTATGGGCAGCGCCTTCCAATGATTCACCCACCCCCTATGGGCAGCCCATTCAAAAGATTCACCCCCTATGGGCAGCCCATTCCAAAGATTCACCCCCTATGGGCAGCCCATTCCAATGATTCACCCCCTATGGGCAGCCCATTCCAATGATTCACCCCCTATGGGCAGCACCTTCCAATGATTCACCCGCTATGGGCAGCACCTTCCAATGATTCACCCCCTATGGGCAGCACCTTCCAAAGATTCGCCCCCTATGGGCAGCGCCTTCCAATGATTCACCCCCTATGGGCAGCGCCTTCCAATGATTCACCCCCTATGGGCAGTGCCTTCCAATGATTCACCCCCTATGGGCAGCGCCTTCCAATGATTCACCCACCCCCTATGGGCAGCCCATTCCAAAGATTCACCCCCTATGGGCAGCCCATTCCAAAGATTCACCCCCTATGGGCAGCCCATTCCAATGATTCACCCCCTATGGGCAGCCCATTCCAATGATTCACCCCCTATGGGCAGCACCTTCCAATGATTCACCCCCTATGGGCAGCACCTTCCAATGATTCACCCGCTATGGGCAGCACCTTCCAATGATTCACCCCCTATGGGCAGCCCATTCCAAAGATTCACCCCCTATGGGCAGCCCATTCCAATGATTCACCCCCTATGGGCAGCACCTTCCAATGATTCACCCCCTATGGGCAGCACCTTCCAAAGATTCACCCCCTATGGGCAGCCCATTCCAAAGATTCACCCCCTATGGGCAGCCCATTCCAAAGATTCACCCCCTATGGGCAGCCCATTCCAATGATTCACCCCCTATGGGCAGCCCATTCCAATGATTCACCCCCTATGGGCAGCACCTTCCAATGATTCACCCCCTATGGGCAGCACCTTCCAATGATTCACCCCCTATGGGCAGCACCTTCCAATGATTCACCCCCTATGGGCAGCACCTTCCAATGATTCACCCCCTATGGGCAGCACCTTCCAATGATTCACCCCCTATGGGCAGCACCTTCCAATGATTCACCCCCTATGGGCAGCACCTTCCAATGATTCACCCCCTATGGGCAGCTGTCATGGAACTGACATAGCGCTCCCCGCGTCAAACCCCAAGACTTTTATTCCCATGGCGAAAACCCCAAAAGACACAGACATTTGCTTTGGGGAAGACCTTATGTCCATTTATATTGTGTGGTTTTAAATGTATTGTTGTCGCGGAACCCCTTGCTCAGAGACTGGACTGTATTAACCCCTCGCTCCTCTATTCCCCTCAGTTAAGCTATTTGTCTGTTAGTGTTAAAGTGGTGTTTTGTGACTCTCCCCCCCCCCCTATCAGCACGTAATCAAAATGCCTGTAAACCTGTCCCTTATGATCACTGTGTTATCTGACACCAGGGTTAACCTGGGATTGAAAGCCTGAGCTGGGTTTGAAACCCCAGCCAATCACAATCCAAGGAGCTAGAAGGGCCAACCAATCCCATTCCTGGAATGCACCTGTAATGGAGCCATCTGCAGAAATTTTAAACGTCTGCGCCCCAAAAACTAACGGCTCCAGCTGGGTGATTTTTCAAAGTTGGGGTGATCCTCATGCGAGCTACCGTTGTGGTGATTTTCAGGAGGGAGCTCCATTGGGAACCCACTTTGCTGAGCCTTTCTTGACCCCAGGAGCTCAGGCAGCCCTGACCATGCGGCATCCAAGGGGGATATCTACTATATGCTGCCATTCGTGCCCCTACCCCCAGATCTGGGCGCTTTTTGGACTGTGACACCCTAGGGACCCGAGCTATCAAACGGTACCCCTGGATCGCCGCTGCTCCCCTGGAATCCCCCCAAACAAGGACCTGTGCTCTGTATGACTGCAGGTATAGTTAATTATAAGGCACCACCATGTACCGTAGCACTGTACCATGGAAAAGACAGGATAACCAATATACATGCAAGTTAAACACATAGAACAGTACCAGAGAAGCCCCTGCTCAAGAGCTTGCACTCTGAGAGGACCTGATGGGGAACTGCTGAATGACGGTGCCGTGATGTCTGGGGGGCGGGAATGTTAACTGTTATCAGGTCTTTCAAGAAATTTATTCTTGAATCCTTCCTAAGTGATCTCAAACAGCTCCCCTGGTACAGGCTAAACCTAATCCCAGACCTAGACTGTGCAGTTGAATACTTTCAGTCTGAGCTCCTGCAAGTCTGGAATTCCCATGCCCCGCTGCGTAAAGTGCGAGTAAAAGGGGCTCATCTCCCCTGGGTTACAGCTGATCTTACACTAATGTACCAGCTTAGAGATTCACGGTGGTCAAATTTCAAGAGTACTGGTTCCATGAACGATCACTACGAATACCGAAAATGTCGGAATGAATGCACAAAACAAACAAAAATGGCCAAAGCCCATTACTTCAATGAAAATCTAAACAATAACATCTCAAACCCTAGAAACTTTTGGAGAACCATAAGTAACATACAAGCACCCCCAGTCCACTCCCAGCCAGCTGCTGTCAAAGTAAACAACCAAACCCTGCAACACCCGCTAGATGTAGCAAATGCCTTTAATGATTATTTTGTTGGATGTGCCACCACTTTGATTGCCAAGCTAGGAAATGACATGCAATCAGAGAGGCCTCATGCAGGTCAGGCCCCAACAACTGTGCAAAGTCCCTGTATCACACAGGAATTCAGTTTTAGACCAGTGCCTGTCAGTGTCGTTACTAAACTTCTCCGTAAGCAAAAAATGAAATACCAGTCTGGACCTGATCAAATACCAGCAATGCTGCTGAAAATCAGTGCGCCAGCAATTGCAAATCCAGTCGCAACCCTAATAAATGAGTCACTGGCAACTGGTTACATACCCAAGCTCTGGAAGACTGCAAGAGTGGTACCTATCCATAAAAGTGGGGACAGTACTTTGGTATCCAACTACCGTCCGATATCGTTGCTCCCTGTAATGTCAAAAGTCTTGGAAAAATGTGTCTACACACAATTACGTGATTATTATCAATATTGGAACTACTTAACCCGGATCAATCAGGCTTTCGACCAAATCACTCAACCACAACCGCCCTTTTAAAAGTCTGCAATGATATCCAAGCTGGGATGGAACAAGGAAACCTAACTGGAGCATCTTCCTTGATTTTGCCAAGGCCTTTGACACGGTAGACCATGGCATCTTGTTAGAAAAACTTAAAAACTCTGGCATTGGTGATCGCACGCTAACCTGGTTTCAATCATATGTATCCGACCGATCACAATATGTGTCAATTTCTGGCAGCTCCTCCCTCCCGCTCCCAGTCACTTGCGGTGTACCCCAAGGCTCAATACTAGGCCCCCTGCTATTCACAATATTCATAAATGATCTGCCCAACGTCTGCAAAGCCTCAACTGTACATATGTACGCAGACGACACTGTGATCTATACCAGCAAACCAAATCTCCCGCAGCTGGAGGCCGTGCTGCAAGAACAATTCACAGAGGTAGAAAAGTGGATCAAACAACAACTTTTTTTAAATACTGACAAAACTGTAACGATGCTCTTTGGAACAGCACCTAAACTACACAAATTGCAAAATCCCCATCTATGTGTTGGGACAAAATCAAATGGCACGCTGACCACAATCACTTCTCTCAAATATCTAGGTATGTGGTTGGACCCTAATCTATCCTTTGGCCCCCACATCGAAAAACTCTCATCTAAACTTTACCCCAAACTAGGTGCCCTGTACAGAAACAAATCCTGCCTGAGTCCCGCGGTAAGAAAGCAGATTGTACAGCAAATGCTTATGCCGGCTATTGATTACGGAGATGTAGTGTATGCAGCCGCCCCGCAAACACACCTTCATAAACTTACTACACTGTATAACTCATTCTGCCGCTTTGCGCTACAATGTAACTACATGACCCACCATTGTGACATGTTAAAACAGCTAAACTGGCCATCGCTAGAATCCAGACGCACCCTTCACCTTTCCAGCCTGGTGTTTAAGAGCATCTCTGGGAAGCTGCCACCCTACCTGAATAGACTGCTTCCCCCAGCAGCTCCCTCATCCTATAACCTCCGATCCAGGACCAGCACCTTACTTGCAATACCACAATACAAAAAGACAGTGGCTCGGTCCTCATTTTCCTACAGAGCACCACAATTATGGAATAACCTCCCAGACACCATCAAATCTTCCACCAGTCTTAAGTCACTCAAAATTTCCCTGTTAACATACCTCAATACAGAATGCACCTGTAAACATGTAACCTAGTGACTATATTTCCTACATATTTATTTTCTGTTAATCTGTATATTTGTGTTGTTAATATCTTACATTGTATTACTTTGTATTTCTGTAAATGTAACACTTCAATGTACTTGAACCCAGGACATACTTGAAAACGAGAGAAATCTCAATGTATCCTTCCTGGTAAAATCCTTTATAAATAAATAAATAAAAAATATCTGATTGTGAACCAAATAAAAGCAGGTCATGTGAGATGGCCAGAGGAGAATCCTGTTTGAACATACAGCCTGCCTGGTGTCTCATTCAGCTACGCTACAATCACCCTCAGAAGGCACAGAGCGGCCTTCTGGAAATGCAAAGAGGCTCCAAGGCAGGCGTTCAGACCCAGCAGGTCTGGAGCTGCAGATCAGGCTGCTCGAGGCACTGAGCTCCAAGCAACTCAGAGGCCGGGCTGATCTTGGCCAGGGGGTATCTGGAGAGCCAGGACAGACGTGAAAAGACGGCTTCCCATCACAGCAGCGCCTTCCAATGATTCATCCCTATGGGTACTGCCTTCCAATGATTCACCCCTATGGGTACTGCCTTCCAATGATTCATCCCCTATGGATACCGCCTTCCAATGATTCATCCCTATGGGTACCGCCTTCCAATGATTCATCCCTATGGGTACCGCCTTCCAATGATTCATCCCCTATGGGTACCGCCTTCCAAAGATTCACCCCTATGGATACCGCCTTCCAATGATTCATCCCTATGGGTACCGCCTTCCAATGATTCACCCCTATGGGTACTGCCTTCCAATGATTCACCCCTATGGGTACTGCCTTCCAATGATTCATCCCCTATGGGTACTGCCTTCCAATGATTCACCCCTATGGGTACTGCCTTCCAATGATTCATCCCCTATGGATACCGCCTTCCAATGATTCATCCCTATGGGTACCGCCTTCCAATGATTCATCCCCTATGGGTACTGCCTTCCAAAGATTCACCCCTATGGATACCGCCTTCCAATGATTCATCCCTATGGGTACCGCCTTCCAATGATTCACCCCTATGGGTACTGCCTTCCAATGATTCACCCCTATGGGTACTGCCTTCCAATGATTCATCCCCTATGGGTACTGCCTTCCAATGATTCACCCCTATGGGTACTGCCTTCCAATGATTCATCCCCTATGGGTACCGCCTTCCAATGATTCATCCCCTATGGGTACCGCCTTCCAATGATTCATCCCTATGGGTACCGCCTTCCAATGGTTCACCCCTATGGGTACTGCCTTCCAATGATTCATCCCTATGGGTACTGCCTTCCAATGATTCATCCCCTATGGGTACTGCCTTCCAATGATTCACCCCTATGGGTACCGCCTTCCAATGATTCATCCCCTATGGGTACCGCCTTCCAATGATTCATCCCCTATGGGTACCGCCTTCCAATGATTCATCCCTATGGGTACCGCCTTCCAATGATTCACCCCTATGGGTACTGCCTTCCAATGATTCATCCCTATGGGTACTGCCTTCCAATGATTCATCCCTATGGGTACCGCCTTCCAATGATTCATCCCCTATGGGTACCGCCTTCCAATGATTCACCCCTATGGGTACCGCCTTCCAATGATTCACCCCTATGGGTACCGCCTTCCAATGATTCACCCCTATGGGTACCGCCTTCCAATGATTCACCCCTATGGGTACTGCCTTCCAATGATTCACCCCTATGGGTACTGCCTTCCAATGATTCACCCCTATGGGTACTGCCTTCCAATGATTCACCCCCTATGGTACCGCCTTCCAATGATTCACCCCTATGGGTACCGCCTTCCAATGATTCACCCCTATGGGTACTGCCTTCCAATGATTCACCCCTATGGGTACTGCCTTCCAATGATTCACCCCTATGGGTACCGCCTTCCAATGATTCACCCCTATGGGTACTGCCTTCCAATGATTCACCCCTATGGGTACTGCCTTCCAATGATTCACCCCTATGGGTACTGCCTTCCAATGATTCACCCCTATGGGTACCGCCTTCCAATGATTCACCCCTATGGGTACCGCCTTCCAATGATTCACCCCTATGGGTACCGCCTTCCAATGATTCACCCCTATGGGTACTGCCTTCCAATGATTCACCCCTATGGGTACTGCCTTCCAATGATTCACCCCTATGGGTACTGCCTTCCAATGATTCACCCCTATGGGTACTGCCTTCCAATGATTCACCCCTATGGGTACCGCCTTCCAAAGATTCACCCCTATGGGTACCCCATAGGGGTGAATCATTGGAAGTCGCTACCCATATGGGGTTAATCTTTGGAAGGCGCTGCCCATAGGGGGTGAATCTTTGGAGGAAAGAATACTGGATTTTATGTATGGACATGCAGTGTGTGATCCCAGGGGGCTGATGCTGAAAGCCGCTGTGCCTTGTTTTCTTTGTGTTTTATTGTGTATATGTTTTTTAGCGGATCCTCCATTCACAATGTTTCAGCCAGTGGATTGTACACAAATTTCTGGTCGACGCTTCACCCTTTTCTACATTTCGCTGTGATTATTACCCGGGTCTCTGTGTGGGGGGGGGGCTGAATTATGTGTGTTTGTGGGGGGCTGCATTGTGTGTGTGTGGTGGGGGCTGCATTGTGTGTGTGTGGTGGGGGCTGCATTGTGTGTGGTGGGGGCTGCATTGTGTGTGGTGGGGGCTGCATTGTGTGTGGTGGGGCTGCATTGTGTGTGTGGTGGGGCTGCATTGTGTGTGGTGGGGGCTGCATTGTGTGTGGTGGGGCTGCATTGTGTGTGGTGGGGGCTGCATTGTGTGTGGTGGGGGCTGCATTGTGTGGTGGGGCTGCATGTTGTGGTGGGGGCTGCATTGTGTGTGGTGGGGGCTGCATTGTGTTTGTGGTGGGGGCTGCATTGTTTGTGTGGTGGGGCTGCGTTGTGTGTGGTGGGGCTGCGTTGTGTGTGGTGGGGCTGCATTGTTTGTGTGGTGGGGCTGCATTGTGTGTGTTTGTGGTGGGGCTGCATTGTGTGTGGTGGGGCTGCATTGTGTGTGGTGGGGGCTGCATTGTGTGTGGTGGGGGCTGCATTGTGTGTGGTGGGGGCTGCATTGTTTGTGTGGGGGGGCTGCATTGTGTTTGTGGTGGGGGCTGCATTGTGTGTGGTGGGGGGGCTGCATTGTTTGTGTGGGGGGGCTGCATTGTGTTTGTGGTGGGGCTGCATTGTGTGTGGTGGGGCTGCATTGTGTGTGGTGGGGGCTGCATTGTGTGTGGTGGGGGCTGCATTGTGTGTGGTGGGGGCTGCATTGTGTGTGGTGGGGGCTGCATTGTGTGTGGTGGGGCTGCATTGTTTGTGGTGGGGGCTGCATTGTGTTTGTGGTGGGGGCTGCATTGTTTGTGTGGGGGGGCTGCATTGTTTGTGTGGGGGGGCTGCATTGTGTGTGGTGGGGGCTGCATTGTGTGTGGTGGGGGCTGCATTGTGTGTGGTGGGGGCTGCATTGTGTGTGGTGGGGGCTGCATTGTGTGTGGTGGGGGCTGTATTGTTCGTGGTGGGGGCTGTATTGTGTGTGGTGGGGCTGCATTGTGGGAGGGGCCTGTAATGGTAGGGTTTCTTTGTGGGCGGGGCCTGGTCTCAGGGGGAGGTGCTGGGCCTGGTCGGGGTGGGCCTAACCCGCGTTGTGCTGCGGCCTAACCCGTGTGAGGGGGCGGAGCGATACGCAGAGCACAAACCCTTTGTATCCGCTGGGCGGGGCTTTCAGTCATATAACCGTCAATCTGCGGCTCCGAGCGCGTTACCATGGAAACCCCGCCAAATCCGCGCTCTGAGGCAACTGTTACATCACGTGATGCGCTAAGGCCTACACCGCACCCCCCAACACACACTGCACCCCCAAAAACACCGACCCCCCAACACACACTACACCCCCAGAAACACCGACCCCCAAAAACACACACACTACACCCTCAGCACACACTGCACCCCCAAAAACACACTGCACCCCCTCAACACACACTGCACCCCCAAAACATACCAAACCTCTTCAACACACACAGCACCCCAACACACACTGCACCCCCAAAAGCACACACTGACCCAACACACACTGCACCCCCAAAAACACCGACCCCCCAACACACACTGCACCCCAAAAACACCGACCCCCAACACACACTGCACCCCCAAAAACACTGACCCCCAAAAACACACACACTACACCCTCAGCACACACTGCACCCCCAAAAACACACTGCACCCCCTCAACACACACTGCACCCCCAAAACATACCAAACCTCTTCAACACACACAGCACCCCAACACACACTGCACCCCCAAAAGCACACACTGACCCAACACACACTGCACCCCAAAAACACTGAACCCCTCAACAGACAATGACCCCCAACACACACTGCACCCCCAAAAACACCAAACCCCTCAACACACACACACTGACCCCCAACACACACTGACCCCCAACACACACTGCACCCCCTCAACACACCGCACCCCAACACACACTGCATCCCCAAAAACACATCGAACCCTCTCAACGCACACACACACCGCACCCCCTCAACACCCACACTGCACCCCAACATACACACTGCACCCCCAAAACACACCGAATCCCCTCAACACACACTGCACCCCAACACACACACTGCACCCCCAAAAACACACTGCATCCCCAAAAACACACACTGACCCCCAACACACACTGACCCCCCAACACACACACACACTGACCCCAACACACTGCACCCCCAAAAACACCAAACCCCTCAACAGACACACACACACACTGACCCCCCAACACACACACACTGACCCAAAAACATACCACACTCCCTCAACACACACTGCACCCCCAAAAACACTGAAACCCCCAAAACACACACACTGACGTCCCCAACACACACGGACCTCAACACACACTGCACCCCCAAAAACACACCGCACCACCTCAAAACACACACTGACCCCCCAAAAAACAGGACGTTACAGTCACAAGTTTTTATAAAGCGCTAACAGGTTCAGTAGCGCTGTACAACGATGTTCCCAAACTCACTACCTGGTGTTAGAAAGCAACGAACTTCACAAAACCTCAAGATGAAAACCAGCAAGTAGGTAAAAGAAGAAAAACAATTAATCTGATAAACCAATTTAATTTCTCCTGTTTTTTTCCACCACACATTACTGGGGGTTTTATTGCTGTGGATTCTGTGATACGCTCATACACACCGCACATTGCTGTGAGTTTTATTGCTGTGGAGCTCTGTGATACGATCATACACGCTGCACATTACTGTGAGTTTTATTGCTGTGGAGCTCTGAGGCTAGGGTCAGACTAGCGTGATTTCTACGGACTGTATGTCCATGCACACGGACGTACGTTAGTACGGAAGACGCAGTAGTGGCCACACAGTCCTTTATTCACTGACGTATATTTTGACGGATGTAGCAGGGAAAATAAAATAAGCAAAACCATTTTGTCCGTGAAAAATGCTGGACATATAAATGCCGTCCGTCTGACCACGTTCCATCACTCACACACAAAGCTATGCAGATGTTGAGGACGCAGCGCACTTTGTGCGGCCGTTCTAGTGGTTGTACGTTCTTGCCTGCCGTGGGCCGTGGTCGTTGTGCGTCCGCAGTTCAGTGCAGACGTACTACGTGTGTCGGGCTTCGCTGGGCTTTCTGTCATGCTATCACGGACGTACTTTTAGGCGCAATCACGGATGTGAACACTACGCTCGTCTGACCCCAGCCTTATACACTCATACACACTGCACATTTCTGTGAGTTTTATTGCTGTGGAGCTCTGTGATACACTCATACACACCGCACATTAGAAACATAGAAAAATTTCGGCAGATAAGAACTTTTCGGCCCATCTAGTCGCCCAATTACATGGATGCTTTACCTGGATTTATCTTTTGTTTAGGATAGCCTTATGCCTATCCCATGCTTACTGTGAGTTTTATTGCTGTGGAGCTCTGTGATACTTTTTCTTGCCACTGTATATGAGTGTATGTGAACCCTTTGGGATTACGTGGGGTTTTGCATGAATTGGTCATAAAATGTGCTCTGATCTTCATCTAAGTCACAACAATTTGAAAAACACAGTCTGCTTAAAATAATACAACACAAACATTTAATGTTTTCATGTGTTTATTGAACATAACATGGAAACATTCACAGTGCAGGGTGGAAAAAGTATGTGAACCCCATGCCTAATGACTTCAACAGCTAATTGGAGCCAGGAGTGAGCCAACCTTGAGTCCAATTAGTGTGCTATTATTGGATGTGTTGCTGAAAGCTGTCCTGCCCTTTAAAAACACACACCAGTTTTGGGTTTACTGGTTTCAAGAAGCACTGCCTGATGTGAACCATGCCTCGCAGAAAAGAGCTCTCAGAAGACCTACGATCAAGAATTGTTGACTTGCATGAAGCTGGAAAGGGTTACAAAAGGATCTCCAAAAGCCTTGATGTTCATATGTCCACGGTAAGACAGACTGTCTACAAATGGAGAAAGTTCAGCACTGTTGCTACTCTCCCTAGGCAGGATTGTCCTGTAAAGATGACTGCAAAAGCCCAGCACAGAATGCTTAATGAGGTAAAGAAGAATCCTAGAGTGTCAGCTAAAGACTTACAGAAATCTCTGGCACATGCTAACATTTTTGTTGACACATCTACAATAACGAAAACATTAAACAAGAATGGAGTACATGGGAGGACACCACGGAGGAAGCCATTGCTGTCCAAAAAGAATATTGCAGCACGTTTGAAGTTTGCAAAAGAGCACCTGGATGTTCCACAGCACTACTGGCAAAATATTCTGTGGACAGATGAAACCAAAATTGAGTTGTTTGGAAAAAACACACAACACTATGTGTGGAGAAAAAAAGGCACAGCACACCAACATCAAAACCTCATCCCCACTGTAAAACATGGCGGAGGGAGCATCATGGTTTGGGGCTGCTTTTGTAATGCCCCGCGCCGCGGTCGGACCGCGGCCGCCATGTTGGGACGCCTGACAAACTCACCTGAGGTCCCTCGTGGCGCGTCGCTCCCTGGTTCCGGCCTGCAGCTCGAGGGAGGAGAGCCAGGATGTGTTCCACGCCGCCTCCGCGATCCATCTGAGCAGAAGGCAGGCGCGCATGCGCGATCGTCCATCCTAGAGCATGAAGACCTAGGTACTCTGGCGCCCTCTGCTGGTCAAGTTAAGGTACTGCATCCCACCTGCACTGGAGATCCTCGTATACCACCAATTAATCTACCTAGCACTCAGGTATCCCTATTCCACCTGCGAGTCCCAGGTGAACGGTGTTCATATGATTCCCTGAACCCTATTTAAACCTGCCGCCTTCTCCAGTTCACTAACCAGGTTATACTGTGGTTACACCACGTTACCCAGTGGTTCCCCTTCGTGTTCATCTAAAAGGATTCTGACTTCCGTTCCTGCTGCCGATACAGCTTCGCCTCCGGTTCCTGTTGCCACGGTACCAGCTCCACTTCTGTTCCGGCCATCACGGTACCAGCTCCACTCCGGTTCCTGTTGCCACGGTACCAGCTCCACTTCTGTTCCGGCCATCACAGTACCAGCTCCGCTCCGGTTCCTGTTGCCACGGTACAGCTCCACTCCTGTTCCTGTTGCCACGGTACAGCTCTGCTCCTGTTCCTGTTGCCACGGTACAGCTCCGCTCCGGTTCCTGTTGCCACGGTACAGCTCCGCTCCTGTTCCTGTTGCCACGGTACAGCTCCGCTCCTGTTCCTGTTGCCACGGTACGGCTCCGCTCCGGTTCCTGTTGCCACGGTACAGCTCCGCTCCTGTTCCTGTTGCCACGGTACAGCTCCGCTCCGGTTCCTGTTGCCACGGTACAGCTCCGCTTCCACTTCTGCTGCCACGATACAGCTCCGCTTCTGTTGCCACGATACAGCTCCGCTTCTGTTCCTGCCACCACGGTACAGCTCCATTCCACTTCCATATTCAAGATTGCCATCGCAGTGCCAGTTCCACCTCCCGGCATACCTCTACCCCTGGACTATTTCCAAGATTGCAACCGTATTTATTTATCCTTACAACACTCCGTTCTGGACTCTTATTTCTGTCAAAAGAAACATTACATTACTTTATTCTGGACTTATATTTTGTTGCCTTCAGTAAAGCTTAATCAATCATATTCCTTCTGGTCTCCTCCTTTGGCTTGCCATTGGGTTCCATACACCCAACACCATACAGGGGTCAAAGCCTCTGTCCTTACAGAATAACCTGGTTCTGAAAACATGGAACCCGCAAGCTCGAACCAAATCCTTGCTGTACTTACAGAACAAGTGTCAGCACTAACCAAGGTGGTACAGA
Organism: Leptobrachium leishanense; assembly: GCA_009667805.1. Taxonomy (NCBI): domain Eukaryota; kingdom Metazoa; phylum Chordata; class Amphibia; order Anura; family Megophryidae; genus Leptobrachium; species Leptobrachium leishanense. The sequence goes on along the minus strand of CM019071.1, from coordinate 38,100,831 downwards.
AACTACAAACCGGCCAAGAAGCCTTATTGCATAAGGAAAGAAGCCGGGCTGAGAGTACTGCATTACCTCCATCACCATCCGGCTCTATGATACAGCAGGTGGATCTGCCCGCTCCCGAGCCCAGAGTCAACATGCCTGAACGGTTTGCCGGTGATCGCACAAGGTATCGTACGTTCATCACTGCCTGTGAGCTCATGTTTTCACTTTGTCCACGTGCCTATGGATCGGACTCTGTGAAGGTGAGGTCAGCCATCTCCTTACTGTCTGGACCTCCACAGGAATGGGCCTTCCGGTTACTACGTGAAGGAAGCCCCCTATTGACTTACTGGGGTTCCTTCGTCCGAGCTATGAATCCTATCTATGATGACCCTCTAAGGTCTTCCGCTGCACTAACCACCATCCGACATCTAAAACAAGGAAGGCGACCGGTGGAGGATTACATCTCTGAGTTCCGGGCAGTGGCAGCCGATACAGGCCTGAATGATGTGGGCCTTAAAGATCACTTTCGTCATGGTCTTTCCGAACAATTGAAAGATGAATTGGCTCGTATAGGAGTACCTACTTCCTTGGAGGCCTTGATTACCCAGTCTCTGGTCTTGGATCAACGCTTTAGAGAACGACGTCAAGAGAGACTCTCTAATGCTCCTTTCACCTCTCCTCGAAGACACGAACCTTCTCCTGTGTCTTCTCCACGACCGACCTCCTCCTCTTCAACTCCCGAACCCATGGAGATTGGTACCACCAAAGGTCCACTGTCGCCCTCTGAGCGTGATAGACGTCGCAGCCAGAATCTCTGCCTGTATTGCGGCCAACCAGGTCATCTTTTGCGTGGCTGCCCTACACGACCACCACGTCCCTCTGAAAGAGGTAAGAACCATCCAACTATTGCCTCTCTTCAAAGTGTGGTCGGCTCTGCTTCTACTCACCTAGCCATTCCTGTCACCTTACAGTGGAGAGATAGAAGCGTCGATTTGAACGCCATCATCGACTCCGGAGCCAGTAACAGCTTCTTTGACCTATCCCTTGCTACCTCCTTGGCTGTTCCTACTCAACTAAAAAAGAAACCCGTGCCTCTGCATATGGTGGATGGAAGCACCCTACGCACCGGTCCAGTTACCCACGAAACCACCCTCTTGAAGCTCCTAATTGGAACCAAGCACCAAGAAAATCTTCAGTGGGACATTGTTGCTTCCCCCTTATTCCCTATAGTTCTGGGACTTCCTTGGCTCCGCACCCATAACCCATATATTGATTGGTCTTCCAATACCGTGTCCTTCCCCTCCTGTCACTGTCGAGTCCACTGTATGAACGGCTCCAAGTCCGAGAAGGTCGCCTTTTCCACCTATCCATCTTCCACGTTACCACCTATTTGAGAAGAAAGGGGTCGATACACTTCCTCCACACAGAGAGTACGACTGTCCTATTGACCTCCTTCCAGGAGCACCTATACCCCATGGACGTATCTTTAACCTGTCTGTTCCCGAATCACAGTCTCTGAAGGACTACATCGAAGACAGTCTTACAAAAGGATTCATCCGTCACTCTACATCTCCTGCTGGAGCGGGTATCTTCTTCGTTGGGAAAAGAGACGGCGGTCTCCGCCCTTGCGTTGACTATAGAGCATTAAACGCGATTACAGTACGGAATCGCTACCCGCTCCCATTGATTCCTGAACTACTCGATAGGGTGAAGGATGCGTGTATTTTTACTAAGATTGATCTTCGTGGAGCGTATAATTTGGTCCGCATGAGAAAAGGAGACGAGTGGAAGACCGCCTTTCGATCCCGATACGGTCACTTCGAGTATCTCGTCATGCCATTTGGGTTATGCAATGCTCCAGCCGCCTTCCAGCATTTTCTCAACGACATCTTCCGTGACGTTCTGGATACCTTCCTTGTGGTCTACCTCGACGATCTCTTGGTATACTCTCGAACCATCCAAGAACATGAACAGCACGTCCGTCTTGTGTTATCTCGTCTTCGTCAACATAAGCTACAGTTGTGTTCAAAATTATTCAACCCCCACTGAAATTGAGTGTTTTGGCCAGTTTGACATTGATTTTGATCATTCAGTCGTCTTGCTTACAATTAAATCAAAGAGGCACGTGTAGGTCAGACAAATATAACATAACATTTATAATGAAATAACCACAAATGTCTTTTCTGCGCTCACATCATTATCAGTTTTATTCAACCCCCAAGTGACATTCAATCTTAGTACTTAGTACAACATCCTTTTACAGTTATAACAGCTTTTAAACGTGAAGCATAGCTTGACACAAGTGTCTTGCAGCGATCTACGGGTATCTTCGCCCATTCGTCATGGGCAAAAGCCTCCAGTTCAGTCACATTCTTAGGCTTGCGCACTGAAACTGCTTTCTTTAAGTCCCACCAGAGGTTCTCAATCGGATTTAAGTCAGGTGACTGCGATGGCCACTCCAAAATGTTCCAGCCTTTAATCTGCAACCATGCTCTAGTGGACTTGGAGGTATGCTTGGGATCATTGTCCTGTTGAAAGGTCCAACGTCTCCCAAGCCTCAGGTTGTGACAGACTGCATCACATTGTCATCCAATATCTCCTGGTACTGAAGAGAATTCATGGTACCTTGCACACGCTGAAGCTTCCCTGTACCTGCAGAAGCAAAACAGCCCCAAAGCATGATTGACCCCCCGCCATGCTTCACAGTAGGCAAGGTGTTCTTTTCTTCATAGGCCTTGTTCTTCCACCTCCAAACATAGCGTTGATCCATTGACCCAAACAGTTCTAATTTTGTTTCATCAGTCCACAGAACAATATCCCAAAACTTCTGTGGTTTGTCCACATGACTTTTGGCATACTGCAGTCGACTCTTCTTATTCTTTGGAGACAGCAAGGGGGTGCGCCTGGGAGTTCTGGCATGGAGGCCTTCATTACGCAGTGTACGCCGTATTGTCTGAGCTGAAACTTCAGTACCCACATCTGACAAATCTTTTCTCAGTTCCTCAGCAGTCACACGGGGACTTTTCTCCACTCTACACTTCAGGTAGCGCACAGCAGTCGAAGTCAGCATCTTCTTTCTGCCACGACCAGGTAGCGTTTCAACAGTGCCCTTTGCCTTGAATTTTCGAATGATGCTTCCTATGGTCTCTCTTGGTATGTTTAACATCTTTGCAATCTTCTTATAGCCATTGCCCTTCCTGTGAAGAGTAATCACCTCTTCTCTTGTCTTCCTGGACCATTCTCTTGACTTCACCATGTTTGTAACCACACCAGTAAATGTCTAGAAGGAGCTGAGTATCACAGTCATTTTAAAGCTGCCTAATTGGTGCTTATTATGCTTTATTGCTGCTCCGTGACATCCACAGGTGTTTCCAATACCTGATTGAAAACACTTGAATGAACCTCTGTTCTTCAGAGTGGTAGTCTTTAAGGGGTTGAATAATTGTGTCAATGAAGAATTCACAAAAGAAACATTTACTACTGTATTACAAAACCAATTGATGTCATTTTAGTTGCATATGGTTCTTTAAAAAGTCCTTGTAGGATTTCATTCTGAATACAATTACAAATGTACACTAAATTCCCTAAAACCCTTTACAGCATTGGGGGTTGAATAATTTTGAACACAACTGTATATGGCAAAATCGAGAAAAGCACTTTTGAAAAATCCTCTATAGAATTCCTGGGATATGTCCTATCACCAGGACATGTTGAAATGGACAAAGCCAAGATTAAGGCGATCCTAGACTGGCCGACACCCAGAGATAAAAAGATGGTTCAACAATTCATGGGATTCGCCAACTTTTATCGTCGCTTCATTCGGTCCTTCTCTCATCTCACCGCACCCATCACTTCCCTGACCAAAAAAGATGTAAAATTCTGTTGGACTGAAGAAGCTCAGCAGGCCTTCGACAAGCTGAAAGAAAGCTTCACCCAAGCCCCCATCCTGAAACAACCAGACATCGACCTACCATATTCTCTGGAGACAGACGCCTCCGATATCGCCCTAGGAGCAATTCTCTCCCAGAAATCGGGAGTAAAGAACCTTATGCATCCCGTGGCCTTTTATTCCAGACGTCTTTCCCCAGCCGAAAAGAATTACACTATAGGTGAGAAAGAGCTCCTGGCGATCAAGAGTGCCCTCGAGGAATGGAGACACCTTCTCGAAGGGGCAAAACATCCCGTGGTCGTCTACACGGACCACCGCAATTTGGAATATCTCCGCACCGCCAAAAGATTGCGACCTCGACAAGCCAGATGGGCGTTATTCTTCGCCCGCTTCCTGTTGCAAATTACCTACAGACCTGGAGTAAGAAATGGTAAGGCAGATGAGCTTTCCCGTCGGTACGACTCAGACGCCTTTCCTTCCACCACTCAACCCGACTCCATCCTGCCTGACGAATTCTTCTGTGCCTCACAAGGATCCTTAATAGAAAATATAAAGAAATATAGTCTTCAACCACCGACTGACGTTCAGGGGCTCATACCCAACGATGGACTTTTCTATCATGACGAACAAATATATGTTCCTCCGGAGGTTCGTCTACAGGTATTACAACACTCCCACGACCTCCCGGCTGCTGGACATGGTGGCATCAAGAAAACCATAGATGCCGTACATCGACACTTCTGGTGGCCATCCGTGAAGAAGGACATCATCGCCTTTGTAACCTCTTGTTCTGTTTGTGCACGCAACAAGCAACCCCGTACCCGTCCTGCTGGTCTTCTCCAACCCCTGGCTCCACCGCTGCATCCGTGGAAAGATATTTCGATGGACTTTATAGTAGATCTTCCCCCTTCGCATCGCTACACTACCATCCTGGTAGTGGTAGACCGCTGTACCAAGATGGCCCATTTCATACCAGCAGTAGGCCTACCCACAGCAGCTGAAACAGCCACCTTGTTCATCAAGGAGATATTCCGCCTCCATGGTACTCCTCGTTCCATTGTCACAGAGGATCTCAGTTTACTTCCCGTTTTTGGTCCCAAATGTGTCGTAGCTTAAAAATTGCCAGGTGTCTTTCTTCAGCCTTTCATCCACAGAGTAACGGCCAGACTGAGCGGACAAATCAGACGCTGGAACAATACCTTCGTTGCTTCACCACGCATCTCCAAGACGACTGGCTGGACGTCATACCGACTGCCGAATTTGCGTACAATAATCAGGTACACTCATCAACTCGCTTTTCACCTTTCTTTGCCAATTACGGTTATCATCCTAGCACTCTTCGGAGATGCCGCTCAACACTCCAGTTCCAGAAGTATCAACCCGCTTGAGAAACCTACGCGGTCAACTACGAACGCTACGCCACCAGTTGCTACTAGCCCAACAGAACCAAAAGAAATATGCTGATCGTGGTCGCAAGGAAGCTCCTGTGTATGCACCCGGAGACAAGGTGTTACTATCCACGGCTCATCTCCGTTTGGATTGTCCTTCGAAGAAGCTGGGCCCTCGCTACATTGGCCCATTCCCGGTCCTCAGAATGGTTAACTCCGTGGCGGCCCGCTTAACTCTTCCTCCTTCCTACAGGATCCATCCTGTCTTCCATGTATCTCTCTTGAAACCCTGGCATGAGAATCCGTTCCCCGATCGGAATACTAAACCACCTTCTCTTGTACCCATATCTGGAGAAGAGGAATTCGAGATATCACGTATTCTGGATTCGAGACTCCGTTACGGCAGGTTAGAGTACTTGGTACACTGGAAGGGATACGGTCCTGAAGAACGATCTTGGGAACCCAGTGCCAGCGTCCATGCCCCTGCAAAGGTTCGTGCCTTTCATATCCGTTATCCTTCCAAACCTTCAACCAAGCGCACCCGGGAGTCGCGCCTTGGTGGGGGGTCCTGTAATGCCCCGCGCCGCAGTCGGACCGCGGCCGCCATGTTGGGACGCCTGACAAACTCACCTGAGGTCCCTCGTGGCGCGTCGCTCCCTGGTTCCGGCCTGCAGCTCGAGGGAGGAGAGCCAGGATGTGTTCCACGCCGCCTCCGCGATCCATCTGAGCAGAAGGCAGGCACGCATGCGCGATCGTCCATCCTAGAGCATGAAGACCTAGGTACTCTGGCGCCCTCTGCTGGTCAAGTTAAGTCCCACCTGCACTGGAGATCCTCGTATACCACCAATTAATCTACCTAGCACTCCGGTATCCCTATTCCACCTGCGAGTCCCAGGTGAACGGTGTTCATATGATTCCCTGAACCCTATTTAAACCTGCCGCCTTCTCCAGTTCACTAACCAGGTTATACTGTGGTTACACCACGTTACCCAGTGCAGGGCCGGCGCTAATGTAAGGCGGCACAGGCGGCCGCCTTACTGTCCTGGCCTGCTGCCAGTTTGAGGGGCGGAAAAATCAGATTTGCGGCGGCGCTGCAGTGTGTGTGCCTGTCTCAGTCCCATCCCACGTTCTTAACACGAGCAGGCACACTGTGTAATTTGGCGCCGCCCCCACACGTGATCCACATAGCCCAGGAAAACAACTGCAGGAGGAGCCACCAGCCCGCGTGCTTTCACTCTGCTGCGATGGAGGACCGAGGCAGAGAGGAGATTTATTACCAGGTGTGAATAAACTAATGGGAGGGGGGTGTAGATTAATATACTGGGGGGGCTTTAAATTGCTGCACTGGGTCTGGGGCTGTAAATTGCTATACTGGGGGGGCTGTAAATTGCTATACTGGGGGGCTGTAAATTGCTATACTGGGTCTGGGGGCTGTAAATGGATATACTGGGGGGGCTGTAAATTGATATACTGGGTCTGGGGGCTGTAAATGGATATACTGGGTCTGGGGGCTGTAAATAGATATACTGGGGGGGCTGTAAATGGATATACTGGGTCTGGGGGCTGTAAATAGATATACTGGGGGGGCTGTAAATGGATATACTGGGTCTGGGGGCTGTAAATAGATATACTGGGGGGCTGTAAATGGATATACTGGGTCTGGGGGCTGTAAATAGATATACTGGGGGGCTGTAAATTGCTATCCTGGGTCTGGGGGCTGTAAATGGATATACTGGGTCTGGGGGCTGTAAATAGATATACTGGGGGGGCTGTAAATGGATATACTGGGTCTGGGGGCTGTAAATAGATATACTGGGGGAGGCTGTAAATGGATATACTGGGTCTGGGGGCTGTAAATAGATATACTGGGGGGGCTGTAAATTGCTATACTGGGTCTGGGGCTGTAAATGGATATACTGGGTCTGGGGCTGTAAATGGATATACTGGGTCTGGGGGCTGTAAATAGATATACTGGGGGGCTGTAAATTGCTATACTGGCTCTGGGGGCTGTAAATTGATATACTGGGTCTGGGGGCTGTAAATGGATATACTGGGTCTGGGGCTGTAAATAGATATACTGGGGGCTGTAAATTGATATACTGGGTCTGGGGGCTGTAAAGTGATATACTGGGTCTGGGGGCTGTAAAGTGATATACTGGGTCTGGGGGCTGTAAATGGATATACTGGGTCTGGGGCTGTAAATAGATATACTGGGGGGGGGCTGTAAATGGAATATACTGGGTCTGGGGGCTGTAAATAGATATACTGGGGGGGCTGTAAATAGATATACTGGGTCTGGGGGCCGTAAATAGATATACTGGGGGGGCTGTAAATTGCTATACTGGGGGGCTGTAAATTGATATACTGGGTCTGGGGGCCGTAAATAGATATACTGGGGGGCTGTAAATTGATATACTGGGGTCTGGGGCTGTAAACTGATTTACTGGGGGTGTAAATTGCTATGCTGCTGGGTGTAAAATCATGTACTGGGGGTGTAAAATGATATGCAGGGGGTTTGAATAAACTGATATTGGTACATTACCTTATTTTATTGCTGTGGAGCTCTGTTATACACTCATTCACACTGCACATTACTGTGAGTTTTATTGCTGTGGATTCTGTGATACGCTCATACACACCGCACATTACTGTGAGTTTTATTACTGTGGAGCTCTGTGATACGCTTTTACACACTGCACATTACTATGAGTTTTATTGCTGTGGAGCTCTGTGATACGCTCATACACTGCACATTACTATGAGTTTTATTGCTGTGGAGCTCTGTGATACGCTTTTACACACTGCACATTACTGGAAGGTTTATTGAAGTGAGCTCTGTAATTTGCAGTGTGTATAAGTACATCAATAAGGTAGACGTATCTTATAAACCTGAATTGCTCCTGGTGAGGGTATAAATAAAACCCACCAGTTTCTCTCATGGCTGAGAAGCCGCATGAGGACATGTGGTTGCTTAGAAAGCAGCTTTTGGTTTCATTAGGAAGGACTAGCCTGACCCAGAGGTGTCGTGATGCGGCAGAAGAGCTTACACTTTAATGACCATTCAAATAAACCAAAACCTCTGTGTTTTGTTTAACATGGAGCTACAGGGGTGAGCAGGGCTGGACTGGGACAGAAAATCAGCCCTGGATGTCATCCAGACCGGCCCAATTTAATTATGCAAATACGCACAAAAATAGTATATAATCCAACTGGATCGCTCAACCAATCGCTCTACAGATACTGGAGTTGCTGCAGAGCGATTGGGTAAAGCACCGCAGTGGCACTGAGGTCAAGTGTGCACCATGCCTTAAGGTGAGGCGGATGCGCAGAGGGTCTCACCGGCACGGTGGCCGCAATATGAGACTGCGTCTGTTTTGCAGTGTGGAAGTTCTCACCTCACCCATTAAGGGCAGCGCGAGCCACGCGGTGAACCAGCATTCACACTGGCCCACAGAGCCATCGGAATCTCCCTGTAGTCCCTATGGCCAGTACATGCCTGGGGGTGAGCGCAAATGACAACTTATTTTCTTGGTATGTTTTAGAGATTATTATGCATCTCAATGCTGATTGACATGGCATGGTAGGGATGGGGGGGGGGCACCAAAACACACCTTCGCCTGAGTAGACAAAAATGCTTGCACCGGCCCTGACCCAGTGGTTCCCCTTCGTGTTCCTCTAAAAGGATTCTGACTTCCGTTCCTGCTGCCGATACAGCTTCGCCTCCGGTTCCTGTTGCCACGGTACCAGCTCCACTTCTGTTCGGGCCATCACGGTACCAGCTCCACTCCGGTTCCTGTTGCCACGGTACCAGCTCCACTTCTGTTCTGGCCATCACAGTACCAGCTCCGCTCCGGTTCCTGTTGCCACGGTACAGCTCCACTCCTGTTCCTGTTGCCACGGTACAGCTCCGCTCCTGTTTCTGTTGCCACGGTACGGCTCCGCTCCGGTTCCTGTTGCCACGGTACAGCTCCGCTCCTGTTCCTGTTGCCACGGTACAGCTCCGCTCCTGTTCCTGTTGCCACGGTACAGCTCCGCTCCGGTTCCTGTTGCCACGGTACAGCTCCGCTTCCACTTCTGCTGCCACGATACAGCTCCGCTTCTGTTGCCACGACACAGCTCCGCTTCTGTTCCTGCCACCACGGTACAGCTCCATTCCGCTTCCATATTCAAGATTGCCATCGCAGTGCCAGTTCCACCTCCCGGCATACCTCTACCCCTGGACTATTTCCAAGATTGCAACCGTATTTATTTATCCTTACAACTCTCCGTTCTGGACTCTTATTTCTGTCAAAAGAAACATTACATTACTTTATTCTGGACTTATATTTTGTTGCCTTCAGTAAAGCTTAATCAATCATATTCCTTCTGGTCTCCTCCTTCGGCTTGCCATTGGGTTCCATACACCCAACACCATACAGGGGTCAAAGCCTCTGTCCTTACAGAATAACCTGGTTCTGAAAACATGGAACCCGCAAGCTCGAACCAAATCCTTGCTGTACTTACAGAACAAGTGTCAGCACTAACCAAGGTGGTACAGAAACTACAAACCGGCCAAGAAGCCTTATTGCATAAGGAAAGAAGCCGGGCTGAGAGTACTGCATTACCTCCATCACCATCCGGCTCTATGATACAGCAGGTGGATCTGCCCACTCCCGAGCCCAGAGTCAACATGCCTGAACGGTTTGCCAGTGATCGCACAAGGTATCGTACGTTCATCACTGCCTGTGAGCTCATGTTTTCACTTTGTCCACGTACCTATGGATCGGACTCTGTGAAGGTGAGGTCAGCCATCTCCTTACTGTCTGGACCTCCACAGGAATGGGCCTTCCAGTTACTACGTGAAGGAAGCCCCCTATTGACTTCCTGGGGTTCCTTCGTCCGAGCTATGAATCCTATCTATGATGACCCTCTAAGGTCTTCCGCTGCACTAACCACCATCCGACATCTAAAACAAGGAAGGCGACTGGTGGAAGATTACATCTCTGAGTTCCGGGCAGTGGCAGCCGATACAGGCCTGAATGATGTGGGCCTTAAAGATCACTTTCGTCATGGTCTTTCCGAACAATTGAAAGATGAATTGGCTCGTATAGGAGTACCTACCTCCTTGGAGGCCTTGATTACCCAGTGTCACGTTCTGTGCTGGAAAATCTGTCTTCCTGCCCTCTGTATTTGTATATATGTTTTTTCCCTTGTGTTTCTGTTGCTGCCAATTCCTGGGTGGCCTCCCAGGGGTTAATTGGTGTTCTGTGTGCTGCTCACCTGTTGATCCTTGCCCTGATTCCCCTGCCTATATTAGAGCTATGTACCCATAAGACATTGCTGGGTCATTTTCCTTTGCCTGGTCTCCTTGCATCCTGTGTCCTGAAAGCTCCTTGCTGTGTTCCTGATATCCTCCGTTTGTTTATCCTGGTTCAGTTATTGCCTCTTATTTCTGTTCCAGTTTATGTCAGTTCCTTCTGTGTATTTTGTTCTGTCTATTGCTGTATTTTGTTTTGCTGTTTATGTTCCATTCAGATTCTCCGGTTACTGATTTTGGCTTGGCTGACTTCCCTTCTGGTTCTGATTCCTGTATCCTGTATGACGTACTCTCTCTGGTTATGACCTTTGGCTTTCCTCTATGACTATTCTATGCTATATTCCTTGCCTGTACCGTTTCCAGGTAACCCTGTCATCTGCATATAACAAAAGACTCTGTACGGCTTCAAGGTAATACTTTCCTTTAGATTAGATCCGGCTATCCTAAAGACCGGTCTTTCAGTGCAGGGAATCTTTGGTATTGCCGTACAGAGGTCTTTTGTTAACCCTTTGCTTTCACCTGTCCTTGCAGTTTACCCTGCATCTCTGCATATAGGGGCTTCTCTCAGGAACCAAGGCCTCACCTTCCTGCGAGTTATATTCATAGGGATATATATACAAACCGACCACTTCCAAGGATCGGAGGGCAAGTATAGGGTGGTGCGTGCCTGGTGGTACTGCCACCGTGACACCCAGTCTCTGGTCTTGGATCAACGCTTCAGAGAACGACGTCAAGAGAGACTCTCTAATGCTCCTTTCACCTCTCCTCGAAGACACGAACCTTCTCCTGTGTCTTCTCCACGACCGACCTCCTCCTCTTCAACTCCCGAACCCATGGAGATTGGTACCACCAAAGGTCCGCTGTCGCCCTCTGAGCGTGATAGACGTCGCAGCCAGAATCTCTGCCTGTATTGAGACCTTCTGGTCTCCTCCTTCGGCTTGCCATTGGGTTCCATACACCCAACACCATACAGGGGTCAAAGCCTCTGTCCTTACAGCTTTGCTGCGTCAGGGCCTGGACGGATTGTTCTCATTGATGGAAAAATGAATTCCAGAGTTTATCAAGACATTTTGCAGGAAAACGTAAGACCATCTGTCCGCCAACTGAAGCTCCGCAGAGGATGGGTGATGCAACAGGACAATGACCCAAAGCATACAAGTAAGTCAACAAAACAAAATACGCCTTCTGGAGTGGTCCAGTCAGAGTCCTGACCTCAACCCGATTGAAATGCTGTGGCATGACCTTAAGAGAGCGATTCACACCAGACATCCCAAGAATATTGCTACACTGAAACAGTTTTGTGAAGAGGAGTGGTCCAAAATGACTCCAGATCGTTGTGCAGGTCTGATCTGCAACTACAGGAAACGTTTGGTTGAGGTTATTGCTGCCAAAGGAGGGTCAACCAGTTATTAAGTCCAAAGGTTCACATACTTTTTCCACCCTGCACTGTGAATGTTTACATGTTCTGTTCAATAAACACATGAAAACATATAATGTTTGTGTTGTATTATTTTAAGCATTTCAGAAAAGGTCAAGATAGACAGGACAGATTCCAAGTTATAAAAATCACCAAGGATTCAAAAAGAGGAGCGATCAACCACTTTGTCTAAATTGCAGGGGATAACCCTAAATTTCATAATTTTTCAATTGACAATTGTGGTTGCATTTATCACTAGAGTAAATATTATATAAAATGTAACTTTTATTTTCTTCAATATAAAACCATTTGAAACCAATAACCACCTACTGGTGGTCACAAAACACACAATACCACACAAAGCAGATAGGGCAAAGTTTTTGCAATCTTGTCTTATTGTTCAAATTATCTCAATGAGTCTTTTTCTTCTTCTATTCTCTATTTCTTAATAAGTAAGAAGCCAACCTTAGAAACATAGAAAAATGTCGGCAGATAAGAACCTTTCGGCCCATCTAGTCGCCCAATTACATGGATACTTTACCTGGATTTATCTTTTGTTTAGGATAGCCTTATGCCTATCCCATGCTTGCTTAAATTCAATTACTGTTTTGGCCTCTACCACTTCAACTGGAAGTTGAAGCTCCCTTCCAGACATGTGCACAGCGGGGTTTTTTTTCATTATGTTTCGTTTCGGATTTTTGCGTCACTTTTTTCTGTTTCGGGTCATTTTAAACAGGTTTCGGGTCGTTCGTTATGTTAATGCAATTCGTAATTTCAAAGAGATCTGAAATTTAGGATCCCCGGGTATCGTTTTCGGATCACTTTGTTTTATGTTTTTATGTGTTATTCCGTATATTGGGTTGATTTGTTTTTAAGAGTTATTTTTTATTATTTCAGAATGTGACACAGATTACTGCCAATAAAATGAAAATACCAGCAAACATTTTTTTTTTTTAACTGCAGCAAAAGGTTTCTTTACTTTTTAAGTTTAAATTTTAAGTTTCCTAACTTATTTTAACCCCTTAAGGACCACTGACGTACGTATTACGTCCTGGGGTAAATTCCCCTTAATATGTCCTTGGTCTTTAAGGGGAATTTTTCCCAGGACGTACTATGTACGTCTGGGTTCTTTCAACCCCCCTCCCTTCCTATACTCACCTCTCTGGCCGGGGTCCCGTGGCGGTCTGGCAAGCTTGAAGCCTGCCCCACCTCTTTATGGGCCCTGGCCGTCACAATGATGGCATCGCCGTGCGTGATGACGTCATCGCCAGGCTCCCCCCTCCCTGGCGCCTGCAATGATAATTGTGAAAAGGGAGGGTGGCTCCTTTTGAAATAAAAGAGTGGCACCGCTGAAGAGGGCACGGGCTAACATTTTCAGCGGTGTCTCTCTTTAACCCCTTAGGTGCTGGATCGCGATTTGGCGCCAGATCGCGATTCGAACACGGAAGTGGCTGACATCTTGGATGTCAACCAAGCCTCCGGGTCACCCCCCCCCCCACCCACTGGCGTCGTTGCCGTATGTGCGATGACGTCAGTCGGCCAGTTAACCCCCTAGCTGCCAAGTGGAGCTAGGGGGATTCTTTGGATCGTGATCGTGGCCTTTCCAATGATACCAAATATGACTAGGTTTGGTGTAAGAAAATAATTTTAAAAAATGGGTGTATTTTACAACAAAAAAAAGTTGTCTGGGGGTACATTAAAATGAACCATTTACTTTTTTCACTTGCAGCGAAAGTCATTTTGTTTGTTGGGATTTTTTGGGCATTTTTGGGTGAATTTTACTGTTTCCAATTTATTTTAAAACTAGGCTTTTTTCCGTTCTGCAATGAATTGCATAGCTACGATGTTTCAGTACCGTAGTTGGCTCCATAGTGCTGTCCATGGTGCTGACCTGCTGATCTGAAACGCACAGGGTTATTCAGAGAAAAGATAAAATTGTGCCTGTATCCAAATATATATGAACCTGACTGTAATATATATAATACAATATATTCAGGTGTTCAATCACTATCTTTTTCTGTTAAGTCATATATTATAGGACTTGACCCTTTGGGCCCCTGCCTTTACACTGCACTGGGCCCCTGCCGTTACACTGCGCTGGACCCCTGCCTTTACACTGCGCTGGGCCCCTGCCTTTACACTGCGCTGGGCCCCTGCTGTTACACTGCGCTGGGCCCCTGCCGTTACACTGCGCTGGGCCCCTGCCTTTACACTGCGCTGGGCCCCTGCCGTTACACTGCGCTGCTTGTTACCGTGGTGCCGTCGCGCTGGGCCCCTGCCGTTACAACTGCACCACGCTGGCCCCCCCCACTGCGGCCCCTGCGCCACTGCCGTTACACTGCGCTGGACCCCTGCCTTTACACTGCGCTGGGCCCCTGCCGTTACACTGCGCTGGCCCCCTGCCGTTACACTGCGCTGGGCCCCTGCCGTTACACTACGCTGGACCCCTGCCGTTACACTGCGCTGGCCCCCTGCCTTTACACTGCGCTGGGCCCCTGCCGTTACACTGCGCTGGGCCGCTGCCGTTACACTGCGCTGGGCCCCTGCCGTTACACTGCTTTGGGCACCTGCCTTTACACTGCGCTGGCCCCCTGCCGTTACACTGCGCTGGACCCCTGCCGTTACACTGCGCTGGCCCCCTGCCGTTACACTGCGCTGGGCCCCTGCCGTTACACTGCGCTGGGCCCCTGCCGTTACACTGCTTTGGGCACCTGCCTTTACACTGCGCTGGCCCCCTGCCGTTACACTGCGCTGGACCCCTGCCGTTACACTGCGCTGGCCCCTGCCGTTACACTGCGCTGGGCCCCTGCCGTTACACTGCGCTGGGCCCCTGCCGTTACACTGCTTTGGGCACCTGCCTTTACACTGCGCTGGCCCCCTGCCGTTACACTGCGCTGGCCCCCTGCCGTTACACTGCGCTGGGCCCCTGCCGTTACACTGCGCTGGGCCCCTGCCGTTACACTGCACTGGGCCCCTGCCTTTACACTGCGCTGGGCCCCTGCCGTTACACTGCGCTGGGCCCCAGACATGATTCATACCTGTCCCCTCTAATGGTTGCCCGGGTTTGGGGGTGTGGGTTTGTGGGTGTGGTACACTAACCTTGCAGACTGATGTTGGGGCCTTTACGTTTGTGATGTCAGTGGTTATGTCTCTTCATTAGGGGCCCCAGTCTATGTGAGTCTTTGAAGATGTCTCTTTCTGTGGCGTCCTGTCACCTGTGAGTCTAGAGCCTGACTGCTGTCTCCTGGGGATGTCTACACCATTACTGCGCCACGCAGTAGGAGGATACCTGGCCACGCAGTAGGAGAATGCTGGACCACGCAGGATGGAGATGCTGGACCACGCAGGATGGAGATGCTGGACCACGCAGGATGGAGATGCTGGACCACGCAGGATGAAGATGCTGGACCACGCAGGATGGAGATGCTGGACCACGCAGGATGAAGATGCTGGACCACGCAGGATGAAGATGCTGGGCCACGCAGGATGAAGATGCTGGGCCACGCAGGATGAAGATGCTGGGCCACGCAGGATGAAGATGCTGGACCACGTAGGATGAAGATGCTTTGCCACGCAGGATGGAGATGCTGGACCACGCAGGATGAAGATGCTGGACCAAGCAGGATGAAAATGCTGGGCCACACAGGATGAAGATGCTGGGCCACACAGGATGAAGATGCTGGGCCACGCAGGATGGAGATGCTGGGCCACGCAGGATGGAGATGCTGGACCACGCAGGATGGAGATGCTGGACCACGCAGGATGGAGATGCTGGACCACGCAGGATGGAGATGCTGGGCCATGCAGGATGGAGATGCTAGACCACGCAGGATGAAGATGCTGGGCCACGCAGGATGAAGATGCTGGACCACGCAGGATGAAGATGCTGGGCCACATAGAATGAAGATGCCGTGCCACACAGTAGGAGGATGCTGGGCCAGGCAGTAGGAGGATGGTGGGCCAGGCAGGGTGTGGATGCTGGGCCAGGCAGGGTGTGGATGCTGGGCCAGGCAGGGTGTGGATGCTGGGCCAGGCAGGAGGAGGATGCTGGGCCAGGCAGGAGGAGGATGCTGGGCCAGGCAGGGTGTGGATGCTGGGTCAGGCAGGAGGAGGATGCTGGGCCAGGCAGGGTGTGGATGCTGGGCCAGGCAGGAGGAGGATGCTGGGCCAGGCAGGGTGTGGATGCTGGGCCAGGCAGGAGGAGGATGCTGGGCCAGGCAGGAGGAGGATGCTGGGCCAGGCAGGGTGTGGATGCTGGGCCAGGCAGGGTGTGGATGCTGGGCCAGGCAGGAGGAGGATGCTGGGCCAGGCAGGGTGTGGATGCTGGGCCAGGCAGGGTGTGGATGCTGGGCCAGGCAGGAGGAGGATGCTGGGCCAGGCAGGGTGTGGATGCTGGGCCAGGCAGGAGGAGGATGTGTGGTCCCTTTGCAGTGCCAGTGGTTTGCTGCTCCTCCCTGTGATGTGTAATACGGAAAGATGACGGTGAGCTGTGGGTTTGGAGGCCCCTGTCGGTTCCCCGGTGCCTGTGCCCGATGTTTTGGCCCTCGGGGGCCCCTGGAGAAGCCGCTCATTCATCCCTGGCCGTGTAGGACAGGTGCATGATGGTGTCTGGCGGCGCTAGGACCATGCGGGCTGCAGCCTCCCCTTATCTCCCCTCCTTACCTCCCTCCAGCCCGCGCGCCCCCCCCCCAGCTCCCCGGTCTCCAGCCCCCCATCCTCCGTGCAGGCAGCGCCCGGGCCCCGGAGTAGGTGCAGACACAGCCCGGGGGGAGGAAGGAGGGCGGGATGGGGGGCTCCTCTGTCGTTACCTGAAAAATGGCTTCTGTTCCAACAGGCAGATCGTGATGGGCAGCGAAACGATGGAGAAATACAGGCGTAAAGCGTCCTCCGGCCGGCCCCAGTGAGCAGCCCGGGCCCCCAGCCCCCCCCCAGCCGGCAGCCATGGACAGAGAGTGAGTCTGCACCCCCAAACCCTGCTCCTGCACCCCAGGTACCCCCTGCACGGCAGGTAAAGGGCTGTCATCACTGATAACCCCTGCAGCTAGGGTGCAGCCCCCCCCATGCCACCTTCACCTGCATGCTGACACAGAAAGGGTTAACCCTCCCCATGGCACATTTTGCTCCCCCCCCCTCCGTCCTTAATGTCATTTTTATAATTAGCATTATTCCCCCTGTAGTGGCAGATTGCATGTGCACCCGTTAACCCCTGCCGTGCTGCAAACTGGCACGCCGCGCTGTCTGGGGGGGCACGCTGGATTCTGTGGCTCCTGGCGGGGAGAGGAAGGGGCAGATATTTGTGAATGAACCCTATTTGCATCTGCATTCATTCATAAAAAGGGGCTGATCAGATCCAGGGGAGAGCTGCCCCCCTCCCCCCCGCCTGTGTTCCTTGCTATGCTGAGGGCCACAGCTCCCCGGGGCCAGGCAGGGCCCCCCCACTCTAGGCTCAGGGCCAGGCTGCGGACCCTGTGAAGGATACCCGCCACATTGTTACCTGTTGTTTAATAAGGAGAGGACAAAAGAGGCTGAGATCACGTGACCAGCCATTCACAAAAAGCCTCCTTCATTCAGAGATGCTTCATGCTTCCTCAGCAGGGGGACCAGCCATCATCCAGCCCCGCCAGCAGCGGGGCCCTCCCAGCCCGGGGACCGCACACGGTCACCCCCTACCCAAAGGAAGGGCCCAGGTCACGGCGTGTCCAGCAGGAGCCTGAATGGCCATTAAATCTCATTACGCCCCATAAAATCTCAGCCCACTGCGGGGACCACAACATCATGCAGCGCTACAGCACGCAGACTATTAACCCATTCAGCTCCGCAGACCTTCACTATATTTCCCAATGTCCTCATTCAGGGCGCACAGTCCCCAAAAAATATAAAGACTCTGTCAATTGGCGACTAAAATTACATCATAGCTGATGGCGTGCAAGGGGTTAACCGTTACGTAAGTCTCTCTTCTATTGGTTCCCCGGCGTTTACAGGTATTTTCTCTCTGAGCTTCTTAACCCCCCCCTGAACCCCTCCCCCCACACTGAACCCCTCCTGATAATAACAAGTACCCTGGGAAACCTGCGGCGTGGCTGTGTGATGTCACATGTCTGCACCTTGTCCTTGATGTGATGTTACAAATCTGCACCTTCCCCTGGTGTGATGCCACATGTCCACACCTTGCCCCCACTGTGATGTCATTGGTCGGCACATTTTCTCTGGCATGATGTCACAAATGTGCACCTTTTGTTATGGGGTGATGTCACATGCCTTCATCTTGTCCCTGGTGTGATGTCACATGTCTGCACCTTGTCCTTTGTATGATGTCATATGTCTGCACCTTTCCCTGGGTGATCTCACGTCTGCATCTTGTTCTTTGTGTGATGTCACATGCTTCAACCTTTTTCCCCGGCATGATGTCACATGTCACATGCATTTTCCCTGGCATGATGTCACATGCCTGATCCTTTTCTCTGACATGATGTCACACGTTTGCACCTTGTCCCTGGTGCGATGTCACATGCTTGAGCCTTTTCCCTGGCGTGATGTCAGACTCATATGTCCGTGCCTTTTCTCCGGCATGTCATATGACTGCACCTTGTCCCTTCTGTGATGTCACATGCTTGAGCCTGTTCTGATGTCACATGCCTGAGCCTTATCTCTGAAATGCTGGTATCAGGTAAATATTACAGAAATTGTAGCTATTTTATGAATCATCTGTGTTACCCTGGAAACGGGCCCACGGAGAGCTGACATGGATGGGACACACATGTCTGCGCCTTTCCCTGGGTGATGTCACATGCTTGCGCCTTTTCTCTGGCGCAATGTCACATGCTTGCTTCTTTTCCCTGGCTGATGTCACATGTCTGCACCTTGCCCTTTGTGTGATGTCACATGCTGGAGCCTTTTCCTTGTTGTGATGTCACATGCCTGCGCCTTGTCTCTGAAATGCTGAAATGGTATCAGGAAAATATTACAGAAACTGTAGCTATTTTATGAATCATCTGCGTTACCCTGGAAACAGGCCCACGGAGAGCGGACACGAATGGGACACACATTTGGGGCAAAATATGCTAACTGAAACTATCTTTTGAAGTTCTGTTATTTTGGCCTTTATTCTCCTATCAGAAACTGATACGACAAAGGGTTTTAATTTTATTACCGAGCCGTGACGTGTTTCTCACCCCATCAAATAAACAGATGATGCCTGAGCCTGTCCTGATAATGTGTTGTGACATCCCCTACATTATAATAAACCAGCCCTGTCCGAGCCTGTCCTGATAATTTGCCGTCAAATGACCTGCATTATAATAAACCAGCCATGTCTGAGCCTGTCCTGATAATGTGCCTTCACATGATCTGCATTATAATAAACCAGCCCTGTCTGAGCCTGTCCCGATAATGTGCCGACACATGACCTGCATTATAATAAACCAGCCCTGTCTGAGCCTGACCTGATAATGTGCCGTCACATCCCCTACATTATAATAAACTGAGCCTGTCCTGATAATGTGCCGTCACATGACCTGCATTATAATAAACCAGCCATGTCTGAGCCTGTCCTGATAATGTGCCGTCACATGACCTGCATTATAATAAACCAGCCATGTCTGAGCCTGTCCTGATAATGTGCCTTCACATGATCTGCATTATAATAAACCAGCCCTGTCTGAGCCTGTCCCGATAATGTGCCGACACATGACCTGCATTATAATAAACCAGCCCTGTCTGAGCCTGACCTGATAATGTGCCGTCACATCCCCTACATTATAATAAACTGAGCCTGTCCTGATAATGTGCCGTCACATGACCTGCATTATAATAAACCAGCCATGTCTGAGCCTGTCCTGATAATGTGCCGTCACATGACCTGCATTATAATAAACCAGCCATGTCTAAGCCTGTCCTGATAATGTGCCGTCACATGACCTGCATTATAATAAACCAGCCATGTCTGAGCCTGTCCTGATATTGTGCCGTCACATCCCCTACATTATAATAAACCAGCCCTGTCCGAGCCTGTCCTGATAATTTGCCGTCAAATGACCTGCATTATAATAAACCAGCCATGTCTGAGCCTTTCCTGATAATGTGCCGTCACATGACTTGCATTGTAATAAACTGAGCCTGTCCTGATAATGTGTCTCATCACATCCCCTACATTATAATAAACCAGCCCTGTCTGAGCCTGTCCTGATAATGTGCCGACACATGACCTGCATTATAATAAACCAGCCATGTCTGAGCCTGTCCTGATAATGTGCCGACACATTGTTACCGGAATCCACCTGGCTCACTCGGGAGAAGACCGGGCCGGCGCGGACAATGACTGACTGGACACGAGTCTCTTCAAGAAAGGCGAACTTTATTGTGACGTCACAGATGCTCAGACAGGATTGAATCGCAAAGACTGAGCCACGATTACACTCAAACATAACATTTTATACCTTGAATAGATAATCCGGTACATCCCAATTAGCCCACCCCATGGTGACACTATCCACATGGGTCTGTACCTTCCCCTTTCAGAATACAAAGACATTCCACAAATTGGCAGTAAATTGGCAACTTTCACAGTATTTTGACAATTGGATAATTTAACACTCTCCCAGATCCTGCATGTTCCTATCTCCCTGGAACTTGTTTATTGTATACTTCAGATAAGGCCCCAGCTGGCTTCACATCCATCATTGTTCTGGCCCCTAGCTCTCTGACCTTGATGTAACTAATTTCCATCCTGTCACTTCTGCCAGCGTCTGCCCTGATCTTGTTATTTTAATTGCTCTGCCTGTTAATTTAAGGAATTCCAAAGAATCTATGCAAGCTAGTCCTAATTCAGCTAATATCTGCTATGTACATTCACGTGAACCAAAGTCCTGGTTAAGATGGCCGCCTGGAACATCATGGCGGCCTATTTCAGGCCTGAGTCCCTTACATTCCCACCTTGGCTAGGGTTTCAGGTTCTCCTTCCTGAGACCCTTAGCCTCTACACTCCAAATCTTCATTCTCGAACACTTTGTACTTCGGGGGGACCGCCTTCATTGGGAACAAATCTGGAGTAATCATCAAGGGTATCTTCTGTGTCTGTGTGGGTGTCAGAACCTTCTTACACAATGGCCATAGGCATAACCCTATCCGGTATAGCACCACACCTACCGCCAGGATCACTACCATCATCATTATCATAGATCCAATCCGTGAGATAAATCCCAGTATGGATCCAAACCAATCTCCAAATGACCCGAACCCTCGAAAAAAGGGTTCCAGCCTTCCGCCACAATCTGCCTAGCCTTATTCTGTAGCTGGAAAACCTTCTCCTGGTGATCCTGGATTACCTGGTAGTAGTCAGGGACTTCATCAGATGAATTCCTGATGAAAGTACAACACTCGTAATGCATAGTCATTTCATATAGGCCATTCAACGCTGCACTTATCTGTTCTAATGCCATATCATGTATCATCTGCAACTTTCGGATTTCACACAACTCTAGGTTCAACAGTTGAATATCCCTGCTTGTTATATTCAAAATCTTATCCATCGGTACCGAATAGTTATTCATTCTTTTCATTAACTCAATTCCCCATCCAGTCTATGCCGGAAACCACGCCCATGCCTGATCCCCTTTCGAAAACAACTCTCGCTTCTGTTTTTCAAACACCAATGGATATCTAGGGTGTAATGTAGTGTCAGGTGCTGTCTCATCACCCTGTACTCTTTGAACAGGAATTAGTTTAGCTATGTAACACATCCCAGTGATTGTAGGTGGTACCCACGTGTAGCATACATTCCCGCAACACACCTGGTATCCTCCTGTCAGTATTGGGGACAAATTAAGTGTTCCCTTGCGGACCTCAATCATCATTCTCACCAAGCGTAACAAAAGATCTTTTGCACTCTGTCTAGTTGTTGTTACATTAGCTATTGTCAATTGTTGTTCCCTCATTAACTCTAGAGGCCTAACCACAATCATTCCAGTTCCTCTTCCTGACAAAATGGTGTGTGCAGTGAAATTAAACCTGCTGGACTGGCATGGGTTCTCATTCATACTCAGATTATTTGTTCCTATCTGGAAACACCAATCAGGCGGATACACAGGACCTGTTATCGGATAACTTGGCAACGTTTCATCTGGTTTTATCTGTGGGTCATTTATTGTGTGAATCGTAATATTCCCAACCGAAGATGTACTCAAGTTCATAGGAATTGCAGCAAACGGGATATAGATTGTCTCTGGGTGCAATCTGCTGCACACCCAGCACACTTTTTGTCCTGATTTCTTCACATATGCATATTTGAATTTTATCAGCAGATGACCTCTTGGTGTGGACATGGGCCCCAAGTCACGCTTATGTCTCCACATGGTGCGATTTTCTCCAATGGGGTGAGTGCCATTCCAGATATGAGAAATATCCACTCTCCCGGTCGTTTCTGGGCACTTATCACTAGGGATGAGCCGAACACCCCCGAGTTCGGTTCACATTCGAACTCGAACTTTTCAAAAGTTCGAACTCGAACTCAATACAAGTCAATGGGACTCAAAGTTCGAGTTTCAGAGTGCCCTCTAAGAGGGCATATATGCTAGATATTTGCCATAAAAGGTGTATGGGGGTCCGGGTAGTGCCCTGGGGGACAGGAAACAAGGACAAAAAGTTTTAAAAAAAACGTTTTTAAAGGGACAGTGAGTTTTCCATGAAATAAGGGTTAAAAATAAAACGAAAAATTCCTTCAAATATCGTGCCTAGGAGGTCCCCATAACCTGCCCGTGAAGTGGCGGATTTGTAGGATGTATAGAAACATTTAAAAACAATGTCCGGGTCCGGGTAGTGCCCTGGGGGACAGGAAACAAGGACAAAAAGTTTTAAAAAAATAAGTTTTTAACCCCTTCACTGCTGATGACGTGTGGGACACGTCCTCAGTTACTCCCGCTGTATGCTGAGGAGGACATGTCCCACACGTCATCAGCTTTGCGGGACCCCCGGCGGAGATACTCACCTCTCTGTCCGGGGTCCCGCGGCGTTCTGACTTCAGCATCCTCAGATGCTGAAGTCAAGCTCCTCCCGACGTAAATGACGTCATCACTCCATACGCAGTGACGTCATTTCCAGGCGACCCCCCCGGCAATGCCGGGAGATCGCCTGGAAGGGAGGGGGTGGATCCGTTCGGATCCCTCTCCCTCCCGATCGGGAGGTCCCACAAAAAAAAGCCAGGCACCGATTAAAAGGGGAGAGTCTCCCCTTTTAAGCGGTGCCTGGCTTTAACCCCTTAGGCACCGGGTTGCACTTTGGCGCCTTGCGGCGCCGAAGTGCGGCCTAGCTCCGGTGGGGGCCGCCATCTTGGATCGCGACTCCACCCCTGGGTCCCCCCTCACTGCCTGACGTCCTCACGCATAGCGTGATGACGTCAGATAGCCGGGGAACCCCTAGCTGCCCGGACTTCCCTGGTGGAGATAGGGGGATCATTTGAACCCCGATATCTCCAGAACGGTGGCAGCTAGGGGGTCATGGATGGTGTCAATCGAAAGGCCTGAGCATGGCCTTTCGAATGATTCCCAACATGACCAGGTATAAAGTAAAACAAAAACAACAAAAAAAACATGTATTTTTTTGTGTTATTTTTATTAATGCAGCAATATTGTTCACATTTCAATTATAATGTGAACAATGATGCTGCACTAATGATTTTTTTCTATGGGGTGCGTTTGCTAAAAATCACGTTATTCACCCCACAAAATGTAACAAGTCCCCATGTCTAATTTTTGTACAAGCGCACCCCATAGAAAACATAACCGCAAACGCTCATGTGCTAAAATGTGAAAAAAAAACACTTTACACACTGCAGATGATTAAAAATTCAATTTTTATTGCATTTTTTGTCATAATATACAGGCAGGACATGATGTATACATATAAAAATGATATATTATGAATCTGCGGAGTCTGACGAAAAGAACGATATCTAATATGTCTGGGTCATTTAATAAAATGTGGCTTCAAATCGCGTTTAAACATGATGAGCGAAAGCGGTAAAAATGAGCTGAGCACACAGCAGTGAAATGCAGGGTTAAGGGGTTAGACAGCATATCAGAGGAACATTTAGTAGAGAAATGAACACTTCTCAGACGCTCAGGTGTTGTTTGATACATGTTCAGGAGACACCTAGGGGTGCAGGGAATGTCATCGGGGTGAACACTCGCCGTGAGAATGGGAAAACGGTCTCGTAGGGAAGAGATCATCGGCCTGGAATCCAAACGCAGGGTCATCCAGTTGTAGCATCAGCCCCACGTACCCTCGGTGGCCTCAGCCTGTATCCCAAAGTGCGGGAAGAAACAGTGTTCCCATCCCAGCAATGGTGAGGCACATCAGGGGACGTTCCTGGGATCTAAAGATCCCATCCAGACTGCATCGCAGAGAGCAGGTCCACGGTAACAGCGACACCAGGTCTGTCCTCACTCCATCGGAAGGCCAGGTCCATCCCACAGCCGCCAGGCCACTCCAGCGCCACGATGGATGGCAGGGAAACAGAAGGCCCCTCCAGGCTACAGACATCCTCCACATCAGCCGGTAAGGTCTCAGGGGTATCAGGGGGCACGTCTAGTATCTGCCCGGTCGGCGAGGGGTTAACACCGCTCGGATTCTCAGTGCCCCAGCCACCTCCAGCAGGATCACCACATGGCCGAACTTCTCCCAAAGGTTCCTCCACTGCCATCACATCAGGGATCGCCGCAGTGCTCCATCCAGCCTCCTGTCTTGCAAGGGACCACGATGCCCTGAATTCTCTCATCAACTCGGCCAGCATTCCCCTCGTAAGAGGCAGGGAATCCGGATCCGCCATCGGAGCAGAGAGGCAGGCGTCGCACCTCGAGGTGAGGATTCAGCCGTCCCACAGATCCAGGAAACCTGAGGTGCAACGGCAGGCTTCAAAGATGGCCACCGATGTAGGCCTTATCTCAGGCCCGGGAACCAGGACAGGCTGCAATGGCGGACTGAGAGTCAGCTAGGTGTCGCAGATCCCACTTCCCAGCTCCAGGGAACTAGGATGCTTAAGGGGGGGTCTCAAAAGGGACAGGGGACGCGAAAAAGTAATGAAAACAGCAAGTCTGCAGGAGAGCATATCAACACGCGTCCGCTCCCGTCAATAGTCGGCTCCGCCATTGTGAGTCTGGTATTTCAATCAACAGTTCAATCGTGACGTATTCGCTTTCTTCTTAGGTAGCCAACTGCAGTCGTCTGAGCTGGAAACGTACCACCAGAGTCCACTCTCAGATTTGCTTCCTTGCTAAGTAAGTAGGCACACGTTCACTCACAGCACTCTCAGCAGTCACAGCACGTTCTATACCAGATACATTCAGCAGCACATCTACTCTTCCTATTGCTCCAGGGCTCTCAGCCCACTCAAGCACCTTATACCTTTTCAGTTGCAGTCAAGCACCTGATCTCTCTCCCTCTTTTCTGCACTTAGCTATGTGTATCCCATTCCTAGCAACACGTCTGCTACTCCAATTGCCCCAGGGCTCTCAGCCCAGTCAAGCACCCTTCCTCTGCAGCTACCAATGGCCCGGGAGCCCTAAGCTTCTCCTGCCGGCCCCTTATTCAACTGAGATACACAATGGCACTGACACAGGGCTCTCAGCCCAGTCACAGAAATCCCTCCTCCTTCCTGTTGCCCACATGCAGCAGTTCTCTAACTCACAATGTCAACACTGCACCACGTGGCCACCCAACACAAACCAATACCTCAATTCAAATGCAACAAAAAACAAAATTGATATCCAGCCCGCCGGCTCCAGACACCCACTAACCAGTAGTCATTTAGGTGCAACTCCCTGGCTCCCGTGCTTTCGACGGCGGGTCCGGTATGCCAATGGGACCGTTTACGGGGGTCCCCTTACCCAACTATGGCTGGGCGTCTTACTCTAAACCGGTTTCCAAAACAATACGGTACCTTACCAATCTCTGTGCTGAATGCTGTTTCCTCGGACTCGGTGGCGTCTCACCTTCCCGGGTCAGGGGTCCGTTTGGGACGAGTTGAGGTCCACGTTACGGGAAATCCCGCTTGGCGCCTTGCAGATGTCAGCTCACCTTTAATGGACGCCCAACCTTTGGGATCACTCGCACCTGCAGTCAACCGCTACAGTGTCCAGCAGCCGTCGCCGAACCGGAAGCGGTCGGATTCCGGACGAGCCCCCAAAAATTTTACCGGAATCCACCTGACTCACTCTGGAGAAGACCGGGCCGGTGCGGACAATGACTGACTGGACACGAGTCTCTTCAGGAAAGGCGAACTTTTATTGTGACGTCACAGATGCTCAGACAGGATTGAATCGCAAAGACTGAGCCATGATTACACTCAAACATAACATTTTATACCTTGAATAGATAATCAGGTACATCCCAATTAGCCCACCCCACGGTGACACTATCCCACCCCACATGGGTCTGTACCTTCCCCTTTCAAAATACAAAGACATTCCTCAAATTGGCAGTAAATTGGCAGCTTTCACAGTATTTTGACAATTGGATAATTTAACACTCTCCCAGATCCTGCATGTTCCTATCTCCCTGGAACTTGTTTATTGTATACTTCAGATAAGGCCCCAGCTGGCTTCACATCCATCATTGTTCTGGCCCCTAGCTCTCTGACCTTGATGTAACTAATTTCCATCCTGTCACTTCTGCCAGCGTCTGCCTGGATCTTGTTAATTTAATTGCTCCGCCTGTTAGTTTAAGGAATTCCAAAGAATCTATGCAAGCTAGTCCTAATTCAGCTAATATCTGCTATGTACATTTACGTGAACCAAAGTCCTGGTTAAGATGGCCGCTTGGAACATCATGGCGGCCTATTTCTGGCCTGATTCCCTTACTACATGACCTGCATTATAATAAACCAGCCCTGTCTGAGCCTGTCCTGATAATGTGCCGTCACATGACCCGCATTATAATAAACCAGCCCTGTCTGAGCCTGTCCTGATAATGTGCCGTCACATGACCTGCATTATAATAAACCAGCCCTGTCTGAGCCTGTCCTGATAATGTGCCGTCACATGACTTGCATTATAATAAACTGAGCCTGTCCTGATAATGTGTTGTGACATCCCCTACATTATAATAAACCAGCCCTGTCTGAGCCTGTCCTGATAATGTGCCGTCACATGACCTGCATTATAATAAACTAGGGCTGCAACTAACGATTATTCTCATAATCGATTAGTTGGCCGATTATTATTTTGATTAATCGATTCATCGGATAAAATAAAAATTTAAAAATGTGTTTACTTAAGGAATTTTATGTAAAAAAATAACCACAACCCCTCCCCCTTTTTCATAAGCAATTTGCGTACTGTACGTAACTTTCGTACGGGATGGGTTGATGCTGCGAGTGCTTGGTCAGAGGGATGTGTTGATGCTGCGAGTGCCTGGTCAGAGGGATGGGTTGATGCTGCGAGTGCTTGGTCAGAGGGTTGGGTTGATGCTGCGAGTGCCTGGTCAGAGGGTTGGGTTGATGCTGCGAGTGCCTGGTCAGAGGGATGGGTTGATGCTGCGAGTGCTTGGTCAGAGGGACGGGTTGATGCTGCGAGCGCTTGGTCAGAGGGATGGGTTGATGCTGCGAGTGCTTGGTCAGAGGGATGGGTTGATGCTGCGAGTGCCTGGTCAGAGGGATGGGTTGATGCTGCGAGTGCTTGGTCAGAGGGATGGGTTGATGCTGCGAGTGCCTGGTCAGAGGGATGGGCTGATGCTGCGAGTGCTTGGTCAGAGGGATGGGTTGATGCTGCGAGTGCTTGGTCAGATGGATGGGTTGATGCTGCGAGTGCTTGGTCAGAGGGATGGGTTGATGCTGCGAGTGCTTGGTCAGAGGGATGGGTTGATGCTGCGAGTGCTTGGTCAGAGGGATGGGTTGATGCTGCGAGTGCTTGGTCAGAGGGATGGCTTGATGCTGCGAGCGCTTGGTCAGAGGGATGGGTTGATGCTGCGAGCGCTTGGTCAGAGGGATGGGTTGATGCTGCGAGTGCTTGGTCAGAGAGATGGGTTGATGCTGCGAGCGCTTGGTCAGAGGGATGGGTTGATGCTACATGCACAGCTTAAGCCCATGTTTGTTTTCTCAAATGAACGCGGCTACAAGCACTTGGTCATAGATGATGATGATGTCAGCATGAAATCGGGGTTAATAAGCTAAAGTGGTCAGGGTGCGTAGAGTGTTCCATTTAAATAATTTTGTGACCAAACTGAGCAGTAGGAGGGACTGGAGGCAGTGGTGTATTTAGGTTTTGTGCTGCCCTAGGCCTGACTAAACTCGTGCACCCCCTAATTTAAATTTGACGCACCCCTTCCTGTCAAGGTCACACCTCTTCCTGGTTAATCCCCACCCTTCCTCTTTAAGCTCCACCTTTTCCTCTTAGAGCTCCGCCTTTTCCTCTCTATATATTAAAAGTGGTTACCAAGTGACTACTTGTATATTTTGTATACCATTTCAAATGTATCTATTGAGATAAATAAAATTATGAAATGCTTAAATTCAAGCATTTTTACAAAGAACAACCACGCATGTCAAGTATACTGGATTACAGCCGCTCTAATTGGTTGAACAATAAAATCCACAGAAACTTGCACTGCATATGAGCGTATCACAGAGCTGCACAGCAATAAAACCCACAGAAATGGGCACTGTGTATGAGCATATCAGAGCTGCACAGTAATAAAACCCACAGAAATGTGCAGTGTGTATGAGCATATCACAGAACTGCACAGCAATAAAACTCACAGTAATTTGCAGTGTGTATCAGCGTATCCCAGAGCTCCAGGGCAATAAAACTCACAGTAATATCCAGTGTGTATCACAGAATCCACAGCAATAAAACTCCCAGCAATGCAATGTGCGGTGTGTATGAGTGCATCAGAATCCACTGCAATAAAACTCCCAGCAAACCGAGTGTATATGAGCACACAGCAATTATGCTGTGGAGCCATCTTGTCAGCAGTGGGGTGCCACTGCCAGAGGGTGCACTGTAGCTTGGATTCCGTTCCCGGTGGGTGTTCAGTCCAGAATAGAGTCTGTGTTAACGAAAGGGCGGGCAGCTGCGCGCGTGCGTTTCACGTGGTTCAGCCAGTCATGTGGTACTGAGACTCAGAGAAATGGCAGTGAAATGCCCTGATGTTCGGTGGTTTCAATCAGCAAGTTTATTCAGGTGAACCCCATAGGTTTCAATGTTAAAAATATTCCCGTTTTTATGCAATATCTAATAAATCATTTATTATTTTAATCTGCAGTAAAAAGTCTTTACTTATTGATTTTTTTTTTAGTACCTTTTAGTAATTTTTCTGATTTTTTTTTGGGCAAAATTCCCCCCCCCCTTTTTTTAATAGCAGTTTTTCTTTTTTCTGTAACAGAACTTTTTATTATCAATCATAGGATCTTATATGTAAATTCCAGACATTTTCGTTCAGTAGTTCTTTTGAAAACAGCAGGTCACAGGTTTGCGGTGGCAGCATTCAGCGGCCGACTCATGCACTTTGGGGACCCTGCGGTGAATGGTGAATTCACTGCAGGGTGGGGAAATTTTATTCTCCCTAAGTGCAGGGAACTACAGAACACCAAAATGTTGGCGTCATTTCGGTGCTCTGTGATTAACCCATTTAGTGGTGAGATTTTTTGCTGCCCCCTGGAAAGTGAAAGCCTAGGCCTTGCCTACCCAGGACATACTTGAAAATTTGTGAAATCTCAATGTATCCTTCCTGGTAAAATAGTTTGCAAAAGTAAAAAAAAAAAAAAAAAAATTTTTTTTAGGGGTGGGGCCACCCAGTGCGGGCCGCCGCCCCCTGTAAAGTGCCGCCCTAGGCCTGGGCCTAGTCGGCCTAGGCCAAAATACACCACTGACTGGAGGTGGAAGGGAGTGACTTGACCTGAGTGTGATTGGGAGTGGGTATGGGCAAAAGACCGGATCTGAGTGGGAGTGAGTTTGGGGAAAGGGACCAGACCAAAGGGAGGGAATGGCAGTTCCCGACCAAAGAGGGTGTGGCAGGGAAGGTGCAGTGGTGGCACAGGACTCCAGCTTCAGGTAAGAATAAAACACAGGCATACAGCTCCTTCACCCAGTGACAGTATCCTATTGTTTGTGTTATAGTTCTGCTACTGTTGTAAACGGAATAAAACAAACTGGTTGTGTCTGATATAAACCTAGAACTAAATCATAGCTAGTAAAGCAGCGACGCGTCTTCTCCAATCAGCTCCGAAGCTGAGGTTATTTACGTTTAACTCAGTCTGAATCTAAATAGTGTGTGCTGCACACAGGACCATTAATTGACACCCATTAATCCATAATGGAAATAGTTGACAACTATTTTAATCATCGATTAGTTACAGATTAATCGATTACTTGTTTCAGCCCTATAATAAACCAGCCATGTCTGAGCCTGTCCTGGTAATGTGCCATCACATGACCTGCATTATAATAAACTGAGCCTGTCCTGATAATGTGCTGTCACATGACCTGCATTATTATAAACTGAGCCTGTCTTGGTAACGTGCCATCGCATCCTTGTCTTTGGTTCACGCTGACCTTGTCCGTCTGTCCTGTGTTTTTGCAGTTATATCGTGAGGGTCCGAGCCGTGGTGATGTCCAGAGATGACTCTAGTGGGGGCTGGGTTCCCATGGGAGGAGGGGGTCTGAGCCACGTAATGATCTGCAAGGTGCGCCGGGCCGATGCCTCCCACCAGCGAGACTACCTTATCCGTGGAGAGCGGCTGAGAGACCAGACAGTAAGTATCAGGCCCGTCGCTCTGCGCTGCTTTGCGTTGTTACAGAGTATATCTGCTCTTTGTATTTCCTGTGAGTCACTGATTTTCCGATATGCCCCTTTGTTTTACCCCTTCTCACACTTTGCTGCCCCTGACCTGTCGTGTGGTGCATGAGACACGCCTGCATATCCCACGGTCACTCTGCTCATTCATCTTCTAGATCATCCTGGAGTGCGTCCTGAAGAAAGGTCTGGTGTACAACAAGGCCAACCCCATCTTCCACCACTGGAAGGTAGAGGACAGCAAGTTCGGTCTGACCTTCCAGAGTCCTGCGGACGCCATTACCTTCGAGCGGAGCGTCCAGTCCGCCATGGAGGAGCTGGCGGAAGGTTGGCAGATTATTAATAATCTGTGGGGATCTTTATACCGCGCACGCCGACTGGGATACTGACCATGGGGACCATGAGTGGCGGCACACATAACAAAAGAATCAGATGGCTGTCTATTTGCGAGACTGTCCATCTGTCCAACTGTATTTGTGCCTACCTATCCTGTCTCTGTCTGTGTGTCTGGTTTTCTATATGTCTGCCTTTCTATGTCTGGGTATCTATATGTCTTTCTGTCTGTCTTTTTGTCTGACTGTATGTCTGTGTATCTATATCCCTGTCTAAGTGTATGGCTGTGTATTTATATGTTTGTCTTTTGTAGCTATGTGTCTCTCTGTCTGTATACAGCGCTCTCTGTCTGTATACAGCGCTCTCCACTAACATTAGCCCTTTAGGTAAATCTAAGCACAGAAGGCCGTGATAACTTGTCTTTATTGTTTAACCTTTTTTTTCTTCATAAAATCTCATAGAAATCAAACATCTGCAAACACAGTACAGGTTAATCCAAAACGTGAATCTCTGTTAAGGCTAGGGTCAAACGAGCGCATTCTGTGCGGACAGTGCGTCCGTGCACAACGGATGTACTTTCTGACTGATGACAAGGTAGTGGCCACACGGTCCATTTTTGGGACTGACTTTTTTCTGACTGATGTAGATGTCAAATAAAATTAATATGATAAACCATTTTGTCCGTCAAAAATGCTGGACGTCAAAAATGCAGTCCGTCTGACTACGTTCCATCGCTCACACACAAAGCTATGCGGGCGTGGCACACTCCACACGTCCGTTCGAGAGGTTTTAAGTTCTTGCCTAACTTGCGTCCGTTTGCCGCGTCAGTTGTGCATCCGCACTTCTGTGCAGACGTACTTCGTGTGTGGGGCTCTATTGATCATAATTATAGAATTTATCTAAGTATGACGGTAAGTTAGAATTTTAATAAAGGACCCAGTGGCGAGTATTGCAATCTCTTTTCTTGCTTTTATTACAGCAGCAAGTAATATGTTGAAAATAACATAGACATTTAAAGGAACAAAACGTATTGCTAACAATGGAACAGTCTAACCCCCTTTCCCCAGTGAGTCAGTCTAATGTCTATAAGTAGATCCAAGTTCCTGCCTTTTCTCACTCTTTTCCTTGCCAACAACGGGTCAACAGGTGTAGAAGAAGTGAAGGAAGACGATCCAGCCGGACGTCAGAAGAGCAGGAACTGCCAACAGACAGACCGCAACATCTCACTGAGCTGAAACAAAAAGAAGGGTGAGACACCAGCGCGACATAGAGAATGGACAGCTAATCCAGAATTCTGCCCCGGGAGGGCAGGGTGGGCAATACTCGCCTCGGAGTCCTTTTTTAAAATTCTAACTTACCTTCATACTTAGCTAAATTCTATAATTTTAATACACGGACTCAGAGGCTCCTATTGCAAGTTTAAAGCTGGTCCATAAGAGCGGATGACCAATGAACAATCGTATTAAAATAGAAGGTCCGGAAGGTGGTCTCCCTAGATCAAACGACAACCCGCTATCACCGTGGAAGACGCAGCTGTGCTACAAACTGAGTGAGCCCCAAATCTAGAAATATCCACTCCTGCCAGCTCCAACGGCCACTTAAGCCAACGCGCCAGAATAGTGGAACAGACCGCGGCATGCGGAGATCAAAAAGAGGAGACACACCATCCGTTTGCAGAGACACCGTACGTGATTCATACACCTGCAAACAATTCACAGGGCAAAAGGCCGGTTGGGAGGGGAATGCTGCATAAAACACTGATGTTATTGACGTTTTAGTACGGCGGGAGACATCAAATCTAACCCCCTCCGGTACAAAGGACCTGACCTGAAAGTCCAAAGCTCAGACATCCCCTACACGTTTACATTAGATGAGACAGAGGAGGGCCAAAAGTTTGGCCGAGAGCTGTCTCAAAGATAGATTTTGAATAGAGGGCCAGGCAATCAAGAAATTGAGCAGGATTGCCACTTCCCAAGTCTCCGAGTACCAAGAGAGCAGAGGCCGTGAACACCGAATGCCTCTCAGTAAGCGACAGATCAAGGGATGTTTGCCCACCGGGATCCCCTGGAAACCTTCATGATAGACCGACAAGGCTGAACGATGCACATTAATAGTTCTATAAGCCTTACCTTCATCAAAACATTCCGCTAGGAAATTTAACGTGAAAGCAATAGGGGCTTGAAAGGGATCCAGGTCCCGTGGTACAAACCAACCAGACCACTGGGCCCAGGCCGAGTCATAACATGACAATGTGCCTGGGGCCCATGCGGCCCGTAGGAGCGCTCTAGCACGGTTCGAAACGCTTCTGGGCGCCCCAGACTCCCTGAGACCAGGGAAGCTAGGACGAGACACGATACGTGTAATAACAGTAGATGAGGAAATCCCTGACCGTCCACCAACAGATCTTGGTTAGTTGGGCCAGAATGGAGCTACTAGAACCAACTCTGCCTCCTGCATCTGAACCTGGCGCAGTGTCCACGCCACCAATTGAAATGGGGGAAACGCATACTGCCGATGCCCCCTCCAGTCCTGTAAGAAGGCATCCGTGGCCAGAGCCATGGGATCCGGACGCCAACTGTAAAAGATGGGTACTCGGGCGTTCAGTCGTGACGCAAAGAGGTCGATCTGAAAGGGACCCCAAAGATCCTCCACGATGGCAAAGATTGACGAGTGCAAACGCCAATCCCCAGAGTCTTCAGTGTGCCTTGAGCTCCAATCCGGGAGGAGATTCGAAACACCCGGAATGAACTGAGCTTGAACCAAAATTTTCCTCTGAAAGCATCAATCCCAGAGGCGCGTTGCCACATCTGTCAGGAGCAAGGAGCGAGGGCCTCCCAGGGCATTGATGTAACGCATGGCTGGAAAGTTGTCCATCCGGAGGAGAACGGACACCTGACCCGCTGGCTTGAGAAAGCTCTGTAGGGCGAATAGACCCACCAACAACTCCAGACCATTGATATGGATACGAGCCTCCTGTGCCGACCAAGGTCCCCCCCGTCATTAAGGTCCAGTACCTGGCCTCCCAACCTGACAGACATGCATCGGAGTCTATCGTCACTATGGGGGGTGACGTCATGAGAGACCTGCCTTTGCCACACCGGAGGTTCTTGATCCACCAAAGGAGGTCTTCCCACGATCTCATCGAGAGCCGAACCTGATCTGAGTAATCTCGACCCTCCCGTAGGAAAAGGGCCCTCAGGCGTTGGAGGGCCCGATAGTGGAGAGGTCCCGGATGCATTACCAGTTCTGTGGCCCCCAAAAGTCCTATCATGCATGAGAGATCTCGCAAGGTCGGGGAGACATTGTTGAGAAGCGCACGCACCTACTTCAGGATAGCTTTGCATTTGTGCTCTGGGAGCACCAGTGACATCAATAAAGGTTGAACCGTGAATCCCAGGAACTCCAGAGACCGAACTGGGTGAAGAATCGACTTCTCCGTGTTCACTAGAAAACCCAACTCTTGCAAGAGAGTTATCGTCTGCTGGATATGTACTCGCAGAAGCCAAGCTGACTCCGCCATCAGGAGGATGTCGTCCAGATAAATGATGAGTCGGAACCCCTTGCGATCTGAGACGACATACTACTGGGTTCAGGAGCTTGGTGAAACACCAAGGAGCTGTAGAGAGTCCGAAAGGCAGGCAACGGAATCGCCACGTGACGGTGTTCCAGTGGAAACAGAGGCATTTCCTGGATTCCTCCGCCATAGGCACCGTCAGATAGTGTCACGTGTAGACTGCGGGTGGTGTAGCAGGTTGAGGTTGTGAGCCCAGGATGCAGTGATGGAGCAGATTCTGAATAAGCAAGAGTGTTTATTGAAAACAAACACTGTAACATGGAAACAGGCGAGGTATTGGCAAAAGGATCGTCAGGGTTCAGCAAGGGGTCTGGTACACGGGGAGTCTTAGATGGGGGGCAGAGGGGGAGCAGGATGGAGGGTACCGGTTTGTGAAGGCAATGAAAGTCCAGATAGGGAACAGAAGGTCCTTGGAGTCTTTGGCAGCAAAATCAATCGAATGGCGAGAGGTATCAGGGAACTCAGTTGAAACAGGAATGCAGTCACGAACTTCAATGTGGAAGTGCTGGGTAGGGGGCAGGACTCCCTTATATGCAGGGCTGATCAGGGATGATGAAGGGCAGGTGTGGAACTAGGGCTAGGATGCCGGGAACATACAGAAGGTTTCAGGAACGTGCATTGTTCATGGTGCAGGGTAGCGTGAGTGACAGGGGTCAGAGCGTGGTGATCCTGACATTACTCCCCCCTTAAGAGCCGACCCCCGGACGGCTAAAGCCCGCTCGTGGGCTGGAAGATCCATGGTTTTCACAAACCCCCCATCCGTGGTCAAGGAAAAAAGTGGGGTTCTTCTTGGCGTCCGGTGTTCAGCAGGGTCAATCGCCATAACAGAAAATGTCGTCTGAACATGGGCACGGTGGGGCAGCGCCCTTGGCGAGGTGCGGAGGGGCAGCGCCCTTGGCGAGGTGTGGAGGGGCAGCGCCCTTGGCGAGGAGCGATGGGGCAGCGCCCTTGGCGAGGTGCGGAGGGGCAGCGCCCTTGGCGACCTCCTTGGCTCTGCACGGCTCTGCGGCGGCGACTTCCTTGGCACTGCACGGCTCTGCGGCGGCGTTGAGCGACTTGGCCTTACGGCGACGACGACGGCCCCGTGGCGATGACAGCTCAGGAGAGCCTGCAGGATGCAGGGCAGCGACAATAGAAGATCCCGCAGGTTGCAGGGCAGCGACGGCTGGAGAATCTGCGACGTGCAGGGCAGCGACGGCTGGAGAATCTGCGACGTGCAGGGCAGCGACGGCTGGAGAATCTGCGACGTGCAGGGCAGCGACGGCTGGAGAATCTGCGACGTGCAGGGCAGCGACGGCTGGAGAATCTGCGACGTGCAGGGCAGCGACGGCTGGAGAATCTGCGACGTGCAGGGCAGCGACGGCTGGAGAATCTGCGACGTGCAGGGCAGCGACGGCTGGAGAATCTGCGACGTGCAGGGCAGCGACGGCTGGAGAATCTGCGACGTGCAGGGCAGCGACGGCTGGAGAATCTGCGACGTGCAGGGCAGCGGTCTGAGCCTGGACCTCGGTACAGCACGGCTCTTGAAGGGAGACAGCGGGAGAAGAACTAGATGTCAAAAAACGGGGAGGGGATGACTTGATCCTGCGAGTGTGGGCAACAGGAGACCGCACCTTAGCCATTAAGGAGGTCTTCCTGGGTACAAAAAAGTCACACGGAGGGGTAGCTGAGGTGACTGCCGGTGCGGAGATGGTGGCACCCAGGTATGCCCCACCTTGACTGGGTAGTCCTAGGCCGTACCACTCCTCTACTGAGGGCAGATAATCCTCATCGTCCACGGTCTCCCAGTCTGTCTCCAGAAGGTTATCAGACCTTGGGCATTTTTCCATCCAGGGTTCTAGGCTGGAGGCATCCATGACTGGGTCAGAAGGTGGAACATAGGTGGGGGTCTGGAGGTCCTGAACTTGCGCACGTAGGAGGGCATAGCCAGTCTTGAAGTACTCCAGACGTTTGGCTAGGTCACTGACCTGATTGGCCAGGGTGGCGACAACGGAGTTGACCACTGGAGATTCTGCGGGTTGCAGGGCAGCGACCTCCCGAGATTCTGCTGGATGCGGGACAGCGACCTCTCGAGATCCTGCAGGTTGCAGGGCAGCGACCTCTCGAGATCCTGTTGGATGTTTGGCAGCGACCTCAGGAGATCCTGTTGGATGTTTGGCAGCGACCTCAGGAGATCCTGCTGGATGCTTGGCAGCGACCTCAGGAGATCCTGCTGGATGCTTGGCAGCGACCTCAGGAGATCCTGCTGGATGCTTGGCAGCGACCTCAGGAGATCCTGCTGGATGCTTGGCAGCGACCTCAGGAGATCCTGCTGGATGCTTGGCAGCGACCTCAGGAGACCCTGCTGGATGCTTGGCAGCGACCTCAGGAGACCCTGCTGGATGCTTGGCAGCGACCTCAGGAGACCCTGCTGGATGCTTGGCAGTGACCTCAGGAGATCCTGCTGGATGCTGGGCAGCGACCTCAGGAGATCCTGCTGGATGCTTGGCAGCGACCTCAGGAGATCCTGCGATACCAATATACCCCTTATGCTGACCTGGGGGTCCCTGGGTGCGGCGTGCCGTCTGTCTGGGCAGGTCCAAACCAGCATCGGCGTCTTCCTCTTCTGACTCCGATTCATCAGAAGGACGTGGTGAAGGTGGCACTGTGTGCCCAAGAGGAGCGGCTTCCCGAAGTCTCAGGGCCAGTTCGAAGACCTCCAGGTCCTCTTTACGAACGACAGTCCCATTTGAGCCATATGTACAGCATGGAGGTAGCGGGCTGGGTTCTGGGTTCTGGCAACACCAACCATGAGGTGTTGGCTAGGCTCGATATCCATTGGTACGGCTGGCTCGGCGTCTATGGATTCCTGCTCCATGGGCACTTCAGGGTCCGACTCCGGTTCAGTGCACTCCATAGGGGTTTCCTGGTCTGACCCCTCAGAAGAAGCCTCCTGAGTAACCTGGTCTCTGCGTGCAGAGAATCTGATAGCTCTTGGCTCAGGTTTCCTGGAAGCAGGGGCACGCTTAGGTGCAGGAGGCTTGATTACCAGGCTTCTTCTGGGAGTAGGCGGAAATAGGGGTTTTTCTTTGGGTGCTTGCTTTTTTTGCTTGATAGCGGATGAAGCCTTTTTCTGCAGGGCAGGCACCGACTTCCCCAACGAAGGCTTTATGGGCTTGTTAGTGGGTGCAGTTATTTTTGGCTGGGTGGGCACTGGTTTAACCATCAACCTTGTGGTTTTGACAGGTGCAGGCTTGGTACAAATAGGCTTTACAGGAGCATGGAAACATTTTGTACCTGGCATAGGTGGGCGCAGCGGGCAGGCCGAGATCTGATGCAAGGGGTCCCCGCAGTAGAAGCAGAGGTCTAGCGCCCTCCTCCTTGCCTTTTCTTCTGGGGTCAGTGGTCCTCTGGCTCCCTCTGTAGCAGGAACGCGCACCTTAGTTGAGGTGCCCCTTGGGTTTTGCTGCGTGTAATCAAGCAGAGAGTCCAGATACTGCTGGGTCTTTAGAAAGGCATCTTTTAAATGTCCCACCATGGTGTATATCACTGCGGGCTCACAGGGTCTGGACTTCCACATTCTGTCACGTGTAGACTGCGGGTGGTGTAGCAGGTTGAGGTTGTGAGCCCAGGATGCAGTGATGGAGCAGATTCTGAATAAGCAAGAGTGTTTATTGAAAACAAACACTGTAACATGGAAACAGGCGAGGTATTGGCAAAAGGATCGTCAGGGTTCAGCAAGGGGTCTGGTACACGGGGAGTCTTAGATGGGGGGCAGAGGGGGAGCAGGATGGAGGGTACCGGTTTGTGAAGGCAATGAAAGTCCAGATAGGGAACAGAAGGTCCTTGGAGTCTTTGGCAGCAAAATCAATCGAATGGCGAGAGGTATCAGGGAACTCAGTTGAAACAGGAATGCAGTCACGAACTTCAATGTGGAAGTGCTGGGTAGGGGGCAGGACTCCCTTATATGCAGGGCTGATCAGGGATGATGAAGGGCAGGTGTGGAACTAGGGCTAGGATGCCGGGAACATACAGAAGGTTTCAGGAACGTGCATTGTTCATGGTGCAGGGTAGCGTGAGTGACAGGGGTCAGAGCGTGGTGATCCTGACAGATAGGCGTCCTTCAAGTCCGCCAACCAGTCTCCTTGTCGAAGAATATCTTTTAACAGATGCAAACCTTCCATTTGGAAATGGTTGTAATTGACTGACAAATTCAACTCTTTCAGATTGAGGACGGGACGACTCCCCGCGCCCTTCTTGGGATCCAGAAATAGATTGCTCAAGAATTCTACGTCCTTCAGTGAGGACCGTTCTATGGCTCCTTTCCAAAGGAGATCTGCAATCTCTTCGTCCACCAGTGCTCCCTCCTCCGCGGTGAAAATCAACGGTGGGGGAAAGGAGCGCTGAACGGGTGCCGAGATGAAATCTATGACAAATCCTTGTATCGTGTGTAACACCCATGCATCTGACGTGACTTCCTGCCATCGTGGCAGACAAACGTCCTCCACTTGAACATTCAAATGGTGAATCAAAGTATGAAATACCTGGTGACCTGTATTGGAAATTGCGTCCTCGATAACCTCTGAAACCTCTGGCACACCAGGGATGAGAGCGTGAGGGGAAGAAGTTAGAGACTCTCGTCTCAGATTGGGAGGCGTCATAAGCCACGGAGCCTGTAAATTGGTGGGAGAAACCTGCCTTTGCACGGCCGACAGTGCAACCCCTGACCCTGCCGGCCCGTGCAAAAATCCCAGCGGTGAAAACCTTCTTTATTGAGGTAGTGACCTTTTCCATGGTCGTAAAAGCTCCAGTATATTCGGACATATCACACAGGAAACCAGGCCCAAATAGCATCCCTTGGGCTTTAGCCCCCAGCTCATTGTCCGCTACTGCCGCCGGTTGCGGATCCATTTTTAGTAATATACATTTACGCCGCTCTGTTGCAAGCGCAGTGTTGGTGTTGCCAACAAAACTAAGGGCTCTTTGAACCCAGCTGGTCACTTCATTTGGGTCAAGGGTAGCATCTGCCAATCTTGCCTGTTCGGCTACATCAAGGAGTTTAGTAAGCGGACCAACCGTGTTCAGCAACTTATCCTGGCAATTTTTAAACGCTAGATGAATGCCCCTTTTCTGGGACCAGCCTTTAGGCTCGACAAATTTTATAAATTTTTGGTCAATTTCCGGGGTCAAGCATGTTTTGCCTACAGTAGTAGG
The DNA here is from genome assembly GCA_009667805.1 of Leptobrachium leishanense. Lineage (NCBI taxonomy): Eukaryota > Metazoa > Chordata > Amphibia > Anura > Megophryidae > Leptobrachium > Leptobrachium leishanense. Next base: position 38,060,982 of record CM019071.1, on the reverse strand, counting down.
CCGGAGACACTCCACTCTCATTTTATTTCTTGTGGCCTTGTCTAGCGGCCTGCGCACTCGCGCATCTACTCAAGCCTCAACATGCGGGATGGGGGTCCACTCCGCCGAGCGAGGGTGAGCTAGGTCTTCTGGGGTGAACATAGGATTCCCCATCGGGTCGTAAATTGAAATAGAGGTATCAGACGTTTGACGGGGTTGAAAAGCAGTGTCTGCAAAATCATCATCTGAAGCTTAAACTTCTAAAGCATCCTCTCTGCTAACCTCCTCCTCAGAGATGGAGGGCTTGTCATGCCCGCAGGAGGTAGAAGGGTGATCTTGAGAATGAGAGGTATCAGATCGTTTGACACGTTTAGCAGAGTCTTACTCCACGTGATGGTTTTTTTGAGTGTGCTTTTTTGGCATTTGTGTCTCCACATGCGCCCTGCCCCCTAGCAACAGCAACACTAACAGCCGCGCGATACCTCAGAGAAAAATTACATCGGTAAAATTTTGATATTTAAAGTTCCGTGACTCCCCACCGCGATGAGAGAGGCGCAAAACCTTGTTAAAAACACTCCGGTTGCCTTGGTTAGAGCCAGAGGACCGGAAACGACCACCAATAAAATCAGAGAGAAACGGAAATATACTTATCTTTTCTCCAGCAGCAAGAAAAGAGGGAGAAAAGGTGGGAACTTGGATCTACTTCTAGACATTGGACTGACTCACTGGGGAAAGGGGGGGTTAGACTGTTCCATTGTTAGCAATATGTTTTGATTCTTTAAATGTTTATGTTATTTTCAAGATTTTTGCTTGCTGCTGTAATAAAAGCAAGAGAAGAGATTGCAATAGGAGCCTCTGAGTCCTTGTATTAAAATTGAATGCTACCACGGACATACTAATGTGCGGCAACACGGACATGAACACTGCGCTCGTCTGACCCGAGCCTTACTCTTTGTGTGACACAGTTATTGTTATTACAGTTGACCACTCGCTCCTCCTTCAAACTCTTCGTGATACATCCCTTCAAGGTTCTGTTCTTTCAAGTTTCTCTTCCTACCTATCCCAACAATCATTTAGTGTCTCATTTTCTGGAAGTACCTCCTCCCGGCAGCCTGTCTCTGTTGGGGGTCCCAAGGTTCAGTACTGGGTCCTCTTCTCTTTTCGATCTACACGGCCTCTCTAGGTAAACTGATCAGCTCCTTTGGATTCCAGCACCACCTATACGCTGAGACGCTCAAATACACCTCTCCTCCCCTGATCTCTCTCCAGCTCTCCTGGATCACTTGAACTCCGCGATCTCGCGAGAACGCGGCTGGCTGTTGGATCGATTCCAGGCAGACGGCCGCACTTGTAGGAGGAGGAAAAACACGCGGCCACCGGCAATGTGCGGCCAGCTAAATTGTTTCAGGCTCGGGAGAGGTGAGCTGGGGGCAAATATATCCATATGAGCTGGGGGCAAATATGTCCACGTATGAGCTGGGGGCAAGCATATCCATATGTGAGCTGGGGGCCATATATCCATGTGTGAGCTGGGGCCATATATCCTATGTGTGAGCTGGGGCAATATATCCTATGTGTGAGCTGGGGCCATATATCCTATGCATGAGCTGGGGCAATATATCCTATGTTTTAGCTGGGGCCATATATCTTATGTGTGAGCTGGGGTCATATATCCATGTGTAAACTGGACCCCAGAATATATCCATTTGTGAGCTGGGGCCATATATCCTATGTGTGAGCTGGGGCAATATATCCTATGTGTGAGCTGGGGCCATATATCCATGTGTGAGCTGGGGCCATATATCCATGTGTGAGCTGGGGCCATATATCCTATGTGTGAGCTGGGGCCATATATCCATGTGCAATCTGGGGCCATATATCCATGTGCGAGCTGGGGCAAATATATCCCTATGAGCTGGGGCCATATATCCATGTGTGAGCTGGGGCAAATATATACCTATGAGCTGGGGCCATATATCCATGTGTGAGCTGGGGGCAATATATTCATGTGTGAGCTGGGAACAATATATCCATGTGTGAGCTGGGGCAAATATATCCATATGAGCTGGGGGCAAATATATCCACGTGAGCTGGGGGCAAATATATCCATATAACCAGTGCTGGGTATATTATTTTGGGGGCCCAGTGCTGTGTATATAATTCTGGGGGTCCAGTGCTGGGTATATTATTTTGGGGGCCCAGTGCTGTGTATATAATTCTGTGGGTCCAGTTCTGGGTATATTATTTGGGGGGCCCAGTGCTGTGTATATAATTCTGGGGGGTCTGTGCCTGTGTATATAATTCTGGGGGCTCATTGCTGGGTATATTATTCTGGGGGCTCAGTGCTGTGTATATTATCCTGGGGGGGTCCATTGCTGTGCATATTATTCTGGGGGCTCAGTGCTGGGTATATTATTTTGGGGGCTCAGTGCTGTGTATATTATTCCGGGGGTCCATTGCTGTGTATATTATTCTGGGGGCTTAGTGCTGGGTATATTATTCTGGGGGTCCATTGCTGTGCACATTATTCTTGGGGCTCAGTGCTGTGTATATTATTCTAGGGGCTCAGTGCTGTGCATATTGTTCTGGGGGCTCAGTGCTGTGCACATTATTCTTGGGGCTCAGTGCTGGGTATATTATTCTGGGGTCCAGTGCTGTGCATATTATTCTGGGAGTCCAATGCCCATGTATATTATTCTGGGGGCTCAGTGCTGGGTATATTATTCTGGGGGCTCAGTGCTGTGCACATTATTCTTGGGGCTCAGTGCTGTGCAGATTATTCTTGGGGCTCAGTGCTGTGTAGATTATTCTAGGGGCTCAGTGCTGTGCATATTATTCTGGGGGGCTCAGTGCTGTGCCCATTATTCTTGGGGCTCAGTGCTGGGTATATTATTCTGGGGTCCAGTGCTGTGCATATTATTCTGGGGGTCCAATGCCTATGTATATTATACTGGGGGCTCAGTGCTGGGTATATTATTCTGGGGGCTCAGTGCTGTGCATATTATTCTGGGGGCTCAGTGCTGTGCATATTATTCTGGGGGTCCAGTGCTGTGTATATTATTCTGGGGGCTCAGTGCTGTGTATGTTATTCTGGGGGTCCAGTGCTGTGTATATTATTCTGGGGTTCAGTGCTGTGTATGTTATTCTGGGGGTCCAGTGCTGTGTATATTATTCTGGGGTTCAGTGCTGTGTATATAATTCTGGGGGCTCAGTGCTGTGTATATTATTCTGGGGGCTCAGTGCTGTGCATATTATTCTGGGGGTCCAGTGCTGTGTATATTATTCTGGGGTTCAGTGCTGTGTATATTATTCTGGGGGCTCAGTGCTGTGTATATTATTCTGGGGTCCAGTGCTGTGTATATAATTCTGGGGTTCAGTGCTGTGTATATTATTCTGGGGGCTCAGTGCTGTGTATATTATTCTGGGGGCTCAGTGCTGTGTATATTATTCTGGGGGCTCAGTGCTGTGTATATAATTCTGGGGGTTCAGTGCTGTGCATATTATTCTGGGGGTTCAGTGCTGTGCATATTATTCTAGGGGTCCAGTGCTGTGTATATTATTCTGGGGGCTCAGTGCTGTGTATATTATTCTGGGGGCTCAGTGCTGTGTATATAATTCTGGGGGTTCAGTGCTGTGCATATTATTCTGGGGGTCCAGTGCTGTGCATACTATTCTGGGGGTCCAGTGCTATGTATATAATTCTGGGGGTCCAGTGCTGTGTATATAATTCTGGGGGCTCAGTGCTGTGTATATAATTCTGAGGGTTCAGTGCTGTGTATATTATTCTGGGGGCTCAGTGCTGTGTATATAATTCTGGGGGTTCAGTGCTGTGCATATTATTCTGGGGGTCCAGTGCTGTGCATACTATTCTGGGGGTCCAGTGCTATGTATATAATTCTGGGGGTCCAGTGCTGTGTATATAATTCTGGGGGCTCAGTGCTGTGTATATAATTCTGGGGGTTCAGTGCTGTGTATATTATTCTGGGGGCTCAGTGCTGTGTATATAATTCTGGGGGTTCAGTGCTGTGCATATTATTCTGGGGGTCCAGTGCTGTGTATATTATTCTGGGGGCTCGGTGCAGGGTATATTATTCTGGGGGTCCAATGCCTGTGTATATATTTCGGGGGTGTCTGTGCCTGTGTATATAATTCTTGGGGGGTCTGTGCCTGGATATATATATATATATATTATATATAACGTGTTAGTCCAGTTGCCAAAATCATGAGTATACCTGTACGTATTGATACCTTTCACTGATCAGTATAGTTTCCAGACCTGAAGAGGAGAGGTTACACTCTTGAAAGCTTGTCTTTTTAAATGTAATGTTAATCCAATAAAAATGGTATCACCGGCACGTACTGCTATACTCGTGATATATATATTTTTTCTTCAGGTAATAGGGGTTGTGGAATTCGTGGGTGAGTTTCCTCGCTTTTTTCCCCAGGACTTGACCCCTCCTTTCAACTCAAAAACATCACCCGTGTCCGCCCCTTTCTGACACAAGATATAGAAAAAGTGCTGGTTCATGCTCTTGTCATTTCACGACTTGTTTACTGCAACTCGCTCCTTATTGGCCCCAAATCCCGTATCGCCCCTTTTCAATCCGTAATGAATGCAGGGGCCAGGCTTATTTTTCTCACCAGACGCACCACGTGTACCTCCCCACTCTGCCGGTCCCTCCATTGGCTTCCTGTACCTCTCCCCTCTGCCGGTCCCTCCATTGGCTTCCTGTACCTCCCCCCTCTGCCGGTCCCTCCATTGGCTTCCTGTACATTTCAGTATACAGTTTAAAATACTGACGCTCAAGTTCAAATCACTCAATAACTCAACCCCCTCCCTACATGTCTTCATTACTCCGGAAGCAAATCCCGTCTAGACAACTCTGGTCGGCGGGTGATCTCCACCTGCCATCTGTCTACACCTGCACGGCCAACTGTCGCCTCCAAGACTTCTCAAGGGCAGCTCCAATCCTGTGGAATGACTTGCCTCGCCCTATCAAACTCTCCCCTGACCTTCAGGCCTTCAAGATATCCCTCAAACCCATCTCTTCAGATTATTGTACCACATCACTGATGCAACTCATTCCTCTGCTCACCTACTCACACATGATGGAAGCTGCTTCTATGGCTCCACTGTTCCCAAACCACTGGCACTAATGATCCTGCCGTCCAGTAAAACTCCCCTTGTCTTCCTCAACACCCAATACCTCTAGATTTAAGCTCCTATAAGCAGGACCCTCTACACCTCTTGTTTCCATCATATGTTCGTTATCTATATCTCGTTCCCTCTAGTTATTGTAAAGCGCTGCAGAAACTGTTGGCGCCATATGTGATTAGAGTCCATGATGCTGGGGCGTGTCCTGACCTTCGACCAAGATGGCCGCGAATTGAATGAGCTCTCGAGTCCCCTCCGGCTTTTATCAGCTCCACGGTTTGCTGGCAGGACATGGTGCGCGGCAAAGGGAGGCTATACACCCCTAAAGCTCCCGCTCATCGCCCTACTCGGACATCAGGCTCTCTGGACCCGTTTCTTGTCCCTTCCCCGGCGGTCTCGACTCCCGAGGAGGGTCCTAAGATGGCGGACGGGCCCTCTTCCTCACCTCGTGTCCCGGATCATGCGGAGGTAACACGCCGCCTAGAATGGCTTATCTCCGCGCTCTCCACCAAGGCGGACCTGGCTGACATGATGGCCGATCTTAGAGAAAGCTTGAGCGGAGAGGTTCGGGAGATCCGATCGGAGGTCACGGCGCTGTCATCTCGGGTGAGTGTTTTGGAGGAGGACCGGCGTCGGCCCTCTTTGGAGTCCCACCCAACGGCCTTTTCTGAACTACAACGCCGTGTAGACGACCTCGATAACCGAGGTAGGAGGCATAATATTAGAATTCGCAGCCTCTCTGAATCCGACAGCCCGGAAAACCTACGTGCCCTTCTCACGGAACTGATTAACCAGGTGCTGGGTAGAGACATTGATTCCCCTATCCTTATTGACTGGGCTCATAGGGCCCTGCGACCTCGGCCTCCACCGACTGCTCCCCCCCGGGACGTTATATATGCCACCTCGCAGACTTCGCTCTTAAAGATGCCATAATGAAGAAGGCACGGTCATCAAGGCATTGGGATTTTCACCAACAACGACTTGAGCTCTACCAGGACTTATCACCCTTTACCTTGACAGCGAGACACTGTTTGCAGCCGGCAGGCCGATATTGCATATCGTTGGGGGTTCCCGTTTGCCCTTGTCGCCAAGAAGAACGGAATCTGTGTACTCCATTTGCTACCCTATGGACGTCCCGGCCTTTCTTGTGGACTTGGAGCTACCAGAGATGAGCGTTAAGAGTTGGGAGTCTGTGGCTCGACCGGATCATGGCCTACCTCGCCCACGCCGATCTCGATCCCGTAGACGTCGACGGATCTCTCAAGATGGTGATCCTGCTCAAGACCTTTCGCCTCATCACTCTCCGCTTTGTGAAATGGATGATCCTTCAACAAGCTCTGAAGTGCCCCCCTGTTTTTATGGCTTCGGCCTATCCTGGATACCTGATGGTATCCCCCCTCTCATGACCAGCCTATTTACAATTCAATCAATACCTACCTGAACCTGCGATGGTGTCTACACCTTGGCCTATTGATAGTCCCACCCTGCTCCATGTTTGTTTGTCTCTCCCCACCCCCCCCTTTTTTTTTCCTCTTTCCCGCGACCATAGGTGTTTGCCTGGAGTTCGTTTTCATGGACTTCCTCTAACTGACTTGCCTTACTAATTTTTCTAGCTTGCCCACTGATGACCTACGATGTTTGATTGATCCTTTGCACTATGCTTGTTGGGTCTCAGTGAGTTTTTTATGATCATTGGCGAATGCCTTGACTTAATTTTTGTGCAACTCCTCTGCTCGCTACAGCTCCCTAATATTTTTCTGGATTGCTTATGGGTGAACTACGACGTTTATTTCCTGGCATGTTATACCACGATTGCTTCCTACCGCAAATAGTTTTTTACCCGGCCCCTTAATTTTTTCTGGTTTGCCTACCTTTGTTCAATGGCACGTCATGACACACTTGATGATTATCACAAATTTTTTTGATCCAGCACTTTAATTTTTCTCGTTCACCAATGGGTGAACCGTGACGTTTGTTCAATGACATAGAAACATAGAAACATAGAAAGATGTCGGCAGATAAGAACCTTTCGGCCCATCTAGTCGCCCAATTACATGGATACTTTACCTGGATTTATCTTTTGTTTAGGATAGCCTTATGCCTATCCCATGCCTGCTTAAATTCAATTACTGTTTTGGCCTCTACCACTTCAACTGGAAGACTGTTCCATGTATCCACCACCCTCTCAGTAAAATAATGCTTCCTGATGTTACTTTTAAACCTTTGCCCCTCTAATCTAAGACTATGTCCTCTTGTTTTGCTACTTTGTTTCCTTTTAAATATACTCCCTTCCTCTACCTTGTGGATTCCCTTTACGTATTTAAATGTTTCTATCATATCTCCTCTGTCTCGTCTTTTTTCCAAGCTGTACAAGCATTCTGCCAGCATTTCCTGCTGCTCTATTACATTGACTACTTACCCTTAGACCCTCTGAAATAATGACCCCTAAATCCCTTTCCTCAGATGTTGAGGTTAGGACTGTAACAAATATTCTATATTCAGCCCTTGGGTTTTTACGCCCCAGGTGCAGTATCTTGCACTTATCCACATTAAAACTCAATTGCCACAACTCCCACCATTTTTTTAGTTTACCTAAATCATTTGTCATTTGGCTGATCCCTCCAGGAACGTCAACCCTGTTGCAAATCTTTGTGTCATCAGCAAAAAGACATACTTTTCCATTAATACCTTCTGCAATATCACTAATAAAAATATTAAAGAGAATGGGTCCAAGTACTGACCCCTGAGGTACCCCACTGGTAACAAGACCTTGCGCCGAATAAACTCCATTTACCACAATGGCACGCTTGAGGATTAACGCTACTTTGTCACGTAATCATTGACTATTGACTTGCATTACCTTTACGGCAGTTATTCACCTAGCTGGGTTCTTTAATCTCTCTGGTTTCCATATGGAGGAAATATGTTGTTTGTTCTTTGGCACGCCTAAATGTCCCTTTTTTTTTTCCGACAACTGACAAATGCCTTGAATTATCTTTTCAGACCATCAGTTCCCTAATTTTTCCGGTTTGTCCACAGATGAACTATGACGTTTACATTTATTTACCAGCCCTCTTAGTTCTGTAAACATATCTGTCTCGGGGCTTCTCCCCCTCGACCACTTGACACCGAGCGGACAGTGTTCTTACTGATGTTGGCCACTTGGTTGGGTGTGGTATCTTACCGTTTACGACCTAGATTGTTGATCTACAATATGATTTGTATAAGGTGGAAGGGTGGGATTCAGTCTTGCCGTGCGGTATTTCCGCACACTTCACAGCCATCTACAGTATACTAGATTTATTCATTGTTATTGTCTTTACACTGCGAGAATTATTTTGTTTTAAGGGGCTGGGGTTTTTCCTCACTTCTCCTCTCTTCTCATTTCCCCTCCCTCTTCCTCCTTTTCTCTCTCCCCTTCTTTCCCTTTCCTTTTCCCCTTTCCCCTCTTGATGGAGGGAGGCGATGGGTTTACAGATTGTCTAGTAATGCTCTACTTTGTTTAGGCTGGTTATGTTTTGGGTGGGAGGGGGAGGGGGGGTTTTTCAGTTGTGTGGGGTTTTTTTTGTGTCTTTTCCATGTCTCTCTGCTTTCTTTCCGCAGTCGGAGGGGACTTGTTTATGCTCGTTATTTGATGTTTTGATATTTAGTTTATAATATAATTTTTCATTGCCTTTATTGGTTTAGGTTTACTGTTTTTGGTCTAGAAGGATTCTTGGACCTTGTCTTTGCCGCCCACGAGGATCGGACGTCGATTTTCCTCAAGACGGTATTCAGCCCTTTTTCGGGCCTGAATAGCCTTTCTTGGTGACGTATTTCTCCTCATTTCCTTTACCTTTTCTTCTTTCTATCCCCTTTCTCTCTATCTTCTTTCTATCCCCTTTCTTCCCCTTGGGTTCTCTAACCCCCCTTTTTTTTTAATATTTATTTTGTGCTTGTTTTATTGAATCATGTCCTCGGTGCTGGGTTTCTCCCCAAAATCCCTACGTGTTCTTACGTACAACGTGAAAGGCCTTAATACACCTGAAAAACGCAGACGGCTCTTTAGAGAGCTCCGGGCGACACCGGACATCAGTTGTCCTCCTCCAGGAAACACATTTTAAATCAGGGGCATTTCCTACTCTACGGGATTCTGCTTATCCTGTAGGTTACTTTAGTGACCATTTTCGGAGTAAAAGTCGCGGAGTGGTGATTCTTTTTGCCAAGGATATTCCCATGATTCTGGATGATGTCCTTTCGGACAGAGAAAGTCGCTACTTATTTGTTAAATGCAAGATTGCCGATGTACAATACACCTTTACGTCTATCTACCTCCCTAACTCTAACCAACATCACTCTTTGGCTTCGATTTTCTGCCGTCTTACTACGTTTATATCTGGAACATTAATAGTTGCGGGTGACTTTAACGTCCCACTTGACCCGAGAGTGGATACCTCCTCCGGTCGCTCTTCGATCCTTCCGTGTGTACCGCGTCACATCCGCCGCTCCTTAGACAGTTTACAACTTGTTGATGTTTGGAGGACGTTTCATGCCAGTGAACGGGACTATACCTTTTACTCCTCGGTATATGCCACCTACTCGAGACTTGACTATTTATTTGTTCAGCACCGTTCGATACTCAATGTGGAAGATTCCGTCATTCAGGGCCAAACTTGGTCGGACCATTGCCCGCTTTGACAACACTTTCTTCCCCTTTATCCCACCCTTCGGAAAGACAATGGCGCCTTATTATGTCTTTGCTGCAAGATCCCACCTTTCTTTCAGAAATAGAATCATCCATCGGCACTTATTTTTCTGATAACGACACCTCAGATGTGTCATTCCCCACACTTTGGGAAGCCCATAAGGTAGTTCTGCAAGGGGTCTTCATTAGCAAAGCCACTGCGCTTAAAAAAGAAAGGTCTGAGAAGCTTCGCACCCTCTTTTCGGCTTTTTCGGACATTAGGGATCTTGAACTCGCTCACCACTCTTCTGTGCTGGCCTCAGATTACACCGTTCTCCTGGCTAAACGACGGGAACTTAATGACCTCCACAATGCTGACATTCGCTTTGCAGCGCAGAAGCTAAATGTTACTTTGCCCTTAAAGAAAATAAGTCGGGTAGACTGTTGGCCCGACTTCTACGTAAGAGACGAACGTGGCGTATATAGCCAAACTTAAGCTCCCTACTGGAGAATACTCTCCTCGTCCGGATTGGATACTCGAAGAATTTCGACGTTTTTACGAAGGGCTTTATCATCTGGACGATGCCTCAGGGACACCTTCTTCCAAAACCGAAATTGACACTTACCTTGATGGTAAACTCTCTCGCACTTTGCCCTCGGGGGCTTCCGACACTCTGGACGAGCCGATCACTGCAGAAGAGATTCGAAGGGTTATTGTTGCCCTCAAGAACGGCAAATTCCCGGGACCGGACTGGTTACCGGCAGAATATTATAAAACTTTCTCGACAACGCTGCTTCCCCGATTGGTCTCCCTCTTCGCTTTTCTGGGAGATGGAGGGAAATTCCACCCGCATACTCTTACAGCTACCATCTCGGTCATTCCCAAACCGGGAAAAGACGAGGCTGATGTCCGTAGCTACCGTCCCATCTCTCTTTTAAATACGGACATTAAGATATTAGCAAAAATCATGGCTAATCGACTCGCACCCCTTTTACCCTCATTGATCCATTCGGATCAAGTGGGTTTTATCCCCAGCCGTGATGCCAGGGATGCCACTACCCGAGTTTTAAGCGTTTTGGGTTTGGTGAAACTATCTGGCACTGGCCTTCTCCTGTTGTCTACAGATGCGGAGAAGGCCTTTGATAGAGTCCGATGGAGCTTCCTGTTTTCGGTACTGGAGCGCATTGGCATTGGCAGCTCCCACATTAGTTGGATTGAGGCGCTCTACTGCAACCCTACGGCTCGTGTACGCACTAATGGTGCTATGTCACATAGTTTTGAAGTCCGAAATGGGACTCGTCAGGGTTGCCCTCTGTCCCCGCTCTTATTCGCCCTTGCCCTCGAACCATTACTAGAAGCTATCCATCTCAACACTGACATTAAGGGTGTCCATGGTCGCTCTTTGGAACATAAAGTCTCGGCTTATGCCGACGACTTGTTGTTCTTTATCACGAGCCCTGATGCCTCTCTCCCAGCAATCGAACAAACACTTGAAGATTATGGGCAGTTAGCTGGGTACCGGATTAATCAAGACAAGTCCGAGTTTTTGAGCATCTCTTTACGCTCTTCTTATGTCGCTTCAGTCCGAAGGCGGTATCCATACCACTACTGCCATGACAAAATTAAATATCTGGGCGTTTGACTGACCTCTTCCTCTAGAAAAATGTTTGAACATAATTTTTTGGAAATCCTTGAATCTTTCCGAGCTGATCTCGCAGAATGGACTGGTAAGATGCTCTCTTGGTTTGGCAGGATCGCTACACTCAAAATAAACGTTATGCCACGACTGCTTTATTTGTTTAATACCTTACTGATTGTTGTACCGCTATCGTTTTTTACCACCCTCCATAAGGAATTGCTGCGTTTTTGTTTGGCCTCAAGGACGCCCTCGAGTGAGTTTCGCGGTGCTCTGCCGTCCCAAGTCTCAGGGGGGCTGGCACTCCCTGACCTGCGCCGATACTTCATGTAACATGGTGAAATTACCTGACTGCACCTCAACTAACCATGCCCATATCTAAAGCAATCCACCGGCTTTGGCCGCACAAACCACCAACCGGCTTCCTGCGACATGGTATGACTCCATATGGGAACCCACGGGCGGTCTTGAAATGACTGGCGGAATCACCACTTCATTAGCCCCTATCCGTGGTCAATGCTGCTCTCTGACGAAGTGACCTTTTCGACTCGGTAAACAGGCAGTAACCTAAAAGCAGGGTGGGTAGGGTGGGAAAAAAACAAAGGTTAGACTGATTTCATCTGTCCTTTGCTTACCCTTTTCTATTACCCCTGCCCCTCCCCTTTCTGTTATCTGCCCCCGAGACCCAATCCCAGCGATAATCCTGAAACAAAAGGGGAACCATTGTAACTCCTGCCAACTTTCTACTCTTTTCTTTAAACAGGGAAAATGCTTAAGCTTCTTCGCTCCCAATCAGTCTCTCATCAGTACTAAGCATTTTACCCTTATTTCTCTTCCACCATTACCTTTCTCTTAAGTTACCTTTACTTCCCTTCAACCCCTCAAACCATCCCCCCTGCCCCCGCTCTCCCCATAAATAAAAACACACAACAAAAGTATTGGCGGTTTGAAAAGGTCACGTCTTTTATTTTTAATCAAAGGCCAAAAATCATTGCCTTTGTGGCAGAATTATCAGCGATCCTCGCTTTCTTGGAATAGGTAACACCAGATAACACTGGTACCATAGATCCAGCCAGATAACACTGGCAACCGCAATGAACCACCAGCATTGCCCAGAAATAGCGGCCGGCCCCACGTGGCTAAGCTAGCGCGACCACACGCAGCTCTCTTTATAGCAGATAGCAGGCCGGGAGGATCTTCAAACCAGGAGGCTACCTGTGTTTGGCCGCACAAACCACCACACAGACCCCCAGATCCTCCCCCTCTATCGCCTCTCCATGTGCCAGGGCCGCATATTTCACCGCCACCAAAAATGAGGACCCTCTTTTTCCGCCACCAATAAAAGACAGTGAAAATACCTTTTCACTTACCTTACATAAGGGTCTTTATCAGCCCTTCGATGTTGCCCCCGAAAAGGTTGTTCCTCGCCTTGGACAAATGGACCCCGTCATTCTAAAACAATTCCTCCTGCATTGTCACTATGTTCTGATGCTCCAAAACCTTTCCTCCCATCTCCAGCATAATCTTTTTCGCTGCCTGGTTTAGCTTCTTTCTCCCGATGTATCCTGCACCCTGCAGTTCCTCCACACTAATATAGCAATTACGTTAGACCACACTATCTGAACATCTGGCCATTCCTTCCTGAACCACCTAAGTGTTTCCCGGACCCTATTCTGCAAATCTATCGTTGTCATAGCCCCTATGTCATTACCCCCTAAATGCACTATCATTATATCTGGCTTCCCCCACCTTCTCCTAGATTCCTGTGCTACCCCTAAAAACTGCGCCCACCCCATACCCCTCCTTCCTATCCACCTAATGCCCGCTTTAGTGAGGCTGAACCCTAGGTTCACTCCCATCGTTGTGCCCACAGCGTGAACAGCCGCCCAGTGCACATAGGAGTGTCCCAGGATCCATACTCTCTTCGCCCGCTCTGAAAGAAAAAACCCAAAAAACAGAATATTAACGCTCAAACACATACCAACTTTTTATCGCGACTGTACATTGAATCAGGGTTATATACCAACCCCGCTTATTCACAACCCTCGCTTCTCTAACTTAGTAAATTATGAAATACCAGCTAGCCTGCTAAGACCGGTGCCCTTTAAACAAATTCCCTTTCCCCATCGCTGTTTAATCCTAACTGCTCGCGATCTGCCAGAGAAATGAAGGTTTATTAATTTTATTTTTTCCCCAAAAAACAGAATATCTCCTATGTCGTTACCCCCTAAATGCACTATCATTATATCTGGCTTCCCCCACCTTCTCCTAGATTGAATATAGAATATTTGATACAGTCCTAACCTCAACATCTGAGGGTTGGGATTTAGGGGTTATTATTGCAGAGGATCTAAGGGTAAGTAGTCAATGTAATAGAGCAGCAGGAAATGCTGGCAGAATGCTTGGTTGTGTAGGGAGAGGTATTAGCAGTAGGAAAAGGGAAGTGCTCATGCCACTGTACAGAGCACTGGTGAGACCTCACTTGGAGTACTGTGTGCAGTACTGGAGACCGTATCTCCAGAAGGATATAGACATCTTAGAGAGAGTTCAGAGAAGGGCTACTAAAATGGTGTATGGCTTGAAGGAGAAAAGTTACCAGGAAAGGCTTAATGATCTTAACATGTATAGCTTGGAAAAAAGACGAGATAGATGAGATATGATAGAAACATTTAAATACGTAAAGGGAATCCACAAGGTAGAGGAAGGGAGTATATTTAAAATGAAACAAAGTAGCAAAGCAAGAGGACATAGTTTTAGATTAAAGGGGGCAAAGGTTTAAAAGTAACATCAGGAAACATTATTTCACTGAGCGGGTGGTGGATACATGGAACAGCCTTCCAGCAGAAGTGGTAGAGGCTAAAACAGTGATTGAATTTAAACAGGCATGGGATAGGCATAAGGCTATCCTAAACAAATGATAAATCCAGGTAAAGTATCCATTTAATTGGGCAGACTAGATGGGCTGAAAGGTTCTTATCTGCCGACATTTTCTATGTTTCTTTCCATCCCAGCAACGTTACAGCCTTTTCCACAGCCGCTTTGAATTGCAACCTGGACAAAATTGGTTCCATCCTCATGCCTCAAAAAAAACATATGGCCGTTTGCAGGAGCCGCCTCCAAATAACATTTTACATAACACCGGGCATACCTCCACTTAACCTCTGTATTACGCTCCAGTCTTTGTGTAATATACCCCCCTCTAAGTAATGGATTCCTTTTGTTTTCACATGCTTCTGTCAGCCCCTCGCCCCCCCAGCAACCAAGGTCGCCCAGCTCATGGTTATCTGATGCATTGTTCCTAGCTGGATGTGATTACATTGTCTCTGCACCTTTCCTCTCTGTGTGTGTGTCCCTTGCACAATGTAAATCAATGTAGTCTCCATTTTGAGTTGGGCCATAAGCAGTACTTCTGCGGAATACTGACTTCAAGGGGAGCAGTCTGCCCGTGGACAGGAACCCCTACGTTACAGCCTCGTTCCTCGAATGCCCTCTGGGTTAAGCTAAATGGGGACTTCTCTAAAGGACCAGCCATTCTACCTAACAGCACCTCCTTCCCCCACTTTTCTCTCAATATTTCTGGCAGTTCATATGCTGATTTCAACTGCTTTACTTTCCTACCCCCCTTCGCTTCACCCCTAATCAGTATCTTGAAGCCTTCCATAAAAACCCTTACTCCATTCTCCTTATCCTCCATTTTAAGGCTCGCCAGCCCTGGAATCCTTTACCAAGTCTTTAACCCACGTCTTTAACCCACGTCTACCAATGAAACGGTTTCTTGCTTAGTATATTAATCTATAGGCCCGAAGTTAAGTCAACCTACCCAAAATAGTGAAACAGCATTTGCTAACATACAAAATCACTGTTTAGTTGATAAGCCTCTTCAGAAATTATAACAGACACATTTAGATGTGTATTTGGTTAGTAATTGTTATATTCATAAATCTGGCAGAAACCATATGGATTAATTTAGTTGCGCAAATGTAAGTTTAAACAGATTATACAGTTACTGCTGCCGCACTTCCTCATTGACAGCAGACCATGTGACTTTTTGAGGTTTAAGATGGCTGCCAGCCATGCGGTCACTGATTACCTATGTTTATAAGATCATACAGACTATATACAAATAATAAGGTTTGATCAAGTATTACAAAGTGAAGCAAATATCAACGAGCATATTCTAGCTAAAATGCAAATCACTATAACGGGTAAATTAGTGCGTATTTAACCAAATAGATTACACACACACACATACAGTATAATGTCAAAATAGTGACAAATTCACAGAATTAATACACTTAATACTTATCCACTCCCAGGCTTTCTTATGATGATGGTACGAGTGGGAAAGATGAGGGAGTTGTTGCTCATGTTTCCTCCATTTCGGAGATAAGTCTCCCTCAATAAAGACAAAGTTAGCGTTCTGAAATAATTATTTACTCACACTGTAGCAAGTGCGCAAAAAAGATTGTACATTACTGCTGTGTCACTTCAAAAATTGCCTCAATTAGTATAGTGAACTTAAATACAGTATACAAATGAGTTTATTCATCAACTTATTGCTTAGCTCTTGGAGTTACTTTATTTAGACAACCCCCCTCCCTTCCAGAATACATTACAGATAACAACAGGCTCCAGCCACTGGACAATAGAAAAGCTCCAGTCACTGGACAATAGAAATAACAGTCATCACAATGGAATGTTTACCCATGCTTCTCTAAACAGTGTGCTTAGGGAAACCCAGGATGTTAGAGTGCAAGCTCTTGAGCAAGGGGCCTCTCCTACTGTTTAATGAGTGCAAAATATAACAACTTATAATTGTAACATACAGATACACACTTTGACAACAGCATAGCACATCACACAACACTCTACACTATATACAGAGACAATAAACTGTAAAGCAAAATACTTGCAAATAAACATTGGGGTGGCCGTTTTATCACAGGTTGCTTTGTATGCTTCCGGCCTGTTCAGTACAAAAATGACTGCAGCTCATTAAAATATATCGATTTTGCAGTGCTATTTGGTGCTAAAACACCCACTATTCATGTGTGTGATTCTTAAAATTGACCGTCAGTCATTTACTAGAGTGAGCACTTTAACTATAAAGGCACAGCAATCCTCAGACAGACACAGGCAAAGTTACTGAACCCAAATGCACCAAATAACATACAAAACAACAAATCACTGAATTCTGGCCGAGTTATACCAGAACCATTAACCTATTCATAATTACTATCACGCAGATACTACACAAAATTAACAAGGGAATACAGTATTGCAAAGTGTAACGAATATCAAAAGCATCTACTAAATAAAACCTGCAAATCACTACATTGAAAAACCTGCACCTATTTATCCAAGTAATAATAGAACTAGGAATATATATATTTAGCAGACTATAATAATAGGGAATATATAACAGATTGATACAGCCAGTAATACTTATCCAGTCGTTGGTTTTCATATGATGATGGTAAAATGGAGTTGGCTGTCCAAAAAGACAAAGGTTAGACTGATTTTATCTGTCCTTTGCTTACCCTTTTCTATTACCCCTGGCCCGCCCCTTTCTGTTATCTGCCCCCGAGACCCAATCCCAGCGATAATCCTGAAACAAAAGGGGAACCATTGTAACTCCTCCCAAATTTCTACTCTTTTCTTTAAACAGGGAACATGCTTAAGCCTCTTCGTTCACAGTCAGTCTCTCATCAGTACTTGTGGTGAATGACTGAATGGATTCTGCCTGTGTGTTACCTCATATTGTTTCCCCTGGGAAACAGGAAGTTATGGTGGAACAATTTCCTGCTCCGTCATCCAGGTGTAGTAAAACTTGGAAAATATCAGTGGGAATACACTGCAAAGAGATTCCCTCCTAATGAATTGATAGAGGGCAATGATTATACCCGCACATATATTTACCAAAGATTTATGTTTTGGATAAAGCTGTGCTGTGTTTGCAGGTGTTCGATTTCCATGAGAGCAGAGAAGCTGTATAGATTCAAAGAACAAAAGGATAAACAATAACGACAATAAAGGTTATTCACTAACCTCCGGACTGGCCCCAAATTGCACTGGACGGTGCAATTTCGGGCCAATTTGTCTATTCACTAAGCTGTCAATTCGACAAATACAGGCAAATTGACAACAAAAATATGGTACAATTCGCCACAGTTCAACGCAATTTGACGGCACCGAAATTGCCTCATAGAGACTATCATGTCTTCTATTCACCGACTCCGAACTGCACCGAAGTGTTGGCGAAATGACCTGATTTTTTTGGTTCTTCAGTTCGATAGAATTCAATGTAAAAATGTAATAACCTTCTAAGGGCTCTATTACATTCTTCACGCAAAAATGCATGATAAACGTGTGCCAAGCGTTAAACGTTAACACGCGTAAATTAACGCTGGTATTACAATCCTCGCGCATTATTTCATTCTTCAAAAAATAACGCATGTAAAAAAGACACGCAAAAACGTTGCTCGCGTTAACGTTGCGCGCAGAAATCAGTGTGCGGACTGTTTTTTCACGCGATTCAGCCAATCCGAATTAAGAAGCACAATTATCTCATGTTAAATTTTTGCGCCTGTCAAAGTAAATCTGCGCATATACGCTGCAGCAATAATAAAAACACGCACAACCTCTCCTTTTTATTGTTTGGGTATGAGTAGAATGTGTAACTATACTGTGCTGTATTTTTTTTTTCGTGCTGGTGTTTTTCGTTTCGGCCAGAACGTTCAGATTTGCCATTAACACCAGCTTTTAAAAGACGTTAAAATTATGAGCGCAAAGGCTGTGCGTTAAATCCTGCGCATAGATTGTAATACCATCCGCGAACCAGTGCACAAACGCATTTGCACTCACGATGTTAAGTATAGGTTGCGCGCAGTACATTACGCTCACGCAGGGTTCACGCAGGTTCACCCGATGTAGACGTTAACGTGCATTTTTTGCGCGGACATTGTAATACGACGTTATGCACAAAGGGTTTTGCCCCTCGCGTTAATGCGTTTTTGCGCACGCGTTAAAGTTTGCGTGAAGGATGTAATAGAGCCCTTAGTCTTTTTCTTTTAAAAAAAAGACCGTTTATTCTTGTAATTTTCAGCAAATAAAGCATATAATTATGATCAATGGAGACCCACACACGAAGTACGTCCGCACCGAACTGCGGACGCATAACAGGCACGGCAAGCGGACGCAGGTTAGGCAAGAACGTAAAACCGCTAGAACGGACGCACAAAGTGCGCTGCGTCCGCAACGTCCGCATAACTTTGTGTGTGAGTGATGGAACGTGGTCAGACGGACTGCATTTATACGTCCAGCATTTACACGTCCAGCATTTATACGTCCAGCATTTATACGCCCAGCATTTACACCTCCAGCATTTATACGTCCAGCATTTACACGTCCAGCATTTACACGTCCAGCATTTACACGCCCAACATTTACACGTCCAGCATTTGTACGTCCAGCATTTGCACGCCCAGCATTTACACGCCCAGCATTTATACGCCCTGCATTTACACGCCCAGCATTTACACACCCTGCATTTACACGCCCAACATTTACACACCCAGCATTTATACATCCAGCATTTTTGACGGACAAAATGTTTTTCATGTTAATTTATTTTCCATCTACATCTGTCAAAAAATCGTCAGTCACAAAAACGGCCTGTGTGGCCACTACCTTGTCGTCAGTCAGAAAGTATGTCCATTGTGCATGGACGGACATTCCGCACAGAATGCGCTCGTCTGACCCTACCCTTATTCCTCCTCATTCACCATATTCTACCGTATTCCTCCACGCTCCTCCATATCCCTGAATATCTCATCATATTCCTCCATGCCTGTTATCCCTCAATGTTTCCCAATGTTCCCCCGTATCCCTCCATGTTCCCCCGTATCTCTCCATGTTCCCCGTATCCCTTCATGTTCCCCCGCATCCCTCCATGTTCCCCCGTATCCCTCCATGTTCCCCCATATCCCTCCATGTTCCCCCGTATCCCTCCATGCCTGTTATCCCTCAATGTTTCCCAATGTTCCCCGTATCCCTCCATGTTCCCCCGTATCCCTCCATGTTCCCCCATATCCCTCCATGTAGCCCCGTATCCCTCCATGTTCCACCGCATCCCTCCATGTTCCACCGCATCCCTCCATGTTTTCTCCCCGTTATCCCTCCATGTTCCTCCCTCATCCCTTCCATGTTCCTCCGTATACCTCCATGTTCCCCCGTATCCCTCCATGTTCCCCCGTATCCCTCCATGTTCCCCCGCATCCCTCCATGTTCCTCCGTATCCCTCCATGTTCCTCCGTATCCCTCCATGTTCCTCCGTATCCCTCCATGTTCCTCCGTATCCCTCCATGTTCCTCCGTATCCCTCCATGTTCCCCCGTATCCCTCCATGTTCCACCGCATCCCTCCATTTTCCACCGTATCCCTCCATGTTCCCCCGTATCCCTCCATGTTTCCTCCACATTCTCCATGTTTCCTCTTTTTTTCGTATGGTTCCCCTCCGTATCCCCCAGTTCCCCGTATCCCTCCATGTTCCCCGGTAAACCTCCATGTTCCCCCGTATCCCTCCATGTTCCCCGGTATACCTCCATGTTCCCCCGCATCCCTCCATGTTCCCCCGCATGCCTCCATGTTCTCCCATATCCCTCCATGTTCCACCGCATCCCTCCATGTTCCACCGCATCCCTCCATGTTCCACCCCCTCCCATGTTCTCCCGTATCCCTCCATGTTCCCCCGTATCCCTCCATGTTCCCCCGCATCCCTCCATGTTCCTCCGTATCCCTCCATGTTCCCCCGTATCCCTCCATGTTCCCCCGCATCCCTCCATTTTCCACCGTATCCCTCCATGTTCCCCCGTATCCCTCCATGTTCCCCCGTATCCCTCCATGTTCCCCCGCATCCCTCCATGTTCCCCCGCATCCCTCTATGTGCCCCCGTATCCCTCCATGCCTGTTATCCCTCAATGTTTCCCAATGTTCCTATCCCTCCATGTTCCCCCGATCCCTCCATGTTCCCCGTATCCCTCAATGTCCCCCGTATCCCTCCATGTTCCACCACATCCCTCCATGTTCCCCGCATCCCTCCATGTCCCTCCCTCGTATCCCTCCATGTTCCCCCGTATCCCTCCATGTTCCCCCGTATCCCTCCCATGTTCCCCGTATCCCTCCATGTTCCCCCGTATCCCTCCATGTTCCACCACATCCCTCCATGTTCCCCCGTATCCCTCCATGCCTGTTAACCCTCAATGTTCCCCCATATCCCGTATCTTGGGTAGACTAGATGGGCCGAAAGGTTCTTATCTGCCGACATTTTTCTTTGTTTCGACATTTTTCTATATTCCTCCATGTTCCCCCGCATTCCTCCATGTTCCCCTGTATCCCTCCATGTTCCCCCGTATCCCTCCATGTTCCACCGCATCCCTCCATGTTCCACCGGAATCCCTCCATGTTCCCCCGTATCCCTCCATGTTCCCCCGTATCCCTCCATGTTCCCCTGTATCCCTCCATGTTCCCCCGTATCCCTCCCATGTTCCCCCGTATCCCTCCCATGTTCCACCGCATCCCTCCATATTCTCCCGCATCCCTCCACGTTCTCCCGTATCCCTCCACGTTCCCCCGTATCCCTCCATGTTCCCCCGCATCCTCCATGTTTCTCCGTATCCCTCCATGTTCCCCGTATCCCTCCATGTTCCCCCGCATCCCTCCATGTTCCACAGCATCCCTCCATGTTCCACCGCATCCCTCCACGTTCTCCCGCATCCCTCCACTTCCACCGTATCCCTCCATGTTCCCCCACATCCCTCCATGTTCCACCGCATCCCTCCATGTTACACCTCATCCCTCCATGTTCCCCCGTATCCCTCCATGTTCCCCCGCATCCCTCCATGTTCCCCGGTATCCCTCCATGTTCCCCCACATCCCTCCATATTCCACCGCATCCCTCCATGTTCCCCCGCATCCCTCCATGTTCCCCCGCATCCCTCCATGTTCCTCCGTATCCCTCCATGTTCCCCCGCATCCCTCCATGTTCCCCCGCATCCCTCCATGTTACACCGCTTCCCTCCATGTTCCCCCGTATCCCTCCATGTTCTCCCATATCCCTCCATGTTCTCCCGTATCCCTCCATGTTCCCCTGCATCCCTCCATGTTCCCCCGTATCCCTCCATGTTCCACCGCATCCCTCCATGTTCCCCGTATCCCTCCATGTTCCCCCGTATCTCTCCATGTTCCCCCGTATCCCTCCATGTTCCCCCGTATTCCTCCATGTTCCACCGGATCCCTCCATGTTCCACTGTATCCCTCCATGTTCCCCCTTATTCCTCCATGTTCCCCCGTATCCCTCCATGTTCCACCGCATCCCTCCATGTTCCCCCGCATCGCTCCATGTTCCCCTGCATCCCTCTATGTTCCCCCCGCATCCCTCCATGTTCCCCCGTATCCCTCCATGTTTCACCGCATCCCTCCATGTTCCCCCGCATCCCTCCATGTTCCCCCGCTTCCTTCCATGTTCTACCGCATCCCTCCATGTTCCCCCGCATCCCTCCTCCCTCCATGTTCCCCCACATCCCTCCATGTTTCTCCGCATCCCTCCATGTTTCTCCGTATCCCTCCATGTTCCCCCGCATCCCTCCATGTTCCCCCGCATCCCTCCATGTTTCTCCGTATTCTTTTCTTAATCACGATAAACTGCTCAATAAGTCTGAATTTTTTGACGCTCTACGGAATTGCCAGTTCAGTGGTTTTCTCCTTACGGCTCACGGGAAACTATTTCCTAAATCAGTATAAATGTTGCTCACCTTTAAACCAGTCTTCAGTCACTTAACCCAGAATCCTCTGAGTGGCTCGACTTGCCGCCCACCCAGCACTTTCTGTTCTCTTTCAGGTTCTCTTTCCCATTCTTCATCCTCATCGTCTTCGTCTGCCTCTCGGGAAGATGCAGATGGTCGGGAAGATGTTGTGCCTGTAAGTCAATAAATGTACAATCTGCTAACAACCATTATTCAGTAAGCGCGGTGTTTGTCATAAAGACTTCCATGACCAACAGCAGCAGGAGAATCTCCAATGATGAAGACCACCCAACACGTCGTGATAAAGCCATTACACCACCCAACACCTCATGTAATAAAGCCATTACACCACCCAACACCTCGTAATAAAGCCATTACACCACCCAATACGTCATGTGATAAAGCCATTACACCACCCAACACGTCATGTGATAAAGCCATTACACCACCCAACACGTCATGTGATAAAGCCATTACACCACCCAACACCTCATGTAATAAAGCCATTACACCACCCAACACCTCGTAATAAAGCCATTACACCACCCAATACGTCATGTGATAAAGCCATTACACCACCCAATACGTCATGTGATAAAGCCATTACACCACCCAACACGTCATGTGATAAAGCCATTACACCACCCAACACGTTATGTGATAAAGCCATTACACCATCCAACAAATCATGCAATAAAGCCATTACACCACCGAACACCTCATGTAATAGAGCCATTACACTACCCAACACGTCATGTGATAAAACCATTACACCACCCAACACCTCATGTAATAAAGCCATTACACCACCCAATACGTCATGTGATAAAGCCATTACACCACCCAACACGTCATGTGATAAAGCCATTACACCACCCAACACGTCATGTGATAAAGCCATTACACCACCCAACACATGTGATAAAGCCATTACACCATCCAACAAATCATGTAATAAAGCCAATACACCGTCCAACACCATGTAATAAAGCCAATACACCATCCCAACACCTCATGTAATAAAGACAATACACCATCCACCACCTCATGTAATAAAGCCAATACACCATCCAACACCTCATGTAATAAAGCCAATACACCATCCAACACCTCATGTAATAAAGCCAATACACCATCCAACACCCCATGTGATAAAGTCATTACAGCACCCAACACCTCATGTGATAAAGCCATTACACCACCCAACACCTCATGTAATAAAGCCATTACACTAACCAACGCCTCATGTAATATAGCCATTACACCACCCAACACCATGTAATAAAGCCAATACACCATCCAACACGTCATGTAATAAAGCCATTACACCACCCAACACCTCATGTAATAAAGCCAATACACCACCCAACACCTCATGTAATAAAGACAATACACCATCCAACACCTCATGTAATAAAGACAATACACCATCCAACACCATGTAATAAAGCCATTAAACCACCCGACACCTCATGTAATATAGCCATTACACCACCCAACACCATGTAATAAAGCCAATACACCATCCAACACGTCATGTGATAAAGCCATTACACCACCCAACAAGTCATGTGATAAAGACTTTACACCATCCAACAAATCATGTAATAAAGCCAATACACCATCTAACACATGTAATAAAGCCAATACACCATCCAACACCTCATGTAATAAAGCCAATACACCATCCAACACCATGTAAAAAAGCCAATACACCATCCGACAACATGTAATAAAGCCAATACACCATCCACCACCTCATGTAATAAAGCCAATACAGCACCCAACACCTCATGTGATAAAGCCATTACACCACCCAACACCTCATGTAATAAAGCCAATACACCACCCAACACCTCATGTAATAAAGACAATACACCATCCAACACCTCATGTAATAAAGACAATACACCATCCAACACCATGTAATAAAGCCATTACACCACCCAACACCTCATGTAATATAGCCATTACACCACCCAACACCATGTAATAAAGCCAATACACCATCCAACACGTCATGTGATAAAGCCATTACACCACCCAACAAGTCATGTGATAAAGCCTTTACACCATCCAACAAATCATGTAATAAAGCCAATACACCATCTAACACATGTAATAAAGCCAATACACCATCCAACACCTCATGTAATAAAGCCAATACACCATCCAACACCATGTAAAAAAGCCAATACACCATCCGACAACATGTAATAAAGCCAATACACCATCCACCACCTCATGTAATAAAGCCAATACAGCACCCAACACCTCATGTGATAAAGCCATTACACCACCCAACACCTCATGTAATAAAGCCATTACACCACCCAACACGTCATGAGATAAAGCCATTACACCATTCAACAAATCATGTAATAAAGCCAATACACCATCCAACACCATGTAATAAAGCCAATACACCATCCAACATCATGTAATAAAGCCAATACACCATCCAACACCTCATGTAATAAAGCCAATACACCATCCAACATCATGTAATAAAGCCAATACACCATCCACCACCTCATGTAATAAAGCCAATACACCATCCAACACCTCATGTAATAAAGCCAATACACCATCCAACACCTCATGTGATAAAGTCATTACAGCATCCAACACCTCATGTGATAAAGCCATTACACCATCCAACAAATCATGTAATAAAGCCAATACACCATCCAACACCTCATGTAATAAAGCCAAAACACCATCCAACACCTCATGTAATAAAGCCAATACACCATCCAACATCATGTAATAAAGCCAATACACCATCCAACAAATCATGTAATAAAGCCAAAACACCATCCAACACAATGTAATAAAGCCAATACACCATCCAACACAATGTAATAAAGCCAATACACCATCCAACACCATGTAATAAAGCCAATACACCATTCAACATCATGTAATAAAGCCAATACACCATCCAACACCTCATGTAATAAAGCCAATACACCATCCAACACCTCATGTAATAAAGCCAATACACCACCCAACACCTCATGTAATAAAGCCAATACACCATCCAACATCATGTAATAAAGCCAATACACCACCCAACACCTCATGTAATAAAGCCAATACACCATCCAACATCATGTAATAAAGCCAATACACCATCCAACACCTCATGTAATAATTGCTCTCCATAATTCACCATTCTTTGGTTCATGTATGTACTTCGCTCTCCCCGTATGGTTATATCCAGGTACCCACAGACAGCGAGTCATCTTCTAATAGTCGAAAAGAGATGTTACCAAAACACATCACCATTGTTACCAGCGAGTCCTCATCCAGCTGCTACGTGAGATCTCCGGCCTCTGAAGAGTTTGGCTTCAGCACTGGCCCGTCAGTCAGTCCCAGCGCACAGGTACGTGGTCACCGGACATTCAATCCATGGCTAATGCCTCAGGCACAGTCCCCCCATGTTGTCATGTGTGCTCGTACATGTCCTCATGTCTCCAGGTACCAGATCACAGGCTCTTAGAGATGTGTATAATGTGATTCCTGATGCCGTGTTCCTCTCTCCCGTAGCATGTAATAGTATCTAGAGGCACCAGGTCCCCGGCCTATTCTTCCTCGTAGATGGGCATGAAGTACATTGTCTGAGCTCTAAACGTCCTTGGAGACCTTTAGTCTGAGCACAACCTAAGCATTTTATGGCGAGACGCACTAATGGATAAGGTTTGCGTCTGCTGTTTTCCATTTGCGACTCACTTTTAACATCTTTACTACAACAGAGTCGCTTTGCCAGAAGCTCGAGTCGCAATCTGATAACACCAGTCACGCTAAGCGCTGCCTTGCTCCCAGCTCCCGGAGTCCATAGGACTCCATGGAGAAGGAGGAGATCTCGTGCAAGCTCTGCATGAGATCCAGCTAGGGCGGCGGAGGGATACGTGGAGGAACACTAGGAACTGTTTGTTCCCAGTGTTCCTATAGACGCGGAGCGAGGCAGTTGTGTTCTCTCCACCGAGGGATGTGAGGTGAGTATGGGATTTTTAGGTGGATCTAGGTGTTATGTGATTCTGCTGAAGTGAAATTCCTTAACACCAGTGTCTGAAAAATGTTATTCAAACCTGAAATACGTCAGGTGCAGATAGGGAGTGAGCTGCTTGTAATGGCTCATCCTCCATCTACTGAGGCCACATTAGCACCTCCCATACAAAGTATAGAGAGTATCGGAGACGTTAATGTACTGTAACCTGGAGCTACATCCGGGATGCAAGCTCGGGTTGGGTCTTTGTTGGAATTGGATGGGTAAAAACAAACAGAGCTCGAGCTGTTACCCTGTACATTACGCTGTATGTTTTGCTGTATATTACGTTGTATGTTTTGCTGTATATTACGCTGTGCGTTTTGCTGTATATTACGTTGTACATTTCGCTGTATATTACGCTGTGCGTTTTGCTGTATATTACGCTGTGCGTTTTGCTGTATATTACGTTGTACATTTCGCTGTATATTACGCTGTGCGTTTTGCTGTATATTACGTTGTACATTTCGCTGTATATTACGCTGTGCGTTTTGCTGTATATTACTCTGTGCGTTTTGCTGTATTTTACGCTGTGCGTTTTGCTGTATATTACTCTGTGTGTTTTGCTGTATATTACGCTGTGTGTTTTGCTGTATATTACGCTGTGCGTTTTGCTGTATATTACGCTGTATGTTTTGCTGTATATTACGCTGTGCGTTTTGCTGTATATTACGTTGTACGTTTTGCTGTATATTACGCTTTGTGTTTTGCTATACAGTTGTGTTCAAAATTATTCAACCCCCAATGCTGTAAAGGGTTTTAGGGAATTTAGTGACATTTGTAATTGTATTCAGAATGAAATCCTACAAGGACTTTTTAAAGAACCATATGCAACTAAAATGACATCAATTGGTTTTGTAATACAGTAGTAAATGTTTCTTTTGTGAATTCTTCATTGACACAATTATTCAACCCCTTAAAGACTACCACTCTGAAGAACAGAGGTTCATTCAAGTGTTTTCAATCAGGTATTGAAAACACCTGTGGATGTCACGGAGCAGCAATAAAGCATAATAAGCACCAATTAGGCAGCTTTAAAATGACTGTGATACTCAGCTCCTTCTAGACATTTACTGGTGTGGTTACAACATGGTGAAGTCAAGAGAATGGTCCAGGAAAACAAGAGAAGAGGTGATTACTCTTCACAGGAAGGGCAATGGCTATAAGAAGATTGCAAAGATGTTAAACATACCAAGAGAGACCATAGGAAGCATCATTCGCAAATTCAAGGCAAAGGGCACTGTTGAAACGCTACCTGGTCGTGCAGAAAGAAGATGCTGACTTCGACTGCTGTGCGCTACCTGAAGCGTAGAGTGGAGAAAAGTCCCCGTGTGACTGCTGAGGAACTGAGAAAAGATTTGTCAGGTGTGGGTACTGAAGTTTCAGCTCAGACAATACGGCACAAACTGCGTAATGAAGGCCTCCATGCCAGAACTCCCAGGCGCACCCCCTTGCTGTCTCCAAAGAATAAGAAGAGTCGACTGCAGTATGCCAAAAGTCATGTGGACAAACCACAGAAGTTTTGGGATAGTGTTCTGTGGACTGATGAAACAAAATTAGAACTGTTTGGGCCCATGGATCAACGCTATGTTTGGAGGAGGAAGAACAAGGCCTATGAAGAAAAGAACACCTTGCCTACTGTGAAGCATGGCGGGGGGTCAATCATGCTTTGAGGCTGTTTTGCTTCTGCAGGTACAGGGAAGCTTCAGCGTGTGCAAGGTACCATGAATTCTCTTCAGTACCAGGAGATATTGGATGACAATGTGATGCAGTCCGTCACAAACCTGTGGCTTGGGAGACGTTGGACCTTTCAACAGGACAATGATCCCAAGCATACCTCCAAGTCCACTAGAGCATGGTTGCAGATTAAAGGCTGGAACATTTTGGAGTGGCCATCGCCTCTGGTGGGACTTAAAGAAAGCCGTTGCAGTGCGCAAGCCTAAGAATGTGACTGAACTGGAGGCTTTTGCCCATGACGAATGGGCGAAGATACCCGTAGATGGCTGCAAGACACTTGTGTCAAGCTATGCTTCACGTTTAAAAGCTGTTATAACTGTAAAAGGATGTTGTACTAAGTACTAAGATTGAATGTCACTTGGGGGTTGAATAAAACTGATAATGATGTGAGCACAGAAAAGACATTTGTGCTTATTTCATTATAAATGTTATGTTATATTTGTCTGACCTACACGTGCCTCTTTGATTTAATTGTAAGCAAGATGACTGAATGATCAAAATCAATGTCAAACTGGCCAAAACACTCAATTTCAGTGGGGGTTGAATAATTTTGAACACAACTGTATATTACGCTGTGCGTTTTGCTGTATATTATGCTGTGCATTTTGCTGTATATTACGCTGTGCGTTTTGCTGTATATTATGCTGTGCATTTTGCTGTATATTACGCTGTGCGTTTTGCTGTATTTTACGCTGTGTGTTTTGCTGTATTTTACGCTGTGTGTTTTGCTGTATTTTACGCTGTGTGTTTTGCTGTATATTACGCTGTGCGCTTTGCTGTATATTATGCTGTGCGTTTTGCTGTATATTGCGCTTTGCGTTTTGCTGTATATTACGCTGTGCATTTTAAGAATGTCAGGCTGTGCGTTTTTCTGTGCGTTTTGCTGTATGTTACACTGTACCTTTTGCTGTATATTACGCTGTGTGTTATGCTTTATGTTATGCTGTGTGTTTTGCTATGCACTTTGGTGTACGTTACCCTGTACATTACGCTGTACTTTTTGCTGTGCGTTTTGCTGTATGTTACACTGTACCTTTTGCTGTGCATTTTGGTATATGTTACGCTGTACCTTTTGCTATATGTTACACTGTACATTTTGCTGTGCGTTTTGGTGTATATTTGCTGTATGTTACACTGTACGTTTTGCTGTGTGCTTTGGTGTATGTTACGCTGTAGCTAGTGCTGTATGTTACGCTGTAGCTTTTGCTGTGCGTTTTGGTATATGTTAGGCTAGGGTCAGACGAACACAGTATTAAAGTGCGTTTAGCCGCACTTAATCACAGCCGCGCTAGCAGCAAATGACATCCAATGCCGGGCAGCATACGAAGAACGGCCGCACGAAAGTGGCAAACAAATGCATTT
The DNA here is from genome assembly GCA_009667805.1 of Leptobrachium leishanense. NCBI lineage: Eukaryota > Metazoa > Chordata > Amphibia > Anura > Megophryidae > Leptobrachium > Leptobrachium leishanense. Next base: position 38,031,597 of record CM019071.1, on the reverse strand, counting down.
TTTCGAGAACTTCAAACCGCTAGTACAGACGTACAGAGTGCGCTGCGTCCGCTAGCGCCATGTGTGCGTGATTAGGAGACGTCAGACGCTGCTAATGTCCGGCCAACATAACGTCCAGACGCAAAAAGTGTTTTATTGATGATCCGTACAAAATCACGGACGAAAATGTGCATCGTATGACCGCTATCGCGTATTCCGTGAAAAAATACATCCATTCGTTCGAACGCACTTTTTCACGAACAACGCAAAAAATGCGTTAGTCTGACCCTAGCCTTACATTGTGCGTTTTGCTGTATGTTACACTGTACCTTTTGCTGTGTGTTACGCTGTGTGTTTTGCTGTGCGTTTTGGTGTATGCTAAGCTGTACAGTGTATGTTATGCTGTACCTTTCGCTGTGTGTGTTCTGGTGTATGTTACGCTGTAGCTTTTGCTGTATGGTAATCAATGAACTGGAGGCAATGATGGCAGCTGAAAAAGTAGATTTAGTGGCGGTTACTGAGACATGGTTCAGTGAGAAAAATAACTGGGACATAACAATACCGGGGTACTCTTTATATAGAAAAGACAGAGAAGGTAGGAAAGGAGGAGGAGTGGCCCTGTATGTGAAAAACAACATAAAAACGAACCAAATAAAAGTGAGCGAGGTGAACATAGAGTCAGTTTGGGTTACGTTAACATTTGGCAATCATACAGTAGCTCGTGTAGGTGTGATCTATAGACCCCCTGGACAAGTAGAAGAGCTAGATAATCTGCTGCTTGAGGAAATAGCCAAAATGACAATGAAGGGGGAAGTTATTATCATGGGGGACTTTAATCTTCCTGATGTGAACTGAAAAACCAAAACAGCTGGGTGCACCAGGAGTACAAATATTCTAAACTCCCTACTGGGATTATCTCTAACACAAGTAGTTGAGGAGCCGACCCGTAAAGAGGCCATATTGGATTTAATACTCACAAATGGAGGTTTGGTATCAGACATTGTTGTAGGTGAAAACTTGGGATCTAATGATCACCAGTCAGTGTGGTTTAATATAAGAACAGGGATGGAGCCGCACCACACAAAAACAAAGGTTTTAGACTTTAAAAAAAACTGATTTTTCTAAAATTATATTTTGTGTGAATGAGTCATTATCAGACTGGAGGATTTTAACCACTTGGCTGCTATGGACGCGCTCAGCGCGTCCAGCCAAGTGGTTCTCCTGTGCTACGGACGCGCTCAGCGCGTCCGAGCACAGGAGGCAGCAATCCGCCGGATTCCGGCGGATTGCTGCGCCCCCCCGGTGCGGGCTGACATCCAAGATGTCAGCCCGTCAATCCGGGAGCCCGGCGGGGACATTAGATGTCATTGCGGCGACGCGATGACATCTAATACAGGCGCCCCCCCCCGCATGTGCGGAGGAGGCGCCTGAAAGGGAGGGGGGGGAGGTCCTTCGGACCTCTCTCCCTCCCGATCGCCGGGGAGTAGCGAGTTAAAACAGACACCGCTTGGAAGGGCACAGCCTGCCCTTCCAAACGGTGGCTGTCATTAACCCCAGGGGAGCCGGATCACGAATCGGCGCTGAAAAGCGCCGGTTCGTGATCCTTTCCCGGAGCTGGCCGACATCTTGGATGTCGGCCAAGCCTCTGGGAACTCCCCCTGAGGACTGGCGTCATCGTGCTATGCACGATGATGCCAGTCCTGGAGTTAACCCCTAGCTGCCACCAACGGTGGAGATAGAGGGTTCCAATGAACCCCCTATCTCCCGATCCGTGGCAGCTAGGGGTTAATGTTTGGTACTGTTGGATCGGCCAGAGCATGGCCGTTCCAACGATACCAAACACCACTGTGAAAAAAGTTTTTTTAAAAAAATAAAAATAAAAAATAAAAAAATATTTTAAAAAAATTCTAAAAAAAAAACCAAACAAGTTTTTTTTTTTTTGTTTGTTTTGTTAATGCAGCAATATTGTTCCCATTTCAATTATAATGTGAACAATGATGCTGCACTAACGATTTTTGTATGCGGTGCGTTTGTTAAAAATCGCGTAATTTTCCCCAAAAAAAAAATGTAACGAGACCCCATCTCTAATTTTTTTAACAAGCGCACCCCATACAAAATATAACCGCAATTGCTCGCATGTTAAAATGTGAAAAAAAACACTATACACGTTGTAAATTATTGAAAATTCATATTTTATTGCATATATTGTTATAATATACAGACAGGTCATGAGATATACATATAATAATGACATATTATGAATCTGCCGAGTCTGACGGAAAGAACGATATATAATATGTCTGGGTCATATACTAAAATAAGCCTTCAAAACACGTTTAAACATGATGGGCAAAACAGGTAAAAATGACCTCAGCACAGAGGCGGGAAAAGCCTCAGCAGCGAAAGGGTTAAAGGGAGTCCAGGAGGAATGGGATTATTTAAAGGAGGCATTATTGAAGGCCACAGGCAATTGCATTCGGCTTGTTAGCAAAAACAAAAAAGGGAAGAAACCAATGTGGCACTCTACAGAAGTGGCCAAAATAGTGAAGAACAAAAAGACAGCATTCAATAATTATAAAAAAACTCAGGGTGAAGAAGATAGGCAAACCTATAAGATTGTTCAGTCTTTGCAGAAGAAAAGGAAGGAAAGGGACCTCAGGAGGAAACACTAACGAGACATTTACATATGAGTTTACAGAGGAGGAGGTTCTACAGCAGCTGTCTAAAGTAAAGACAAATAAGTCAATGGGGCCTGATGGGATCCACCCTAAATTATTAAAAGAGCTCAGTGGTGTAATAGCAAAACCGTTAACAGATTTATTTAACCAATCCTTGTTAACGGGAGTCGTCCCAGAAGACTGGAAATTAGCAAATGTTGTGCCCATTCACAAGAAGGGTAGTAGGGAGGAATCGGGGAACTATAGGCTAGTTAGTTTTACGTCAGTAGTGGGGAAATTAATGGAAACCATGTTAAAGGAAAGGATTGTTGAACATCTAAAAACACATAGATTATAGGATCAGAAACAACATGGGTTTACCTCAGGGAGATCATGCCAAACTAATCTTATTGACTTTTTTGATTGGGTAACAAAAATAATAGACACAGGTGGTGCAGTAGACATTGCTTATTTAGATTTCAGTAAGGCTTTTGATACTGTTCCGCATAGAAGGCTTATCAATAAATTGCAATCTTTGAGCTTGGATTCCAATATTGTTGAATGGATTAGGCAGTGGCTGAGTGACAGGCAACAGAGGGTTGTGGTAAATGGAGTTTATTCGGCACAAGGTCTTGTTACCAGTGGGGTACCTCAGGGGTCAGTACTTGGACCCATTCTCTTTAATATTTTTATTAGTGATATTGCAGAAGGTATTAATGGTAAAGTATGTCTTTTTGCTGATGACACAAAGATTTGCAACAGGGTTGACGTTCCTGGAGGGATCAGCCAAATGACAAATGATTTAGGTAAACTAAAAAAATGGTGGGAGCTGTGACAATTGAGTTTTAATGTGGATAAGTGCAAGATAATGCACCTGGGACGTAAAAACCCAAGGGCTGAATATAGAATATTTGATACAGTCCTAACCTCAACATCTGAGGGTTGGGATTTAGGGGTTATTATTTCAGAGGATCTAAGGGTAAGTAGTCAATGTAATAGAGCAGCAGGAAATGCTGGCAGAATGCTTGGAAATGCTGGCAGAATGCTTGGGTGTGTAGGGAGAGGTATTAGCAGTAGGAAAAGGGAAGTGCTCATGCCACTGTACAGAGCACTGGTGAGACCTCACTTGGAGTACTGTGTGCAGTACTGGAGACCGTATCTCCAGACGGATATAGACATCTTAGAGAGAGTTCAGAGAAGGGCTACTAAAATGGTGTACGGCTTGAAGGAGAAAAGTTACCAGGAAAGGCTTAATGATCTTAACATGTACAGCTTGGAAAAAAGACGAGACAGAGGAGATATGATAGAAACATTTAAATACGTAAAGGGAATCCACAAGGTAGAGGAAGGGAGTATATTTAAAAGGAAACAAAGTAGCAAAACAAGAGGACATACAGGGTTATTCAAAGAGATTCGAAAAGTCACCGCACGTTCGGTGACTTTTCGTTCTTTTCAATTCGGCTCCTTTTGCCGATCCCATTTCGGTGACCCTGCGATGTATTCAGCAAACACCACAGGGTCGCCGAATTGCAGGGAAAAGCTGCCGCAAACCCGACGAAAACGAACCGCAAAACCCAGCGAATGCACGCCGAAAACCCTCAAAAAATCTGGATTAACCTGCCGAAAACCACAGAAAAACCCGACCAGGAGCCGATCAGCCTCCGACACTGCAGAAGAGGCAGTGAATAAATTAGGAAAACCGTTTGTATGAATGTTTGCAAAGAAACTACTGAGTGAAAATGTCTGAAATTTACACAGGAGGTCCAGGGAATAATAATAAAGAGGGCTGTTACAGAAAAAATAAGTGGACTTAAATTTTTTTTCAAAAAAATGCTTAACATATCCTAAAAAATCTATAAATAAAGAGACTCTTTACTGCAGAATTTTATAATGAACGGTTTATTAGTTATTGAATTAAAACGGGAATATTTTTAACATTGAAGCCTATGGGATTCTCCTGAATAAATTTGCTGCATGAAACCACCGAATGGCAGAGCATTTCGGGAACCTTTCACTGCTGGTTTGTGTTCTCTGAATAGACTAAGAATTATACCCCTATTCTCTTCTTACAACTTCTCCCATGTAAGTTACCTTCTTAATACCAACTAACCCCCCCCCTCCCTTTTCCCGTAAATGAAAACACAACAAAGTATTGGCATTTTGAAAAGGTCACGTCTTTTATTACTTAAGGCCAAATTCTTTGCCTCTAGGGCAGAATTATTATTATCGATCCTCGTATGCCAAATACGCTACACCAGATAACACTGGCAGCCAGATAACACTGGCAACTGCAATGCACCACAAGCATTGCCCAGAAATAGCGCCCCACGTGGCTAAGCAGGATGACCACACGTCTGCTCAGGGTATTTTTATGGCAGATAGCAGGCCGAGAGGATCTGCAAACCAGGAAGGCACCTGAGCCTGGCCGTATGAAACCACAACTCACCCCGTACCCTGCAGACCCTCCCCCCACGTGCCAGGCCGCCTATTTCACTGCTCATCCCTAACCTAAACCATGTCCATCTTAAAGCGCAATCCCCCAGCTGTGGCCGTTCAAACCACCAGCTGGCTTCCTGCCACATGGTAAAGTACCCAATTTAAGCGCAATCCACCCAGTTGTGGCCGTAAAAAAACACCAACTTGCTTCAAGCTACTTGGGATACTATCTGATCGATAATAATTGCTCTAAACCATGCTTTTAATCAAAGAACAATCCCCCAACCCTGGCCGTTTAAAAACCACAGGCTGGCTTTATGTAACATGGTGTATAACTTGATGGAATAGGTAGACTAACCATGTCCATATTTAGACAATCCCCCAGACGTGGCCGTATAAACCATGAACCGGGTTCATGCAACATGGCATATTTCCATATGGGAAACCACAGGCGGTCTTGAATGAGTGGTGAAATCACCACTGCATTGCCCCTATCCGTGGCGCTTCTGATGCGTGACCTTTCCATTGTTGTAGAGAACCAGCATCTATGAAAGAGAAACAAACAGGGTGGGTTGGGTGGGAGTAAAAGAAAATTAACTGCAATACACACACTGCCCCCACGCCTTGTCTTTTATACCCCCCCTTCCCCCTCCCTCCCATTGTTCCTCTCCCTATTGCATCCAATCACAAATCGGCCATGCTTCAGCTCATTAAGCAAAAAAGCCCCCATGCCTGATCCCATAGAACAAAGGGAACTCCCTCCCTTTCACTCTTGTGTAATACAGGGATAATTCTTAAACCTTGCTCAATCCTAATTAGTCTCTCTCTCGAACGAAGCATTGCTTCTCTATGGGGATTCACTGCCCTCGAACAGGGACCGAACAGGCACCGTATGTTCAGGCAATTCGCTAGGATTTGGCGAATTGCCTGCTCTCTGGATAGCCGAATGGCCAAGAAAGGTAACCGAACGCTGATTTTCAGCGTTCGGTTACCTTTCTCAAGCAATTCGGAGCTCTTTGAATAGCACTGTTTGTCTTAGATTAGAGGGGCAAAGGTTTAAAAGTAACATCAGGAAGCATTATTTTACTGAGAGGGTGGTGGATACATGGAACAGCCTTCCAGTAGAAGTGGTAGAAGCCAAAACAGTGATTGAATTTAAGCAAGCATGGGATAGGCATAAGGCTATCCTAAACAAAAGATAAATCCAGGTAAAGTATCCATGTAATTGGGCAGACTAGATGGGCCGAAAGGGACTTATCTGCCGACATTTTCTATGTTTCTGTGTGTTTTGCTGTGCATTTTGCTGTATGTTACGCTGTGTGTTTTGGTGTTTGTTACGCTGTTCCTTTTGCTGTGTGTTTTGTATGTTACGTTGTACCTTTTGCTTTGTGTTTTGGTGTACCTTTTGCTGTGCGTTTTGTATGTTACGCTGTGTGTTTTGGTGTATGTTACGCTGTACCTTTTGCTTTGTGTTTTGGTGTATGTTACGCTGTACGTTTTGCTGTGCATTTTGGTGTATGTTACGCTGTACCTTTTGCTGTGTATTTTGTATGTTACGCTATACCTTTTGCTATGCATTTTGCTGTATGTTACGCGGTGTGTTTTGGTTATGTTACGCTGTACCTTTTGCTGTGAGTTTTGGTGTATGTTACACTGTACCTTTTGCTGTGCGTTTTGCTGTATGTTACACTGTACCTTTTGCTGTGCGTTTTGGTGTATGTTACGCTGTACCTTTTGCTGTGTGTTTTGTATGTTACGGTGTGTGTTTTGGTTATGTTACGCAGTACCTTTTGCTGTGTGTTTTGGTGTATGTTACGCTGTACCTTTTTCTGTACGTTTTGGTGTATGTTACGCTGTTCCTTTTGCTGTGTGTTTTAGTGTACGTTTTGCTGTGCGTTTTGGTGTATGTTACGCTGTACGTTTTGCTGTGCATTTTGGTGTATGTTACACTGTACCTTTTGCTGTGCATTTTGGTGTATGTTACGCTGTACCTTTTGCTGTGTGTTTTGGTGTATGTTACGCTGTACCTTTTGCTGTACATTTTGCTGTATGTTACGCTGTACTTTTGCTGTGCGTTTTGGTGTATGTTACGCTGTACCTTTTGCTGTATGTTACGCTGTACCTTTTGCTGTGCGTTTTGGTGTAGGTTACGCTGTACCTTTTGCTGTGTGTTTTGGTGTATGTTACGCTGTACTTTTTGCTGTATGTTACGCTGTACCTTTTGTTGTGCGTTTTGCTGTATGTTACGCTGTACCTTTTTCTGTGTGTTTTGCTTTATGTTATGCTGTACCTTTTTCTGTGTGTTTTGCTGTAAGTTACGCTGTACCTTTTTCTGTGTGTTTTGCTGTATGTTACACTGTACCTTTTTCTGTGTGTTTTGCTTTACGTTACGCTGTACCTTTTTCTGTGTGTTTTTCTGTATGTTACGCTGTACCTTTTTCTGTGTGTTTTGCTGTACGTTACGCTGTACCTTTTTCTGTGTTTTGCTGTATGTCACACTGTACCCATTTCTGTGTTTTGCTGTATGTTACGCTGTACCTTTTTCTGTGTGTTTTGCTGTACCTTTTGCTGTGTGTTTTGTTGTACGTTACGCTGTGTGTTTTGCTGCATGTTACGCTGTACGTTTGGCTGTACACTTTGCTGTATGTTACGCTGTACTTTTTGTTGTGCGTTTTGGTGTATGTTACGCTGTACCTTTTGCTGTATGTTACGCTGTACCTTTTGCTGTGTGTTTTGGTGTATGTTACGCTGTACCTTTTGCTGTATGTTACGCTGTACTTTTTGCTGTATGTTACGCTGTACTTTTTGCTGTGCGTTTTGCTGTATGTTACGCTGTACTTTTTTTCTGTGTGTTTTGCTTTATGTTTTGCTGTACCTTTTTCTGTGTGTTTTGCTGTACGTTACGCTGAACTTTTTTTTCTGTGTGTTTTGCTGTATGTTACGCTGTACCTTTTTCTGTGTGTTTTGCTGTATGTTACGTTACGCTGTACTTTTTGCTGTACGTTACAATGTACCTTTTTCTGTGTGTTTTGCTGTACGTTACGCTGTACTTTTTTTTCTGTGTGTTTTGCTGTATGTTACGCTGTACCTTTTTCTGTGTGTTTTGCTGTATGTTACGCTGTACCTTTTTCTGTGTTTTGCTGTATGTTACGCTGTACCTTTTTCTGTGTTTTGCTGTATGTTACGCTGTACCTTTTGCCGTGTGTTTTGGTGTATGTTACGCTGTACCTTTTTCTGTGTGTTTTGGTGTATGTTACTTTGTACCTTTTGCTGTGCGTTTTGGTGTATGTTATGCTGTACCTTTTTCTGTGTGTTTTGGTGTATGTTACGCTGTACCTTTTGCTGTGCGTTTTGGTGTATGTTACGCTGTACCTTTTGCTGTGTGTTTTGCTGTACCTTTTGCTGTGTGTTTTGTTGTACGTTACGCTGTGTGTTTTGCTGTATGTTACGCTGTACCTTTTGCTGTGCGTTTTGGTGTATGTTACGCTCAGTGGCGTCACTAGGGTTGATGTCACCCGGTGCGGTAACTCATGGTGTCACCCCCCGAGTTTTACGGGTTTTTTTTTTGGTTTTTTTACAACTCTTACTCATAAATCATTACTCCCATTTAACACTGAAAGCTCATAATACACGGCGCACATTACTGTGAGGTTTATTGCTGTGGAGCTCTCTCATATACTCACACACAAATTTTGGTGAACTGCCAGCAAGTACGGTGCCTGTTCGACGGCAGTGAAAGTCCCCATAGAGAAGTAATGGTAAATCTGTTCAGAGACATCGAACAGCAGAGAAATGCCCTGATGTTCAGTGGTTTCATTAGACAGGTTTAATCAGACGAACACCATCAGGGCTATTCAGAGAGAGGTGAAAACCTTGAGAATTGCCAGGAGAATGAACAATCTAGACCAAATAGCCAATTTGGAAAGTGAGATAAATGGGAGAAATTTTCTGGTTTGACTATTTTGCTCTAGAATTTTCAATTCTACAGTCATTCTCAAGGTTTTCACCTCTCTCTGAATAACCCTGCATAGGTTTCAATGTTAAAAATATTCCTGTTTTTACCCAATATCTAATAAAACGTTTATTCCATTAATCTGTAGTAAAAAGTCTCTTTATTTGTTGATTTATTTTTCTTAGTATCTAATAGGCATTTTTAAAAACAAAATATTTATTTTTTCTTTCTAATAGTGTTTTTTTTCTGTAACAGCCCTTTTTATTATCATTCAGAGGATCTTATATGTTAATTCCAGACATTTTCGTTCAGTAGTTTTTTTGAAAACAGCTGGTGACGGGTTCGCGGTGGCATTCGGTGGCACTTCAGGGACCCTGCCATGAATTCACCTGGGAAATTTGATTCCCCAAAGTGCCTGCGTCATTTCGGTGCTCTGTGAATATCCCCTTTAGTGGTGATTTTTTTGCTGCCCCCTGGAAAGTGCCAGCCTATTCCTTGCCTACCCAGGGCATTCTTGAAAATGAGAGAATTCTCCATGTATCCTTCCTGGTAAAATAGTTTTGTGTAATTTTTTTTTTTTCTAGGGTGTCACCCTAGGGGTGGTGCCACCCGGTGCGGGCCGCCCCCCCCCCCTAGCGACGCTAGTGGTTACGCTGTACCTTTTTCTGTTTTGCTGTGTGTTACGCTGTACCTTTTGCTGTGTGTTTTGTTGTACGTTATGCTGTGTGTTTGGCTGTATGTTACGCTGTACCTTTTGCTGTGTGTTTTGTTGTACGTTATGCTGTGTGTTTGGCTGTATGTTACGCTGTACCTTTTGCTGTGTGTTTTGTTGTACGTTATGCTGTGTGTTTGGCTGTATGTTACGCTGTACCTTTTGCTGTGTGTTTTGTTGTACGTTATGCTGTGTTTTGCTGTATGTTACGCTGTACCTTTTGCTGTGTGTTTTGTTGTACGTTATGCTGTGTGTTTTGCTGTATGTTACGCTGTACCTTTTGCTGTGTGTTTTGTTGTACCTTATGCTGTGTTTTGCTGTATGTTTGTTACGCTGTACCTTTTGCTGTGTGTTTTGTTGTAAGTTACGCTGTACCTTTTGCTGTGTGTTTTGTTGTACGTTATGCTGTGTGTTTTGCTGTATGTTACGCTGTACCTTTTGCTGTGTGTTTTGTTGTACCTTATGCTGTGTTTTGCTGTATGTTTGTTACGCTGTACCTTTTGCTGTGTGTTTTGCTGTATGTTACGCTGTACCTTTTGCTGTAGGGCTTGCGCACTGTGTGTAAGGGCCAGCTTGTGATCCGGTCTCTTATCTGTTTTGTGCTGCTTGCATAATTGTGATGTTTTTATTGTAGGCGCAGCCTTTGCAACGCTTGTCCTTCCATGATGAAGAGGAGCTGGAGAGCATAAACCCCTGCAAAGACCTCTGGGTGTCCAAGGGATATGAAGATTACCGCCGTGCAGCCCTGCAGCGACCGGAGCAGCCCAAGTCTGACCTACGTGTCCACTTCCAAAAAGCCAGTGGAAGCAAAACCAAGGACCGCCACTTCCCTGGAGCAACAGCAACCGCAGAGAGTGAGGGGCCCCTGAAGGACCCCAGAGGTTCCCCTTCTTGCAGGATCCACAGCACACCTTCTCCCAAATCTAAGGAGCACACTCACATGGTGGGCGAGGAGGACACAGCCACGGCTCGATGCGTGTACTGCAGGGACGTCTTTAGCAGTGAGGAGAATGGCCGGGGTCAATGCCAGGATGCTCCAGACCCCATAAGCCGCTGTGTCTACCAGTTCTCCTGCATGTGGTGTGCCGAGAGCCTCCTGTACCACTGCATGTCAGACTCAGAAGGTGAATATTCAGACCCTTGCTCCTGCGACCCCGGGCATCCCCATTTCTGTGTGCGTTGGGCTGCCCTAGTGGCCTTATCCCTTGTGGTTCCCTGCATGTGCTGTTACCTTCCACTGCAGGCCTGCCACTGGTGCGGAGAACATTGCGGCTGCTGCGGCGGCAAACACAAAGCCGTGCGGTGAGAGGAGGAGGGCGGGGAGGGATGTGATCAGCCAATGGCCTCCCAAACTTCACCACCTGCTCACCTGGCAGCAGATTTTGCCTCAATCTTTGTGAACGTGCAGGTGGTGAGACTGCTTTCCGAAATATCTGTGTTCGCAGAGGATGCCGAGCAGTGGTGACTATAGGAACAATATTTAGGGGGGGCACATAGGATACCACAGTCAAAACTGGGGGGGCACATAGGATACCACAGTCAAAACTGGGGGGGCACTAATAATTTTCACCACTAAATCATACCACTGAATAAAACTAAGGGCTCTATCACCTGGTGTGAGCTAAAACAACATCACTAAAGGAAAACTTTAGTGCGAGTCGCTAAAAGGTAGTGCCTGACGACCTACTAACAGATCACCTTGTCCGCGGTAGTCCATGAACAAGGTCGTTTAGCGCACGCTAGGGAAACTAATGCGGTTGTGTACAGGATAGAGCTGTTTTTTTTCTAGTGCAGAGTGCTGGGCCATACCTATCCCCTGTTCTCACAAGATTGAATATGAACATATCTAGTGAATAACCTCTCACCCCTGCATTATTAAAATCCTCCACGGTGGCCGCATCATCCATGTTTTGATGCACACATATATTAAGGCTGATGGGCATTGCATGATAAATGCCTCCCAGCAGCATGTAGAATCCTTACACTGCATTTAATAGATCCAAAAGGAAGGCCAGGTGAGCGACACAAATTTCCCTGCTGCAGCATATAAAAAATACATGTTTCAGGGCAAGACTTATTGATGTGTCCCTTTAAACATGGTCCACACGGTCACCCTAATAATCAACCGCTTCCATACTATGAATAACCCCCAGCATAAAATGTTTAAAATTAGGCAATATATTAGAATTAGGATATATGTGGATAAAGGATACATTTATAATAGAGCCGACTGCAGCAGCAACATTGCTGACCAGATCCATTACTATGGCGTATGGGGCCAAGAGAACACCTGTGCTGCATTCCTTTACATTGCCTATTAATTGCCTGTTAATTTTGGACGAGGACCTGTTCTTTTGGAGTTAGCACCAGGGTTGAGCAGTAGGTAAAAGGTTGCAATTAGCTTCCCTCAAAAAATTAGCGCTGGCACCAAGTGATCTGTTAGCTGCAAAAGTGCTAGAGATCTCTAGTGTTCCCCATGTTACATATAGGACGCGGAAAGTACAGTAAGCTCGCGGTACAAATCGCTAATAGCAACGCGCTAAGTGATTTTTCCTGTTTGTAGCGGGAAGCAAACAATCTGTTGGTCAGGCGCTAGACTCGATTAACCTGGCGCTAACGCAAAACCATGCGGACGCAAGGGTTAACTCACACCAGGTAATAGTGCCCTAAATAAGTATATATAAACAAGATTCCAAAACCCCAGAGTAATGTGATGCAATGATGCCTTTTTGTGATACTAACCGGATACTTAAATTCTATATTTTATTCGCCGCAATTCGGCAGTTTTCGCTGAATGTCTGATCGCTGCTTCAGTGACTCCACTTTTAGAAATATACAGTGACCATTCGCTAAATAGGGAATTCACCATATTTTCGGCGAAATAAATTCCCCGAAATGTGACGAGAAGCAGAGGATCTAAAAATGAATAGACCATTTAGATTCTAACTTCCATAATAACCCCTAAAATGCCATAAACCCAGGGAAATACAATAAAATTAATAAACAATGTGGCAATTAGCTACCCATTAACCCCTAACATGCAATTGATCAAGGGAAAACATGAAATGAATACACTTTAAGGCATGTAGCCAACCCATTAACCCCTAAGGCTAGGGTCAGATGAGCGCATTTTGTACGGACTGTGTGTCCGTGCAGTACGGACGTACTTATTGACTGACAACAAGGTAGTGGCCACACAGTCCGTTTTTTTCACTGACGGATTTTTTGACTGATGTAGCAGGGAAAATAAATAAAAATGAAAAAACATTCTGTCCGTCAAAAATGCTGGACGTATAAATGCTGGACGTGTAAGTGCCGGGCGTATAAATGCTGGACGTATAAATGCTGGACGTATAAATGCTGGACGTATAAATGCTGGACGTATAAATGCAGTCCATCTGACCTTGTTTCATCACTCACACACAAAGCTATGCGGACGTTGTGGACGTGGCGCACGTTCTTGCCTAACCTGCGTCCGTTTGCAGCGTCCGTCAGCCCCCGCACTTCTGTGCGGATGTACTTCTTGTATGGGGCTCCGTTTAACACAATTGTATGCTATCACGGACGTACTTATGTGCGGGCAACACGGACGTTAACACTGCGTTCGTCTGACCCCAGCCTAAAATGCCATTAATCAATGAAAAAATAAAATGTATACTATGAGGGATGAAGCCTGCCATTAACCCTTAATATACAACTAGAACCAAGACAAAAACTAACGTAATACACAATGTAATGTATAGTCTGAACATTAACCACTTCACTGCTGAACCATTTCAACCCTGTGAAAACGTTTACGTTTAAGTGCACGTTTTTATTTAATGTTTTATGACTTTTACTTTACACTGAATATGGTCATGTTGGGTATCATTGGAAAGGCCAGAATCTGCCCTAACCAATGACACCTAGAATGTCCATATACAATGCATAGCAACAGAGATACCGCGGTCCGAAAACGTGTGGGAAGCTGGATGTTAATTTTTGGTGGGGGGGCACATGGGGGGGCAAGGAATAACCTAGTGGGGGCAATTGCCCCCCTGTAGAGACGCCTATGATGCCGAGTGCAAGGTCAGTGACCGACCAAAAAATACGGGGAAATGGAAACTAATTGGAGAGAAATCTTTTGGCAGCGCAAAAACCCCCAGCTCCTTGATGGTACGACGCACCTACAGCCAGTCACAGGAAGTGACGTGCGTCGGGTTCCTCCAATCCGCTGCAGTGACTTTCACTTGGGTTCGTGGCTCTTGGCTTCCATTTTATCCAGTTTCGTTGTTTATATTTGAACGCGCTGTTATTTATTTCTTTTTGTTGTTGATGCTGTCGTGCGATTATTTTTTTATGATCTAATCGGATACATTACTTTCGGAAGGGTCAGAGATTCAACCAGGAAAACTTTATTCTTACTTGATCAAAACAAAATTTTTTTTTTTTAATGTCCGCAGGAAGCGGCCGCCATGGTGGCGGTTACGTCTTTTGTCGTGTGAGACCTCCTGAGCGGGACTGCGGTGTCTCCTGTCTGAGGCTTAGCCGTCCCCTCCATGCTAGTCTGAGTGACGGGTAAATGTGCGGCCTCGATGAGTACCTCTGTAACCACCCCCCCCCCCTCGTGTTCAGGGCCCACTCAGGTCTCCGTGGAGTGGTAGCTCACTTGTGCCACTGCCGAATGGGCCTGTATCTGTAGCATATGACACTGACTCCGCCCACAGCGACACCTAATAGGACAGGTGCCGCTGCACTGATCCGCAGGCCCAGACCATGGGGAGGCTTTCCTGCCGAGACCCTCAGGTACATTAAGCGGGGGTCCATGTCTAGATTAATCCTTTAGGCTTTAGAAGAGCCAATGAATGAGCGAGGTGATCGTTGGCCGGTCATGCCGGGTGAGTTTTGTTGATTTTTCTCAGACTGGTTCTGGTTCAGCTTTTAGACACAGGTTTCATATGACACGTTACGATCCCGTAGTGATCACCAGCACTGGCTGCTGCTCACAAACAACATCAAGCAAAGCTGTAGTACAGGCGCAAGAGAGGGCTCCGGGGAGAGGGTACAAGAGAGGGGGCGCGAGTGAGGGCACCGGGGAGAGGGGGCAGGAGAGGGCTCTGGGGAGAGGAGGGCAGGAGAGGGGGGCGCGAGTGAGGACTCCGGGGAGGGGGGGCGTGAGAGGGCGCAGGAGAGGGGGGATGGGAGAGGGCTCCGGGGAGAGGGGGGCGGGAGAGGGCACAGGAGAGGGGGCGGGGAGAGGGGGTGGGGAGAGGGGGCGGAAGAGGGCGCAGGAGAAAGGGGGTAGGAGAGGGGGCCGGAGAGAGCGCAGGGTCCAGGCTTTTTGTAATTCAGCATCCCCCCAGTCTGGCTTTAAATTTAACATTAAGTTACGGCGTCTCAGCGAGTGAATGAATGAATGGTTGTGGACGGGATGTGGCGGCGTCTGACTGGAATGGTTGCGGTGGTATCTGAACCGATGGGATGTGGCGTTGTCTGGGTGAATGGGACGCGGCGGTGTTTGTGTGTTCCGGTTGGGACGCGGCGGTGTTTGTTTGTGCTGGTTGGGAGGGGACGTGGCGGTGTTTGTGTGTGCCGGTTGGGACGTGGCGGTGTTTGTGTGTGTTGGTTGGGACGTGGCGGTGTTTGTGTGTGCTGGTTGGAACTTGGTGTTTGTGTGTAGGGTTGGAACTTGGTATTTGTGTGTGCCGGTTGGGACGCGGCGGTGTTTGTGTGTGTTGGTTGGGACGTGGCGGTGTGTGTGTGTGCTAGTTGGGACATGGCGGTGTTTGTGTGTGCTGGTTGGGGCTTGGCGGTGTTTGTGTGTGCCAGTTGGGACGCAGCGGTGTGTGTGTGTTGGTTGGGACGCAGCGGTGTTGGTTGGGGCTTGGCTGTGTGTGTGTGTTGGTTGGGACTTGGCGGTGTTTGTGTGTGCCGGTTGGGAGGTGGCAGTGTTTGTGTGTGCCGGTTGGGACGTGGCGATGTTTGTGTGTGCCGGTTAGGACGTGGCGGCATTTGTGTGTGCCGGTTGGGACTTGCCAGTGTTTGTGTGTGCCGATTGGGACTTGCCGGTGTTGGTGTGTGCTGGTTGGGACGTGGCAGTGTTTGTGTGTTCCGGTTGGGACTTGGCGGTGTTTGTGTGTGCCGGTTGGGACACGGCGGTGTTGGTTGGGACTTGGCGGTGTGTGTGCTGGTAGGGACGCGGCGGTGTTGGTTGGGACTTGGCGGTTTGTGTGTTGGTTGGGACTTGGTGGTGTGTGTGCTGGTAGGGACGTGGCGGTGTTGGTTGGGACTTGGTGGTGTGTGTGCTGGTAGGGACGTGGCGGTGTTGGTTGGGACGCGGCGGTGTGTGTGCCGGTTGGGACGCGGCGGTGTTGGTGTGCGCCGGTTGAGACGCGGCAGTGTTGGTGTGTTGGGTCTTGGCGGTGTTGGTGTGTGCCGGTTGGGACTTGGTGGTGTGTGTGCTGGTAGGGACGCGGCGGTGTTGGGGTGTGCCGGTTGGGACGCGGCGGTGTGTCTGGATGGACAGGTTATCTCGGTGGATGGAACGTGTATTTGCATATCAGTGCAGGGTACAATCAGAGCGCGCCATCCAGTGAGGGGACGTTCCAGCAGATTTTATTGTCATTCTATACATGAATTCAGATAATAGCCGTGTCTCTCCCCGCTGTGACCTGGGGACAGAATCTGGCAGGGCTTGGGCTGAGAGTCCTGGGAGTTATCTGGCTTGGCTCCTGCATCCCGGTAGAGGTCTGCCTGTATGAAGCCTCATTCATGGAGGACATGTTCCTCTCCTCCTTCCTCGCACATTGTCTGCTGGTTTACTTTCCTTGTCGTCTTTGTGGTCACGTTTTTTTCCCCTGGTATCAGTTTTTAGGGGTACACGGCCCCGGGTGGTTGTTTCCAAACCTCCTCTCTGGACTGACACGTCCTCTGTGACCCCGGGATATTTATCTTCATGTACAATGCTGCCGCCCATCGCCTGACCCCGTGTTCCCCTCTTACACACATGCACACACCAACTCCATGTGATTTTTATGGTGCGACCTCCTGCAATGCGGGACAGCAACACGACTCGCCATCACGCCCCAAGTCGTTCTGATGGGTTGGCTTTGGGCCTTCCATCGGGCTTGACACAGGAGTCAGACGTGGCGTTATAGCCCTGGGGCGGCGGTTTGGCGTATTTTACAAAATACTCACATAAAGCAGAGTGAGCTTCCCGTCCGGTCAGCGGCCTCGTTATATATGGAGCGCAGACGCGTTCACCCGGCACCTGAGGAGTGGCGTGCCTATCCCCGGGTACCAGGAGTAAAGCCCCTGGGTGAAGCCGGGCCTCTCCCGCTCACACGCTGGGATCTGGTGCTCCGATGCATTCCGCGTCCTCATCCACCTTACCTGCGGACAGACGTGGCCCGACGCATACACAGACACACACACGCGCCTGTAAAGATTGCACTAGTTGTGAGGTGTTATGTATATTGATGTAACAGGAATGTTTAATCGCTATTTTGTATCAATCAAAGAAAAAAAAAGAAAAAGAAAAAAAAAGGGTTGCTAGTAAATGATTTTTTGTGATTGGAGCTGAGGGAAGGAAATCTCTCTTTTTGATAAAACGCGCTCTTTTTAATATGTTATTATTTGTACGCCGAGCCGTGTGAATGAATCTATTTATTTGTGTGTTTACTGCTGATTTCTGCCTCACAACCCGAGTCCCGGCAAACACCGCTGATTTCTATCCATTTGTGGCGACGCCGCGTTCTGCCTTCCCTCCCGCGGCCGCAAAGTGTGTGAACATGATCTGATCATTAAATATGTCTATTTTTTAAAGAGACGCCGCTTCCTCCGCCTCCTTCTGTTGTCCTACACATTGTTTCTCTCTCACGCCGTGCTGGCTGGGCCTGCACGTTTTGCCACCTGGCTGCTGGGGTGGGGAGGTGGCTGGCTGGGCCTGCGCGTTTTGCCACCTGGCTGCTGGGGTGGGGAGGTGGCTGGCTGGGCCTGCGCGTTTTGCCACCTGGCTGCTGGGGTGGGGAGGTGGCTGGCTGGGCCTGCGCGTTTTGCCACCTGGCTGCTGGGGTGGGGAGGTGGCTGGCTGGGCCTGCGCGTTTTGCCACCTGGCTGCTGGGGTGGGGAGGTGGCTGGGCCTGCGCGTTTTGCCACCTGGCTGCTGGGGTTGGGAGGTGGCTGTTCCTGCGCGTTTTGCCACCTGGCTGCTGGGGTGGGGAGGTGGCTCGGCCTGCGTGTTTTGCCACCTGGCTGCTGGGGTGGGGAGGTGGCTGGCTGGGCCTGCGCGTTTTGCCACCTGGCTGCTGGGGTGGGGAGGTGGCTGGCTGGGCCTGCGTGTTTTGCCACCTGGCTGCTGGGGTGGGGAGGTGGCTGGCTGGGCCTGCGCGTTTTGCCACCTGGCTGCTGGGGTGGGGAGGTGGCTGGCTGGGCCTGCGCGTTTTGCCACCTGGCTGCTGGGGTGGGGAGGTGGCTGGGCCTGCGCGTTTTGCCACCTGGCTGCTGGGGTGGGGAGGTGGCTGGGCCTGCGCGTTTTGCCACCTGGCTGCTGGGGTGGGGAGGTGGCTCGGCCTGCGTGTTTTGCCACCTGGCTGCTGGGGTGGGGAGGTGGCTGGGCCTGCGTGTTTTGCCACCTGGCTGCTGGGGTGGGGAGGTGGCTGGCTGGGCCTGCGCGTTTTGCCACCTGGCTGCTGGGGTGGGGAGGTGGCTGGGCCTGCGTGTTTTGCCACCTGGCTGCTGGGGTGGGGAGGTGGCTGGTTGGGCCTGCGCGTTTTGCCACCTGGCTGCTGGGGTGGGGAGGTGGCTGGTTGGGCCTGCGTGTTTTGCCACCTGGCTGCTGGGGTGGGGAGGTCCCTGGGCCTGCGTGTTTTGCCACCTGGCTGCTGGGGTGGGGAGGTGGCTGGGCCTGCGCGTTTTGCCACCTGGCTGCTTGGTGGGGAGGTGGCTGGGCCTGCGTGTTTTGCCACCTGGCTGCTGGGGTGGGGAGGTGGCTGGGCCTGCGCGTTTTGCCACCTGGCTGCTTGGTGGGGAGGTGGCTGGGCCTGCGTGTTTTGCCACCTGGCTGCTGGGGTGGGGAGGTGGCTGGGCCTGCGCGTTTTGCCACCTGAGTCATATTATCTATATCTATAAAAACGTTTGCGTCCGTCGCCGCAGGCAGCGGACGCAATGCGCAATGAAAAAAACCGCTGGAATGCGCACGTGGAAATGAAAACAAAAAGAAGCTGATCTCTCTCGCACCCACTCACAGCAATCCTCTTCACTCCGGCCGCAGGAGTTCCAAACGCAGCAGCAGCAGCAGCAGCAGCACGCCTCTCTATTCAGAAACATGAGCTGGAAACGCCAACCTGCGTTAGCTCCTCCCACGTGATGAAGAGGAGGGGACATGATCGAGAGGGAGATTGGAGCCTGAGGAGTGTGGAGGCCCTGCAGCCCTGCAAACTGGGAGGAGCCAGAGAACATTAGAGAAGCCAGGCTCACAGCTATACACACCCTGTAACCACATATACACACACCCTCTAACCTCCATATATACACACTCTGTGAACTAATATAATATATATATATATATACACACCCTGTAAACCATACGTTACGGGTAAAGCCCGAAGTGCGGTCAATCCTAGGATAACCTGGTTAATCCTGACATCACCCAAAACCGCTGGGTAAAGCTGCAAATAAATTTAAATTCCGGACTTTACCCGGGTGATTTTAGGACTAACCAACTGCCCTTGGGTAACGGTCTGGAAGAACTGAAAAATCCGCACTTTACCCGGATAATGTGCAAGTCTGAAGCTTCACCCGGGTAATCTGAGGACTATCCGCAGCTTCACCCGGGTAATCTGAGGACTATCCGCAGCTTCACCCGGGTAATCTGAGGACTATCCGCAGCTTCACCCGGGTAATCTGAGGACTATCCGCAGCTTCACCCGGGTAATCTGAGGACTATCCGCAGCTTCACCCGGGTAATCTGAGGACTATCCGCAGCTTCACCCGGGTAATCTGAGGACTATCCGCAGCTTCACCTGGGTAATCTGAGGACTATCCGCAGCTTCACCCGGGTAATCTGAGGACTATCCGCAGCTTCACCCGGGTAATCTGAGGACTATCCGCAGCTTCACCCGGGTAATCTGAGGACTATCCGCAGCTTCACCCGGGTAATCTGCAGAGCATCCAACCCCACTTGGGTAACAGTGAATTTTGCTATTATCTATGTATATTATCAACGAAAATGGCAAAAGACAAACAATAAAACCGTATTGAGGATAGAACGAATATACAGAGCGCCGGGATATGTTTCTTACATGAATGTGAAAACAGTTACGTGATCTTTATTACGTGTCATGTGTGCTAATATATCGTTTGTAAAACATAACAACCGTCAGGTTACTCTTTATATTCCGTTAATTAAATTGAGTTTTCCTCGGAATCCAGTCACCTGTAACCTGCTGAAAACCCAAGAAAAGCAGAGTACCCAGAGGCGTTTGCAGATTACCCGGATGAAGTGCGGATATTTCGTTGCACATGACACTTTAGGCTAGGGTCAGACGAACGCATTTTTATGTTGTCTGTGAAAAAGTGCGTTCGAACGAATGGACGCATTTTTTCACAGAATACGCGATAGCGGTCATACGATGCGCATTTTCGTCCGTGATTTTGTACGGATCATCAATAAAACACTTTTTGTGTCTGGACGTTATGTTGGCCGGACATTAGCAGCGTCTGACGTCTCCTAATCACGCACAGACGCTGCTAGCGGACACAGCGCACTCTGTACGTCAGTACCTGCGGTTTCACGTTCTCGAAAAAATGCGTTCATTTTCCACTTGCGTTGCGCAGCCGGACTTTTGTGCGACCGTACTTCGTATATTGGCCGTCATTGCCTGGCATCTGCTGCTAGTGCGGCCGTGATTATGTGCGGCTGCACGCGCGTTCGCACTGCCTCAGTCTGACCCTAGCCTTATCCAGCAGCCCTCGGGTAATGTGCGAATTACCCGGTTAAAACAGTGCAGAAAACCGGGGTATCCAGAGGCCTCGGATACTTTGCACATTACCCGGGTAAAGTCCGAAATTTCATTTCACTTCGGACTTTTGCTAATGACGCCTGGGTAATGCTAGGATTAACCGCACTCCTGGCTTTACCCATAACATATATATATAGATTAGGTAGGCCGTGTTAGTCCAGATGCCAAAATCACGAGTATAGCAGAAAAAGAAGGGGTGAAGCGCCCACCAGAAAAGTATCTATCCCACTCGCTGAATGTTGTGTGTGGGGGTTTCTCTAAATACCTGAGTAACAATTTTGCAGAAAGAAATACAACACAGCGCTTCAAAAGACCTAAGTCCAAAAAGAAAGTGGGGTAGACACACAGTATGTCCATAAACAGTAGTCTTTGTCTTTGGGAGTAGATCTTCTTAAAAATGCAGATGAAGTGTGCACTGCAGGAAAAAACACAAAGAGGACCAAAAATTGCGCAGTATGACAGCACCCAAGATGAGAGTAACTTATATTGATTTTTAACTCACATTTTGGGGAGCCTACAACCGGCTCTTAGGGGTAAAGCGGGCAGGGACTTTATATCAGGTGCCCATAGACCCTCCAAACGACTTCTCCGGAATTCACCAAAAGAGGAATGCTGTAGAAAAATCGACAGAGACCAAAAAGGCACCTCCTAGTGCGATAAATCATAGATAATTCTGTAGTTTAGAGAAGAGAGCCAAATTCAAACTCACAAGCAGTTGAGCCTCTGTTGGCTCCGTCACAATACGCATAGGGAATCATAAGGTGTTCCCCAGACCTTCTTTGTTTATAAAGGCAGACAGCGATTTGAGTTTTAAAATAAAGACATTTATTCACTTAAAATAGACAGATCATATCTACCAGACCAGGACGCGTTTCGCCAACAATGGCTTCCTCAGCTGGTTATTACATGTCTGCTCTTGCTGCTGCCTTTATATAAAATACATAATTTGTTAAACAATTAAAAAAATTACTGTGCTTAACCTCAGGTGTGATTGAATGGCGCCCGCCATTTTGCGCATCCTCAGAAGCTCTGCGTGTCACCCTGGAACGCGGAAATCAAAATTTAACATAGAAAAGTGAAAAAATTTATTATCATTGCGCCCGCCATTTTGCGCATGCGCAATCGCCCTGCGTTTCAAACTGGAACGCGGAACTCCCCAATCCTCCCACTCAGTGCCCCCAAACACCACACAATCTGCGCAACTCCAAAAGTGGCCTCAAAGATGACCATCCTTGATCAGGGCAGGGGCATAAACCCAATGGCCGCTGGAGAAAAAAGCCCCAGCGCTCAAAATATACAGAGATGGAGCAAATGGCTGCAAACTCAATGGCTGTTTAGAAAAATGGCACAGCGCTACAGGCATTGTTAATAGTATAAACAAATAATAGTTGATGGTCTTTTGACATACCGTATTTTTCGCTCCATAAGACGCAGATAGTTTTTAGAGGAGGAAAACAGGAAAATAAATATTCTGAAATCAAATAGTGTAATAATGGATATACTGCCCCCCAGCTCATGGATACTGCCCCCCAGCTCATGGATATACTGCCCCCCAGCTCATGGATACTGCCCCCCAGCTCATGGATATACTGCCCCCCAGCTCATGGATACTGCCCCCCAGCTCATGGATACTGTCCCCCAGCACATGGATACTGGCCCCCAGCTCATGGATATGCCCCCCCAGCTCATGGATACTGTCCCCCAGCTCATGGATACTGCCCCCCAGCTCATGGATACTGCCCCCCAGCTCATGGATACTGTCCCCCAGCTCATGGATACTGCCCCCAGCTCATGGATACTGCCCCCCAGCACATGGATACTGCCCCCAGCTCATGGATACTGCCCCCCAGCTCATGGATACTGCCCCCAGCTCATGGATACTGTCCCCCAGCTCATGGATACTGTCCCCCAGCTCATGGATACTGCCCCCCAGCTCATGGATATTGCCCCCCAGCTCATGGATACTGCCCCCCAGCTCATGGATATTGCCCCCCAGCTCATGGATACTGTCCCCCAGCTCATGGATACTGCCCCCCAGCTCATGGATACTGTCCCCCAGCTCATGGATACTGTCCCCCAGCTCATGGATACTGCCCCCCAGCTCATGGATATTGCCCCCCAGCTCATGGATACTGCCCCCCAGCTCATGGATACTGTCCCCCAGCTCATGGATACTGTCCCCCAGCTCATGGATACTGCCCCCCAGCTCATGGATTTGCCCCCCAGCACATGGATACTGTCCCCCAGCTCATGGATACTGTCCCCCAGCTCATGGATACTGTCCCCCAGCTCATGGATACTGTCCCCCAGCTCATGGATACTGCCCCCCAGCTCATGGATTTGCCCCCCAGCACATGGATACTGTCCCCCAGCTCATGGATACTGCCCCCCAGCACATGGATACTGTCCCCCAGCTCATGGATACTGCCCCCCAGCACATGGATACTGTCCCCCAGCTCATGGATACTGCCCCCCAGCTCATGGATACTGCCCCCCAGCTCATGGATACTGCCCCCAGCTCATGGATACTGCCCCCCAGCTCATGGATACTGTCCCCCAGCTCATGGATACTGCCCCCAGCTCATGGATACTGTCCCCCAGCTCATGGATACTGCCCCCAGCTCATGGATACTGTCCCCCAGCTCATGGATACTGCCCCCCAGCACATGGATACTGTCCCCCAGCTCATGGATACTGTCCCCCAGCTCATGGATACTGCCCCCCAGCTCATGGATACTGCCCCCCAGCACATGGATACTGTCCCCCAGCTCATGGATACTGTCCCCCAGCTCATGGATACTGCCCCCCAGCAGCTCATGGATACTGCCCCCAGCTTATGGATATGCCCCAGCACATGGATATGCCCCAGCTCATGGATACTGCCCCCAGCTCATGGATATTGCCCCCCAGCTCATGGATACTGCCCCCAGCTCATGGATACTGTCCCCCAGCTCATGGATACTGCCCCCCAGCTCATGGATACTGTCCCCCAGCTCATGGATTTGCCCCCCAGCTCATGGATACTGTCCCCCAGCTCATGGATACTGTCCCCCAGCTCATGGATACTGCCCCCCAGCTTATGGATATGCCCCAGCTCATGGATACTGTCCCCCAGCTCATGGATAATGCCCCAGCTCATGGATATTGCCCCAGCAAATGGATGTGCCCCAGCTCGCTCATGGATGTGCCCCAGCTCGCTCATGGATGTGCCCCAGCTCGCTCATGGATGTGCCCCAGCTCGCTCATGGATGTGCCCCAGCAGCTCATGGATATGCCTCCGCTCACCTGTCGCCGCCGCGTTAGGCTCCCTCTGAGCGTGCGTCCGGCGGCAGGAAGCTTGGGCACTCGCCTGGGGGAGCCACGTGACTTGCGGTCACGTGGCTCCCCCAGGCGAGTGCACAAGCTTCCTGCCGCCGGACGCACGCTCAGAGGGAGCCTAACGCGGCGACGACAGGTGAGCTGAGGCATATCATGGGGCATTCGCTCCATAAGACGCACCCACTTTTCCCCCCACTTTTTGGAGGGAGAAAAGTGCGTCTTATGGAGTGAAAAATACGGTATATAACACGGCGCCGAAAATATCTTAAAGGCATTATAAAAAAGGGGGGAGGGGGATTACTGATCTCATGACCGTATAATACCTAAATAGCACCAATATGCCAAAAGTGCCCAATAAAAGATTTCATGGACAATTAATAGTTCAACTTATCATATTAAAGTGCTGGTGTAATAAAGTGAACGAGTACTCCATCGCAATCGCACATTCTAATAAATAGGTGTAAAAAGAAGAGTGAATGTGTATTCACATATATTGACCATCCCAATCAACATTTTAATGAATAGGTGTGCAAAGAGATTCCAATCAATTCGTATATTCTAAAAAGTGAATATGTGCTTACATATATTAAGATGCGATTAATAATTAATAAATACAGATTAACAGTAATCAGTGACAATACACTGCATATGTAAACACTAAATAGTACTAAAGACTTTGTAAAGTGCAATAAATGTGCATATTACATGAATTATATTATTATGATATATAAAATCTTACTGGATACTTAATAAAGTGCAATAAATGTGCATTAAGTGTGCTTATCGCATAAATAATAGTGCTATGACAATATTGATAACCTATCGTTTGGTTACAATATACAGCCAAAATGTTCGTGACATTGAAATACGTGTTTCTAAACACCCATAAGAGGCTCTAAAGATCTCTACGTCATCATAAGTGCAGTAGTGTATAGTATGGAATAGAATATAGACCCTATAGGGTTAGATATATAGTGCTATTGTAAAAGTGTAACTAATGCACACGTAAAAAATGTGTAATAGTCCTATAGTAATAAGGACCTCTAAGGGCTAATTACGTGTATAACCAAGTGTATAGTAGAAAGGAATAGATAATGTGCAAACTAGTAAAGGTAATTAGTGCATCACATTAGTTAGTTATTAATGTGTAATAAAAAGTGTTCACATACACATTAAAGTGCATGCCTCTTAATGCCCATAAGGGCTGATATAAATCCCTATAAAACCATTGCTATCTACATAAAAATAATAAATTGTATCTAAATCTAAAGGAAATGAACCAATTCAAAATCGTTATTTCGGCCTCCAGGCGCCAGAGTCCCTAAATCAAAAATAAGTCTCATCTCCTCTCTCCCCAGTGCCGTAGTTTCACTCACACCTTTATTGGTGCGTCTCACTTTTTTTACAGCAAAACATTTAAGGCCTCTTGTGCGTCCATTATGGGATAGTTTAAAATGCTGAGATACAGAATGTCTATGGTATAATTTATTAATATTCCTGACGTGCTCTGAAATTCTCACGTTCAGGGCTCGGCTCGTACGGCCCACATATTGGAGTCCACACGGGCACTCCAAAAGATATAATACATTTTTAGAATAACAGGGCAAGATTTTATTTATCTTGACCGTTTTCCCTGTCTTTTTATTAATGAAGCTCTCAGTGTGTCACTTCTTATTCCCTGTGGATCTACAGGCCAAACACTGGCCACTACCATAAAAACCTTCTTTTACAGGAAGTGATTAACTGTCTTCTTATTAACAAATTTACTCTTAACCAATCTCTTTTTTATATTTTTGGCCCCTCGAAAAATAATTCTGGGTTTATCTTCTATAATTGAATCGACGTTCTTATCTTTCTTTAAAAAAATGCCAATATTTTTTAAAAACCTTTTTAATTAAAACACTGTTTTCATTAAAATCACATAGAAAGGGGACTCCTTTCATCGCTTCTTTCCTGCTTTTATATTGTATGAGGCTGTTTTGATCCACCGTTTTCAAATCTCTTATTAGCCCTTCCAATTCGACCTTATCGTAACCTTTATCTATCAACTCCTGTTTTAGGATCCCTACCTGTTCTTCAAAAATCATGTCATCTGAGCAGTTCCTACGTAACCTAGTAAACTGCCCCTTTGGGATTCCCTTCAACCATACCATATTGTGACAACTTGTCTTCTCAATATATGTATTTGTATCTACATCTTTAAAATAGGTTTTAGTCTCTATGGCCCCATCCCTCATTGATCTCCAAATCAAGAAAAGAGATTCTCTCTTTACTCCACTTTTTCTCAAGTTTTATACCCCATTCCTCATTATCCAAACCTGTTAAAAAATCCAACAATTCAATTTCCTCCCCCCTCCATATAAACAACAAGTCGTCTATATACCTCCTATAAAAGGGAACCCTGAGGATGCGCAAAATGGCGGGCACCATTCAATCACACCTGAGGTTAAGCACAGTGATTTTTTTAATTGTTTAACAAATTATGTATTTTATATAAAGGCAGCAGCAAGAGCAGACATGTAATAACCAGCTGAGGAAGCCATTGTTGGCGAAACGCGTCCTGGTCTGGTAGATATGATCTGTCTATTTTAAGTGAATAAATGTCTTTATTTTAAAACTCAAATCGCTGTCTGCCTTTATAAACAAAGAAGGTCTGGGGAACACCTTATGATTCCCTATGCGTATTGTGACGGAGCCAACAGAGGCTCAACTGCTTGTGAGTTTGAATTTGGCTCTCTTCTCTAAACTACAGAATTATCTATGATTTATCGCACTAGGAGGTGCCTTTTTGGTCTCTGTCGATTTTTCTACAGCATTCCTCTTTTGGTGAATTCCGGAGAAGTCGTTTGGAGGGTCTATGGGCACCTGATATAAAGTCCCTGCCCGCTTTACCCCTAAGAGCCGGTTGTAGGCTCCCCAAAATGTGAGTTAAAAATCAATATAAGTTACTCTCATCTTGGGTGCTGTCATACTGCACAATTTTTGGTCCTCTTTGTGTTTTTTCCTGCAGTGCACACTTCATCTGCATTTTTAAGAAGATCTACTCCCAAAGACAAAGACTACTGTTTATGGACATACTATGTGTCTACCCCACTTTCTTTTTGGACTTAGGTCTTTTGAAGCGCTGTGTTGTATTTCTTTCTGCACGAGTATAGCAGTCTGTAGTGATACCTTTTTTATTGGACTAACGTTACATTTAAAGTAGGGTTGCACCAATACTGATACTAGTATCGATATCGGTGCCGATACCGGGTACTGCAGGAGTACTTTGGTACTCCTGTAGTACCCCCGATATTTTCCCCCGATACCGGAAGCCGGCATTGAGCCGGCTTGCAGGCATCCGAAGGGCTGGGGCGGCTGTTCGCATGCTCTATCGGCATTCGGACAGCCGCCCCCTGGAGCTCTCCGTGGCATACTTACCTTCCTGAGCGACGCTGGGAAAGCTTCCGCACGTTGAAGGACCCCAGCCGCGATCACGTGGGAGTCCCACATGATCGCAGCTGGGGTCCTTCAACAAGCACACGCGCGAAGACTTTGTCGGCGTCGCTCAGGAAGGTAAGTATGCCGCGGAGAGCTCCAGGGGCGGCTGTCCGAATGCCGATAGAGCATTCGAACAGCCGCCCCATGTCTGGTCTGGGGTCTGAGCTGCGGGGGCAATATCCATGAGCTGGGGGGCATTATCCATGAGCTGGGGGCATTATCCATGAGCTGGGGGGGGCATTATCCATGAGCTGGGGGGGCATTATCCATGAGCTGGGGGGGGCATTATCCATGAGCTGGGGGGGCAAATATCCATGAGCTGGGGCAATATCCATGTGCTGGGGCAGTATCCATGAGCTGGGGGCAATATCCATGAGCTGGGGGCAATATCCATGAGCTGGGGGCAATATCCATGTGCTGGGGCAGTATCCATGAGCTGAGGCAATATCCATGAGCAATATCCATATATCTCGGGGGGGATATATACATGTGAGCTGGGAGCATTTTTATGAGGTCTGTTCTTATTGGAAAGTGGTCACATGACATAAAATAAAAGTATCAGTACTTGTATCGGTGAGTACTTGAAAAAAAAAGTATCGGTACTCGTACTCGACCTTAAAAAAGTGGTATTGGTGCATCCTGTTGGAGATTATTGACTTCTTTAATAGGTCAGGGATATATTAATTATGACGCATATTTTTCTTATTGTTGATATACATAGATATATATATATATTATTGACAGTGCCTCCAATACCAGTGGTATAAATTGGTATTTAACCCCTAAGATAGGGATTAATAACCAATCAATGAATATACGTCTTAACAAATATATGGCGCGTTATCCCGAGTTCTTTTGATGCTCTCTAGATATTTTTAAACACAATAAAATCAATAAAGATGATATGAGACTGCGTAACGGTAAAACAATTCAAACCAAAATTTATTTACACGTCAAGTTTCATACAATCGTATGTTATCAACGGATTTGCAAAATACAATTTACAAGTGATTATAGATCGTGATTATTAGCGATACTGCGACACGTAATAATCTAATGGACAGATATTTTAGGTTTATAGAAAGCACCACAGATATACACGCCTCAATTCTTAAACACCAAGCTCTATTCTATTCACTTAAACCTTTCCCATTATAAACCAATCCTCCACCTGGCTAAGATAAACACTCAGTTACTGGGCATCACCTGCAGCACAATTTATTATTGTGGGGGCCTATTCACTAAATGCAACTTCCTTCAGGGAGATACATAACACACTCGGTAGGGACACTATCTCTTCCACAGATCAATCACAGCACTTCATTCGATATACGTTTACCCAACGCTTCTTATTGACTTACGGTACATGCATTCATTCGGAAGGGCTGCAAGATGGATATGGAAGGAGTTATGCTAGGTTATGAGTGGGGCGGACGGCACTTGACATATAAAAGCTATTTCACGGTCCCAGCGTATCTCACTATAGGTATATAATTGATATTTTTAGATGTCCACAAACAGTATTCTCGGAATATAAATAATTTCACTAAATTATGGCTCAAATATGCAGCCGGTAATAGTTTCTCCCTTAGCAGTCGTCTGCAGGGGACTGGAAGGTGGAATGACTATTCTGATTATTAGGCTCAAACAGCAAAATAATTCATTTATATTCCTTTAGTTTGTGATGGACATCTAAAATCAGGACTATGCAATTAGAAAATAGATATCATATTATTCAGGTATACTTTACCATCTGGTTAGTGAAGATAGAGTGGTGGAAGATTAGGGTGTGGTCGGTCTTAAAGGGGCGGCCGATGATAATTGCCTTTCTTCCCTCCAAGCGTCCCTCAGGTCTCTCCCCAAGCTTTTCTCAGTCTCCTCTTTTTGCTCTGGAGTGTCCCCTCTATATAGTGGTCTTCCGCCCAGTTTTAGATCTAGCCCATCACTATGTGGCCTCATTTGATTGGAGGATATATATTCATCAACTCCAGGGGTCTGTCCAGGTGTTATGTTACCTGGCCAGCAGATGGCGCTCTCAGATCAACCATCAACCTTCTGCAGGAATTAATTTATGGGCTTGGCCAATCTTTTACTGGTTTGGGGTCGTTTTATTCCTATATCCCTGGACTCCATAGATTTTATTAACAAATTAAAATTTACTTCTATTGTGGCATCTCATCCCCCTTTACTTATATCCACAGGGATGTGTATGTGAGGGGCCATACAATCATTCATTCGTGGTATCGTTTTTAACAGTCACACGTTACCCGACTTAATCGGCTTCATGCGGATTAGTACACCAGACATTTGTGATGATCAACTAAATGTGGTAGGGCCTCTGTTTTTATAAGATGCTAAAATTATCAGTTCTAACTAATAAATATTCTCATACCATATAGTACATATTGCCGAATAGCATAGCATTACAAGCTGGTTTACCCAAGCCATTTAACCTTCTTTGTTTTTTTTTTCTTTATTGGGCAACCTATTGTTCCATGTTTACGTGGTCTTTCAGAGTTTCGATGTGACGAAATAAACACAATACTGAGATATCTATCTTAGTTGTCATTGTGTTCCCTTACTTTTAAACCATTTGATCTAAACCCTGTTTGGTTGTAACAAATAAATAAAATAAACAGAGTCCATTAGACTGTCTTTGATCAATGTTAAATGTCCTTTCTTGTATGCGTAACACTAACGAGTTTAGCTTATCTCTTGTTCTTGTTATATATTAACGACGCAGACAAGTTGTTCGTGTGGCGCAATTCCTGGCCCCAAATTTAAACATTCCTGCGTTATAGAAATTTTATATCTAAAAAGGTCTGACAATCCCTAATTTAAAGTACAAGCTTTCAAGAGTGATCCTCCCTTCATCAGGTATAGAAGCTTACAAATCGGCCCTGAAAACACCGCGAGAACAGCTGTTGCGCTACACAGAAAAGAGAAACGGCACACGGATACCTCTAGTTGTTTCCTACAACCCAACTCTAGACGGAATTCGCAAAATCATCAAAGATCTGCAGCCACTGGTCACAGAGGACCCTGCGCTCAAAGAAATATTCCCACAGCCCCCCTTACTGGCATTCAAGCAACCCCCAAACCTGAGGCAAAAACTGTTCCGTAGCAAACCCGGTCAGGAACAGGACGACATACAGAATGGGACCAAACGCTGTAACAAACCCCGCTGCAAACTGTGCCAACATATATGTGACAGCAGCACTGCGCGGCACAACAATGCCACTCACAACATCAAGGGATCATACCTTTGCACGTTGGGAAATGTGGTATATATGATCCAGTGCACGGCGTGTGATAAGGGCTGCTATATTGGTGAAATCAGCCTTAAACTAAATCTCAGGATGAACCAGCACAGACACTCCATCAGGAACCACCAGGAAAACACATATTGTACCCCGGTGGGACATCACTTCAATCTAGCAGGCCACTCCATCCGAAACCTCAGAATTAAAATCCTCAAAGGCCATTTTAAAGATCACCGGGAACGCAAAACATATGGAATGAAAATGATCACATATTTCAACAATATAAAACAAGGACTTAATGTAGATTCGGGTTTTTTAACCCACTATAATTACGTCACATAATATCCATAATTCTGGTTGGGGCTTGGTTGTCTCTCTTTTTTTTTTTTTTTCCTATTTTTCTTTGTCTTCACCATACTCACTGTTTTGTGTTTTTTTTGTTTGTTTTGTCCTTTCACATTCCCTTTGAAGTGGACATGATTTCATCACTGTTGTCTTATGTGCCTGAGACAATTAAATGATCTTTTTGCTGTTAGTTTTTTTTTCCCCCTCTGACCATGCCATTTGGCAATGTACAACATCTAACACCCCCGACTGTGCGCCCTATGAATGTCCCAATGTTTATTTCTACCATTCTGATCAGTAAGCTTCTATACCTGACGAAGGGAGGTTCACTCTCGAAAGCTTGTACTTTAAATGTAACGTTAGTCCAATAAAAAAAGGTATCACTACAGACTGCTATACTCATGATATATATATACACACACACACACTCTAACCCCATATATACACACCCTGTAACCCCAATATACTGTATATACCCTGTAAACCCTATATACACACCCTCTAACATTATATATATATATATATACACACACCCTGTGACCTCCATATATACATGCCCTGTAACCCCTTTATTTATTTATAAAGGATATACACACACCCTGTAAACCCCAACATATACAAACCCTCTAACCCAAATCTACACACACCCTGTAAACCCCAATATATATATATATACATATATATATACACACACCCTGTAACCCCAATATATATACACCCTACAACCCCAATATATATGTAGATACACCGTTACACACATATACATATATATATATAATATATATATACATACACACACACACACACACACAGTCAGGTGCAGAAATATTGGGACATGGACACAATTGTAACATCTTTGGCTCTATACACCACCACAATGGAGTTGGAATGAAACAAACACAATGTGCTTTAACTGCAGACTGTCAGCTTTAATTTGAGGGTATGTACATCCAACTCAGGTGAACGTGTAGGACTTACAGCAGTTTGCAGATGTGCCCCCACTTGTTAAGGGACCAAAGGTAATGGGACAATTGACTTCTCAGCTGTTCCATGGCCAGGTGTGTGATATTCCCTCATTACCCCAATTACAATGTGCAGATAAAAGGCCCAGAGTTCATTTCAAGTGTGCTATTTGTATTTGGAATCTGTTGCTGTCAACTCTCAAGATGAGATCCAAAGAGCTGTCACTATCAGTGAAGCAAGCCATCATTAAGCTGAAGAAACAAAACAAACCCATCAGAGAGATAGCAAGAACATTAGGCGTGGCCAAAACAACAGTTTGGAACATTCTCAAAAAGAAGGAACGCACCGGTGAGCTCAGCAACACCAAAAGACCCGGGAGACCACGGAAAACAACTGTGGTGGATGAATGAAGAATTCTTTCCCTGGTGAAGGGTGTTTTCTTCACAACAGTTGGCCAGATCAAGAACACTCTCCAGGAGGTAGGTGTATGTGTGTCAAAGTCAACAATCAAGAGAAGACTTCACCAGAGTGAATACAGAGGGTTCACCACAAGATGTAAACCATTGGTGAGCCTCAAAAACAGGAAGGCCAGATTAGAGTTTGCCAAACAACACCTAACAAAGCCTTCACAGTTCTGGAACAAGATCCTATGAACAGATGAGACCAAGATCAACTTGTACCAGAGTGATGGGAAGAGAAGAGTATGGAGAAGGAAAGGAACTGCTCATGATCCTAAGCATACCACCTCATCAGTGAAGCATGGTGGTGGTAGTGTCATGGCGTGGGCATGTATGGCTGCCAATGGAACTGGTTCTCTTGTATTTATTGATGATGTGACGCTGACAAAAGCAGCAGGATGAATTCTGAAGTGTTTGGGGCAATATTATCTGCTCACATTCAGCCAAATGCTGCAGAACTCATTGAACGGCGCTTCACAGTGCAGATGGACAATGACCCAAAGCATACTGCAAAAGCAAGCAAAGAGTTTTTGAAGGGACAGAAGTGGAATGTTATGCAATGGCCAAGTCAATCACCTGACCTGAATCCCATTGAGCTGCATTTCACTTGCTGAAGACAAAACTGAAGGGAAAATGCCCCAAGAACAAGCAGGAACTGAAGACAGTTGCAGTAGAGGCCTGGCAGAGCATCACCAGGGATGAAACCCAGCGTCTGGTGATGTCTATGCGTTCCAGACTTCAGGCTGTGATTGACTGCAAAGGATTTGTAACCAAGTATTAAGAAGGGAAAGTTTGATTTATGATTATTATTCTGTCCCATTACCTTTGGTCCCTTAACAAGTGGGGGCACATCTGCAAACTGCTGTAAGTCCTACACCGTTCACCTGAGTTGGATGTACATACCCTCAAATTAAAGCTGACAGTCTGCAGTTAAAGCACATTGTGTTTGTTTCATTCCAACTCCATTGTGGTGGTGTATAGAGCCAAAGATGTTACAATTGTGTCAATGTCCCAATATTTCTGCACCTCACTGTAGATTAAACCTCCTGCCTGCTCTGCCTCTATACATTATATATTAAACCTGTTGCCTGCTCTGTCCCTATACATTATATATTAAACCCCCTGCCTGCTCTGCCCCTATACATTATATATTAAACCCCCTGCCTGCTCTGTCCCTATACATTATATATTAAACCTCCTGCCTGCTCTGCCCCTATACATTATATATTAAACCCCCTGCCTGCTCTGTCCCTATACATTATATATTAAACCTCCTGCCTGCTCTGCCCCTATACATTATATATTAAACCCCCTGCCTGCTCTGCCCCTATACATTATATATTAAACCTCCTGCCTGCTCTGCCCCTATACATTATATATTAAACCTGTTGCCTGCTCTGTCCCTATACATTATATATTAAACCCCCTGCCTGCTCTGCCCCTATACATTATATATTAAACCCCCTGCCTGCTCTGTCCCTATACATTATATATTAAACCTCCTGCCTGCTCTGCCCCTATACATTATATATTAAACCCCCTGCCTGCTCTGTCCCTATACATTATATATTAAACCTCCTGCCTGCTCTGCCCCTATACATTATATATTAAACCCCCTGCCTGCTCTGCCCCTATACATTATATATTAAACCTGCTGCCTGCTCTGCCCCTATACATTATATACATGATATTAAACTTCCTGGCTGCTCTGCCCCTATACATTATATATTAAACCTGCTGCCTGCTCTGCCCCTATACATTATATATTAAACCTGTTGCCTGCTCTGTCCCTATACATTATATATTAAACCTCCTGCCTGCTCTGCCCCTATACATTATATATTAAACCCCCTGCCTGCTCTGCCCCTATACATTATACATTAAACCTCCTGCCTGCTCTGCCGCTATACATTATATATTAAACCTCCTGCCTGCTCTGCCCCTATACATTATATATTAAACCCCCTGCCTGCTCTGCCCCTATACATTATATATTAACCCCTTCACTGCTGAGCCATTTCACATTTTAAAAAAACACATTTTTTTATTTTTATTTTTATTGTTATTATTTATTTATTTTACTTTAAACACGGTCATGTTTGGTATCATTGGAAAGGCCCTGCTAGCTGAAAACAGTCAGGAGATATCAGGGTTCAAACAAACCCCTACCTCCACCCCTATCTTTCCTTAGGAGTCATTAAGGACGTTCCCCACACGTCCTCAGCAGTGAAAGGGTTAAACCCCCTGCCTGCTCTGCCCCTATACATTATATATTAAACCTGCTGCCTGCTCTTCCCCTATACATTATATATTAAACCTGCTGCCTGCTCTGCCCCTATACATTATATATTTTAATACAGATTGGCTAAATCCTAAAAACAATAAACACTGCTCGCTGTTTAAAACTTTGCAGCTAACTCAATTAATCTCCTCCCCCACTCGCATTAATATGAAAAGCCCCAACCATACCTTGTTGGACTGGATTCTCTCCTCATCTCCTGATAGAATACAGGAGGCAGGCGTGCTTGCTAATAGCTTTAGTGACCATTGTCTAGTGTACTGCGTGCGCAAAATTAAGGCCTTGAAATCTTCCCCAAAGGTAATAACCACCAGGTCTTTCAAGAAATTTATTCTTGAATCCTTCCTAAGTGATCTCAAACAGCTCCCCTGGTACAGGCTAAACCTAATCCCAGACCTAGACTGTGCAGTTGAATACTTTCAGTCTGAGCTCCTGCAAGTCTGGAATTCCCATGCCCCGCTGCGTAAAGTGCGAGTAAAAGGGACTCATCTCCCCTGGGTTACAGCTGATCTTACACTAATGTACCAGCTTAGAGATTCACGGTGGTCAAATTTCAAGAGTACTGGTTCCATGAACGATCACTACGAATACCGAAAATGTCGGAATGAATGCACAAAACAAACAAAAATGGCCAAAGCCCATTACTTCAATGAAAATCTAAACAATAACATCTCAAACCCTAGAAACTTTTGGAGAACCATAAGTAACATACAAGCACCCCCAGTCCACTCCCAGCCAGCTGCTGTCAAAGTAAACAACCAAACCCTGCAACACCTGCTAGATGTAGCAAATGCCTTTAATGATTATTTTGTTGGATGTGCCACCACTTTGATTGCCAAGCTAGGAAATGACATGCAATCAGAGAGGCCTCATGCAGGTCAGGCCCCAACAACTGTGCAAAGTCCCTGTATCACACAGGAATTCAGTTTTAGACCAGTGCCTGTCAGTGTCGTTACTAAACTTCTCCGTAAGCAAAAAATGAAATACCAGTCTGGACCTGATCAAATACCAGCAATGCTGCTGAAAATCAGTGCGCCAGCAATTGCAAATCCAGTCGCAACCCTAATAAATGAGTCACTGGCAACTGGTTACATACCCAAGCTCTGGAAGACTGCAAGAGTGGTACCTATCCATAAAAGTGGGGACAGTACTTTGGTATCCAACTACCGTCCGATATCGTTGCTCCCTGTAATGTCAAAAGTCTTGGAAAAATGTGTCTACACACAATTACGTGATTATTATCAATATTGGAACTACTTAACCCCGGATCAATCAGGCTTTCGACCAAATCACTCAACTACAACCGCCCTTTTAAAAGTCTGCAATGATATCCAAGCTGGGATGGAACAAGGAAACCTAACTGGAGCCATCTTCCTTGATTTTGCCAAGGCCTTTGACACGGTAGACCATGGCATCTTGTTAGAAAAACTTAAAAACTCTGGCATTGGTGATCGCACGCTAACCTGGTTTCAATCATATGTATGCGACCGATCACAATATGTGTCAATGTCTGGCAGCTCCTCCCTCCCGCTCCCAGTCACTTGCGGTGTACCCCAAGGCTCAGTACTAGGCCCCCTGCTATTCACAATATTCATAAATGATCTGCCCAACGTCTGCAAAGCCTCAACTGTACATATGTACGCAGACGACACTGTGATCTATACCAGCAAACCAAATCTCCCGCAGCTGGAGGCCGTGCTGCAAGAACAATTCACAGAGGTAGAAAAGTGGATCAAAAACAACAAACTTTTTTTAAATACTGACAAAACTGTAACGATGCTCTTTGGAACAAAACCTAAACTACACAAATTGCAAAATCCCCATCTATGTGTTGGGACAATATCAAATGGCACACTGACCACAGTCACTTCTCTCAAATATCTAGGTATGTGGTTGGACCCTAATCTATCCTTTGGCCCCCACATCGAAAAACTCTCATCTAAACTTTACCCCAAACTAGGTGCTCTGTACAGAAACAAATCCTGCCTGAGTCCCGCGGTAAGAAAGCAGATTGTACAGCAAATGCTTATGCCGGCTATTGATTACGGAGATGTAGTGTATGCAGCCGCCCCGCAAACACACCTTCATAAACTTACTACACTGTATAACTCATTCTGCCGCTTTGCGCTACAATGTAACTACATGACCCACCATTGTGACATGTTAAAACAGCTAAACTGGCCATCGCTAGAATCCAGACGCACCCTTCACCTTTCCAGCCTGGTGTTTAAGAGCATCTCTGGGAAGCTGCCACCCTACCTGAATAGACTGCTTCCCCCAGCAGCTCCCTCATCCTATAACCTCCGATCCAGGACCAGCACCTTACTTGCAATACCACAATACAAAAAGACAGTGGCTCGGTCCTCATTTTCCTACAGAGCACCACAATTATGGAATAACCTCCCAGACACCATCAAATCTTCCACCAGTCTTAAGTCACTCAAAATTTCCCTGTTAACATACCTCAATACAGAATGCACCTGTAAACATGTAACCTAGTGACTATATTTCCTACATATTTATTTTCTGTTAATCTGTATATTTGTGTTGTTAATATCTTACATTGTATTACTTTGTATTTCTGTAAATGTAACACTTCAATGTACTTGAACCCAGGACATACATGAAAACGAGAGAAATCTCAATGTATCCTTCCTGGTAAAATCCTTTATAAATAAATAAATAAATATTAAACCTGCTGCCTGCTCTGCCCCTATACATTATATATTAAACCTCCTGCCTGCTCTTCCCCTATACATTATATATTAAACCTGCTGCCTGCTCTGCCCCTATACATTATATATTAAACCTGCTGCCTGCTCTGTCCCTATACATTATATATTAAACCTGCTGCCTGCTCTGCCCCTATACATTATATATTAAACCTCCTGCCTGCTCTTCCCCTATACATTATATATTAAACCCCCTGCCTGCTCTGCCCCTATACATTATATATTAAACCTGCTGCCTGCTCTGCCCCTATACATTATATATTAAACCTCCTGCCTGCTCTGTCCCTATACATTAAACCTCCTGCCTGCTCTGTCCCTATACATTATACATTAAACCTCCTGCCTGCTTTGGTGATGTCATTGAAGCCCGGCACAAAGATTGCAGCTCTTCTCTGTTGTTAAGAGGTTATTATTATATCTATAATAACTAAAAAATACTCTTATCTCATTCAAATAAAATTATAAGGTCTATTCACAAAACACTGAAATTGTGTGAAATTTTGGTGCTTTGTGTTTGGGACAGTTCGGCAAAATTACGGTGAATTCACTATTCAGCAAATGGTAACTGGATTCTGCCAAAAATGAAGTCACCAAAGCAGTTATTGTGGTTTGGTGAAAACCAACAAAGTGCACCGACAACCACTGAATTGGCCTATTGGAATTCCACCGAACTGAAGGAAAAAAATATATATATTGAATTTCCTATACTCCTAATAGGAGCTAAAACCAATAAAAAAATCTTAAAATGTGTCTAAATAATAAAAAAGGTCCTTTGTTACAGAATAAAAAAAAACCTTTTAAAAAAAAATTGGGAATATATATATATCTATACCCAATTATTTTTTTTACTCCACAGCAGCACTGCGCTCCGGCTCCATGCAGAAATCATGATGCATCGTGATGCATCATGGAATCGGATCGAATCGTTGACAGGATAATCGTAATCGAATCGTGAGACCAGTGAAGATGCGCAGCTCTAGCGGACTGTGCCTCCGTGCACAACGGACGTACTTTCTGACGGAAGACGCAGTAGTGGCCACACAGTCCGTTTTTGTGACGGACATTATTTTTGACGGATGTAGGAGGGAAAATAAATTAATATGAAAAACCATTTTGTCCGTCAAAAATGCTGGATGCGTAAATGCCGGAGGTGTAAATGCTGGAGGTGTAAATGCTGGGCGTCTAAATGCTGGAGGTGTAAATGCTGGATGTGTAAATGCTGGGCGTCTAAATGCTGGAGGTGTAAATGCTGGGCGTGTAAATACTGGACGTGTAAATGCTGGAGGTGTAAATGCTGGACGTGTAAATGCTGGGCGTGTAAATGCTGGAGGTGTAAATGCTGGGCGTGTAAATGCTGGAGGTATAAATGCTGGATGTATAAATGCTGGAGGTGTAAATGCTGGACGTGTAAATGCAGGAGGTGTAAATGCTGGACGTGTAAATGCTGGGCGTGTAAATGCTGGACATATAAATGCTGGACGTATAAATGCTGGAGGTGTAAATGCCGGGCGTATAAATGCTGGAGGTGTAAATGCTGGAGGTGTAACTGCTGGACGTATAAATGCCGGGCGTATAAATGCTGGAGGTGTAAATGCTGGACGTGTAAATGCCAGGCGTATAAATGCTGGACGTGTAAATGCTGGAGGTGTAAATGCCGGGCGTATAAATGCTGGACGTGTAAATGCTGGACGTGTAAATGCTGGATGTGTAAATGCTGGAGGTGTAACTGGTGGACGTATAAATGCCGGGCGTATAAATGCTGGAGGTGTAAATGCTGGACGTATAAATGCTGGCGGTATAAATGCCGGACGTGTAAATGCTGGATGTGTAAATGCTAGAGGTGTAAATGCTGGATGTGTAAATGCTGGGCGTATAAATGCTGGAGGTGTAAATGCTAGAGGTGTAAATGCTGGGCGTATAAATGCTGGACGTGTAAATGCTGGATGTGTAAATGCTAGAGGTGTAAATGCTGGATGTGTAAATGCTGGGCG
The DNA here is from genome assembly GCA_009667805.1 of Leptobrachium leishanense. NCBI lineage: Eukaryota > Metazoa > Chordata > Amphibia > Anura > Megophryidae > Leptobrachium > Leptobrachium leishanense. The sequence continues at coordinate 37,992,012 of CM019071.1, read as the reverse complement.
TATAAATGCTGGAGGTGTAAATGCTGGACGTATAAATGCTGGAGGTGTAAATGCTGGAGGTGTAACTGCTGGACGTATAAATGCCGGGCGTATAAATGCTGGAGGTGTAAATGCTGGACGTATAAATGCTGGAGGTGTAAGGCTGGGGTCAGACCAGCGCACTTTGAACGTGCGTTCTGGCGCACATAATTACGGCCGCACTAGCAGCAGATGACGGGCAATGACCGCCAATATACGATGTATGGCCGCACAAAAGTCCAGCCGTGCAACGCAAGTGGAATTTGAACGCATTTTTCTGAGAACGCTGAACCGCTAGTACTGACGTACTGAGTGCGCAGCTGCGGCATAGCGGCGTGTGTGCGTGATTAGGAGATGTCAGACGCTGCTAATGTCCAGCCTACATAACGTTCAGACGCAAAGAGTTTTATTGATGATCCGTACAAAATCACGCCCGAAAATGCGCGTCGTCTGACCGTTTTTGCGCATTCCGTGAAAAAATACGTCAATGCGTTCGGACGCACTTTTTCACGTTTGCGGGGAAAAATGCCTTGGTCTGACCCTAGCCTAAATGCTGGAGGTGTAAATGCTGGAGGTGTAAATGCCGGGCGTATAAATGCTGGACGTGTAAATGCTGGGTGTGTAAATGCTGGACGTATAAATGCTGGGCGTGTAAATGCCGGGCGTATAAATGCTGGAGGTATAAATGCCGGGCGTATAAATGCCGGGCGTATAAATGCTGGAGGTGTAAATGCTGGATGTATAAATGCTGGGCGTCTAAATGCTGGACGTATAAATGCTGGGCGTGTAAATGCCGGGCGTGTAAATGTCGGGCGTATAAATGCTGGAGGTGAAAAATGCCGGGCGTATAAATGCTGGAGGTGTAAATGCCGGACGTATAAATGCCGGGCGTGTAAATGCCGGACATGTAAATGCCGGGCGTGTAAAGGCCGGGCGTATAAATGCTGGAGGTGTAAATGCCGGGCGTATAAATGCTGGAGGTGTAAATGCTGGAGGTGTAAATGCTGGACGTATAAATGCTGGACGTATAAATGCTGGAGGTGTAAATGCTGGACGTGTAAATGCTGGGCGTAGAAATGCTGTTCTCTGTATTCTCTATCTCTGTATAATTCTCTGTAAAGCGCACAAGCCTACTGAGGAATCTTGGTGTGTGGGTGCCAGTCAGTAGGCTTGTGTGCTATACAGAGCCCTGGGAGGGGGGGTTGTGTGCTATACAGAGCCCTGGGAGGGGGGGTTGTGCGCTATACAGAGCCCTGGGAGGGGGGGTTGTGTGCTATAGAGCCCTGGAGGGGGGGTTGTGTGCTATACAGAGCCCTGGGAGGGGGGGTTGTGCGCTATACAGAGCCCTGGGAGGGGGGGTTGTGTGCTATACAGAGCCTGGGGGGGGGGTTGTGCGCTATACAGAGCCCTGGGAGGGGGGTTGTGCGCTATACAGAGCCCTGGGAGGGGGGGGTTGTGTGCTATACAGACCCTGGGAGGGGGTTGTGCGCTATACAGAGCCCTGGGAGGGGGGGTTGTGCGCTATACAGAGCCCTGGGAGGGGGGTTGTGTGCTATACAGAGCCCTGGGAGGGGGGGTTGTGTGCTATAGAGCCCTGGGGGAGGGGGGGTTGTGCGCGCCCTGGGAGGGGGGGTTGTGCGCTATACAGAGCCCTGGGAGGGGGGGTTGTGCGCTATACAGAGCCCTGGGAGGGGGGGTTGTGTGCTATAGAGCCCTGGGGGAGGGGGGTTGTGCGCGCCCTGGGAGGGGGGGTTGTGCGCTATACAGAGCCCTGGGAGGGGGGTTGTGCGCTATACAGAGCCTGGGGGGGGGTTGTGCGCTATACAGAGCCTGGGAGGGGGGGTTGTGCGCTATACAGAGCCTGGGGGGGGGGGTTGTGCGCTATACAGAGCCCTGGGAGGGGGGGTTTGTGCGCTATACAGAGCCCTGGGAGGGGGGGTTGTGCGCTATACAGAGCCCTGGGAGGGGGGTTGTGCGCTATACAGAGCCCTGGGAGGGGGGGTGTGTGCTATACAGAGCCCTGGGAGGGGGGGTTGTGCGCTATACAGAGCCCTGGGAGGGGGGTTGTGCGCTATACAGAGCCCTGGGAGGGGGGGTTGTGTGCTATACAGAGCCCTGGGAGGGGGTTGTGTGCTATAGAGCCCTGGGGAGGGGGGTTGTGCGCGCCCTGGGAGGGGGGGTTGTGCGCTATACAGAGCCCTGGGAGGGGGGTTGTGCGCTATACAGAGCCCTGGGAGGGGGGTTGTGTGCTATAGAGCCCTGGGGGAGGGGGGTTGTGCGCCCCCTGGGAGGGGGGGTTGTGCGCTATAAGAGCCCTGGGAGGGGGGTTGTGCGCTATACAGAGCCCTGGGGAGGGGGTTGTGCGCTATACAGAGCCTGGGGGGGGGGGTTGTGCGCTATACAGAGCCTGGGAGGGGGGGTTGTGCGCTATACAGAGCCTGGGGGGGGGTTGTGCGCTATACAGAGCCCTGGGAGGGGGGGGTTGTGTGCTATAGAGCCCTGGGGGAGGGGGGTTGTGCGCGCCCTGGGAGGGGGTTGTGCGCTATACAGAGCCCTGGGAGGGGGGGTTGTGCGCTATACAGAGCCCTGGGAGGGGGGGTTGTGTGCTAAGAGCCCTGGGGGAGGGGGGTTGTGCGCGCCCTGGGAGGGGGGGTTGTGCGCTATACAGAGCCCTGGGAGGGGGGTTGTGCGCTATACAGAGCCTGGGGGGGGGTTGTGCGCTATACAGAGCCTGGGGGGGGGTTGTGCGCTATACAGAGCCTGGGGGGGGGTTGTGCGCTATACAGAGCCCTGGGAGGGGGGTTGTGCGCTATACAGAGCCCTGGGAGGGGGGGTTGTGCGCTATACAGAGCCCTGGGAGGGGGGGTTGTGCGCTATACAGAGCCCTGGGAGGGGGGGGTTGTGTGCTATACAGAGCCCTGGGAGGGGGGTTGTGCGCTATACAGAGCCCTGGGAGGGGGGTTGTGTGCTATACAGAGCCCTGGGAGGGGGGGTTGTGCGCGCCCTGGGAGGGGGGGGTTGTGCGCTATACAGAGCCCTGGGAGGGGGGTTGTGCGCTATACAGAGCCCTGGGAGGGGGGGTTGTGCGCTATCAAGAGCCCTGGGAGGGGGGTTGTGCGCTATACAGAGCCCTGGGGAGGGGGGTTGTGCGCTATACAGAGCCCTGGGAGGGGGGGTTGTGCGCTATACAGAGCCCTGGGAGGGGGGGTTGTGCGCTATACAGAGCCCTGGGAGGGGGGGTTGTGCGCTATACAGAGCCTGGGGGGGGGGTTGTGCGCTATACAGAGCCTGGGGGGGGGTTGTGCGCTATACAGAGCCCTGGGAGGGGGGGGTGTGCGCTATACAGAGCCCTGGGAGGGGGGGTTGTGTGCTATACAGAGCCCTGGGAGGGGGTTGTGCGCTATACAGAGCCCTGGGAGGGGGTTGTGCGCGCCCTGGGAGGGGGGGTTGTGCGCTATACAGAGCCCTGGGAGGGGGGTTGTGCGCTATACAGAGCCCTGGGAGGGGGGGGTTGTGCGCTATACAGAGCCCTGGGAGGGGGGGTGTGCGCTATACAGAGCCCTGGGAGGGGGGGTTGTGCGCTATACAGAGCCCTGGGAGGGGGGGTTGTGCGCTATACAGAGCCCTGGGAGGGGGGGTTGTGCGCTATACAGAGCCCTGGGAGGGGGGGTTGTGCGCTATACAGAGCCCTGGGAGGGGGGGGTTGCGCTATACAGAGCCTGGGGGGGGGTTGTGCGCTATACAGAGCCTGGGGGGGGGGGTTGTGCGCTATACAGAGCCCTGGGAGGGGGGGTTGTGCGCTATACAGAGCCCTGGGAGGGGGGGTTGTGCGCTATACAGAGCCCTGGGAGGGGGGGTTGTCGGCCCTGGGAGGGGGGGGTTGTGCGCTATACAGAGCCCTGGAGGGGGGGTTGTGCGCTATACAGAGCCCTGGGAGGGGGGGTTGTGCGCTATACAGAGCCCTGGGAGGGGGGGTTGTGCGCTATACAGAGCCCTGGGAGGGGGTTGTGCGCTATACAGAGCCCTGGGAGGGGGGGTTGTGCGCTATACAGAGCCCTGGGAGGGGGGGTTGTGCGCTATACAGAGCCCTGGGAGGGGGGTTGTGCCTATACAGAGCCCTGGGAGGGGGGGTTGTGCGCTATACAGAGCTGGGGGGGGGGTTGTGCGCTATACAGAGCCTGGGGGGGGGTTGTGCGCTATACAGAGCCCTGGGAGGGGGGGTTGTGCGCTATACAGAGCCCGGGAGGGGGGGTTGTGTGCTATACAGAGCCCTGGGAGGGGGGTTGTGCGCTATACAGAGCCCTGGGAGGGGGTTGTGCGCGCCCTGGGAGGGGGGGGTTGTGCGCTATACAGAGCCCTGGGAGGGGGGGTGTGCGCTATAACAGAGCCCTGGGAGGGGGGGGTTGTGCGCTATACACAGAGCCCTGGGAGGGGGGTTGTGCGCTATACAGAGCCCTGGGAGGGGGGGTTGTGCGCTATACAGAGCCCTGGGAGGGGGGTTGTGCGCTATACAGAGCCCTGGGAGGGGGGTTGTGCGCTATACAGAGCCCGGGAGGGGGGTTGTGCGCTATACAGAGCCCTGGGAGGGGGGGTTGTGCGCTATACAGAGCCTGGGGGGGGGTTGTGCGCTATACAGAGCCTGGGGGGGGGGGTTGTGCGCTATACAGAGCCCTGGGAGGGGGGTTGTGCGCTATACAGAGCCCTGGGAGGGGGGGTTGTGCGCTATACAGAGCCCTGGAGGGGGGGTTGTGCCGCCCTGGGAGGGGGGGGTTGTGCGCTATACAGAGCCCTGGGAGGGGGGTTGTGCGCTATACAGAGCCCTGGGAGGGGGGGTTGTGCGCTATACAGAGCCCTGGGAGGGGGGTTGTGCGCTATACAGAGCCCTGGGAGGGGGGTTGTGCGCTATACAGAGCCCTGGGAGGGGGGGTTGTGCGCTATACAGAGCCCTGGGAGGGGGGGTTGTGCGCTATACAGAGCCCTGGGAGGGGGGGTTGTGCGCTATACAGAGCCCTGGGAGGGGGGTTGTGCGCTATACAGAGCCTGGGGGGGGGTTGTGCGCTATACAGAGCCTGGGGGGGGGGTTGTGCGCTATACAGAGCCCTGGGAGGGGGGTTGTGCGCTTACAGAGCCCTGGGAGGGGGGGTTGTGCGCTATACAGAGCCCTGGGAGGGGGGGTTGTGCGCGCCCTGGGAGGGGGGGGGGTTGTGCGCTATACAGAGCCCTGGGAGGGGGGGGTTGTGCGCTATACAGAGCCCTGGGAGGGGGGGTTGTGCGCTATACAGAGTGCAGGGAGGGGGGGTTGTGCGCTATACAGAGCCTGGGGGGGGGGTTGTGCACTATACAGAGTGCAGGGTTGGATCACGTGACTGCAATGGGCGGGCCCTGGGTTGGTGTATGAGGAAGTAATTATCAGGGAGCCGGATGTGACGTATACTGGGTTGTTTAACGTCAATCTCTTTCGAGCACGCCTTTACAGGCTCCTCCCCCCACCCATGATCGGGGTCCAAACAGAGACCGGAGGATGGAGACGTGCACTTTGATTGGGCGAGAGGTCTATGACGTATAATGTAGGAGCCGGTTGCCAGAGGTGACGCCGCGCGGCTGTGGGCGGAGCTGCGCCGAGTAATGGAGGTGGAGGATCAGGGAGAGGTCGGGGCTTCTCACCCCATGGAGGAAGAGGCGGCTGCTCTATTACACCAGCTGGGGTGAGTTCTCTTAAAACCCCACGGGTTGGGCGTTTGATGACGTCACGAGAAGGGGGTGTTACGTCACGGAGGTGGTTGTATGAGTCGTGATAACACAGCATGGGGTTATGATGTCACTGAGTGGATTTCCTGCAGGTATTTGGGCCCCCTGTGTGCCCGGGGCGCTCTGCTGGGATCCTGCGGCCGGGGCGCTGCCTGCGCACGTTACACCGCGCTCTGCGTCTGGCTGGTGTCTGAGCTGAAAGCTGTGTGTCCGCTGGTGGACGACGTCTGTCCTACAGAGGGTGAGTATCCGCAGGGGAGGGGCTGCCAGACCCCGCGTGTCCTACAAGCGACGCTAACACCCCCCCCCACCCCCAGGGCCGCAGGACGCAGACGCCTTCCAGGTGGAGATGAGTGGACTTCTGGGGGAGCTGCACTGCCCGTACCCCTCCCTCACCGCCGGAGACGTCACCTCGCGGCTCACCTGCACCACCAACTGCCTGCTGGCGCTTGGTAAGAACTGCAGAGCCCCCCGCCCCACTGCGAGCCCCCCGCCCCACTGCGAGCCCCCTGCCCCACTGCGAGCCCCCCCGGCTTATATTTAGTATGGGCCCTCCTAACCAGGGGCCCGGTGATACTGAGCCATGCAGCCGCGGCACCGGATAACCACACGGCGTCTGTATATCAGAGGCGCGCTGCGGTCACCTGATTCCTGTCTCCTCAGTGTTTCTTGGTACGGAGCTCCAGGCTGCGCGGATCCTCGCCTGCAGCTCACTGGCCGCGCCTGACCCTGGAGGGCCGTCGCAGGAAGCCCCGGCCACGCCTGACCCTGGAGGGCTGTCGCAGGAAGCCCCGGCCACGCCTGACCCTGGAGGGCTGTCGCAGGAAGCCCCGGCCACGCCTGACCCTGGAGGGCTGTCGCAAGAAGCCCCGGCCGTGCCAGACCCTGGAGGGCCGTCGCATGAAGCCCTGTGTGAGCTGCGACTAGCTGGGGAGGCTCTCGGCTTGCCTGAACCTTCCCCCGGTGTCTCCCTGGTGGAGTTTATCCGCTCCCTGGAGCCGAAGGTATATTTTATTTATAAAGGATTTTACCAGGAAGGATACATTGAGATTTCTCTCATTTTCAAGTATGTCCTGGGTTCAAGAACATTAAAATGTTACAGAAATACAAAGTAATAAATGCAAGAAATTAAAAACACAAAACAAATATACAGATTAACATAAAATAAATATGTAGCAAATAAAGTCACTGTTACATGTTTACAGGTACATTCTGTATATAGTCACTATGTTACATGTTTACAGGTACATTCTGTATATAGTCACTGTGTTACATGTTTACAGGCGCATTCTGTATATAGTCACTATGTTACATGTTTACAGGCGCATTCTGTATATAGTCACTGTGTTACATGTTTACAGGCGCATTCTGTATATAGTCACTGTGTTACATGTTTACAGGCGCATTCTGTATATAGTCACTGTGTTACATGTTTACAGGCGCATTCTGTATATAGTCACTGTGTTACATGTTTACAGGCGCATTCTGTATATAGTCACTGTGTACATGTTTACAGGCGCATTCTGTATATAGTCACTGTGTTACATGTTTACAGGCGCATTCTGTATATAGTCACTGTGTTACATGTTTACAGGCGCATTCTGTATATAGTCACTGTGTTACATGTTTACAGGCGCATTCTGTATATAGTCACTGTGTTACATGTTTACAGGTGCATTCTGTATATAGTCACTGTGTTACATGTTTACAGGTGTATTCTGTATATAGTCACTGTGTTACATGTTTACAGGTGTATTCTGTATATAGTCACTGTGTTACATGTTTACAGGCGCATTCTGTATATAGTCACTATGTTACATGTTTACAGGTGTATTCTGTATATAGTCACTGTGTTACATGTTTACAGGTGCATTCTGTATATAGTCACTATGTTACATGTTTACAGGTGTATTCTGTATATAGTCACTGTGTTACATGTTTACAGGTGCATTCTGTATATAGTCACTGTATCACATGTTTACAGGTACATTCTGTATATAGTCACTATGTTACATGTTTACAGGTGTATTCTGTATATAGTCACTGTGTTACATGTTTACAGGTGCATTCTGTATATAGTCACTGTGTTACATGTTTACAGGCGCATTCTGTATATAGTCACTGTGTTACATGTTTACAGGTGCATTCCGTATTGAGGTATGTTTAATAGAGATCTCTTGAGTGACTTTAGACTGGGGGAAGATTTGATGGTGTCTGGGAGGTTATTCCATAATTGTGGTGCTCTGTAGGAAAATGAGGATTGAGCCACTGTCTTTTTGTATTGTGGTATTGCAAGTAAGGTGCTGGTCCTGGATCGGAGGTTATAGGATGAGGGAAGCAGCCTATTCAGGTAGGGTGGCAGCTTCCCAGAAAAGCTCTTAAACACCAGGTTGGAAAGGTGAAGGGTGCGTCTAGATTCCAGCGATGGCCAGTTTAGCTCTTTTAACATGTCACAATGGTGGGTCATTTTTCTTACCGCGGGGCTCAGGCAGGATTTGTTTCTGTACAGGGCACCTAGTTTGGGGTACATTTTAGATGAGTTTTTCGATGTGGGGCCAAAGGATAGATTTGGGTCTAACCACATACCTAGATATTTGAGAGAAGTGACTGTGGTCAGTGTGCCATTTGATTTTGTCCTGACACATAGATGGGGTGTTTGCAATTTGTGTAGTTTAGGTTTTGTTCCAAAGAGCATCGTTACAGTTTTGTCAGTATTTAGAAAAAGTTTGTTATCTTTGATCCTCTTTTCTACCCCTGTGAATTGTTCTTGCAGCGCGGCTTCCAGCTGTGGGAGATTTGGTTTGCTGGTATAGATCACAGTGTCGTCTGCGTACATGTGTACAGTTGAAGCTTTGCAGACATTGGGCAGATCGTTTATGAATATAGTGAATAGCAGGGGCCGAGTATTGAGCCTTGGGGTACACCACACGTGACTGGGAGGGGGAGGGAAGTGCTGTCAGAAATGGACACAAATTGTGACCTATGATTGAAACCAGGTTAGCATGCGATCACCAATACCAGAGTTTTTAAGTTTTTTCTAACAAGATGCCATGGTCTACCGTGTCAAAGGCCTTGGCAAAATCAAGGAAGATGCTCCAGTTAGGTTTCCTTGTTCCATGCCCGCTTGGATATCATTACAAACTTTTAAAAGGTCAGTTGCAGTTGAATGATTTGTAACGGTGAGCCCCCTATAGGGTGATGGGGAGCCCCCAATCTGCAGAGATTGAAGCCTTAAGGGCAGGTATACAGATTCCAGGGAACAAACCAGGATATTACAGAAATTAGAAAGATCACGAAGCCCTGACTGAGATCCTTGAAAGGTGGTCTCGAAATACTAACTAGGCTAGGTCTGCAAGGTGTAAAAAAAAAACATAAACCAGACATACAATGAATGCAGGTATACACGGATAAATAAGCACGGTACAGTACAGGGGACAGACAGAAGAGAGATCCAAATACAAGAGCCAAAGGTCATACACGGAATATCATAACTTGAGGGGTCAGACAAGAGAGAGATCCAAATACAAGAGCCAAAGGTCATACACGGAATATCATAACTTGAGGGGTCAGACAAGAGAGCGATCCTAAACACATGAGCCAGAGGTCATACACAGAATATCAAAGTTAACCAGCACACAGGGACTAGGCAAGAAAGACTATCCTGGTCCAAGGGGAATCCTGGTCCTACATATAGGGCAGAACAGGTCATGTGACCGCAGACCAATAAGCCCAACAGATGGCCTGCAGCCTGAAAACAAAAACAGGAATCCCTGCTACCACCAGCAGGGGGCAAGGCCGAGACGTGACATAACCCCCTCCCTTACGGGTGACCTCCTGGGCACCCAAGAAAGAAAACATGGACGGCATGACAACGGATAAGACCAACAGTCACCAGTAACCATTGGAATCCCACTCAGACTCAGAGTAGTCAGTATGTGCCTGAGCAAGCAAAGCTCTTTCATAAACCTCCAGGTCCTCTCTACAGATCACTGCACCATTAGAGGCCCGTACACAACCCTCGGCAACCGGGCTAGAGTCTCGTACCCGAGGGTCCGACGGCATCAGTACCTTGGACCTTGAACGGAGTGAATCATCAGTCCCAGGTTGGTTAGGGTTAGTCACCTTCTTGCGTCTCCTGGGCAGTGATCTAGGAGTTCTGTCCACACCATAGAACATAGAGGCAATAGAGGTACTGCCAGACCCAGTGACAGTAGTCTTGCCCTGTATATTACATCTCACAGTGGAACCACTAGACACAGTGGACTTACTGTCCTCCCCAGAGACAATGACCTTGCCATTAGACATGGGCTTAACTACCCTACAGGTAGACATGGCCCCGACCGATACAGTACAGGGTGTGTGCATGACTGGTAAACTCTCGGGATATGGGACATCACCAGGACATGGTACAGTTGGCGGCACAACAGTCTTACACCTGTCCCCAGGAGGAGTATATTGTGGATCATCTGAATCAGACTCTTCCAACAGCCCTTGCAGAATGCCAGGGTGTCTCTGGAGCACTACCCAGTGCGTCTCACGCATCAAAGAGCCAGAGGGCGTCCGTATATATCCCTTGGGAACACTATGTGATTTGGGGATCATAGTACCCTTCAAACCACCAGCTTGCCGGATTTCCCTGATTACTGTGCGGAGTAAGGCAACCTCGGACTTAGAGGGTGTAGTATCACTGGAACCAGAACAGAGCGTGGAAGTTTCAGAACCAGATTGGCTAGGGTTGATCAACTTTTCCTGTCTTCTCTTTGAGCAAGACGTAGACTTGGTGACCACCTCACAAGGCTTGACAATGGTGGGGACAACACTGGACTCACTGTGGGGCAAGGGCACAGTGGTCTCATGTGCCAATCCAGGCACGTCGGCCTCATAACAAAACATGGCCACAGCTGTCTTTGCTGACATACAGCTTGTCCCGGACACCACTGGCAAGGTGCCAGTCTCAGGCATCACGAGTGACATATTGTCAGTACCCGACATGGCTGGCTTCGTGCCAGGGGACGCAGACATGGCTGGCTTCGTGCCAGTAGATACAGACATGGCTGGCATCGTGCCAGTAGATACAGACATGGCTGGCTTTTCATTGCCAGTGGGAACAGACATGGCTGGCTTCATGTCAGGGGACGCAGACATGGCTGGCTTCGTGCCAGGGGAAACAGACATGGCTGGCAGCGTGCCAGTGGATACAGACATGGCTGGCAGCGTGCCAGTGGATACAGACATGGCTGGCAGCGTGCCAGTGGATACAGACATGGCTGGCTTCGTGCCAGGGGACGCAGACATGGCTGGCTTCGTGCCAGGGGACGCAGACATGGCTGGCTTCGTGCCAGTAGATACAGACATGGCTGGCTTTTCATTGCCAGAGGGAACAGACATGGCTGGCTTTTCATTGCCAGAGGGAACAGACATGGCTGGCTTTTCATTGCCAGAGGGAACAGACATGGCTGGCTTTTCATTGCCAGAGGGAACAGACATGGCTGGCTTTTCATTGCCAGAGGGAACAGACATGGCTGGCAGCATGCCAGTGGATACAGACATGGCTGGCTTCATGTCAGGGGACGCAGACATGGCTGGCTTCGTGCCAGGGGAAACAGACATGGCTGGCAGCGTGCCAGTGGATACAGACATGGCTGGCAGCGTGCCAGTGGATACAGACATGGCTGGCAGCGTGCCAGTGGATACAGACATGGCTGGCAGCGTGCCAGTGGATACAGACATGGTTGGCATCGTGCCAGTAGATACAGACATGGCTGGCTTCGTGGCAGGGGACGCAGACATGGCTGGCTTCGTGCCAGGGGACGCAGACATGGCTGGCTTCGTGCCAGGGGAAGCAGACATGGCTGGCTTCGTGCCAGTAGATACAGACATGGCTGCCTTTTCATTGCCAGAGGGAACAGACATGGCTGGCTTTTCATTGCCAGAGGGAACAGACATGGCTGGCAGCGTGCCAGAGGGAACAGACATGGCTGGCAGCGTGCCAGTGGATACAGACATGGCTGGCAGCGTGCCAGTGGATACAGACATGGCTGGCAGCGTGCCAGTGGATACAGACATGGCTGGCAGCGTGCCAGTGGATACAGACATGGCTGGCAGCGTGCCAGTGGATACAGACATGGCTGGCAGCGTGCCAGTGGATACAGACATGGCTGGCAGCGTGCCAGTGGATACAGACATAGCTGGCAGCGTGCCAGTGGACGCAGACATGGCTGGCATAGTATTCCCAACCGGAGACACTGCAACCTCACTGTGAGACGAGGGCATAGTGATCCCATGATTCAAAAGATTTGAGGTGGCTATTCTGCCAGTCTGGATGCCTATGGAGGACACACCAGTACCTCCATAGCGATACCTGGATACATGGTTCCCCTGCCATTGCTTAACAGGTTTTAATACACAATGTTCAATAGTGTGATTTGGATCTGCACAATAAAAACAGAGACCATACAACCTGCGTCTTTCCTTCTCAGACATGGGTTTGCAAGTAGTGCAGGGTGGTGCTGCATCGTTAGCTGCAGCAGGTGATAGGCTCAGAGCCTCCATTAACCTCTGCAGCTCTTTCATCATAGCAAGCACCAAGTTCAATACAGCTTCATACATATGAGACATACCTGCCAGCTTCTATTATGGGACCAGGATAATGTAACGGTGAGCCCCCTATAGGGTGATGGGGAGCCCCCAATCTGCAGAGATTGAAGCCTTAAGGGCAGGTATACAGATTCCAGGGAACAAACCAGGATATTACAGAAATTAGAAAGATCACGAAGCCCTGACTGAGATCCTTGAAAGGTGGTCTCGAAATACTAACTAGGCTAGGTCTGCAAGGTGTAAAAAAAAAACATAAACCAGACATACAATGAATGCAGGTATACACGGATAAATAAGCACGGTACAGTACAGGGGACAGACAGAAGAGAGATCCAAATACAAGAGCCAAAGGTCATACACGGAATATCATAACTTGAGGGGTCAGACAAGAGAGAGATCCAAATACAAGAGCCAAAGGTCATACACGGAATATCAAAGTTAACCAGCACACAGGGACTAGGCAAGAAAGACTATCCTGGTCCAAGGGGAATCCTGGTCCTACATATAGGGCAGAACAGGTCATGTGACCGCAGACCAATAAGCCCAACAGATGGCCTGCAGCCTGAAAACAAAAACAGGAATCCCTGCTACCACCAGCAGGGGGCAAGGCCGAGACGTGACAGATTTGGACGAAAGCCTGATTGATCTGGGGTTAAATAGTTCTGATACTGATAATAATCACGTAATTGAGTGTAGACACATTTTTTTCAGAATTTTGACATTACAGGGAGCAGTGATATTGGGCGGTAGTTGGATACCAAAGTATTGTCTCCACTTTTATGGATAGGTACAACCCTTGCAGTCTTCCAGAGTTTGGGAATGTATCCAGTTGCCAATGATTCATTGATTAGGGTTGCGACAGGTTTTGCAATTGCTGGTGCACTGATTTTCAGCAGCATTGCTGGGATTTGATCAGGTCCAGACTGGTATTTCATTTTTTTGGTTATGGAGAAGTTTAGTGATGGCACTGACAGGCACTGGTCTAAAACTGAATTGCTCTGCGTTACAGGGTCTTTGCACTGCTGGTGGGGCCTGACCTGTGTGCAGTGTTTCTGATTGCGTGTCATTTCCTAGCTTAGCAATCAGGGTGGTGGCGCATCCAACAAAATAATTATTAAAAGCATTTGCTACATCTAGGGGATGTTGTACAGTTTGGTTGTTTACTTTGACAGCAGCTGGTTGGGAGTGGACGGGGGGTGCTTGTATGTTACTTATGATTTTCCAAAAATTTCTGGGGTTTGATATGTTGTTTAAATTTTCATTGAAGTACTGGGCTTTAGCCATTTTTGTTTGTTTTGTGCATGCATTCCGGCATTTTCGGTATTCAGTGATCACTCATGGATCCAGTACTCTTGAAATTTGACCACAGGGAGTCTCTAAACTGGTACGTATGTGTGAGGTCAGCTGTAACCCAGGGGAGGTGGGCCCCTTTTACTCGCACTTTGTGCACTGGGGTATGGGTGTTCCAGACTTTCAGGAGCTCGGCTTGAAAGTATTCAATTGCACAGTCCAGGTCTGGGATTAGGTTTAGTCTGTACCCTGGGAGCTGTTTGAGATCATTTAGGAAGGATTCAAGATTAAATTTCTTGAAAGACCTGGTGATTATTACCTTTGGACATTTTGTGGCCCTTATTTTGCGCACACAGTACACTAGGCAGTGATCACTGAAACTGTTAGCGAGAACGCCTGCCTCCTGTATACGATCAAGACATGAGAAGAGAATCCAGTCCAGCAAGGTGTGGTTAGGGCTTTTGATATTAATGCGAGTGGGGGAGGAGATTAATTGTGTTAGCTGCAAAGCCTTAAACAGTGAGCAGTGTTTGTTTTTAGGATTCAGCCAATCAACATTAAAGTCGCAGAGGACCAGCCGTTCACTTTTTTTGGTTTTGAGCTACTAATATACTTAAGATTTGGATTATGTCAGAAAGGGATTGCACTGGGGAACTCGGTGGGCTGTAGAATCCAGCAACAATAATTGTTTTACTGAATGGGATCTCAATAGTACCAGAAAGGAAATCAAATGTGGCCGGGGAGCTAGGATTCTGCAATGGGGTGAACTTTATGGAGTTGTCAACATAGATAACAATTCCCCCTCCTCTCTTAGCTCTGTCCTTTCTAGAGCATGAATACCCTTGTATTGCTATGGCAGAGTCTGGCACTTTAGGGGTTAACCATGATTCTGTCAGCACAATGACTTTAGGTTTGTAATAGAAGCACCAAGCTTTAAGCTCATCCAGTTTAGGGAGTAAGCTGCGGATGTTGCAATGCACAAAGGAGAGGCCTTTTTTAGTGGGGAGATTAAATATGGTGTCAACTATTGGATTCAACATCAAGTGCAAGCAGCAGAATAAAAAGGAATTTGGACAGGTTTCTTTTTGGAAAATAGTGATTGGAGAGTTATTATTATTATTATTATTATTCTTTATTTATAAAGCGCCAGCATATTCCGCAGCGCTGGTTTTATAGCTCTGTTGTGTGGGGGTGGGAGGGCTGGATTTTAACACTCTCCACCAGCACTCCGCTGATAAGTTAAAGGAGCTGAGCAAGCTATGGTGTATTTGCTGTAATTTGTAGGGTGTATAGGGAGGGAGGGTAGATTTAGAGAGAAGGGAGATGGTGGAAAGAAGCAGCAAGAGGGGGAAGAGAGGGAAAAACATTTCTAGAGAAAGGTGGTGTGGGAGAAGGGGAGGGAAAAAAGGAAAGGTAGAAGACAGGCAGGGAATTGATAAGGAAAGCAGAAGATGGAAGGGAGTGTGGTAGGTAAAGTTCCAGAATGGTGTAGTTTGGTAGCTGAAAATATCACATGACCAAATTAGTTGGGTATAAATGAAATGATAACGGTGGGGTGGGAACTAAGTCCAGGTGGGAGCTAGGAGGACACTGTGATAGAGGCTGGCCACCCTGGAAGCTGTGTGGTTGACACTTTGAGGCCCAGTAGCTTGCACTCCATGCATTGTGCCAGCATGTGGGGAGGGATAGCGCTCGCTTTCCTGCTCTAATCCTAAAGCTTTATATCTTGTGTTTGTAGGTTCGGGATCTGCTGGGTACTGGCCCCGGGGCTCGCTGGTCTCCGCCCCTCTTGACGGCACCGTTGCTCCCTGCGCAGTGGGTAAGGGAGTGTCAGGGTTGTAGAGATGTGTACGGTTTGTGTCTCCCTGGGCTCAGTCATGTGTTCCAGATGGGACTCGCACAGATTGTTGGAGACACTTGGGTTCCCCAGCTTTTCTTGAAGCCAAACCCCAACACCCAACCATGGCGCGGCGTCTGCCCAACCATGGCGCGGCGTCTGCCCAACCATGGCGCGGCGTCTGCCCAACCATGGCGCGGCGTCTGCCCAACCATGGCGCGGCGTCTGCCCAACCATGGCGCGGCGGTGTCAGGTTTCTTTATAGAGTATACACTTTATGTATGTAGGTCGGCAATGGGGGCGGGTGGCCGGTCGGCATTGGGGGCGCGTGGCCGGGCCGGGGACACGCGTGACCGGTCGGCATTGGAGGGGGGGGGGATGCGTGTGGCCGGGCCGGTCGGCAATCTCAGAGCCGGGATTTCTTTTTACATGGATTCCAGATGAAAATCCTCAGACTCCGTCTCGTTCTGATGGGCTGAAACCCGCGGGGCAGCAGCAGCACGAGAGCCACGTGGTACATCGAGTTAATGTGTAATGCTGTGCTGTCTGGCAGCTCCCTGAGGGCCACACTGCAGGGGCCCGGCTCCCAGCCTCTAAACGTGTCCTGTGGCTCTCACAAGGTGTGGCGCTGACTCACGGATCAGAGTCCTTTCAGCAGGTCAGGGCGCGGCGACACAAAACATTCCTGCAGCTCCTCACGTGTCGACTCAACAAGGAGCAGCAGACACGTTCCTCTCACCGCTTCAAGCCGGGTCACAATTAGTATGTGGGGGAGGGGCGGGCGTTACACAGGTTTCTATAATGTATACAGCGTATGGGGCTCTGGCTGACATGTGTGTTATAACAGTGGATTCTCCTTTAGGAGTCGCTGGCAGAGTTGCATCGCGCCCTGTGCGCCCAGTATGAGCGACGCATGAAGATGCTGACCACCAGATTCAATGTCACCATCCAGTCCTTCCATTGGTCAGAGAGAGCCAAGGTCAGCACGAGTCTCCGCCCTGCGGGGTTCACATACTATGCGGGTCTGTGTATACAGCTGTGGCCTGGACACCAATGCCGTGCGGGTGTAACCCGGCCCCTCGCCCCGCACAGATGCCGCGGTCCGGTCTGAGGGAGGCTCTGTTTTGGGGTGCTGTGCTTTATGTAACTCCCCCGTGTTATTGCTCCGCACAGGACAAAGGCTCCGCCATGGAGGACGTGTTGTGGCAGTTGCGGCACTCGCTGAGAGAGGACTCGTCTATCACATTGTCCCACGTCCTGGCAGCACGAGAAGACGACTCTCGAATCCTTCAGACCTGCAGCGCCACCGTCTGCCAAAAAACCAACAGCCCTATCAACAAGGTGCGTCCCCCCCCCACGTCCCCGTGTCCCCCCTCTCTCCCCCCGTGTCCCCCCTCTCCCCCCGTGTCCCCCCTCTCCCCCCAGCGTCCCCCCTCTCTGTCCCCGTCCCTCGTGTCCCCGTCCCTCCCCGGTGTCGTGTCCCGTCCGTCCCCCCTCAGTGTCGTTCCCCCCCCCCCCACGTCCGTGTCGTCGTCATCGTCCCCCCATTCTCTGCCGCTCATATCTCGGTTTGGTAACGCGTTTGTTTTCGCAGGTCCTGATGTTGGGCCACGTACCTGACAGGGGGGGGCGCCCCAACGAGATCGAGCCGCCCATGCCAGCCTGGGAGAAGAGGCGGGAGGGCGGGGCCAGGGGGAGGAACCCACGCGGCAAAAAGAAGCAGAAATGAGCGGGAGATGCTCCACGTGTCCCGCGGTGTCAGGAGCTGCCCCCTGTGTGCAGGGAGTGTGTACGGGGCCCGGCCCCAGGATGAGGGGCCACCGGAGAGAAATATCTGTGGAAGCTTTGAGGATCATCGTGGCTCAGTGTCCGAATCAGGATCTGCGTAACTGAAAGACGTATGTTTGTGGATCTCCTTAGTTGTGCATTGCAGGGCTGGGGGCGGGGCAGAGCGGCTGGGGGCGGGGCAGAGCGGCTGGGGGCGGGGCAGAGCAGCTGATTTCTCATTAAAGATTTGAGTTGGTTTTTATTTCATGATGAAATGTCTGTAACTTCAGAGTTGGTTTAAAGACACTTTTTTTTTTTTTTTTTCTGCACCCGCTCGGGGGGGACATCTATTGACGCCCCGGGCTATGGCAGCACCATATTATCCCTCCGCTCCCCCCACCGTGGACCATGTGTAAGTTACATGACACACTTTGACTCCGCAGGGGCGGGGCTTAACCCCTCAATGCGGTGACTGAGTGCTGGGTGTGGAAGTAGATTTATTGCCGGATCTGAGAATAACGCAGTGCGGCCGGATTCACTGTGTGTTCACGTGTGGATTTATTAAGGTGAATATCACGTTACACTCCATGGAAAACGTTTGATGTTTATTAATCCCTGGACGCGCAGTGATGGATTCTCAATGTTTTATATTGTTTGATTTAATAAAAACTCCCACAAACGCGTTTTAGATCTGTGTGATTTGTGTCAGGGGTCGGGTTATATCATCATCTGATTTGTGTCGGAGGGGTGGGTCGGGTTATATCATCTGATTTGTGTCGGAGGGGTGGGTCGGGTTATATCATCTGATTTGTGTCGGAGGGGTGGGTCGGGTTATATCATCTGATTTGTGTCGGAGGGGTGGGTCGGGTTATATCTGACTTGTGTCAGGGGTCGGGATATATCTGACTTGTGTCAGGGGTCGGGATATATCTGACTTGTGTCAGGGGTCGGGTTATATCTGACTTGTGTCAGGGGTCGGGTTATATCTGACTTGTGTCAGGGGTCGGGTTATATCTGACTTGTGTCAGGGGTCGGGTTATATCTATCTGACTCGTGTCGGAGGGGTCGGGTTATATCTGACTCGTGTCGGAGGGGTCGGGTTATATCTGACTCGTGTCGGAGGGGTCGGGTTATATCTGACTCGTGTCGGAGGGGTCGGGTTATATCTGACTCGTGTCGGAGGGGTCGGGTTATATCTGACTCGTGTCGGAGGGGTCGGGTTATATCTGACTCGTGTCGGAGGGGTCGGGTTATATCTGACTCGTGTCGGAGGGGTCGGGTTATATCTGACTCGTGTCGGAGGGGTCGGGTTATATCTGACTCGTGTCGGAGGGGTCGGGTTATATCTGACTCGTGTCGGAGGGGTCGGGTTATATCTATCTGACTCGTGTCGGAGGGGTCGGGTTATATCTATCTGACTCGTGTCGGAGGGGTCGGGTTATATCTATCTGACTCGTGTCGGAGGGGTCGGGTTATATCTATCTGACTCGTGTCGGAGGGGTCGGGTTATATCGGATTTTAAGTCAGGACCCGGAGGCTTCGTCTTTGCTGTTCTTTCTTATCTGCCCCAACAGCAGCGAAGAAACTTTATTGAAAATAACAGAAAAAACAAGTAGTCCTCCCTTCCCCAAGGTGGGACGGGGGACCTAGCTCCCCAGATCCTCCTCATCCAGTCCATAAGGAACTCCTCGGAAGCAGCCCCTCCTCTTTCTTCGCTGCTCCCGGCGGTAGCAGACGGATAAGTATTAGCTCTCTTGTTTTTTATTTATTTTCTACCTTTGCTAACCCGGAGCTTTCCTCCGTGCACGGGGAGTTCGTTTGGTGATCTACCTGGACGACATTCTTCTCATGTCCCAGTCGCCTCACGCCCACCTACATGTCACCATTTCTCTACTACAGGAATTGGGGTTTCTCATCAACCCAGAGAAATCACTTCTCACTCAAACTCGCTCGATAGAATTCCTGGGCTTCGTGGTGGACTCCGACCTCATGAACCTCAGCCTTCCATCGTCAAAGATCTCCTCGATCAGGAAGGCGGTGAGGATATTGCTCAGGAAGGCCTTCCCCCTCCGCTCCTTGGCCCGTACGGTAGCTCTGCTGGCGGCGGCCCGCATGGCAATTCACCTGGGCCCGCTACACTACAGGGCCCTCCAATGATTGAAGGCGCGTTCACTCCGGGCGGGCCTCGACTATACGGACTCCGTGACACTGACAGGACGCCAGATCGGATCTCCTATGGTGGATCGACAACATTGTCACCTGGAACGGTTGTCCCCTGGTACCTCCTCCTCCCACGATGACCATCGAATCGGACGCCAGCAGATTGGGCTGGGGCGCGGGATGCGGCTCCCAAGAGACGGGAGGTCGCTGGTCCTCCCTGGAACAATTATGGCACATCAATTGCCTAGAACTTCTGGCGGGATTATTCGCCCTCTGTTGCTTTACACGATGATCTCCCCTGGACTCCGTCGTACTTCGAATGGACAACCTACCAGCGGTCCGCTACATCAACGCCTGGGGGGCCCCCTCGCTCAGCAGACCTATGGCTCTGCGCCTCTGGGAATCCTGCCTTCCCCTCGGGATTTCGGTCCACACCCAGTTCATCGCCGGTCTGGCGAACGAATTGGCCGACTGGAACTCCAGACACTTTACGGACTTGGGAGACTGGCGACTGTCACAGCCCAATTTCTCTGCACTATCCGCGCTTTGGGGGCCTTTCCGGATCCACTTGTTCGCCTCCAGACTGAACTCTCAGCTGCAAGACTTCAGTTGGAGGCCAGATCCGGACACCCTGGCCACGGACGCCTTCCTACAGGATTGGTCGAAGGGCCCTCACTACGCCTTCCCGCCGTTCGTCCTCATCGCTTGCACTCTGGCACAAATCAGGGTTCAGGAGGCCTCCATGACGCTGATACCACCGTTTTGGAAGTCCCAGCCATGGTTTCCAACACTCCTGAGCATGGCAATAGACGTCCCCTAGACTCCTTCCTCCCTCCCCGGACCTTCTACTGGATCACGAAGGACAACCCCACCCCCTGGTGGCCTCCCACCGACTATAACTCCTGGCGTGGTGGCTCTCTGGCATCCCTCAACGGGCTCACGCCTTTCGGAACGCACTAAAGACCTCTTACTTCGCTCCTGGGCCCCAGGTACTCGACTCGCCTACAAGTCTGCCTGGGACGGATGGGCTAGCCGGTGTCTGGAACGGGACAGTGATCCCTTTTCGGCCCCTGTGACGGCTCTCCTGGATTTCCTTACACACGTGTTCAACTCCGGCAAAGCTTACCGTACCGTGAATGTTCTTCGTTCGGCCATTTCGGCTGGTCACTCAGGATTTTCAGGTGTGGCCACTGGTTCCCATCCTTTGGTCTGTCGCCTCCTACGAGGCATGCGCTTCTCCCGCCCTCCGGCTCCCAAATACTCCTGTACTTGGGATGTCTCCCGGATTCTCTCCTTTCTGGACCACTGGCCTGAGAATGCGGCTCTTTCACTGCAGGCCCTCTCGGCCAAACTCCTTATGCTCTTCTGCTTGGTGGCCTGCAAACGTGTCGGACGTACGGGCACTGGACTTCGGAGCCCGTTCTTACATTCCTGAAGGAGTGCGCATCAATATTTCACGTCGCACTAAAACGTCCCTAACTTTGTTTTTTTTTTCCCATCTTTTAGGGTTTCTCCCAGTCTTTGTCCAGTTTCATGTCTCCGGGAGTATGAATCTTGTACTAAATCCACCAGGATTTTACCGCTCTTTATTTCCTTTCGCTCTCATAAACCGCTCTCCTCTCCCACTTTGGCTCGTTGGATGCGGTGGCTTATGGCGCAGGCTGGGGTGGACGTCTTGACTTGCGGGGCCCATTCTGTCCACAGTGCTTCCGCCTCTAAGGCGGCCTCCGTGGGCTGTCGACTGGATTACATCTTACGTGCCGCTGACTGGTCTATTTCAAGCCCATTGGTCGGATGCGGCTCCTGTTCAGCTTTGAACTAGCAAATACGAAGCCTCCGGGTCCTGATTTAAAATCACATTTTTCCTATTCCATAACGGAAAGTTTAGATTTTAATAAGGACACGGAGGTGAGTATTTCCCGCCCAGCCACACCCTGTCATTTTCAGCTGGTTTTCTGCTTCTCTCCCGGGCTTGGGTGGACTATTTGGCGGCTGCCAGGGCTCCCTTCATTTCATCATGTTGCAGTTTCTCACTGTTTCTTCATGTCGTTTGTGTCTTTCAGCCTTCTGAGTTCCTGAGGTGGTTCTTCGTTGTTTTGGCTCCCGATCTCCTTCACCGGTTCTAAGTCTCCCACCGTTCCGTCGCAGCTTCGAAAGAGGAGGGGCTGCTTCCGGGGAGTTCTTTATGGAATGGATGGGGAGGATCTGGGGAGCTAGGTCCCCCTCCACCTTGGGGAAGGGAGGACTAAAGTTTCTTCGCTGCTGTTGGGGCAGATGAGAAAGAACAGCAAATACTCGCCTCCGTGTCCTTATTAAAATCTAAACTTTCCGTTATGGAATAGGAAAATTTTGTGATTTGTTTCAGGGAGGGGTCGGGTTATATCTGTGTGATTTGTGTCAGGGAGGGGTCGGGTTATATTTGTGTGATTTGTGTCAGGGAGGGGGTCGGGTTGTATCTGTGTGATTTGTGTCAGGGAGGGGGTCGGGTTGTATCTGTGTGATTTGTGTCAGGGAGGGGGTCGGGTTGTATCTGTGTGATTTGTGTCAGGGAGGGGTCGGGTTATATCTGTGTGATTTGTGTCAGGAGGGGTCGGGTTATATCTGTGTGATTTGTGTCAGGGAGGGGTCAGGTTATATCTGATTTGTGTCGGAGGGGTCGGGTTATATCTGTGTGATTTGTGTCAGGGAGGGGTCGGGTTATATCTGTGATTTGTGTCAAGGAGGGGTCGGGTTATATCTGATTTGTGTCAAGGAGGGGTCGGGTTATAGCTGTGAATTGTGTCAGGGAGGGGTCGGGTTATATCTGATTTGTGTCGGAGGGGTCGGGTTATATCTGATTGTCGGGGAGGGGTCGGGTTATATCTGTCGGAGGGGTCGGGTTATATCTGTGTGATTTGTGTCAGGGAGGGGTCTGGTTATATCTGTGTGATTTGTGTCAGGGAGGGGTCGGGTTATATCTGTGATTTGTGTCAGGGAGGGGTCGGGTTATATCTGTGTGATTGTCGGAGGGGTCGGGTTATATCTGATTTGTGTCAGGGAGGGGTCGGGTTATATCTGATTTGTGTCAGGGAGGGGTCGGGTTATATCTGAGATTGTCGGAGGGGTCGGGTTATATCTGATTTGTGTCGGGGAGGGGTCGGGTTATATCTGTGTGATTTGTGTCAGGGAGGGGTCGGGTTATATCTGTGTGATTTGTGTCAGGGAGGGGTCGGGTTATATCTGTGATTTGTGTCAGGGAGGGGTCAGGTTATATCTGATTTGTGTCAGGGAGGGGTCGGGTTATATCTGTGTGATTTGTGTCAGGGAGGGGTCGGGTTATATCTGATTTGTGTCAAGGAGGGGTCGGGTTATAGCTGTGATTTGTGTCAGGGAGGGGTCGGGTTATATCTGATTTGTGTCGGAGGGGGTCGGGTTATATCTGATTGTCGGGGAGGGGTCGGGTTATATCTGATTGTCGGGGAGGGGTCGGGTTATATCTGATTGTCGGAGGGGTCGGGTTATATCTGATTGTCGGGGAGGGGTCGGGTTATATCTGTGTGATTTGTGTCAGGGAGGGGTCGGGTTATATCTGTGATTTGTGTCGGAGGGGTCGGGTTATATCTGATTTGTGTCAGGGAGGGGTCGGGTTATATCTGTGTGATTGTCGGAGGGGTCGGGTTATATCTGTGTGATTTGTGTCAGGGAGGGGTCGGGTTATATCTGTGATTTGTGTCAAGGAGGGGTCGGGTTATAGCTGTGATTTGTGTCAGGGAGGGGTCGGGTTATATCTGATTTGTGTCGGAGGGGTCGGGTTATATCTGATTGTCGGAGGGGTCGGGTTATATCTGTGATTGTCGGGGAGGGGTCGGGTTATATCTGTGTGATTTGTGTCAGGGAGGGGTCTGGTTATATCTGATTTGTGTCAGGGAGGGGTCGGGTTATATCTGATTTGTGTCAGGGAGGGGTCGGGTTATATCTGTGATTTGTGTCGGAGGGGTCGGGTTATATCTGTGATTGTCGGAGGGGTCGGGTTATATCTGATTTGTGTCGGGGAGGGGTCGGGTTATATCTGTGTGATTTGTGTCGGGGAGGGGTCGGGTTATATCTGATTTGTTTCGGGGAGGGGTCGGGTTATATCTGTGTGATTAGTGTCGGGGAGGGGTCGGGTTAGATCTGTGTGATTGTAGTCCGGTGCGGCGCTGCTTGTTGTGTATCTTGTAGCAGGGCACCTGGTAACGCTGTTGTTGTGTAAATTCCACACCTTGATTGTAATCTTGGTGCAGGTTTGGCCTCCTCCTCCCCCCCCCCCCCCACACACTGATAAGGGTTAACCTCTGGGAGGGGCCGGGTGTTGTTAGGCTCTGGAGGGGGAGGGGTGACACGACATTACAGACGACAACAACATGACAAAGGAAACGTGGCTTGTATCGCTTCCTTTCTCCCCCCCCCCCCCCCCGAATAAACTCACTGCGCCATGTGGTGTGTTGGGCTCCCTCTACCTTTTATATTAGGGTCACAGGTCCTGTGGGGTGTGGCAGATGTTGCTCCGCCCCATACTGTGTCATCCTCCACACAGGGCTGTCGCTCCCCCCGCCACATACACACACAATACAGAAAGCAGGAACTTTATTAATTCATAAAAATCCACAAAATCGGCTCCATATATAAATATAGATTAATAATCCTGAGCGCTGAGTGACCGGTCACATGATCACAGGGGGAGGAGCTAGACAACATAAAAGCCTCAGAAATTGAAAACCGCAACTAGTAAAAATGTCAGTAAACACTGCGCCCCCTGCACGACGCGCGGGTACACGGGGCGCCTCCCTCCCTGCACGACGCGCGGGTACACAGGGCATAAGGCAGGATTTTGTCATGTTACACCTGAGGATGTCAGAACACACCCCATTCACCCTGTGGAGCCACCGCGTCCTCTGATCATGGCGCAGGGGGAGATGCGGCTAAACCGTTACAATAACAGCATCTCTGCTGATGCTGTATGTCACATGACTTCCCCCACCGGCCAATAGAACGCCCACAAAGTGCAGGCAGCACCGTGTAACCGAGGCTCAACACGTAACTAGACGCGTGCGCTGTGAGTTGTCATGGCTCAGTACAGCGGCACAGTTAGAGCGGCACAGTTTCAGTGTGCGGGTAAGAGCCGGGGTTCGTTCCATTTATTTTGTGGATCTCAGAGTCACCATGTCCTCCTCCTCCAATCAGGAGGTTCGTGTCTACGGCAGAGCAGGTGCCGGAGGGTTCCGCGCCAACACAACATTCAGTTAGAATTTTAAGGGTTATTAAGGCAAAAGGAATCCTGGAGCTGGCACCAATTCCACCGGCTGACCAGAGGCCCGGACCCCCCACCCAACCAGCTGACCAGAGGCCCGGACCCTCACCCCACCGGGGGAGGTAATTGCTTTGGCACGTAGCAAGGAAAAAAAAAAACTCCCCTGGTCCAAACAGCCCACTTTGCAGAGATCCTCTCATGTGGCACAGCCGGTAACGTCACGGTATATATCAGCACCAGGACGTCATGGTGCTGGTGTCAGCAGGTGGTGGCTGGGCCTGGGTTAGTGCAGAGGTTAAGTGGGGGGTCACGGGTGGGAAGGCGTTGTGGTTGAAGGTCGTCAGGCGGCAGATTCCGTCCCCGGGTAGCACCGGCAGCACCCCAGAGAAGAGAACTCCAGTTCTGCTTTTGAGTCCTGCCCCGGTAGGAGGACGTCGGCGGACGTGTTCCACTGGCTGATGATGTCCTCCACGCGGGTCACATACAGGAGCGAGAGCAGCACCCCCAAAAACTGCAACGAGAGGGGGAGCAGCGTTAAGAGATTTACTCAGCAGCGTGTGGCCCCATTCTATAAATGAGCGCAGGCCCTTCAGCCTCTTTCTTTCCTGTCTGAAACACCTGGATCTGCCCGCGCTCACCTGTGGTAAGAGGATCCCCAGCAGCGCGCCAGCCATGATGGTGTAATTGTCCAGGAACCAAAGAATCACTGCATCAGTGCAGCCTCGCACATGGATAAACCTCTGTGCAGAATGCCGCTGAAACGCAAGAGTGAAGAGAAGGACGTAAAACAGGGTGGCCAGGAGCGCAGCCACCCCAGAGGACGGCCAGGAGCTCGGCCACCCCAGAGGACGGCCAGGAGCGCGGCCACCCCAGAGGACGGCCAGGAGCGCGGCCACCCCAGAGGACGGCCAGGAGCGCGGCCACCCCAGAGGACGGCCAGGAGCGCGGCCACCCCAGAGGACGGCCAGGAGCGCGGCCACCCCAGAGGACGGCCAGGAGCGCAGCCACCCCAGAGGACGGCCAGGAGCGCAGCCACCCCAGAGGACGGCCAGGAGCCCAGCCACCCCAGAGGACGGCCAGGAGCACAGCCACCCCAGAGGGCGGCCAGGAGCGCAGCCACCCCAGAGGGCGGCCAGGAGCGCAGCAGAGAGGAGGCAGCGCACAGATCAGTGCCGTGTTGGTGTATTCACACTTACGTCCAGTGACATGGCTTTATATCCACACAGCGTGTTCTGCACCACAGTCTGCAAAACATCACACGGTCAGACAAACAGACGTCTGGATTAGCGGTGTTTATGTTTTTTTGGGCGTTTCTATCCCTGCTTGACCTCAGGCTGGTGATCCCCTGTGTGCGCGGGATTAGAGGGAGACGGGGCGGCATCATCCCTTAACATTATTCTGACCCTCCTGTCCCTCCCCATGACAGGGCCGTGTCCCCCCCCCAGCCTGAGAGCAGGAGGCCCCCCGCGGTCACATTACGGGTCTCCCCGGTTACCCCCTTACCTTGTTGGTCATGCAGCAGGTGTAGGGTACGCCGCAGGCCAGGGGCCCCGGGGCCGCACAGGAGTGGTACTGGTTCCTCTCCCAATCCATGTAGTCTCTGCCCCCACAGCACTTAAACTGACAAAACACACGGGGTTAATAAACCACCACGAACACCGGGGGGGGGGGCGGCGTGGAATTCAGAACACACCATCACACACACCCCCCCCCTCATATACAGAGAAATTAATGCGCATGGAGAATTAACCCTCCGAGTGCTCTGATCATTATATATATATCCTGTGCCGGCAGCAGAGAAGGAGCCGTCACCGATCACAGGCAGCGCCTACCACCCATCCCCCGCATCAATACCTACAAATACTCGAGACGTGTCCCCGCAGGTCTGTCTGCACGCTACGAAGCATGGACACACACACACATAGTAATGTGCCCCCTCCCCTGGCATTTTGTGTGCCCCCTCACCTCCCCATGCATTTTTTTTGTGCCCCCTCCCCTGGCATTTTATATGCCCCCCCAAGAGTCCCCATTGATGTTGCAGCACTATGCCGGTGCGTTGCACACTTTGATCACCTGTTCCTGCACAAAATCCATGATGTTTTTAAAGTCCAGATCGTCGTAATAGTTGGTGATTCCACGGGCGATGTTTCGATTCAGCAGGTCCATGGTCTGGGGGGGGGAGGAGGAAAAAAAAAGAGACGATAGCGATCAGAGGGCATCGGGGGTCACTGGATAGCGATCAGGGGTCACTGGATAGCGATCAGGGGTCACTGGATAGAGATCAGGGGGCATCGGGGGTCACTGGATAGAGATCAGGGGGCATCGGGGGTCACTGGATAGCGATAAGGGGGCATCAGGGGGTCACTGGATAGAGATCCGGGGGGGGCACTGGATAGAGATCCGGGGGTCACTGGATAGAGATCTGGGGTCACTGGATAGAGATCCGGGGGCATCGGGGGGGGGGTGTCACTGGATAGAGATCCGGGGGCATCGGGGGGGTGTCACTGGATAGAGATCCGGGGCATCGGGGGGGGGGGTGTCACTGGATAGAGATCCGGGGGGGGTGTCACTGGATAGAGATCCGGGGCATCGGGGGTCACTGGATAGAGATCCGGGGGCATCGGGGGGGTGTCACTGGATAGAGATCCGGGGGCATCGGGGGGGTGTCACTGGATAGAGATCCGGGGGTCACTGGATAGAGATCCGGGGGCATCGGGGGGGATGTCACTGGATAGAGATCCAGGGGCATCGGGGGGGATGTCACTGGATAGAGGTCCGGGGGTCACTGGATAGAGATCCGGGGGCATCGGGGGGGATGTCACTGGATAGAGATCCGGGGGCATCGGGGGGGGTCACTGGATAGAGATCCGGGGGCATCGGGGGTCACTGGATAGAGATCGGGGGTCACTGGAGAGAGATCCGGGGGCATCGGGGGGGGTCACTGGATAGAGATCCGGGGCATCGGGGGGGGTCACTGGATAGAGATCCGGGGGCATCGGGGGGGGGGGTGTCACTGGATAGAGATCCGGGGCATCGGGGGGGTGTCACTGGATAGAGATCCGGGGGCGGTCACTGGATAGAGATCCGGGGGCATCGGGGGGTCACTGGATAGAGATCCGGGGGCATCGGGGGGGGTCACTGGATAGAGATCGGGGGCATCGGGGGTCACTGGATAGAGATCCGGGGGTCACTGGATAGAGATCGGGGGTCACTGGATAGAGATCCGGGGGTCACTGGATAGAGATCGGGGGTCACTGGATAGAGATCCGGGGCATCGGGGGGGGTCACTGGATAAAGATCCGGGGGCATCGGGGGGGTCACTGGATAGAGATCCGGGGGCATCGGGGGGGGTCACTGGAGAGAGATCTGGGGTCACTGGAGAGAGATCGGGGGAATCGGGGTCACTGGATAGAGATCCGGGGGTCACTGGATAGAGATCAGGGGGCATCGGGGATCACTGGATAGAGATCGGGGTATCGGGGGTCACTGGATAGAGATCGGGGGTCACTGGATAGAGATCGGGGGTATCGGGAGTCACTGGATAGAGATCCGGGGGTATCGGGAGTCACTGGATAGAGATCCGGGGGCATCGGGGGTCACTGGATAGAGATCCGGGGGTCACTGGATAGAGATCCGGGGGTCACTGGATAGAGATCCGGGGGTCACTGGATAGAGATCCGGGGGTCACTGGATAGAGATCCGGGGGTCACTGGATAGAGATCCGGGGGTCACTGGATAGAGATCCGGGGGTCACTGGATAGAGATCCGGGGGTCACTGGATAGAGATCAGGGGGCATCGGGGGTCACTGGATAGAGATCGGGGGTATCGGGGGTCACTGGATAGAGATCGGTGGTCACTGGATAGAGATCGGGGGTCACTGGATAGCGATCGGGGGGCATCGGGGGTCACTGGATAGCGATCGGGGGGCATCGGGGGTCACTGGATAGCGATCGGGGGGCATCAGGGGTCACTGGATAGCGATCGGGGGGCATCGGGGGTCACTGGATAGAGATCAGGGGGCATCGGGGGTCACTGGATAGAGATCAGGGGGCATCGGGGGTCACTGGATAGAGATCAGGGGGCATCGGGGGTCACTGGATAGAGATCAGGGGTAGCGGGGGTCACTGGATAGAGATCAGGGGGCATCGGGGGTCACTGGATAGAGATCAGGGGTAGCGGGTGTCACTGGATAGAGATCAGGGGGTATCGGGGTCACTGGATAGAGATCAGGGGGTATCGGGGTCACTGGATAGAGATCAGGGGGAAATCGGGGGTCACTGGATAGAGATCAGGGGGAAATCGGGGGTCACTGGATAGAGATCAGGGGGAAATCGGGGGTCACTGGATAGTGGGCCTCACCTGGTGCCTGAAGATCAGGGCGAGGATCCCCCCAGTCAGTTCCAGTATGAGGCAGACCCCCAGAGTGTACATAAACTGCAAAGACACAACGACGCTGCGAGTCAGTCACTGTGAGGGGGGGGGGGGGGAACAACGAGAAGAACAAAATACACTTCGCCGGGGGGGGGGTTAATCGACTTGCCATGGGGGTAGCGCCTCACCGGGGGTAATTGCCTCGCCAAAGGAAATGTTTCAGATGAGGGTATAAATAAACCATTTTGTCTCTTAGCTGAGAAACAGTGTGATGAGGGCACGTGGTTGCTCAGAGGAGCAGCGTGAGGAGGGCACGTGGTTGCTCAGAGGAGCAGCGTGAGGAGGGCACGTGGTTGCTCAGAGGAGCAGCGTGAGGAGGGCACGTGGTTGCTCAGAGGAGCAGCGTGAGGAGGGCACGTGGTTGCTCAGAGGAGCAGCGTGAGGAGGGCACGTGGTTGCTCAGAGGAGCAGCGTGAGGAGGGCACGTGGTTGCTCAGAGAAGCGTGATGAGGGCACGTGGTTGCTCAGAGGAGCAGCGTGAGGAGGGCACGTGGTTGCTCAGAGGAGCAGCGTGAGGAGGGCACGTGGTTGCTCAGAGGAGCAGCGTGAGGAGGGCACGTGGTTGCTCAGAGGAGCAGCGTGAGGAGGGCACGTGGTTGCTCAGAGGAGCAGCGTGAGGAGGGCACGTGGTTGCTCAGAGGAGCAGCGTGAGGAGGGCACGTGGTTGCTCAGAGGAGCAGCGTGAGGAGGGCACGTGATTGCTCAGAGGAGCAGCGTGAGGAGGGCACGTGATTGCTCAGAGGAGCAGCGTGAGGAGGGCACGTGTTGCTCAGAGGAGCAGCGTGAGGAGGGCACGTGGTTGCTCAGAGGAGCAGCGTGAGGAGGGCACGTGGTTGCTCAGAGGAGCAGCGTGAGGAGGGCACGTGGTTGCTCAGAGGAGCAGCGTGATGAGGGCACGTGGTTGCTCAGAGGAGCAGCGTGATGAGGGCACGTGGTTGCTCAGAGGAGCAGCGTGAGGAGGGCACGTGGTGCTCAGAGGAGCAGCGTGAGGAGGGCACGTGGTTGCTCAGAGGAGCAGCGTGAGGAGGGCACGTGGTTGCTCAGAGGAGCAGCGTGAGGAGGGCACGTGGTTGCTCAGAGGAGCAGCGTGAGGAGGGCACGTGGTTGCTCAGAGGAGCAGCGTGAGGAGGGCACGTGGTTGCTCAGAGGAGCAGCGTGAGGAGGGCACGTGGTTGCTCAGAGGAGCAGCGTGAGGAGGGCACGTGGTTGCTCAGAGGAGCAGCGTGAGGAGGGCACGTGGTTGCTCAGAGGAGCAGCGTGAGGAGGGCACGTGGTTGCTCAGAAGAGCAGCGTGAGGAGGCACGTGGTTGCTCAGAGGAGCAGCGTGAGGAGGGTACGTGGTTGCTCAGAGGAGCAGCGTGAGGAGGGCACGTGGTTGCTCAGAGGAACAGCGTGAGGAGGGCACGTGGTTGCTCAGAGGAGCAGCGTGAGGAGGGCACGTGGTTGCTCAGAGGAGCAGCGTGAGGAGGGCACGTGGTTGCTCAGGAGCAGCGTGAGGAGGGCACGTGGTTGCTCAGGAGCAGCGTGAGGAGGGCACGTGGTTGCTCAGAGGAGCAGCGTGATGAGGGCACGTGGTTGCTCAGAGGAGCAGCGTGATGA
The DNA here is from genome assembly GCA_009667805.1 of Leptobrachium leishanense. Classification (NCBI taxonomy): domain Eukaryota; kingdom Metazoa; phylum Chordata; class Amphibia; order Anura; family Megophryidae; genus Leptobrachium; species Leptobrachium leishanense. The sequence continues at coordinate 37,961,295 of CM019071.1, read as the reverse complement.
GGGCACGTGGTTGCTCAGAGGAGCAGCGTGATGAGGGCACGTGGTTGCTCAGAGGAGCAGCGTGATGAGGGCACGTGGTTGCTCAGAGGAGAAGCGTGATGAGGGCACGTGGTTGCTCAGATGAGCAGCGTGATGAGGGCACGTGGTTGCTCAGAGGAGCAGCGTGATGAGGGCACGTGGTTGCTCAGAGGAGCAGCGTGATGAGGGCACGTGGTTGCTCAGAGGAGCAGCGTGATGAGGGCACGTGGTTGCTCAGAGAAGCGTGATGAGGGCACGTGGTTGCTCAGAGGAGCAGCGTGATGAGGGCACGTGGTTGCTCAGAGGAGCAGCGTGATGAGGGCACGTGGTTGCTCAGAGGAGAAGCGTGATGAGGGCACGTGGTTGCTCAGAGGAGAAGCGTGATGAGGGCACGTGGTTGCTCAGAGGAGCAGCTCTTGGTTTCATTAGGTTAGGAGCCGCCTGACCAAAGGTGAAGCATGGCAGGGGAGCTTACACATTAATGGACATTCAAGTAAACAAAAACATCTGGTTTTTTTTGCACGGAGCTATTATGTTATGTTTTATACATATTACTGGACTGAATACTTCTGGTTGTTGCAGCCGCCCTGGGAGGGATCAGAGCAAAAATTATAGTTAACAGAACCCAGCTCCACACTTACCACTTTCAGCAGACACAGGTTGTCCCGGAGCGAGGCCAGCACCCCGATGAAGGACACCATGAACATGACCACGCCGAGGAGAATGAGGATGATGGCCGGGGCCAAGAAGGCACCATGGAGAGTCTTGTATTTTTGTCTTTCCACCTCGGCATAAACACCAATGGCCAGAACAAAGAAGCCAATCAGCTTGGAGAAAAAGAGACAGGGCAAGTGAGGAGAGCTGCACCAGGAGTGCAGTACAAAAATGAGACAAATCAGTGAATCCCAGACTCACTGTATTATGTATGAATAAAGTTATTGTATGGTCCGTGTGTATCTTTGTTATCTGCTGAGAGGTTTAGCCTTCCAGCATACCCTGTTTCAGGAATGAGTTAATATCTGTTTATTTGATTTGTTTGTCAATCTGCTTAGTCAGGCAAACCCTGCCTCATTATCTGTTTGCCAATCACTATGGCCATTGTCCTGTCTGTCTAGGAATGTTGAGCGAATGTTTAATCTATTCTAGGGTCAGCTTTTGTGTATGTAAACGACCCATGTTTGACTGTATAAATATGTGTGCCCACCCCCAATTAAAAGTTCTGCTGCTGTTACTCTGAACACTGGTCTTGGAGAGTGATTTGGGGTAAATCTCTCTTATTTTGGGAGTTTGTGTTCCTGCCCTAAATGTTACTGGTTCTGCCTGGTAACTTAGGGAGGTTTGGGCTGAGGTTCCTGGATTCGGTTTCCAGCTTGGAGAAAGCTGGAATTTGACAGGAGGCACACAGTCGGGGTGCCAGACAGTCTGTCACAACCTCCTAACTGCTAAAAACCACGGCCACTATTCTCATCCTGCTTGACCTCTCGGCTGCTTTTGACACTGTATCACCCCTTCCTTCTACAGACTCTCAGATCGCTCGGTCTCTGACACTGCACTCTCTTGGATTGACTCTTGTCTAAAAGGTCCTTTGTGTCATTAGCTGGTAACTCCTCTTCAATGCCTTTATCTGTTGGTGTACTTAAGGCTCTGTCCTTGGTCCTCTACTCTTTATCTACACCTCATCCCTGGGAAAAATAATTAACAGCTTTGGCTTCAATTACCACCTCTAAGCTGATGATACTCAGATCTTCTCTACCCCTGATCTCTCTCCTCCTGTCCTTTCCAAAGTCAGCGACTGATTATCTGGCATCTCCTCCTGGATGGCCTCTCACCACCTAAAGATTAGCATGTCCAAGACTGAGCCCCTACTAATTCCTCCTTCTAATGCCTCCCCACCTCCTGACGTCTCAGTCATGGTATCACCATCTACCCATCAAACCAGATTCACTGTCTCGGAATTACACTTGACTCGGCTCTTTCCTTCATCCTCCACATTCAGTCTCTGTCCTCCTCTTGCCACTACCAATTGCGTAATATTTCCAGAATTCGGCCATTTCTTACCGCTGACACCACCAAGCAACTCCTCTACACCCTGGTAATCTCTCGACTTAAAATTTATTCCCACTGAACAAATGAAGTCTTGCAAAAGGGACCCTCTGGTAGTAGTACTGTGAGCAAGATGCTGTTTTGGAACTGTAAAATGTTGATTTCCTACTGTGACGGAAACGCTCTTGTCCGCCTGTCCTTGCTCTCCAGACACCCCCTTACCAAGATCGGCTCTGCCACTGAGTTGCTCAGGACTCCATGCCTCGAGCAGCCTCATCTGTAGCTCCAGACCCGCTTGGTCTGATCCTTTGCCCCTTTCCAGATGGCCGCTCCGTGCCTTCTGAGGGTGATTGTGAGTACCCTGAATGAGACACCAGGCAGGCTGTGTGTTCAAACAGGATCAACTGACTTTATTGGAAAACACACCAGTATTTATGAGGTCAAACAGGGGGTCATTTGCATAAACCAAACCCCCTTAGAAACCACTGGGGGACCTAATTACACTGAAACATACAGTTGTGTTCAAAATTATTCAACCCCCACTGAAATTGAGTGTTTTGGCCAGTTTGACATTGATTTTGATCATTCAGTCATCTTGCTTACAATTAAATCAAAGAGGCACGTGTAGGTCAGACAAATATAACATAACATTTATAATGAAATAACCACAAATGTCTTTTCTGTGTTCACATCATTATCAGTTTTATTCAACCCCCAAGTGACATTCAATCTTAGTACTTATAACTGTAAAAGGATGTTGTACTAACAGCTTTTAAACGTGAAGCATAGCTTGACACAAGTGTCTTGCAGCGATCTACGGGTATCTTCGCCCATTCGTCATGGGCAAAAGCCTCCAGTTCAGTCACATTCTTAGGCTTGCGCACTGCAACGGCTTTCTTTAAGTCCCACCAGAGGTTCTCAATCGGATTTAAGTCTGGTGACTGCGATGGCCACTCCAAAATGTTCCAGCCTTTAATCTGCAACCATGCTCTAGTGGACTTGGAGGTATGCTTGGGATCATTGTCCTGTTGAAAGGTCCAACGTCTCCCAAGCCTCAGGTTTGTGACGGACTGCATCACATTGTCATCCAATATCTCCTGGTACTGAAGAGAATTCATGGTACCTTGTACACGCTGAAGCTTCCCTGTACCTGCAGAAGCAAAACAGCCCCAAAGCATGATTGACCCCCCGCCATGCTTCACAGTAGGCAAGGTGTTCTTTTCTTCATAGGCCTTGTTCTTCCTCCTCCAAACATAACGTTGATCCATGGGCCCAAACAGTTTTAATTTTGTTTCATCAGTCCACAGAACACTATCCCAAAACTTCTGTGGTTTGTCCACATGACTTTTGGCATACTGCAGTCGACTCTTCTTATTCTTTGGAGACAGCAAGGGGGTGCGCCTGGGAGTTCTGGCATGGAGGCCTTCATTACGCAGTGTACGCCGTATTGTCTGAGCTGAAACTTCAGTACCCACATCTGACAAATCTTTTCTCAGTTCCTCAGCAGTCACACGTGGACTTTTCTCCACTCTACGCTTCAGGTAGCACACAGCAGTCGAAGTCAGCATCTTCTTTCTGCCACGACCAGGTAGCGTTTCAACAGTGCCCTTTGCCTTGAATTTGCGAATGATGCTTCCTATGGTCTCTCTTGGTATGTTTAACATCTTTGCAATCTTCTTATAGCCATTGCCCTTCCTGTGAAGAGTAATCACCTCTTCTCTTGTCTTCCTGGACCATTCTCTTGACTTCACCATGTTTGTAACCACACCAGTAAATGTCTAGAAGGAGCAGAGTATCAGTCATTTTAAAGCTGCCTAATTGGTGCTTATTATGCTTTATTGCTGCTCCGTGACATCCACAGGTGTTTTCAATACCTGATTGAAAACACTTGAATGAACCTCTGTTCTTCAGAGTGGTAGTCTTTAAGGGGTTGAATAATTGTGTCAATGAAGAATTCACAAAAGAAACATTTACTACTGTATTACAAAACCAATTGATGTCATTTTAGTTGCATATGGTTCTTTAAAAAGTCCTGGTAGGATTTCATTCTGAATACAATTACAAATGTACACCAAATTCCCTAAAACCCTTTACAGCATTGGGGGTTGAATAATTTTGAACACAACTGTAATTGCACAAACATTGACTTCTTGGAAGGTGAAATCTAATTCCATTAGGTCGGTTAGATTAGACAGTTACAGTAAACATTGTTTAGCATTTCCAATGAGGATGGACAAACATTAATTACATTGCGTACAGACAGTGAAATCGAACATTATGTAACATTTCTAAAGAAATCAAGACAATGGGGATTATGATAACAGATTACACAGAGACACTGGACAGATAATGAGGCAGTATTTGCATAATCCATTCCAGATTACACAAACCTAATTACATTGTTCTGGTTCAAAAAAAAGAAATAAACTTTAAACTAAATCGCAAACAGTATGGCCATGAAAATAATAACAAAACTCAAGCCTGCACCCCAAAACACATCTCCAAGTTCACATTAAAATATTGCACAAAGAAAGGGGATGAAATAAACGTCATTTATGGGGATTGAGTCCTATGAACATTCTCTGCCATAATTACCCATAGTCTGCAGGTATGAGGCTGGCGTCCGCTCCTCTCCAAGAGGCACACAGTCTATATGTAGTGCGAGCATTGTTGTGAGTGCCTGCGCCAGCCAGTCCCAGACCCCTGGAACACAAGTCAATGAAAAGGTGGGAGGCTCCAGTCACACCTACATCTAGGAACCCCCTGTGCCGCTATTAACCCCTCCTATGACAGTGTGGGGCAATCAAAAGGTCTGTGCTCCTTTTCTCTTATATATACACTGCCATTACAGGAAAATTGCTAAGGAAGTATAAGCAGTCTGGGTTAGACTAGGATTTATACGTTGATTTTTTTTTTCTTTCAGACTTTCTGCCCTCTGCTTTCTTTCTGCATATATGGACCCATGAAGGTCCATTTCTTTCTTTGAGAAGCAAGCAGTTGCTAAGCCATTCTGTGGCTGGTTCCCTGTATATATCAGTGTATTCCCTGATTTCACACCAAGTAGGTTCTTTATGGGGTTGATCTTAAACAACACAGAGGGCCCTATTACATTCTTCACGCAAAAACGCATGCACAACGCGTGAATTTTTGCACGAAGCGTTAATCGTTTTAACGCGTGTAAATCAATGCTGGTATTACAATCCTCGCCCTTTTTTTCATGCGTCAAAAAATAACGCGCGTAAAACTGACGAGCAAAAACACTTGCGCAGTAACGTTGCCCGCAGAAAGTGTGCGTACTGTTTTTTTCACGCGATTCAGCCAATCAGAATTAAGAACCAAAATTGTCTCACGTTAAGTTTTTGCGCCTGTCAAAGTCAATCTGCGCATATATGCTGCATTAAAAAAAAAAATGCACGCACAACTTCTCCATTTTATTGGTTGGGTATGTGTAGAATGTGTAACTATACTTTGCTGCGTTTTTTTTTTTTTGGGCTGGTGTATTTGGTGTCGGCCAGGACGTTCAGATTTGCTGTCAACACCAGTTTTTAGGAGTTGCTAAAATTATGCGCGCAAAGGCTGTGCGTTTCAAAACTGCGCATAGAATGTAATACCATCCGCATACCAGCGCACAAACACATTTGCGCTCACAATGTTAAGTATAGGACGCACGCAGTACAGTACGTTTGTGCAGGTTCACCCACGGTAGATGTATACTCGTATTTGTTAGGGATGTGCGTTTCGGAATTTTCACAAAATTTACCGATTTGTGTTTTCGGATGCGGCCGAATTTCCGAAAATTTTTAGATCCGAAAATGTCAGATCCGAAACGTTTTCCGAGCTGAAACGAAATATTTTCGGATTTTTCGAATGGACTTGAAATGTGTCAAACGAGGAGAACAGACGTTCCGAAAAACGAAAATTTTCCCAAAAACGAAAATTTTATGAAAACGAAAATTTTCCGAAAAAAACGAAAAGTCGATATAAAAAACGAGCAAAGTGACACGAAAAATACGAAAAATGGTCGATATTCCGAAAAATGTACAATTCCGAAAAACGAAAATTTCCGAAATCACGAAAAGTCGATACAAAAACCGAGCACAGTGACCCGAAAATACGAAAAATGGTCGATATTCCGAAAAATAAATGTACCCGAAAAACGAATCGAACCGAACCGAATCGAAACAGAAAGCGGTCGAAACGAGCCGAATCGAAAAGTTTAAAAATTCGAAAAATCGAATCGAACGGAAAAAAAAAATAAAAAAAAATAATCGGTGCACATCCCTAGTATTTGTTGCGCTGACATTGTAATACGACGTTCAGTGCAAAGGGTTTTGCCCCTCGCGTTAATGCGTTTTTGCGCCGGCGCAGACGTATGCTGGTGGATGGGCCCAGAGTGTTTTAACCGTTTCTAATAAGTGAACAAGATACTCTTTTGTAACTGAAAATGTTGATTCCTTACATCTAGGAACCCCCTGTGCCGTTATTAATCCCTCCTATGACAGTGTGATATTGTGGGGCAATCCAAATGTTTGCGCTGGCTTTCACCTATAGACTGCCGGTACAGGCAAATCGCTAAGGAAGTATAATCAGGAAATGAGAGAGTTACTCCAGTGGCGCAGAGGGAGGCACCTTTACCACAAGGAAGTATAATCAGTCTGGGTTACCCTTTAGATAGACTAGGATTTAAGCTAGGGTCATACGAACTCATTTATTCACAGAAGATGCGGTCATACGGTGCGCAATTTCGGCCATATTTTTTGACAGAGCTATAAAAAACAAATGGACGTGATGTTGGCCGGACATGAGCAGCGTCTGACGTCTCCTAATCACGCCGCTGTAGCGCACTCTTTGCGTCAGTACTAGCGGTTCCACGTTCTCGAAAAAATGTGTTAGTTTGCCACTTGCGTTGCGCGGCAGAACTTTCGTGCGGCCGTACTTCGTATATTGGCCGTCATTTGCTGCTACTACGGCCGTAATAAAATGCAGCTCAACGCACGTTCACACTGCGTTCGTCTGACCCCAGCCTTATACATTGGATTTTTTGCTTTCTTTCTGCATACATGGACCCACAAAGGTTAATTTTCTTTCTTTGAAAAGCAAGCAGTTGCCAAGCCATCCAGTGGCAGGTACTCATTGATTGAGATAGATTTCTATCTCAGTCTATTCTCACACCAAGTCAAGTGTAGGTTTTATATGGGGTGTATCTTAACCCTGTCACTGCGGAGCCATTTCACTGCTGTGAGCGGAGGTCATTTTTACTGCTTTTGTGCATCATGTTTAAACGCGATTTGAAGCCACGATAGATATATATATATATATATAAAATCGTTCTTCTCAGCAGACTCTGCAGATTCACAATAAATCATTATTATATGTGTACGTCATGTCCAGTCTGTATATTATAACAAAAAATGCAATAAAATATGAATTTTCAATAATTTACAACGTGTAAAGTGGGTTTTTTTTCACATTTTAACATGCGAGCAATTGCGGTTATATTTTGTATGGGGTGCGCCTGTTAAAAAAATTAGAGATGGGGTCTCGTTACATTTTTTTTTTGGGGGAAATTACACGATTTTTAACAAACGCACCGCATACAAAAATGGTTAGTGCAGCATCATTGTTCACATTATAATTGAAATGGGAACAATATTGCTGCATTAACAAACCAAAAAAAAAGAAAAAAAAATAGATTTTTTTTAAATATTTTTTTATTTTTTATTTTAACCCCTTAGGGACCTTGGACGTACCATGTACGTCATGGCCGCGGGTCTCTTTTAGACCCGCTGACGTACATGGTACGTCCTGCGGTCTTTTGAGCGCTGGAAGCGATCGGATCGCTTCCAGCAGCTCAAACGCCATTGCAGGCTGCCTGGGAGTCCAGGCATCCATGCAATGGCGGTTACAAGTGCCGGGGCACCTTGTGATCGCTCCCCGGGAGCTATCAACATCCGGTTTCACCGGAGAGGTGCCCGGCACTTCTAGAGAGCGCTGGAAGCGATCGGATCGCTTCCAGCGGCTCTGTGTATATTGCAGAGATGCCTCGACATCGAGGCATCCTTGCAATATGCTTACCTGCCGCCGGTCCGTCCGTGATCGCTCCCCCCGAGCGATCACTTCCGGTAGCGGCAGGAAGTACTGAGTGCCACGAGGTATCGTGGCACTCAGTACATAATAGATCACATGAGTGATCAGGTGCTCTGCTGGGTGCCTCGAGGGATCAAGGCACCCAGCAGAGTAAAAAAAAAAGTGTAAAAAAAGTTAAATAAAAATAAATAAAAAAGGTATAAAATAAAATAAACTGACAGCCAAGATGGCGCTGCCCTTCTAAGGGCAGGGTCATCTTGGGGCTGAGTGGGATGTTCCTAGCCTGCCTCATCAGAGAGGCAGGCTAGCAACATCCAATCAGAAGTTAGAAAAAAATCAAAATAAAATTTCTAATTTGTCAGGTCAGGTCAATATTTTGTAAATATTGTCTCTGACCTCTGTGATTCTCCCTCTCCTCACTTGTGTTTTGGTGAGCGAGAGAGAGAGATCAGATTTGACAGGTTAGAGATTTTAGTGAGATTAGAAAAATTGAGGCAGATTTAGAGAGAATTTAGGGAGATTTAGAAGAATTGAGGCAGGTTTAGATTGATTTAGAGAGATTTAGGTGATTATTTGTATTTTCTTGTGAAACCCAACGGTTCTTCTAAGAACCAATAATCCGCTTATATATATATATAATAATTATAAAATTTTATAATCTATTATATATAATGTCTGAGAGGGTGTACAGCGCCGAGGAGGCATATGCCATCCTGGCGTCAGAATCTGAGGCATCTGCGTCAGAGTCAGACCCTGATTTCGACCCCGCTAACTGCTCAGAGACGTCGCTAGATACATTATCTACGCTGGCTGATGTATCTAGTGATGTTTCTGATGCAGATCCTGGGTCACCACCTGCCAGCAGGAGACGCACAGCTCCAGCTGAGGAGTGGGTAGTGCCTCATCGCCAGAGGCCAGATATCCCTCCTTTCACGGCAAATCCTGGCATCAATATTGATGTTGCAGGATTTACCGCCACACAGTTTTTGCAGGTGTTTATGGGGGATGATTTGTTGGGCCACATCGTGGCCCAATCAAATCTGTATGTCCATCAGCATTGTGCTGCGAAGCCAGACTCCTACTTGGCAAGGCAGCAATGGACCCCGCTAGATGTGCCAGAATTTCTGAAATTCTGGGCACTTACTATGCTGATGGGCATCATAAAGAAGCCCTCAATTCGCTCCTACTGGAGCAGTAGCCCCATCTGCTCTACCCCCATTTACCCCCAATCAATGTCACGTAGAAGGTATGAAAACATTTTGCGTTTCATGCACTTCAGTGACAACAGCCTGTGCCCTCCTAGAGAGCATCCCCAGTTTGACAGGCTGTATAAAATCCGCCCCTGATTACCCACTTCGCCGCCAGGTTTGCAGAGGCTTATACACCTGGAAGGAATATCTGTGTGGATGAATCCCTAATGAAATACAAGGGAAGGCTGGGATTCAAGCAGTATATTCCTTCCAAACGCTCCAGGTATGGAGTGAAGGTGTATAAGCTCTGTGACAGCGAGAGTGGGTATACTCAGGCCTTCCGGGTGTACGAGGGAAAGGATAGTAGCCTTGACCCTCCAGGTTGCCCAGAACACATGGGAACCAGTGGCAAGATTGTGTGGGACCTACTTTTTCCCCTGATGAACAAAGGGTACCACTTGTATGTTGATAATTTTTATACGAGTGTCCCTTTGTTCAAGCTGCTGTATTGTTTTGATACAGCAGCATGCGGTACTGTTCGCAAGAACCGCGTAGGTTTCCCAGCACAGCTTGTCCGCACCCAGTTAAAAAGGGGGGAGACCTCAGCTCTGCGCCAAGAGGAGCTGTTGGCGGTCAAGTACAGAGACAAGAAGGATGTATACCTTCTATCCACCATCCACACTGAGAGGTCTGTGGAGGTCTCTGTACGTGGCAGAGCTGAGCGCATCAGGAAGCCAGTGTGCATCAAAGCCTATAACCGGCATATGGGTGGGGTTGATTTGGCAGATCAGCTGCTCCAGCCCTACCAGATTATGCAGAAGTCAAGGGCCTGGTACAAAAAAATTTACCTGATGCAAATTGCAACCCACAATGCCTTTCTGCTCTGCAAAAAGGCAAACCCCGGAGTGACGCTGTCCTTTTAACAGTTTCAGCTCCAGGTCATTTCGGGGTTTTTGTACCAGGATGCACCTGCTCCCCGGGCGGTGATGGGGGACAGAGTTGGGGCTACACATTTTTATTTATAAAATCCCCCCTACTGAGGGCAAACAGAAACCCCAAAAAAGATGCAGGGTGTGTTTCAAGAGGGGGCAGAGGAGAGACACAATCTTTTACTGCCCAGAATGCCCTGGACAACCCGGTCTGTGTCTTGGGGACTGTTTCAAGATATATCACACTGTGCGTGATCTGTGATTTTTTTTTTCCCTTTCTATTTTTTCTCACACTCCAGTTAGTTAGTTCAGTTTAGTTTTTTTTTTCTTTTACTGCACCAGACTTTTACATTTTATTCCTACATTTTTATGTTCTACAATTGGTGCTGTATTTTGCCAAAATCTTTGCACACCTATGCATGGGGGGCATGGGTGTACTCAGGAGACCTTGCAGAAAACAACCTGGAGAGTTTTCATGCAGTAACAAACAACAGTGTCTCCTAAATCACAGTCCAAAACTGATGTGGGTGTGAAAATGAAAAATGACCACCAAACAGTATCCAATTTGTTTGGAGCAAACGGTTGCATCCATGGCATAAAAACACTCCATTTACAATACTTTGGGGTGTTAGCTTACCAAATATATGCACGTTCATAAAATTGGGGTATGTAAAAAGGCCCCTAAAAAGAAGATAAGCAAAGAAGATACTGTATGTCAAATTAGAAAATTGACAAGCACATGTCAGAAGATTGGCGTAGCACCCCAAAAACAACAGAACAAATCTATATATGGGTGGTATCAATTTACTCAGAAGATGTTGCTGAACATATTTTGGGGTGTTTTTTGGCAGTAACCCATAACTGGATTTGACAATTCATGCCTAAAGTACAATGTGTGTGAAAAAAAATAACACAAAAAGTGACTACCTGAAAGTTTGACAAAGAGCTAGTGCATGGAAAGTGTTAAAATACAACTCTTTGAAGCACCCTAGGGTGTGCCCTTTCTAAAAATATATGGTTTGATGGGGGTAAATTACTTAGGACATGGGTGCATGATGACGAAATGTGAAAATTCCAAGTTGGAAAACTGAAATGCGCACCCCCCAAATAAGGCCTATTAGCCCCCAAATGACCCGACATACCTATACATGGGTGGTATCAATTTACTCAGAAGATGTTGCTGAACATATTTTGGGGTGCTTTTTGGCAGTAAACCTTAAAGTTCACAGTACATGTATTCTTAAATTGCGTTCAAAAAAATAAATAAATAAATAAAAAATCACCAAAACATTTTTTTTTCTCAAACTTTGGCATAGATTTGTGGTAAAATGATTTGCATGGAAAGAGTCAAATTACCCCAAGTTTAATACCTTGATTTGTGTACTTTAAAAAAATATGAATATGTGGAGGGTTATTCAGGAATTAGTGACAGATATCAGTGTTACAATGTCACTATGAATACTTTTAAAAGTAAACCCTTTGTAAATGGCAAAGTGCTACTTGCACTTATTGTTGCATAAAATAAGGAGCAAAGCGAGGAATATGTAAACATTGGGTATTGCTAAACTCAGAACTAAATTTAGAAACTACTAAGGAATTAAAAATTTTTGACGGTTGTTGATACATAAGAAATTTTGGGGGTCAAAGTTCGAAAAAGTGGTGTTTTTTCAATTTTTTTGTCATATTTCACAATGTTTTTTATAGTAAATTATATGAAATGATGAAAAAAATGGTATCTTTATAAAGTCCATTTAATGACGAGAAAAACAGTGTAAAATATGTGTGGGTTACATAAACGAGTAAGAGGAAAATTTGTCCTAAACACTAAACGTAAAAACAGCAGCGGTCACTAAAGGACGGATTTGTGTAAAACCGCCCGGTCACTAAGGGGTTAATTTTTTTTACAAACTTTTTTTATACTCCTGTTTGATATTGTTGGAACGGCCATGCTCTGGCCGATCCAACAATACCAAACATTAACCCCTAACTGCCACGGATCGGGAGATAGAGGCTTCATTGGAACCCCCTATCTCCACCATTGGTGGCAGTTAGGGGTTAACTCCAAGACTGGCGTCATCGTGCTATGCACGATGACGCCAGTCCTCAGGGGCATTCCCGGAAGCTTGGCCTACATCCAAGATGTCGGTCAGCTCCGGGAAAGGATCACGAACCGGCGCTTTTCAGCGCCGATTCGTGATCCGGCCCCCATGGGGTTAATGCCAGGTACCATTTGGAAGGGCAGGCTGTGCCCTTCCAAACGGTGCCTGGGTTAACCCCCGCAACGCCGCCGATCGGGAGGGAGAGAGGTCCGAAGGACTTTTCCCCCCCCCCTCCCTTTCAGGCGCCTCCTCCGCACATGCGGGGGGGGGGGCGCCTGAATTAGGTGTCATCGCGCCCCCGCGATGACACCTAATTACTCCGGCGTCGGTTCCGGATGCTGGGCTGACATCGAGGATGTCAGCCCGCACCGGGGGGGGCCAGCGATCGGCCGGAACCCAGCCGAACACTGACCCCAAAGAGAGGACGCGCTCAGCGCGTCCACCGCATGGAACGTGACATGCGGTTGGACGCGCTCAGCGCGTCCTTATCAGCGAAGGGGTTAAACATGGTCAGGTTTGCGATCATTCGAAAGGCCATGCTCTGGCCTTTTGAATGATACCAAACATGTCCCCTCTAGCCGCCACGGTTCGGGAGATAACGGGGTTCAAAGGAACTCCCTATCTCCACCAGGAAATCCCCAGGCAGCTAGGGGTTCCCCTGCTAACTGACATCATCGCGCCATGAGCAATGACACCCGGGAGAGGGTGGACCCGGAGGTGGAGCCGCCATGCGGCCCCCACCGAAGCTAGATCGCGATCCGGTGCTGAATGGCGACCTGGCATGTAAGGGGTTAAAAACAGGCATCGCTTTAAAAGGGGAGACACTGCCCTTTAAAGCGGTGCCTATTTTTTTCTTTGCAGAGCCTCTCAATCGGGAGGGAGAGGGATGTCGGTCACCTGAAAATGACATCAATGTCGGGAGAGGTATAAATTTGGCGTCTGACTTCAAGGAAGTCAGAACGCTGCGGGACCCCGGACAGAGAGGTAAGTATCTCTCTGGGGGCTCCCGCTTGTGGAGGACGTGTGGGGAACGTCCCCCGCATATAGCGGGAGTCAATGAGGACGTTCCCCACACGCCCTCCGCAGCCAAAGGGTTAAACAGCACAGGGTGTTATGATGCCGACTAGGGATGCACTGATACTAGTATCGGTATCGATAGCGCCTTTTTGCAGAGTACTTGGTACTTGTGCAAATGTCCGATACCTCCCCCTGATAACGGAAGCCAGCGCTGGACCGGCTTGCCGGTATCCGCGGGGCTGAGGCAGCTGGCCTAATGCATTAATAGCATTTTGCCAGCGTTCTCCCTCCGGCAAGCTGTGTTACTGAGCGGCCGCTGGGCTGTGGAGGCTGACTCTGCCTCCAGACGAAATCTTGTGGTAGCCGCGAGATCTCACAGGAACGCGCCACTGCCCTGCGACCGCTTGGTAATGTTGTCAGCAGCCGGAGGGGAACGCTGGCAAAATGCTTTTAATGCATTCGGCCAGCTTCCCCAGCGTCTGGTCTGAGGGCTGTATATAAATATGAGAGGGTATGTCTGGTCTGAGGTCTGACAGATAAATCAATGTCAGGCCACACACACACATCTGGTCTGAGATATATATATATATACTCTACAAGGGTTGTGGTGGAGGACAAAAAGTGGGATGCAATTCTTTGAATTGCTGTGATGTGCAAGTGGCTTCTGTAATAATAAACACTAATATATATACACACACACATACAAAACCGCAGGTGGTCGCACTCAACCTCAAAACTAAGCGGCTGCATCTAAGACCATTAAACACAAAACTCCAGGAAAGCGCTCGTCTGTTTTATTGACCACCTTCTTCCATCGTTTTCGGTGGCAAAAAAAAAAAAAAACGGTTTTAAAAATGTTCAAAAAAACCTGTGTTAATAAATGATGGGGATTCAGTTCACAAAGTATGATCATAATTTGCTTAAGCTGTCACCGTCGCCAATGTATCCCATCTATTTTGAACATTTTTAAAACTGCTTTTTTTTTTTTGCCACACAAAATGATGGAAGGAGGTGGTCAATAAAACAGACGAGCGCTTTCCTGGAGTTTTGTTTAATGTCTTAGATGCAGCCGCTTAGTTTTGAGGTTGAGTGCAGCCCGCCGCTCTCACCTTGCAGCCCCAACCCTTTTAGATTGTGAGTTTCCGCAGGAATAGGGCCTCGTTTCCTCCTGTACTGGTTTATCAAAATGTTGTTCAATGTATTGTAACCCTGTCTAGATTGTGCCCATTGTACAGCGCTGCGGAATATGCTGGCGCTTCATAAATAAAGAATAATAATAATTCCACCCAGTCATGCCTGGATGGGGCTGTGACACTGGCTAAGGGGAAGGGGGTTGTTACATCATGACTATGTATGTTGGCGCTGGGACCATGTACCTGACAACCCTCTCTACTTCATACCTAGGGCCCTAGTGTATGTGGGTATCAGGTTGGGAGGTACGTGGGTGCGTCAGGTCAGGGGGTACGTGGGGCCCCCGGTGTAGGTGGGTGCGTCAGGTCAGGGGGTACGTGGGGCCCCCCGGTGTAGGTGGGTGCGTCAGGTCAGGGGGTACGTGGGGCCCCCCGGTGTAGGTGGGTGCGTCAGGTCAGGGGGTACGTGGGGCCCCCGGTGTAGGTGGGTGCGTCAGGTCAGGGGGTACGTGGGGCCCCCGGTGTAGGTGGGTGCGTCAGGTCAGGGGGTACGTGGGGCCCCGGTGTAGGTGGGTGCGTCAGGTCAGGGGGTACGTGGGGCCCCCGGTGTAGGTGGGTGCGTCAGGTCAGGGGGTACGTGGGGCCCCCGGTGTACGTGGGTGTGATAAGGCCTGCTCTGGACATTAACCCCTTCCTGTACGCAGTGGAGCTGCTGGCAGGCATCCCAGAAACCGGTCGGGCCGGTGTTTCCTGTTGGTGGATCATGGCGGGATCGATTGATGTGAAGGGACAGGCGGCTGCTGTAAAACCAACACCAGCTCTGCGGAGCGTCCGCTGCATCCTGCACTACTCCCATCACTGAATGCACGGGGACCCACACAGCCTCCATATCACACACACACTCCATATTACACATCACTCCTCATACTACACATCACTCCTCATACTACACACACACTGTACCTCCATATTGCTCCTCATATTACATACTGTACCTCCATATTGCTCCTCATATTACATACTGTACCTCCATATCACACATTGCTCCTCATATTACATACTGTACCTCCATATTGCTCCTCATATTACATACTGTACCTCCATATCACACATTGCTCCTCATATTACATACTGTACCTCCATATCGCTCCTTATATTACATATTACTCCTCATTACACACTGTACCTCCATATTACTCCTCATATTACACTGTACCTCACATCACATATTACTCCTCATATTACACACTGTACCTCCATATTACTCCTCATATTACACTCTACCTCACATCACATATTACTCATATTACACACTGTACCTCCATATTACTCCTCATATTACACACTGTACCTCCATGTTACTCATATTACACTGTACCTCCATGTTACTCATATTACACTGTACCTCACATATTACTCCTCATATTACACACTGTACCTCACATATTACTCCTCATATTACACACTGTACCTCACATATTACTCCTCATATTACACACTGTACCACATTACTCATATTACGCACTGTACCTCCATATTACTCCTCATATTACACACTGTACCTCCCATATTACTCCTCATATTACACACTGTACCTCACATATTACTCCTCAATTACACACTGTACCTCACATATTACTCCTCATATTACACACTGTACCACATTACTCATATTACACACTGTACCTCACATATTACTCCTCATATTACACACTGTACCTCACATATTACACACTGTACCACATTACTCCTCATATTACACACTGTACCTCACATATTACTTCTCATATTACACACTGTACCTCACATATTACTCCTCATATTACACACTGTACCTCACATATTACTCCTCATATTACACACTGTACCACATTACTCCTCATATTACACACTGTACCTCACATATTACTCCTCATATTACACACTGTACCACATTACTCATATTACACACTGTACCTCACATATTACTCCTCATATTACACACTGTACCACATTACTCCTCCCATATTACTCCTCATATTACACACTGTACCACATTACTCCTCATATTACACACTGTACCACATTACTCCTCCCATATTACTCCTCATATTACACACTGTACCACATTACTCCTCATATTACACACTGTACCTCCATATTACTCCTCATATTACACACTGTACCTCCCATATTACTCCTCATATTACACACTGTACCTCACATATTACTCCTCAATTACACACTGTACCTCACATATTACTCCTCATATTACACACTGTACCACATTACTCATATTACACACTGTACCTCACATATTACTCCTCATATTACACACTGTACCTCACATATTACACACTGTACCACATTACTCCTCATATTACACACTGTACCTCACATATTACTCCTCATATTACACACTGTACCTCACATATTACTCCTCATATTACACACTGTACCACATTACTCCTCATATTACACACTGTACCACATTACTCATATTACACACTGTACCTCACATATTACTCCTCATATTACACACTGTACCACATTACTCCTCCCATATTACTCCTCATATTACACACTGTACCACATTACTCCTCATATTACACACTGTACCTCACATATTACTCCTCATATTACACACTGTACCACATTACTCATATTACACACTGTACCTC
The DNA here is from genome assembly GCA_009667805.1 of Leptobrachium leishanense. Lineage (NCBI taxonomy): Eukaryota > Metazoa > Chordata > Amphibia > Anura > Megophryidae > Leptobrachium > Leptobrachium leishanense. The sequence continues at coordinate 37,944,122 of CM019071.1, read as the reverse complement.
ACATATTACTCCTCATATTACACACTGTACCACATTACTCCTCATATTACACACTGTACCTCCATATTACTCCTCATATTACACACTGTACCTCACATATTACACACTGTACCTCCATATTACTCCTCATATTACACACTGTACCTCCATATTACTCCTAATATTACACACTGTACCTCCATATTAGCTCACTCACCCAGAAGATGGTGCTGTAAGCGATGAGGGTAAATTTCAGACACAAATAAGGAAACCGCGAGCAATAGCGAACCTGATCCGCCTCCATCACAGCCAGCACCGGGTACACCGGGTGTGTATAGCGCCGCGTGCCCGGGGTGCAGTAAATCACCGTGTACCCGGCTGTGTGAGCTGCTGAGGGGCCTGGGCGGGGCAGTGTGTGTCTGTGACAGGGAGTGACCTGCGCGACCCAGACATGCTGGGAGGGGATTGCCTCAACGAGGGCGGGGCTGTGTCAGAGGGTGGGGTGGATTGACTGCCCTTCAAACACCAAATTGGGCGGGCCTCTGCCCTTCTAAGGAGTTAGAAAGGGCGGGAAATGAGCTGAGGGCGGAGCAATGTGATTTTACCAGGCGCGAGGAATGGCGGGAGCGAGAACAGCTGTGTTTGTTTGTGCGCGTGTGGTGGGAGGGACATGTGAGTGACAGGCGGGCGGGCCTTATAATCGGGCCACAACACTTGTGTGCAAACACAAGTACCGCCCCCCAGAAATTTTCCGCACGCCACATCCTTCCTCCCTGTCACTCTATCGCCATCTCTCTACCCACTCTATCCTCCCTGTCACTCTATCACCCTCTCTCTACCCGCTCTATCCTCCCTGTCACTCTATCACCCTCTCTCTACTCGCTCTATCCTCCCTGTCACTCTATCACCCTCTCTCTACCCGCTCTATTCTCCCTCTCACTCTATCACCCTCTCCTTACCCGCTCTATCCTCCCTGTCACTCTATCACCCTCTCTCTACCCGCTCTATTCTCCCTCTCACTCTATCACCCTCTCCTTACCCGCTCTATCCTCCCTGTCACTCTATCACCCTCTCTCTACTCGCTCTATCCTTCCTGTCACTCTATCACCCTCTCTCTACCCGCTCTATTCTCCCTCTCACTCTATCACCCTCTCCTTACCCACTCTATCCTCCCTGTCACTCTATCACCCTCTCTCTACTCGCTCTATCCTTCCTGTCACTCTATCACCCTCTCCTTACCCACTCTATCCTCCCTGTCACTCTATCACCCTCTCTCTACTCGCTCTATCCTTCCTGTCACTCTATCACCCTCTCCTTACCCGCTCTATCCTCCCTGTCACTCTATCACCCTCTCCTTACCCGCTCTATCCTCCCTGTCACTCTATCACCCTCTCTCTACCCGCTCTATTCTCCTCTCACTCTATCACCCTCTCCTTACCCGCTCTATCCTCCCTGTCACTCTATCACCCTCTCTCTACCCGCTCTATCCTCCCTCTCACTCTATCACCCTCTCCTTACCCGCTCTATCCTCCCTGTCACTCTATCACCCTCTCCTTACCCGCTCTATCCTCCCTGTCACTCTATCACCCGCGCTATCCTGTCACCCACTCTATCCCGCTCTCAGTCTCTCTGCTCCCTCTCGGGTTTGTTCTCGGGCTTGGTCTCGGGTTTGTTCTCGGGCTTGGTCTCAGGTTTGTTCTCGGGTTTGTTCTCGGGTTTGTTCTCGGGCTTGGTCTCGGGTTTGTTCTCGGGCTTGGTCTCGGGTTTGTTCTCGGGCTTGTTCTCAGGTTTGTTCTCGGGCTTGGTCTCGGGTTTGTTCTCGGGCTTGGTCTCGGGTTTGTTCTCGGGCTTGGTCTCGGGTTTGTTCTCGGGCTTGTTCTCGGGTTTGTTCTCGGGCTTGGTCTCGGGTTTGTTCTCTCGGGCTTGGTCTCGGTTTGTTCTCGGGCTTGGTCTCGGGTTTGTTCTCGGGTTTGGTCTCGGGTTTGTTCTCGGGCTTGGTCTCGGGTTTGTTCTCGGGCTTGGTCTCGGGTTTGTTCTCGGGTTTGGTCTCGGGTTTGTTCTCGGGTTTGTTCTCGGGCTTGGTCTCGGGTTTGTTCTCGGGTTTGGTCTCGGGTTTGTTCTCGGGCTTGTTCTCGGGCTTGTCTCGGGTTTGTTCTCGGGTTTGGTCTCGGGTTTGTTCTCGGGCTTGTTCTCGGGCTTGGTCTCGGGTTTGTTCTCGGGTTTGGTCTCGGGTTTGTTCTCGGGCTTGGTCTCGGGTTTGTTCTCGGGTTTGGTCTCGGGTTTGTTCTCGGGCTTGGTCTCGGGTTTGTTCTCGGGCTTGGTCTCGGGTTTGTTCTCGGGCTTGGTCTCGGGTTTGTTCTCCGGTGTTGTAAATATGCAGGATCAGCGCCCCGTGGATGTATTCCAAATCTCCATACACCTAAGGTATATAACAAAAGTATTGAGCTTCTTATATTCCCTCAATTGTGGGATAATATCACAGACTTGTGTTTTTGAGTGATTAATCAGTATAGTATATCACTCGCAGCATGGACCCTAGTCAGAAGCTGGATGTTCTCTGATGGTGTTCTGGAGCATATGCCAACGAACTCAGGAAGGTGATGATTAAAATAAGAAGAATTTATTTCCATCAATAAAATGCCCAACGCGTTTCGTCAATCTAAGATACAATAAACAATAAAACCAAACAATGTGTATATCACCCTTCCCATCTCCAGTCCCTTTTAAAGTCCTTCCCGCTCACTTATTGGTCCTCCCAACTGCTCGGCGTCTACCATATAAGGTCCGATGGGAAGAGATATACAGTATTCATTTCTCCAGTTGTCATCACCATGGCTGAGGGGGATCCCGAAAAGACATGTTCTCTGAGTACGTAGGAATTGTTCTAGATTAGAAGATTAGAACACACAGGTGGATACAATCGGAAATAAACTGAAAGAGAAACAATATGAATAAATAAGAGGAAATTAAAAGTTTTTTCCGAAGTGGAAACTTTAAATCAATGGGATCTTTTACGCCCTAAAACACGCAGAGAAGATAAGGATTTCCCGTTTTCTTTTTTTTACTAAATCCAATGTTCAGCACCAGAAAATCTGAAATAATATTTTACAGAAGAATTGGTTTATTTTAAAACCAGATCCCATTATAGCACGTATTATCCCGGATAAACCAGGTTTAACTTTCAGAAGATCAAGGAATTTAAAAAGTATTTTAGCTCCGAGTGTCACGTTTAATCAAGAAACCGAAATAATAGTTTTCAGATGTGCTACATGTAAGACGTGCAGACATTTGAAGGATAGAAAACTGGAGTCCTTCAGATGCACAGGTACAGGAGAGACGATCAATGCTCATATTGTAACTCGATGCTGCAATGCCGTGTGGGTTACACTATATCGGACAGAGTGTTAGAACATTTGGGAAACATCAGGAGAAAGGTGGATAAACACTTGGTACCGGTACATTGTGATGGTTGCCAAAAATACCAACTAACAAATTTCTTCTGGATAGGAGGTAATGGGGAGAAAAGTCTATTGCAAAAAAGAAATGTTTTGGGTATATAAATTAAAAACTGTTAACCCAGGACATACTTGAAAACGAGAGAAATCTCAATGTATCCTTCCTGGTAAAATCCTTTGCAAATAATAAATGAAGAGTTCGATATAAAGCGTTTTCTGTAGATAAAGGAAGAATGTATTCTAACAATCTGTATTTTTGAGATTATTCTAGATATTTTGAAATACATAAAGGAGTTCTCCGGCATCCGAAAGGGGAACATCGATAACAAACGGGAAAGGGAGCGATATGGCATGTATTAGGAGGATTATGGTACTGGAGACAAAGTGAAACTGGAACTGATACATGGAGAAAGACAGACCATGAAGGAATTTATTTATTTCCAAAGGATTTTACCAGGAAGGATACATTGAGATTTCTCTCGTTTTCAAGTATGGAATCTCGGATTATACCCTGGAAAGGAGTCAGGATGGTAAAGTGCATTGGAAGTGACATAGCGAAGGCCGGAAGTGACATTATGACAGGGGGATCGTGAAAGACTGGACCTTATATGGTAGACGCCGAGCAGTTGGGAGGACCAATGAGTGAGCGGGAAGGACTTTAAAAGGGACTGGAGATGGGAAGGGTGATATACACATTGTTTGGTTTTTATATTGTTTTATTGTATCTTAATCCCTTGAAAAAGTCAGATTGACGAAACGCGTTGGGCATTTTATTGATGGAAATAAATTCTTCTTATTTTAATCATCACCTTCCTGAGTTCGTTGGCATATGCTCCAGAACACCATCAGAGAACATCCAGCTTCTGACTAGGGTCCATGCTGCGAGTGATATACTATACTGATTAATCACTCAAAAACACAAGTCTGTGATATTATCCCACAATTGTAGGATAATAAGAAGCTCAATACTTTTGTTATATACCTTATGTGTATGGAGATTTGGAATACATCCAGGGGGCGCTGATCCTGCATATGTACAAGTTAAGTATCCTGTGTCACTGCTTTGGTTATATTGTTTTATTCTCCGGTATAACAGATCTCAGTGCCCCGACAGGGTCATATATGTCAATGCCACTTCCTTGCTGAACACCTGGGTTCTTCTTGTGATGTCTGCCTTTCTCCTGGTCCTTAGCCGTAGCTGTAAAACAGGTACACATAGAGAGCCTTGCTGGCCTCCCCCAGAAATAAACCGTTGCTTCATAATCCATATTATTTCATTGGCATCTCTTGTGTGCAGTATGTTTGTGTAATTTTTATTGTATGGGCTTTGTGTATGTGTTGAGAGGATTAGACTCTCAGCCTACCCTTGTCTCGAATATGTTGACATCTGTTTGTTTATATTTGAGTTTGTTATATTGTGTTGGGTAATCTGCTTTATCAGGCAATCACTGTACCATTGTCTGCTGTCTGTAATCTTGTTTATCAGCACGATTACCATTGTCCTGCCTTGTTTAGAAATGTTATGTAATATTTAATTTAAAGCTCTGTACCTAATCTAATTATGTTTCCTTGGAGTTACACTTGACTCTGCTCTTTCCTTCATCCCCCACATCAAGTCTCTTTCCTCCTCCTGCCGATACCAACTGCGTAATATTTCCAGAATTCGGCCATTTCTTACCGCTGTCACCACAAAACAACTCATCCACGCCCTGGTAATCTCCCGACTCGACTATTGCAATAATCTCTTATCTGGCCTCCCTCTGTCCCGCCTCTCCCCCCTACAATCCATCCTGAACGCCTCCGCCAGGCTAATTCACCTCACCCGCCGCTCTGTCTCTGCCGCTCCCCTCTGCGAGTCCCTTCACTGGCTACCCATCCACTGCAGAATTAAGTTCAAAATCCTTATCCTTGCCTACAAAACCCTCACTAACTCAGCTCCCCACTACCTGTCCTCACTAATCACCAAATACACCCCAGCCCGCTCCCTAAGGTCAAACAGTGACCTGCGCCTAGCTTCTCCCCGCATCACCTCTTCCCATGATACACTGCAGGATTTCTCACGCGCAGCCCCCACTCTCTGGAACGCTCTCCCTCGTACTGTCAGACTTTCCCCTAACTTCTCTTCCTTCAAACGCTCCCTGAAAACATTCCTATTTAGGGAAGCCTACCCCCCAACTCACTGACACAACCATCAATCACTCTCACCTTACAGTCCTCTCCTCCTGTTTCCAACCCCAACCCTCCTAGATTGTGAGTTCCTACGGGAATAGGGCCCTCATCTCCTCCTGTACTGTTTGTCAAATGTTGTTCAATGTATTGTAACCCTGTCTATACTGTGCTTATTGTACAGCGCTGCGGAATATGCTGGCGCTTTATAAATAAAGAATAATAATAATAATATTTCACATTCCAAGGAACAGAAACCTAAGAATCAGAACATTTCCTAGTGTCCAAGATGGCGGCCGCACGGCCTTTGACAGTACGATCTGTGAGCCTCACAAAGTGTGACCCTGATCTATCTCGCAGAGATGCTCTGTGCTGCTGCAGGCAAAGCTGTCATTCACCAGGTCTTGTCATCTCAGCCCATGTGGATTAGTCACAATCACGGTGAAAACCACAGAGAGAAGTCATGCCGGACGCTCTATCGATGTGTATCTGTGCGTTTCCTGCATCGCCCTCACTCATCCCTGACCACATCTAATACGCCCAGGGAAGGAGGACAAACCTCTGCGGCTCAGTATCAGAACTACATACCCCATGGTGCTTAGCCAGATCTATGTCTGACACAGCATTCTGGGACATGTATGACCTGAATACACCAGATCTGCTCTGGTGTATGAGTGATTCATTAACAGCTCGACCCATAATGAATGTCTGTGGCTCCTGCTGCAGCGTGTCTTGGCCGGCAGGTTACTGTACATATACTCACATTTTGTTTGTGTGTTATAAAGTGTGTTTATAATGTGTTTGCTTGTAATTCACAGTAATCTAGTTACAGTTTACGCTAGTGGTAGTGTCCCTTTAACATGATGTGTAACGGCACCGTCAGGCACTGAGCGAGGTCTCACTCGACCGTGTCGTATTCTGGAGGAACGCAAACACATTTCCTGTATTGCAGGGGGCTCTGGCACATATCCTATAAGTTACAGCGTGACAGACAGCAGGCGATACACAAAGTGAACGTGACTGAACTGCGGACTCCACGGGGCCAGAGATTTGTGGCAATACCAACACTGACCAGAAGATGGAGGGCTCTGCCTGTCACATTCGGCGCAAAGTCTCTAAACGTGCTGTAATGATATTACAATGCATTTACATTGTGTGTGTGACTGTGCATGTGTGTGCAGTGTAACGTGTGGTGGTGACATGGATAGAAAACCTATGGTTCCTGCCAGTGTTAGTATAGAAAACCACTTGGTAGTGAAGGGGTTAAAATGTCAGCATGCATTGTGGGATTTCTACATGTCCCAATGGGAAGAAGAATCTGTTTGGCATGGTCATGGGGCGACTTGGTTCTCTGGCGAAGGTTCATAGATGACATCTTTATAATTTGGGATGGTGATCCAGTATCTCTGGAGAATTTCATACAATCTCTTGGAAGAAATGATTTTAATTTAAAGTTCACTTCATGTATAAATAAGAGTACCATTCATTTTCTGGACATCACTGTGTATGTGAATAATGGTCAACTGTACACTAAAACTTATTTCAAGCCTACAGATGCGAATACTGCCATAGATATAGCAAGAGTGGATGTCTGTGGAGGCGCTTGGTATTACTATGGTGGTTGGGGTTGCTGCCTACAAGGTGTTGCACATAAATCTCAACTAAATGTGCAAATGAATTGTATAGATAAAAGTTGGAGTCCTAGTGGCGCATTTAGTACTTCCTAAAACTGGAAGGTTATAACTATTATGGATGACTTTAAGTGTCTAAGTGAAAGTCAGATGTCATTAGGTGTTGACAAGAAGAGAGGAGAGGGTATTACACTTTGATCAATGATCCAGTGGTGTTTGTGCAAATAGCAATTGTGTGCAAATTCACAGTTGAGTGCAATTAAATACAGCAGTAGTGATGATATCTCCTTATATCATACGCGTGAGTCCATCTCACAAAACATCAAGTGCAAAATGCATATAAAGTGCAAAATCACAATTTAGTGCAGATTGGATATAGCAGAAGTAATGCTGTCTCCTCATATCATACATGTGAAACCATCTCACAATACAAAGTGTGTAATAAACCGCATGTGCAAAATGCATATAAAGTGCATATGCTCATATTGGCTTTCTATTCATAAAAGTGCAAACACGAAAAGTGTTGATGTGAGTTCTAAAGAGTCCATAGAAATGTCCAGTGATATTTATCAATTTCCAAATGGCCTATAACCACAAAACGTGCAAGTGCAAAATTGTGTTAAGTCCCAAAAAATGGTAATTGAACCAGATCCGAGGCAATTGGTCGCCGTACATTTGATCATTACCTATAAACTGCATACTTGCATAAACTTTAGAAAAAGAAAACTTGGAGAGGAGCTTGGAGAAAGGGCCAGATACCATCAGAGCCACCCCACGACTCCACTAAGACCTGATCACAACCGAATCCTCTTACACCACTCTATCTTCACTACCAGATGGTAAAGTATAATTGAATAATTTTAACCTGATATCTATTTCTTAACTGCATTGTCACTGCTTTATATGTCCATCACCTATTAAAGGAATATAAATGAATTATTTTGCTGTTGAAGCCTAAACCGTAGAATAGTTAGCCTTTCCGCTCAACTGCAGAGGAGCGCTAAAGGAAGAAACTATTAGGGGCGGCCGTGTTGCTCCCCCTAATTTAGTGAAATTATCTATATTCCAAGAATACCGGTTGTGGACATCTAAAGATAAATTTTGTCCCCATAGTGAGATAAGCTGGAACTGAGAAATAGCTTTTATATATCAAGTTACCACCAGCTGCCATTCGAGTAAAACGAACATAACCCTATCCTATATATATTGCAGCCATTTCTATTGAATGTATGTTAAGTCAATAGGAAGTTTTTGTTAACTCATGCTGAATGAATTGCTGAGTATTGATGCTGTGATTGATCTGTGGAAGAGATAGTCTACCTATCAAGTGTGTTATGTATCTCCCTGAACGAAGTTGCATTTAGTGAATCGGCCCCCACAATACTAAATTGTGCTGCAGGTGATGCCCAGTAACTGAGTATTTTTAGCGAGGTTGAGAATTGTTTTATAATGGGAGAGGTTTAAGTGGGTAGAATAGAACTTGGTGTTTAAGAATTGATTCGTGCATACGTGTGGTGCGGTCTATAAACCTAAACTGTTTGTCCATTAGATTATTGCGTGTCGCAGTATTGCTACTAATTGCTACTAATCACTACACTATCTGTAATTACTTTTAAAATTGTATCTTGCTGATCAGTTGATAACATATGAGTGTATGAAACTTGACGGTGTGAATAAATTTTGATTTCAATTGTTTTGCCGTTACGCAGTGTCATATCATCTTTACTGATTTTATTGTGTCTAAAAATATCTAGATAGCCTCAAAAGAACTGCTCTGCGTGGGGAGAGCCGTACACCATTTTAGTAGCCCTTCTCTGAACTCTCTCTAAGATGTCTATATCCTTCTGGAGATACGGTCTCCAGTACTGCACACAGTACTCCAAGTGAGGTCTCACCAGTGCTCTGTACAGTGGCATGAGCACTTCCCTTTTCCTACTGCTAATACCTCTCCCTACACAACCAAGCATTCTGCCAGCATTTCCTGCTGCTCTATTACATTGACTACTTACCCTTAGATCCTCTGAAATAATAACCTCTAAATCCCAACCCTCAGATGTTGACGTTAGGACTGTATCAAATATTCTATATTCCGCCCTTGGGTTTTTACGCCCCAGGTGCATTATCTTGCACTTTTCCACATTAAACCTCAATTGCCACACCTCCCGCCATTTTTTTAGTTTACCTAAATCATTTGTCATTTGGCTGATCCCTCCAGGAATGTCAACCCTGTTGCAAATCTTTGTGTCATCAGCAAAAAGACATACTTTTCCATTAATACCTTCTGCAATATCACTAATAAAAATATTAAAGAGAATGGGTCCAAGTACTGACCCCTGAGGTACCCCACTGGTAACAAGACCTTGTGCCGAATAAACTCCATTTACCACAACCCTCTGTTGTCTGTCACTCAGCCACTGCCCAATCCATTCAACAATATTGGAATCCAAGCTCAAAGATTGCAATTTGTTGATAAGCTTCTATGCGGAACAGTATCAAAAGCCTTACTGAAATCTAAATAAGCAATGTCTACTGCACCACCTGTGTCTATTATTTTTGTTACCCAATCAAAAAAGTCAATAAGATTAGTTTGGCATGATCTCCCTGACGTAAACCCATGTTGTTTCTGATCCTGTAATCTATGTGTTTTTAGATGTGCAACAATCCTTTCCTTTAACGTGGTTTCCATTAATTTCCCCACTACTAACGTAAGACTAACTGGCCTATAGTTCCCCAAATTCCTCCCTACTACCCTTCTTGTAAATGGGCACAACATTTGCTAATTTCCAGTCTTCTGGGACGACTCCCGTTAAAAGAGCTCAGTGGTGTAATAGCAAAGCCATTAATAACTTAGGGTGGATCCCATCAGGCCCCTTTGACTTATTTGTCTTTACTTTAGACAGCTGCTGTAGAACCTCCTCCTCTGTAAACTCATATGTAAATGTCTCTTTAGTGTTTTCCTCCTAACTGAGGTCCCTTTCCTTCCTTTTCTTCTGCAAAGACTGAACAAAAATATTCATTGAGGCAGTCAGCGAGACTTTTATCCTCTTCTACATACCTTCCTTCCTTTGTTTTTAATCTAACTAATCCTTGTTTTACAAAGACAATATGGCAGCGCTGATAAGATATTAAGGAAATTAAGGAAGGATCACTACAGGCACTCGCACGTGGTTCCTGTCCCAAACCACCAAAATATATACCAATAGTCCAAGGGGATGGAGTGCAGCAAAAACAATGTTCCTTTCTGTCCCAGGAGTAGATTTCCCAGATCCTGAAGAGAGCTTTCTTCCTAGGGTAACCTCAAAAAAGGAAAAACATCATCGTGTGATCTGATGTATACCACATGGATAAACCAAAGAAGCGTCAGCACACTCACATGAAATAGAGCCTTCCTGGCTCTGGATGATGCGCCTCTGGGTTATTAACGGCTACCCACTTGCCCTTTTCGGTACAGGTAGTCTTGATACTTCAAGTCTTTACACCCTTAAATACGGATACAGACAGGGCATAGCATAGACTGTAATACTATGGAAAACAGGAAAGTGGAATAGAAATATACTCACACTTTCTTGGACCTAACCTAGGTCCTTAGGAATCAGGCTCAGAAGTTGTTGTAGGGTACAACTTCAAATAAAACCCCATGCGGTGGAGTAAAAATCAAAAATTTAATAAAAACACAGCATAAAATACAACAAAAATATAAAATAAGGGAATAATTAGTGACCAGAATGCATTTCGCCTGTTGAGATATCCTCAGTGGCTTCCTCAGCTGGTTTTACAGATCAAATGACCATTACTCCCTTTAAATACCCTAATCTCTCAATGGTTACCCAAATAGGAGTCTTCATTTTGTTGACCTAATAGGTATAATAAAGCTAAAAGAAAAAAAAATCATTTTGTTAACCTAATAGGTATACTAAAGCTAAAAGAAAAAATAAAGAAAAGTTAAAAAAATATATCATTTTGTTAATCTAAAACTTTAAAACTATAGGAGGATGAATGGCCTCCTATACATCATATAAATCATCATTGCGCTGCAGCTCCATCTGTCACCAATGCCTATGGAGTAGGCTTGTGCACCGATTTTTTTTTTTTTTCGGTTCGGTTCGGTTACATTTTTCGGATTTTTAAACTGTTCGATTCGGCTCCTTTCGACCGATTTCTGTTTCGATTCGGTTCGGCTCGATTCGTTTTTCGTGTACTTTTTTTTCGGAATATCGACCATCTTTCGTATTTTCGTGTCACTTAGCTTGTTTTTTGTATCGACTTTTCGCGATTTCGGAAATTTTCGTTTTTCGGAATTGCACATGTTTTCGGAATTTCGACCGTTTTTCGTATTTTCGTGTCACTTAGCTCGTTTTTTGTATCGACTTTTCGTAAGTTCGGAAATTTTCGTTTTTTCGGAAAGTCTGTTCTCCTCGTTTCAAAGCAATAAATTTCGATTTGACACATTTCAAGTCCATTCGAAAATATTTAGTTTCGGCTCGGAAAACTTTTCGGATCTGCCATTTTCGGATCTAAAAATTTTCGGAAATTCGGCCGCATCCGAAAACACGAATCGGGAAATTTCGTGAAAATTCTGAAATTCCGAAACCCGAAACGCACATCCCTACTATGGAGAAGGGAGCTGCAGCCCAAAGATGGCAAACATAAAATATTATCCCTTATAATGCTTCCTAAAATCTAATTTGAAACTGTATGTAAACCGTCCACCCAAATGTAGCCATATCTAACTAGACCTGGGATTATAAAAAAATGGCACAATTCCAGGTTTAGACCCGAAGGGGTTAAGGTGCCCAGTATATGTATCCATTTCATTTCAGCACGGTTTATTTCCTTATTAAAATCCCCACCTCTCCAATGGCGACCTATTTTCTGAATGGCAATAAATGACAAATCTTTAAGAGATTGTCTGTGTATTTCCTTAAAATGTGCTGGGACCGAATGGGTCTCCAACCCCTTCCAAATATTATGGATATGCTCTCTAATCCTTGTGCACAAGGGTCTGATAGTATGCCCTATGTAATGTAACCCACACGGACAAGTGATTCTGTAAATAATACTTTTCGTTCTACACGTAATTACACCTTTAATTCTGTATTCCCTATTGTTCCTATCTGTGAAACTGGGAATAAAAGTTTTTCCAAGCCCTAAATATTTGCAAGCTGGACAATACCCACATCGATAGAAACCCTCTTTTAAATTAAACAGATTCCTATCTTTCAATGGGTTTCTGTGACTATTTACCAGAATCTTTTTCATATTTGGGGCTCCCCGATTAACAAGTTTATGCTTGTCGCCTATGATGCCCTTAAGAGCTGGATCCCTTTGTAATACTGACCAATACTTCCTTATTATTTGGTGTACTGCTCCTGTATGTTGATTATAATCACTTATGAACATGATCTCATCATTTGAATTCTCTTTGGGTTTATATGTGAGGGTATCTTGTCTGTCCTGAGTTCTAATTTCTTCAATGACTACATCGAGACTAGACTCCCCATACCCTTTCTCCAGAAAGTCTTTTTTTAATCTATGAGCTTGCTGCAGATATTGATCTTCCTCTGTGCAGTTCCTTTTAAGGCGTCTAAATTGTCCCTTAGGGACCCCTTTCAACCAGTGTTTGGCATGACAGCTGGATGAGTCAATATAACTATTGACGTCAACCGATTTGAAAAAGGTTCTGGTTTTGATCTGGCAGTCTTCAATATAAATATTAAGATCTAAAAAAAAAAATAATAAAAAAAAAATCGATGGATACGGCGCTTATATTTGAATCCAAAACAATACGTCAGTTGTTATCATTTAGATAGTGAAAAAATTGGTTCAGGGATTCTGTATCACCCTCCCATATAATCATAATATCGTCTATGTATCTCTTAAATAGGACCAGGTTTTGCACCCAGTCATGCCCGCCATAGACAAACCGGCTCTCCCAGTCTGCCATGAACAGGTTGGCATAACTGGGTGCGAACCTGGTCCCCATTTCAGTTCCTCTCACCTGTATATAATGTTGGCTCTCATACCTGAAAAAGTTATTATTCAGGATAAGGTCAATTCCCTCCAAGAGGAAATTGACCTGTTCCTGTGGAACAGTGGAATGATTCTAAAGAAAATTACGGACTGCACTACATCCCCTTTGGTGGGGTATAATACTGTACAAGGATTGTACATCACAAGTGGCCATTACATATCCATTTTTCCAATTGAAATTCTGCAAAATCTGTAGAACACTGATACTGTCCTTTAAATAGAAGGGTATCCGTTTTACCCATGGTTGTAAGATTGTATCAATATACCTTGACAGGTGACTAGTCACAGATTCAATGCCAGTTATGATTGGGCGACCAGGGGGGGTTCTCAGCATTTTTATGGAGTTTCGGAAGCCAGTAAAATACTGGAACCATAGGGAACTTCACAAAAATAAAATCTTTTTCTTTTTCATTAATAGTTCCTAATGTGATACCCATATCTAACAGAGACAAGCCTTTATCTTGCACTTCCTGTGTGGGATCATGATCAATAGGGCTGTAGGTACTATTGCCTAACAGAATCCTTTTAGCTTCTCTCTCATAGTTTTCTATTATTATTATTATTATTCTTTATTTATAAACGCCAGCATATTCCGCAGCGCTGTACAATAAGCACAGTATAGACCGGGTTACAATACATTGAACAACATTTGACAAACAGTACAGGAGGAGATGAGGGCCCTATTCCCGTAGGAAATCACAATCTAGGAGGGTTGGGGTTGGAAACAGGAGAGGACTGTAAGGTGAGAGTGATTGATGGTTGTGTCAGTGAGTTGGGTGGTAGGCTTCCCTAAATAGGAATTCTACCGACAATACCACAACTCCCCCCCCCCCTATCCGCCGGTTTGATAACTATCTTGTCATTTTTATTGAGATTTTGAAGTGCCGCTCTCTCATTTCTAGTCAAATTGTTCTTATGGCGATCGGTCGAGATATTATCAATGTCCATTAGGACCAGATTTTCAAAAGCTCGGGTAGGATCTGAGAGCATTTGTTTCGGATAGAAAGTAGAGTGATTCCTCAAAGTAGTATATTTGTTGTTATCTATCCTCTCCAGTGGAGTCTTATTAAAGAACTTTTTCAAACATAGTTTTCGTTTAAACCTGGGACTTAAAGAAAGGAACATTGTTTTCACTGCACTCCATCCCCTTGGACTAATCCTTGTTTTACTTTTCTCATTTATGTATCTGTAGCGCTCACTCCCGGAGGAGCGGCTGAATTTAAACCTCGGGTCAGTCTCCCCGCACTAGGGAATAAATATACACCAGCACTGTTGTGGATTTTATAAGTTATATAGTTTACTGATCTCAAATAAACTGGCATATATAAAGCAGCACGGTATACATATATATTTACAGAAGTTCGCAATGCGAGAAACTCGCAGCGGAAAAGAAAAATGAATATTAACCCCTTCGTTGTTGGAATGTGAGTTCCGTACAGGTTGTGTCCCAAAAAGGTGTACGTGTATGCGTGTGTTGGTACCCGAGTACAAGATTCAACTGGCCAGTGAATAATTTAAATGTGTTTTCGACTAGTCACATTGGGGCTCTGTAGGTTTAGACAAACTTGCAGCGTGCTTTATTAGTTTACTGTGGCCGGGAAGGCCTCTCACCCATCCGCCAGATACTCTGCGCTCTACTCGACCCAGGACGTCTCTCCACTTTACTTGACTGGGACTCTGTGCCACCGGATCCGCTTGTCTTGCTTGTCCGTTTCTGCCACAAGATACTCAGCTCACCGCCTGCACTCCCATTAGGTCATCTGCGGTCTCCTAACTCGGGGTCCTTCAGCTACTCTGTATCTGTATAAACTTATCAGCGGTGGATCGCTAGGTCTCTGGCAAGTAATGTGAACCGATCTCCAGCTCCGCAAGGCCACACCTGCGCTTTGGCCTGGTCACGATCGTTGTCTGTCTCATGTATGTCTTGCTCTCTTCACTCCTCGGCGCGCTCTGCGCTTCCTCTGCACGAGGCTGTGGATGTAAGTCTCTTCTTCCCACCCACTTCCTGTTCCCGGCCCAAAGCATGCTGGAAAACGTAGTCCCATTGTCCATTGTCTCTTACATTGCGCTTGTCTCCCTCTGGTGGCCAAAAATAAGTACTACAGCAACAGTGTTTTAAACCAGCGCTACATATCTAAAAATGTTTTGTCCCCCTTTTTTTACTGACTGAGCTATTTTCTCTTCTGCGTGTGCTTTGGAAGCCCTTATAAATTGCTTTGCCTCTTTCTGCCTAATCTTATAGGTTTGCCTATCTTCTTCACTCTGAGGTTTTTTATAATTATTGAATGCTATTGTAGCGCTCACTCCCGGAGGAGCCGCTGAAAATGAACCACGGGTCAGTCTCCCCGCACTAGGGAATAAATATACTCCAACACAGTTGTGAGTTTTTATCATTTATATAGTTTACTAAAATATTTGAGCAGATGTTGAAATACGGTATTCACAAGTATTATTACAGTATTTTCGTATCACGGTAAAACGCGTAGCGGAAAAGAAACGAAACACGAGGCTTCGTATTTCGGAAAATAAAATATTCGCAACCGAACATAAAAGCAATGCAATTTCCCGATAGTTCAGAAAAAGGGGACACGTAGCAAACCCCAAACATACAATCCCTTCGTATTACGGTAAACGTGCAGCGGGAAAGAGAAAAATATATTCGGAACGTATCTTTATCTTTTAACCCCTTGTTCCGATTCGTAGAAGGAAATGAGTCCTGCACAAGTTAAGTCCCAAAATGTGAAAGGTGTATCTGTGTGTGTGGTACCCGGGTACTGTTCAACTGGCCAGTGAGTTTATTAAAGGAAGGTCTTCGACTAGTCAGTTGGGGCCCTGTGGACTTTAAAGAGAAAACAGCAGAGCGTCCTTTAATCATAAAACAGCCTTGGAGGCCTCTCACCCATCAGACGATTTCTTTAAGCTCCACTGACCCAGGACGTCTCTCCACCCGATTTTGACTGGGAATACTAGCGGCCGGATCCGTTGTCTGACTCCACACAGCTCATCCAGCTCACCGCCTGCTCTCCGTTCGATTCCTCCGGTCTGCAGCAATGTCTGGATTCCGGTGGATCTCCTTCTCTTCAGATTGGTGATCCTCTCTGGACTAACAGGTCTCTCTTGGTCTCTGCCCTAGGCCCTCTCGTGATCTCTTCAATGCGTCTGTTCTCTTTCCTTCCCTGGCGCGCTCTGGAACTTTCTCCACGAGGCAGAGGATGTAAGTCTCCAGTCCCCACCCACTTCCTGTCTTCTTGCAAAGCATGCCGGGCATTGTAGTCCCAATGTCCAGTATCTCTGATCGCGATAGTCTCCATCTTGTGGCCAAAAATAGGTACTGCCACAGCAAGATTTTACCACAGCGCTACACTCTCCCCCTCCTAAAACTCTTGGGTCTCTCCAAGGAGGTACAACAGTTACATACATTTCCACAATTTTGAATACAGTTTACATAACATGCACAGGTTCAGCAGCATACATATAGTGAGTTAATAACACTTCCTCAAGTTGACTCATATTTTGAGCTACCTCAGCTAGCATAGCAGACACTTCGGGCAACCTCCGTACTGTGGTGATGGCCTCTTCCGTGCTATGTCCTGGTGAGTCGTAGGTGAGTCGTTGGGGCGGTCGAACAGAGCGTTTTGGTTCTGGCTCAATCAGTTCCTCTTCAGGTGGAAGTACTATAGGTGTTGGCTCAATCCTTCTCTCGATCACTGGAGCAGACGTTTCTTCAGAGTATGATCCCTCCAGTGAAGGCATAGAACTATAATCGCCAGAATAAGCTTCAACTTCCAGAGCTACCGGGATCCCAACAGCCTCAGGGACTTCCAGCTGAACTTCAAGAGCCTCAGGGATTTCTAGCAGAAATTCAGGAGCTTCAGGCCTCAAGTTACTCTCCCACCGCTCAGGAACAGCGACAACCTCCTCAGGTTCCGGTGAGCGCATCCAGTCTAGACAATAACTCTCTTCTTCACTGTCCCTTTCGCTCTCTTCGACAACTCGGGTCTGTTGAGACCGAGTAACAGGGGGCAAACGTGGAACAGGCGGATTCGGCAGAGGCGGTTCGTCCCTAACTGGCATTCTCACAGCCTCTCTCAAAGGTAACAAATGATTCCGGTGCCAGTTCTTGAGAGGCCCAGCCTTTCCATCCGGGCGAATCTGATACACTGGTAGACCTGGCAGTTGTTTGCAGACAATGTAAACCTGGGAACTCCACCTATACGCCAACTTGTGTCTCGCAGCAGCACCCAAGTTCTTCAATAGGACCCTATCACCGGGTTGTAGATCTTGTATTCGGACCTTCAAGTCATAGTTCCTTTTATTTCTTTGCTCCCTGTTTCCCGAGGTCAACCGGGCCTGTTCAAATGCAGAAGCCAAATTCTTTCGAAGTCTATCCACGTAGTTTCTATGGGAAGCTACTGACGTCTGGTCTAGAGATAACCCAAATGCCAAATCGACCGGCAGTCGAGCCTCTCTTCCGAACATAAGACGGTACGGTGAGTATCCAGTTGCATCACTCTCCGTACTGTTATATGCATGCACCAGAGTAGCTATGTGTCGACTCCAACTCTGCTTCTCCACATTCGACAAGGTCCCCAGCATGTTTAGCAGTGTGCGATTAAACCTTTCAGGCTGAGCATCACCTTGAGGGTGATATGGTGTGGTTCGGGTCTTTTGGATTCCCAACAGCTCTAACAACTGCCCCACCAGTCTGCTTTCAAAGTCTCTACCCTGATCAGAGTGTATCCTCCTTGGTAGTCCGTAGTGAACAAAGAACTTTTCCATCAACACCTTGGCTACAGTCGGAGCGCGTTGATCTTTCGTGGAAAAAGCTTGGGCGTAACGAGTGAAATGATCAGTCACTATTAGAATGTTCCCTTGCCCACTAGCATCCGGCTCTAAGCACAAGAAGTCAATGCACACCAAATCCATGGGTCCCTGGCTCTGCAGATGGCTCATTGGAGCAGTTCGGGTCGGTAGAGTCTTTCTCTGAATACACCTCAGACAGGAATGACAATAACTTTCCACTTCAGCCCTCATGCAAGGCCAATAGAACCTATCTCGCACCAGTTTAAAAGTTCTTTCTGCACCCAAATGTCCATGCTCATCATGTAGTGATCGCAGCACACTCTCCCTATGTTTAGTGGGGGAATAACTGTTGAATCTCTTCAGCGTTACCTGAGGGGCCCCTTCGGTAGACCACCCCATCCAGCATCTTTAACCGCTCCCATTCTTTGTAGACCAACCTGGCTCCACTCGGGGAGTTGGTTAACAAAATCTCTCGCTGGTTTGTAGTCAGGGCCTTTATGGTCAAGGCAATTAAAGGGTCTCTGGCCTGATCCGCTTTCAGGTCCTGTCTCGAAAAGGTAGGTAAACTTTCATCCCTTAACTGCGTAGGGTTACAGTAGAACTCAGGAACAGCCGCAGCCATAACTCCTATGGCCTCTGCTTCAATCCCTCCTTTGACCCGGCGCTCTGTTCCTTGACACAAAGCTTGCACCCCGTCGGGAGTCAACTGAGTCCATTCTGTAGTGTAGGGTCTTCTCGATAACGCATCAGCATCTCGATTATTCACCACAGGGCGATACTTCAGGCTGAACCGAAACCCTGACAGAGCGGCCAACCACCGATGTCCCGTTGCGTCCAGTTTTGCGGTAGTAAGGATGTAGGTAAGAGGATTGTTATCCGTCTTGATCACGAACTCAGCTCCATACAGATAGTCTTTCAACTTGTCCACCACTGCCCACTTCAAGGCTAGGAACTCCAGCTTGTGAGTAGGATAGTTCTTCTCTGAAGGCGTAAGGCTCCGGCTCACGTACGCCACAGGCCTCAGCAATCCACCATACTCCTGATATAGGACTCCTCCCAGACCTTCTCGGCTGGCATCCACATGTAGTTCATACGGCTTGTGAGGGTCCGCATAGGCCAAAACAGGAGCTCGGGTTAGGCTCTCTTTCAGCTTTACGAAAGCTCCTTCACATTGACTAGTCCATTCACCTTGTATAGACTCTCGAGCTTTCCTTGGCCCCGGAGCTGACGGGTTTTTGTCAGAGACCTTGCAGCCTTCTTCTGTGGTTTCCTTCTGCAGGAGTTTGTTCAGTGGTTGAGCTATTTTCGCGAATCCTCCACAAATCTTCGATAGTATGAACAGAATCCCAAGAAAGATCTAAGCTCAGTGACGTTTCGGGGTCTAGGCCAAGAAGCTACGGCCTCCAACTTCCGAGGGTCTGTTGAAACACCTTCTGCTGAGACCACATGTCCCAAATACGTAACAGACGGTAGACAGAATTGGCATTTCTCTAGAGACAGTTTCAGCCCCTCTTCATGGAGCCTCTTCAAGACCTTCTCCAAACGTTGCTCATGTTCTTCCAGAGTCTTCCCAAACACAATTATGTCATCCAGGTACACCAATACTTCGATTAGATTCATATCCCCGACTGTCTTCTCCATCAACCGTTGGAACGTGGCTGGAGCCCCCGTAAGGCCTTGAGGCATCCTGTTGAATTCAAAGAACCCCAGTGGACAGATGAACGCAGTTTTCTCCTTGTCTTCAGGATGCATCGGTATCTGATGATACCCACTTCGCAGGTCTAGTACACTAAACCACTTTGCTCCAGACAAACACTGTAGGGCATCTTCTATCCGAGGAGTGGCATATTGATCGGGGATGGTTCTCCGGTTCAATGTACGGTAATCTATACATAGGCGGACAGAACCATTTTTCTTCCGGACCAACACTATAGGAGATGCGTATGGACTCCTGGACTCTTGAATCACCTTGGTTCTTTGCAATTCATTCAGTTGCTCTCGCAGATCATCCAAGTCTCCCAGCGGAACTCGCCTTGATCTTTCACGAAACGGCTTGTCTTCTTGTAACCGAATGCGGTGCTCAGTACTCTTAGCTAGGCCCACATCGAACTCATCTTTCGAGAACAATTCCTTCCACTTTAGGACTTGAGACTGAAGACGTTTCTTCCACTCAGGTGAAATGGGAGCGTCTTTGGGGTAGAATCTTTCATCTGGAATCTCTTTACCCACTCCCCCTCCTAAATCGGTAGAGAGGGGTGTAGCAGACTCTACTTGCCCGATAGGCATTCGTGCTTTAAGGACTACTGGAGAATCCGTCACATTGCATACGCTGACCGAGACTCTTCCTCGTGTTCTCTTCAGAGCTTTGGTGGAGATTATCTCAGGAATTACTTCGACTCCGTTTCACTCCCATGATCAAAATCGGTTCCCAGCACCACATAGGGGCCTGGTTGCGCCATTCAACTTGACTGAAGCCCGGAAACTCGCTACTTCTCCTGCTTGCAGAACCTTCTCTGTTCCACCCAGTCTCCACAGTCTTCCCACCTCGGCAGGTGCCTTTCGTTCTTCGACCATCCTCTGATAGACCGGACGTAACATTGGTGTACTCCTTGAGTTGAACCTTCTTCCAACACGATAGGCGTCAGGAGACGCCGCACTAGGTCAGTATTCGTCCCCACTATCAGGGAGCTTCTGTTCGCACCCGAGGGTCGAGGACACACAATAGCCAATGCATCACAACCCCCAGACTGCCCAATGACTTCAGATCCGATCTCCAACTTCACCTGCAGGTACCCGTCATAAGGGAGTTTCTCAGTGCCGATACCCCATATTTCCAAATCCTTAAATTCTTGCAAAGGAATGTGCTTTAAGTGTTTCTCATAGAAGTCTCTGTAGATCAATGTCACTTGAGCCCCTGAATCCAACAGGGCTTTGGTGTAGACTCCTTCCACTTGGATTGGCACAATAGGAGAAGGACCTATCAGTTGGTCGGGAAATTTTGTGGCGGTATCCGGACGCTTAGACCCAGTTGCTGTACCCTGGCCTTTTTCTTGGCCCGTGCAGGTTTTTGGCGTGCATTGCCTCCCCATGACGTAGACCCGGATGCTAAGGGAGTGACTCTTTCAGTCCTGGCAGGCTCTACAGTTGGCTCGGCTTTGGCCTTCTCGCCCTCTTAGTCTTTGCTTGGTTTCTGGAGCGGGGTTCAACCCTCGGGCACTCAGGTTGCTCCTTTACTGGTGCCCTCTGGCGTTTCCCGCCGGTGAGGTAGATAACAGTCCTTCCAGGGCTTCCAACAGTCCCTTGACTCTATCCTTCTCAGGCTTTCGGCCTTTGCACTGTGCGCGGAAATGGCCCATTTCTCCACACCCGAAACATCTCTTCTTAGAGAGCGGAGACGTAGTTGCTTGTTGAGATTTGGTTAAAGGATTTGGACCAGACGCCACAGCAACTCCCGTCGTCTGCATACCTGTGAGGAATTTCTGCATTTCTGCCTGCATCTCTGTCACCTTCATCAATACCCGGCACAGTTCCGCATGCGCTTGTTGCAATTCAACTTGAGCTTCCTGAACTTTCTTGACGGTTTTGGACAATTCACCCCATTCAGGGAGGTTCGACTCTTTGGCAGCCTTCTCTGTAGATTTAAAACCAACTAGATGTTCTTGTTCGTCCTCGTCAGATCCATAGGTATCTAGAGAGTCGCTTTCAGGCCGCAGACCGTCGTTATGTCTCACAGGTTGTGCATAAGCCCTTTCCCCCCGCCTGAAAGATTTCTCTTCTAGTAAAGCCTCTTCCTCTCGTACAACTCGGATCAGTTCCAGGTACTTTAACTCTTGGTTACCTGCTCTGCTTCTCAGCTGCATCATCACTGGATCTAGAGGTTGAGAGCCCCTCAGGATCTGTTTTATTCGGATCTTATCTACTTCGGCCGGTTCGGCCCCTTTCTTCAGGAGTATCTGGTGTAGAATCTTATCCAGGCGCCTCATGTACTCGGTCATCCTTTCACCTCTTCTCTGATAGGTGTGTTCGTACTGATACACCAATTCGGCCGCCTTTTCAGTTCGCCCAAAAACTTCTTCAAGAACGTTTAAATAATCCAAAGCAGTACAATCTTTTCTACTCAGTTTTAGGTTTCTCACCGCTTCTGACGCAGGTCCCTTTAAGCTCTCAGTGATCCTTTGCTTTTTCTGGGCCTCAGGGACATCCCACTCATCCAGAGCCTGCATCGCCTGTTCCACCCATTCTTCAAAGGTTTCTTCTCCCGCCGGAGTTGGTACGTTTCCTGTAAAATTTCTTAACCGTCGATAACCGAAGTTAGTGTGAGGAGGGCTTGTTTTCTGACATTTAGCCAGTAGATCTCCAATAGCCACGATAAATTCAGGCCCTATCATGGCCAACGGACTAGGCACGGAAACACTTGCGGATTCGCCACGTGGCGTACTTGGCTTAATTAGTTGGACTTCCACCTCTTCGGCCAGTTTCACGCTCGTGCCCTGAAAACATGGCGGAACACCCTTTCTCCATTCGAGAAGAACATACATGTGAGAAGTATCTGGGTTTTTTTCAATGTCCAGTATTAACCCCCGATGATCTGGTGCTAGCGTGGCCACGGCCTGGCGAATCTGATCTTCAGCCAAGTGTCTGCTGGGAATATCCATAACTATACAACATTCTGACTGGCTACTGTGCTCCCCACACACTCGGCAACAGTGTCTGGATCCATATTTAACCCTTTAGATGCGGTTTTTCCAGAGACTGGATCCCGGACGAGCCCCCACGTGTAGCGCTCACTCCCGGAGGAGCCGCTGAAATGAACCACGGGTCAGTCTCCCCGCACTAGGGAATAAATATACTCCAACACAGTTGTGAGTTTTTATCATTTATATAGTTTACTAAAATATTTGAGCAGATGTTGAAATACGGTATTCACAAGTATTATTACAGTATTTTCGTATCACGGTAAAACGCGTAGCGGAAAAGAAACGAAACACGAGGCTTCGTATTTCGGAAAATAAAATATTCGCAACCGAACATAAAAGCAATGCAATTTCCCGATAGTTCAGAAAAAGGGGACACGTAGCAAACCCCAAACATACAATCCCTTCGTATTACGGTAAACGCGCAGCGGGAAAGAGAAAAATATATTCGGAACGTATCTTTATCTTTTAACCCCTTGTTCCGATTCGTAGAAGGAAATGAGTCCTGCACAAGTTAAATCCCAGAATGTGAAAAGTGTATCTGTGTGTGTGGTACCCGGGTACTGTTCAACTGGCCAGTGAGTTTATTAAAGGAAGGTCTTCGACTAGTCAGTTGGGGCCCTGTGGACTTTAAAGAGAAAACAGCAGAGCGTCCTTTAATCATAAAACAGCCTTGGAGGCCTCTCACCCATCCGACGATTTCTTTAAGCTCCACTGACCCAGGACGTCTCTCCACCCGATTTTGACTGGGAATACTAGCGGCCGGATCCGTTGTCTGACTCCACACAGCTCATCCAGCTCACCGCCTGCTCTCCGTTCGATTCCTCCGGTCTGCAGCAATGTCTGGATTCGGTGGATCTCCTTCTCTTCAGATTAGGTGATCCTCTCTGGACTAACAGGTCTCTCTTGGTCTCTGGCCTAGGCCCTCTCGTGATCTCTTCAATGCGTCTGTTCTCTTTCCTTCCCTGGCGCGCTCTGGAACTTTCTCCACGAGGCAGAGGATGTAAGTCTCCAGTTCCCACCCACTTCCTGTCTTCTTGCAAAGCATGCCGGGCATTGTAGTCCCAATGTCCAGTATCTCTGATCGCGATAGTCTCCATCTTGTGGCCAAAAATAGGTACTGCCACAGCAAGATTTTTAACACAGCGCTACACTATCCTTTTGTTCTTCACTATTTTGGCCACTTCTGCAGAGTACCACAGTGGTTTCTTCCCTTTTTTGTTTTTGCTAACAAGCCGAATGCAATTGCCTGTGGCCTTCAATATTGGTTAAGACGTATATTCATTGATTGATTATTAATCCTTATTTTTAAAGGGTGAATAACCAAATTATACCATTGGTATTGGAGGCACTGTCATTAATGATATATATATTATAGAAAATACATGTCATAATTAATATAACCCTGACAGTCAGAGAGGGGAGGGCGGACCTCTTTCTAAGGTCAGAGAGGGGAGGGGGCAGATATCTTAATAGGGTCAAAGGGGAGGGTAGACATATTAATAAGGTCAGAGAGGGGAGGGGAAGACCTCTTTATAAGGTCAGAGGGGAGGGCGGACCTCTTTCTAAGGTCAGAGAGGGGACGGGGCAGATATCTTAATAGGGTCAAAGGGGAGGGTAGACATATTAATAAGGCCAGAGAGGGGAGGGGCAGACCTCTTTATAGGTCAGAGGGGAGGACAAACCTCTTAGTAAGGTCAGAGAGGGGAGGGGCAGAACACAGCTGCAGAAGGTCTGGCCAACGGGAGTGCAATACACAAGCCGCCTACGGGTGAGGCATTGGGGAGAGGATTTCTGCCGGCCTCAGGCTGCACAGAATGACAAGCTCGTGTAGATTATATGTGGCAACTGCCTTCCGCGATAAGCGGCTGTGTCAGAATTGGGGTAAAACCAGCTGATCCAGAGTTTAATGCTGCAAGTTCTATAAAGACTAAATAAGATTCAATGACGCTGCGGCCTCTGCCCTTTCCATGGGATTTAATGTCTGTGTCTATAGAGGAGGTTGCTGGGGAATGGCCTTTGGTAGGTTCCGTGCCTAAGCAGTCATGAGTGGAAGTGCAGCATTAGAGTATTGCTGCTGAATGTTAAAGGTTACGGTTTCTGATTAAGCTGTTTGAGCTCGTAACCACAGAGGAAACACTTTGTATAAATAGCTTCAGCTGCTCATTCTCAGGCCACGTCTGTCCCAGCAATGCACACTGCAAACATAGCGATGTGTATACTGCGTGTGTGTGTATGTATATATATTAATTAATGGAGAAAAAATTTCATCTGCGCTTATTCCCATTATACTGTGTGAAGCAAAACACAATTAGAGGCTTTGGTTTCTGTTTAATGGCCATTAAAAGTTTAAGCTCACCCGCCGAACATCAAGGCACCTCTAGTGAGGGTGAGTCCTATCCAAAAAATGAAGCCACAGGCTGCTGTCTAGCCAACCTATATAACTTGCTAAGATATATATTAGTGTGTGTCAGGGGTGGGAGGGGTAGGAGGGGGTAACATATTGTCCTGCACCGATTCTGCACATTTCCAAGGATAATTATTGTGTAACACGCCCAGCACACCTCCTGCCTTCATGTGACAGTGCACTCGCACACTGTATTTGTGTTTTAAAATGCCCCCTGGGGAAACAGACGGATAGATGGATGGATATAGAGATATAGATAGATGGATGGATATAGAGATATGGATAGATGGATGGATATAGAGATATAGAGATATGGATGGATATAGAGATATAGATAGATGGATGGATATAGAGATATAGATAGATGGATGGATATAGAGATATGGATAGATGGATGGATATAGAGATATGGATAGATGGATGGATATAGAGATATAGATAGATGGATGGATATAGAGATATAGATAGATGGATGGATATAGAGATATGGATAGATGATGGATATAGAGATATGGATAGATGGATGGATATAGAGATATGGATAGATGGATGGATATAGAGATATAGATAGATGGATGGATATAGATATGGATAGATGGATGGATATAGAGATATGGATAGATGGATGGATATAGAGATATGGATAGATGGATGGATATAGAGATATGGATAGATGGATGGATATAGAGATATGGATAGATGGATGGATATAGAGATATAGATAGATGGATGGATATAGAGATATGGATAGATGGATGGATATAGAGATATGGATAGATGGATGGATATAGAGATATGGATAGATGGATGGATATAGAGATATAGATAGATGGATGGATATAGAGATATGGATAGATGGATGGATATAGAGATATAGAGATATGGATGGATATAGAGATATGGATAGATGGATGGATATAGAGATATGGATAGATGGATGGATATAGAGATATGGATAGATGGATGGATATAGAGATATGGATAGATGGATGGATATAGAGATATGGATAGATGGATGGATATGGATGGATGGATATAGAGATATGGATAGATGGATGGATATAGAGATATAGAGATATGGATGGATATAGAGATATGGATAGATGGATGGATATAGAGATATGGATAGATGGATGGATATAGAGATATGGATAGATGGATGGATATAGAGATATGGATAGATGGATGGATATAGAGATATGGATAGATGGATGGATATAGAGATATAGATAGATGGTGTTCTGCCCTCACGATGTGTCAAGGTACAAGGCTTGGCAGACAGCTAACATATTGTTAATAAAAATCCAGAAGCAGGATTGCATGAAGTCTTTCCTTTTATTTATCCTTATTTACATCAATATCTTCGTCTACATCTACCTTATATATTTTTTAATGGCCATGAATTTCAAACCCATTGGAGAGCCTCCATGTTTTAATCTAAAATGTAATGAAACATATGAAAAACACTCTGTTTCATTACATTTTAGATTAAAACATGGAGGTTCTCCAATGGGGTTGAAATTCATGGCCATTAAAAAATATATAAGGTAGATGTAGACGAAGACATTATCAGCAGATTAGGACAAGAGGAGATGCGTAGCGTCTAAGAAATGGGCAATATGGCACCTAATGGGTTGAATAATGACTTTGAAGTTGTCCATTTCTTATGAATGGTTATGTATTACTGTGTATCTATCAGGATCCAAAAAAGGTTAAAAAAATGTTTTTTATTGTTTTTCTATATAATGTGTGGTAAATAAATAGAAGTTCACTATCGTTATATATTTATCACCATTTGGTATATATTGTATACTGTGATTTTATGGTAATATTAAAATTTATACACTTTAATTAGGCTACGTAAATCAATATAGTTATAAAATAGTCATTTATAAAACGGTAGCACGTCAAAATCCCAGGTAATCACATATAATCTTTTATTGTAAAACTGCAAAAGATAGAGAATTATGACAATATATTAGGCTAGGAATACACATCTACACAGACACGTCACAAGTGATGCTTCCTAGCTGTGAAAATACTAACAGAAATAGAAGTTTAGTAACTGAGGAGAGACGGGATCGGAGCGACGACACTTAAGAATTTTCCCCGATTAAGCGAGAAGCAAAAAATGCTCAGTATGTGAGCTTGTGCATGTGTTTGTGTGTGTTAGTATGTGAGCTTGTGCATGTGTTAGTATGTGAGTTTGTGCATGTGTTAGTGTGTGAGCTTGTGCATGTGTTAGTATGTGAGCTTGTGCATGTGTTAGTATGTGAGTTTGTGCATGTGTTAGTGTGTGAGCTTGTGCATGTGTTAGTATGTGAGTTTGTGCATGTGTTAGTGTGTGAGCTTGTGCATGTGTTAGTTTGTGCATGTGTTTGTGTGTGTTAGTATGTGAGCTTATGCATGTGTTAGTATGTGAGCTTGTGCATGTGTTAGTATGTGAGCTTATGCATGTGTTAGTATGTGAGATTGTGCATGTGTTAGTATGTGAGCTTGTGCATGTGTTAGTATGTGAGCTTGTGCATGTGTTAGTATGTGAGCTTGTGCATGTGTTAGTATGTGAGCTTGTGCATGTGTTAGTTTGTGCATGTGTTTGTGTGTGTTAGTATGTGAGCTTGTGCATGTATTAGTATGTGCGTGTTAGTATGTGAGCTTGTGCATGTGTTAGTATGTGAGCTTGTGCATGTGTTAGTATGTGAGATTGTGCATGTATTAGTATGTGCGTGTTAGTATGTGAGCTTGTGCATGTGTTAGTATGTGAGCTTGTGCATGTGTTAGTATGTGAGCTTGTGCATGTATTAGTATGTGCGTGTTAGTATGTGAGCTTGTGCATGTGTTAGTATGTGAGATTGTGCATGTGTTAGTATGTGCGTGTTAGTATGTGAGCTTGTGCACGTGTTTGTGTGTGAGCTTGTGCATGTGTTAGTGTGTGAGCGTGTGCATGTGTTAGTATGTGAGTTTGTACATGTGTTAGTGTGTGTTAGTATGTGAGCTTGTGCATGTGTTAGTATGTGCGTGTTAGTATGTGAGCTTGTGCATGTGTTGGTATGTGAGCTTGTGCATGTGTTAGTTTGTGCATGTGAGCTTGTGCATGTGTTAGTATGTGAGTTTGTGCATGTGTTAGTATGTGAGTTTGTGCATGTGTTAGTATGTGCGTGTTAGTATGTGAGCTTGTGCATGTTAGTATGTGCGTGTTAGTATGTGCGTGTTAGTATGTGAGCTTGTGCATGTGTTAGTATGTGAGCTTGTGCATGTGTTAGTATGTGAGCTTGTGCATGTGTTAGTATGTGCGTGTTAGTATGTGAACTTGTGCATGTGTTAGTGTGTGAGCTTGTGCATGTGTTAGTGTGTGAGCTTGTGCATGTGTTAGTATGTGAGCTTGTGCATGTGTTAGTATGTGAGTTTGTGCGTGTTAGTATGTGAGCTTGTGCGTGTTAGTATGTAAGCTTGTGCATGTGTTAGTATGTGAGCTTGTGCATGTGTTAGTATGTGAGTTTGTGCATGTGTTAGTGTGTGAGCTTGTGCATGTGTTAGTATGTGAGTTTGTGCATGTGTTAGTGTGTGAGCTTGTGCATGTGTTAGTTTGTGCATGTGTTTGTGTGTGTTAGTATGTGAGCTTGTGCATGTGTTAGTATGTGAGTTTGTGCATGTGTTAGTATGTGAGCTTGTGCATGTGTTAGTATGTGAGTTTGTGCATGTGTTAGTGTGTGAGCTTGTGCATGTGTTAGTTTGTGCATGTGTTTGTGTGTGTTAGTATGTGAGCTTGTGCATGTGTTAGTATGTGCGTGTTAGTATGTGAGCTTATGCATGTGTTAGTATGTGAGCTTGTGCATGTGTTAGTATGTGAGCTTGTGCATGTGTTAGTATGTGAGATTGTGCATGTGTTAGTATGTGAGCTTATGCATGTGTTAGTATGTGAGCTTGTGCATGTGTTAGTATGTGAGCTTGTGCATGTGTTAGTATGTGAGCTTGTGCATGTGTTAGTTTGTGCATGTGTTTGTGTGTGTTAGAATGTGAGCTTGTGCATGTATTAGTATGTGCGTGTTAGTATGTGAGCTTGTGCATGTGTTAGTATGTGAGCTTGTGCATGTGTTAGTATGTGAGATTGTGCATGTATTAGTATGTGTGTGTTAGTATGTGAGCTTGTGCATGTGTTAGTATGTGAGCTTGTGCATGTGTTAGTATGTGAGATTGTGCATGTGTTAGTATGTGCGTGTTAGTATGTGAGCTTGTGCACGTGTTTGTGTGTGAGCTTGTGCATGTGTTAGTGTGTGAGCGTGTGCATGTGTTAGTATGTGAGTTTGTACATGTGTTAGTGTGTGTTAGTATGTGAGCTTGTGCATGTGTTAGTATGTGCGTGTTAGTATGTGAGCTTGTGCATGTGTTAGTGTGTGCGTGTTAGTATGTGAGCTTGTGCATGTGTTAGTGTGTGCGTGTTAGTATGTGAGCTTGTGCATGTGTTAGTGTGTGCGTGTTAGTATGTGAGCTTGTGCATGTGTTAGTGTGTGCGTGTTAGTATGTGAGTTTGTGCATGTGTTAGTGTGTGCGTGTTAGTATGTGAGTTTGTGCATGTGTTAGTGTGTGCGTGTTAGTGTGTGAGCTTGTGCATGTTAGTATGTGAGTTTGTGCGTGTTAGTATGTGAGTTTGTGCGTGTTAGTATGTGAGTTTGTGCGTGTTAGTATGTGAGCTTGTGCATGTTAGTGTGTGAGCTTGTGCATGTGTTAGTGTGTTTGTTGTATGTTAGTGTGTGCGTGTGCATGTGTTGTGTGTCAGTACGTGAGCTTGTGCATGTGTTTGTGTGTGTTAGTATGTGAGCTTGTGTATGTGTTAGTGTGTGCGTGTTAGTATGTGAGCTTGTGTGCGTGTTAGTGTGTGAGCTTGTGCATGTTAGTATGTGAGTTTGTGCGTGTTAGTATGTGAGTTTGTGCGTGTTAGTATGTGAGTTTGTGCGTGTTAGTATGTGAGCTTGTGCATGTTAGTGTGTGAGCTTGTGCATGTGTTAGTGTGTGTTTGTGTATGTTAGTGTGTGCGTGTGCATGTGTTTGTGTGTCAGTACGTGAGCTTGTGCATGTGTTTGTGTGTGTGTTAGTATGTGAGCTTGTGTATGTGTTAGTGTGTGCGTGTTAGTATGTGAGCTTGTGTGCGTGTTAGTGTGTGAGCTTGTGCATGTGTTAGTGTGTGAGTTTGTGAGCCGTGGAGGGCAGCGCACGCACACTCTGCACACACGCTGAGTGCTCGCCTGTCAGGAAGTGCGGGTGAGTTACCCGCAGCCAGTGAGGAGGAGGCGGCAGCACTCGCTCTGTGAGCGAACACTCGCTTGCAGGCAGCACGATGGATGCTCAGAGCCGCCTGATGTTGGACATTTCCAGCCGGGATCCACAGGATGACTACGAGCTGCTTCAGAGGCTGGGAAAAGGCAGCTACGGAGAGGTGTATAAGGTGCGTGCGGGGTGACGGGACCCCAATCCACAAGGGAAACACCAGGAGGGAATGGCTTACACCCAGGCTTTGCAGGGCTTACGTTCATGGATGTATCGAAAGAAGCTTTTCAGCTTGATGATAGCTGCGGCGCACCGAGGGGGGCTGCCACGCACCGAGGGGAGCTGCCACGCACAGAGCAGGCTGCCACGCACAGAGAAGGCTGCCACGCACCGAGGGGGGCTGCCACGCACCGAGGGGGGCTGCCACGCACCGAGGGGGGCTGCCACGCACAGAGCAGGCTGCCACGCACCGAGGGGGGCTGCCACACACAGAGAAGGCTGCCACGCACCGAGGGGGCTGCCACGCACAGAGCAGGCTGTCACGCACAGAGCAGGCTGCCACGCACTGAGGGGGGCTGCCACGCACAGAGCAGGCTGCCACGCACTGAGGGGGGCTGCCACGCACAGAGCAGGCTGTCACGCACGAGGGGGGCTGCCACTCACAGAGCAGGCTGCCACGCACTGAGGGGGGCTGCCACACACAGAGCAGGTTGCCACGCACAGAGCAGGCTGTCACGCACCGAGGGGGCTGCCACGCACAGAGCAGGCTGCCACGCACAGAGTGAGGGCTGCCACGCACAGAGCAGGCTGCCACGCACCGAGGGGGGCTGCCACGCACCGAGGGGGGCTGCCATGCACAGAGCAGGCTGCCACGCACCGAGGGGGGCTGCCACGCACAGGGGGGCTGCCACGCACAGAGCAGGCTGCCACGCACCGAGGGGGACTGCCACGCACAGAGGAGGCTGCCACGCACCGAGGGGGGCTGCCACGCACCGAGGGGGGCTGCCACGCACCGAGGGGGACTGCCACGCACAGAGCAGGCTGCCACGCACAGAGCAGGCTGTCACGCACCGAGGGGGGCTGCCACTCATTCAAGGTTCTGGGGATCGAGGCAGAGGATTGTGGGGGATTTAGTGCAGGTGTCAGGTATAAGAATTCATGAGTCTGAAGCTGATAATTTTGGCCGTCATCCCTCTCGCCTCCTCCCCCCTGTCCCCCCCACCCCGTTCTTCTCCTTTTAGGTTTGAGGCGTCCGACATACAGATATATTGCCGCTCTGTAAAATCACAAGCCATGTAAATCCCATATTCCATCCAAGCCGTGACCCCTGACCTATCGGCTCCCGACCCCTCTGTCCGCAATAAGTGTGGCTTCCTGTGGTTCCATAAGTAACAGGTGTGCGCAGCATCCTCTGCTTCCTGTAACAAGCTCTGCGGCTTCTTCCTATCCACCAGTAACCTGCCAGGCCTCCCATACCACACACGCTGCTCTGCCAGGCCTCCCATACCACACACGCTGCTCTGCCAGGCCTCCCATACCACACACGCTGCTCTGCCAGGCCTCCCATACCACACACACTGCCCTGCCAGGCCTCCCATACCACACACACTGCTCTGCCAGGCCACCCATACCACACACACTGCTCTGCCAGGCCTCCCATACCACACACGCTGCTCTGCCAGGCCTCCCATACCACACACGCTGCCTGCCAGGCCTCCCATACCACACACGCTGCTCTGCCAGGCCTCCCATACCACACACGCTGCTCTGCCAGGCCTCCCATACCACACACGCTGCTCTGCCAGGCCTCCCATACCACACACACTACTCTGCCAGGCCTCCCATACCACACACACTACTCTGCCAGGCCTCCCATACCACACACACTGCTCTGCCAGGCCTCCCATACCACACACACTGCTCTGCCAGGCCTCCCATACCACACACACTGCTCTGCCAGGCCTCCCATACCACACACACTGCTCTGCCAGGCCAGCCATACCACACACACTGCTCTGCCAGGCCTCCCATACCACACACACTGCTCTGCCAGGCCAGCCATACCACACACGCTGCTCTGCCAGCAGCCATACCACACACGCTGCTCTGCCAGGCCTCCCATACCACACACACTGCTCTGCCAGGCCTCCCATACCACACACACTGCTCTGCCAGGCCTCCCATACCACACACACTGCTCTGCCAGGCCTCCCATACCACACACACTGCTCTGCAAGGCCTCCCATACCACACACACTGCTCTGCCAGGCCAGCCATACCACACACGCTGCTCTGCCAGCCAGCCATACCACACACACTGCTCTGCCAGGCCTCCCATACCACACACGCTGCTCTGCAAGGCCTCCCATACCACACACACTGCTCTGCCAGGCCAGCCATACCACACACGCTGCTCTGCCAGCCAGCCATACCACACACACTGCTCTGCCAGGCCTCCCATACCACACACGCTGCTCTGCCAGGCCTCCCATACCACACACGCTGCTCTGCCAGGCCTCCCATACCACACACACTGCTCTGCCAGGCCTCCCATACCACACACACTGCTCTGCCAGGCCAGCCATACCACACACGCTGCTCTGCCAGGCCTCCCATACCACACACACTGCTCTGCCAGGCCACCCATACCACACACACTGCTCTGCCAGGCCACCCATACCACACACACTGCTCTGCCAGGCCTCCCATACCACACACGCTGCTCTGCCAGGCCACCCATACCACACACACTGCTCTGCCAGGCCTCCCATACCACACACGCTGCTCTGCCAGGCCACCCATACCACACACACTGCTCTGCCAGGCCTCCCATACCACACACACTGCTCTGCCAGGCCTCCCATACCACACACGCTGCTCTGCCAGTCCACCCATACCACACACGCTGCTCTGCCAGGCCACCCATACCACACACGCTGCTCTGCCAGGCCTCCCATACCACACACGCTGCTCTGCCAGGCCTCCCATACCACCCACATTGCTCTGCCAGGCCTCCCATACCACCCACAGGCCTCCCATACCACACATGCTGCTCTGCCAGGCCTCCCATACCACCCACAGGCCTCCCATACCACACATGCTGCTCTGCCACGCCTCCCATACCACCCACATTGCTCTGCCAGGCCTCCCATACCACCCACAGGCCTCCCATACCACACACGCTGCTCTGCCAGGCCTCCCATGCCACACACGCTGCTCTGCCAGGCCTTCCATACCACACACGCTGCTCTGCCAGGCCTCCCATACCACACACGCTGACACACGTATGGAAATATAATGATCACAATACTCTAGGAGAGATCTTCCCAGAGATCTATGAAGAGCTAACACTGGCTCTCTGCGTCCCCCTGGGATACGCTCTGTACATAAGGTGTTCTTGTCTCTAGTGACAGATACTCAGCATTCATATAGTTGGAGCCAGAGACGTAACGGCATAAAAACATCATTTTACCACTTTATAAATCAATGGTCAGACGCGCCTTGAATATATTGTGTATTATTTATAAAGGATTTTACCAGGAAGGAAACATTGAGATTTCTCAGAACATTGAATTGTTACAGAAATATATAGTCACTGTGTTACATGTTTACAGGTGCATTCTGTATATAGTCACTGTGTTACATGTTTACAGGTGCATTCTGTATATAGTCACTGTGTTACATGTTTACAGGTGTATTCTGTATATAGTCACTGTGTTACATGTTTACAGGCGCATTCTGTATATAGTCACTATGTTACATGTTTACAGGTGTATTCTGTATATAGTCACTGTTACATGTTTACAGGTGCATTCTGTATATAGTCACTGTTACATGTTTACAGCTGCATTCTGTATATAGTCACTATGTTACATGTTTACAGGTGTATTCTGTATATAGTCACTGTTACATGTTTACAGGTGCATTCTGTATATAGTCACTATGTTACATGTTTACAGGTGCATTCTGTATATAGTCACTGTGTTACATGTTTACAGGTGCATTCTGTATATAGTCACTGTGTTACATGTTTACAGGCGCATTCTGTATATAGTCACTATGTTACATGTTTACAGGTGCATTCTGCATATAGTCACTGTGTTACATGTTTACAGGTGCATTCTGTATATAGTCACTGTGTTACATGTTTACAGGCGCATTCTGTATATAGTCACTGTGTTACATGTTTACAGGTGCATTCTGTATATAGTCACTGTGTTACATGTTTACAGGTGCATTCTGTATATAGTCACTGTGTTACATGTTTACAGGTGCATTCTGTATATAGTCACTGTGTTACATGTTGACAGGTGCATTCTGTATATAGTCACTGTGTTACATGTTTACTGGTGGTGCATTCTGTATATAGTCACTGTGTTACATGTTTGACAGGTGCATTCTGTATATAGTCACTGTGTTACATGTTTACAGGCGCATTCTGTATATAGTCACTGTGTTACATGTTTACAGGTGCATTCTGTATATAGTCACTGTGTTACATGTTTACAGGTGCATTCTGTATATAGTCACTGTGTTACATGTTTACAGGTGCATTCTGTATATAGTCACTGTTACATGTTTACAGGCGCATTCTGTATATAGTCACTGTGTTACATGTTTACAGGCGCATTCTGTATATAGTCACTGTGTTACATGTTTACAGGCGCATTCTGTATATAGTCACTGTGTTACATGTTTACAGGTGCATTCTGTATATAGTCACTGTGTTACATGTTTACAGGTGCATTCTGTATATAGTCACTGTGTTACATGTTTACAGGCGCATTCTGTATATAGTCACTGTGTTACATGTTTACAGGTGCATTCTGTATATAGTCACTGTTACATGTTTACAGGCGCATTCTGTATATAGTCACTGTGTTACATGTTTACAGGCGCATTCTGTATATAGTCACTGTGTTACATGTTTACAGGCGCATTCTGTATATAGTCACTATGTTACATTTTACAGGTGCATTCTGCATATAGTCACTGTGTTACATGTTTACAGGTGCATTCTGTATATAGTCACTGTGTTACATGTTTACAGGCGCATTCTGTATATAGTCACTGTGTTACATGTTTACAGGTGCATTCTGTATATAGTCACTGTGTTACATGTTTACAGGTGCATTCTGTATATAGTCACTGTGTTACATGTTTACAGGTGCATTCTGTATATAGTCACTGTGTTACATGTTGACAGGTGCATTCTGTATATAGTCACTGTGTTACATGTTTACTGGTGCATTCTGTATATAGTCACTGTGTTACATGTTGACAGGTGCATTCTGTATATAGTCACTGTGTTACATGTTTACAGGCACATTCTGTATATAGTCACTGTGTTACATGTTTACAGGTGCATTCTGTATATAGTCACTGTGTTACATGTTTACAGGTGCATTCTGTATATAGTCACTGTGTTACATGTTGACAGGTGCATTCTGTATATAGTCACTGTGTTACATGTTTACAGGCGCATTCTGTATATAGTCAGTTACATGTTTACAGGTGCATTCTGTATATAGTCACTGTGTTACATGTTTACAGGCGCATTCTGTATATAGTCACTGTGTTACATGTTTACAGGTGCATTCTGTATATAGTCACTGTGTTACATGTTTACAGGTGCATTCTGTATATAGTCACTGTGTTACATGTTTACAGGTGCATTCTGTATATAGTCACTGTGTTACATGTTGACAGGTGCATTCTGTATATAGTCACTGTGTTACATGTTTACAGGCGCATTCTGTATATAGTCACTGTGTTACATGTTTACAGGTGCATTCTGTATATAGTCACTGTGTTACATGTTTACAGGTGCATTCTGTATATAGTCACTGTGTTACATGTTTACAGGTGCATTCTGTATATAGTCACTGTGTTCCATGTTTACAGGTGCATTCTGTATATAGTCACTGTGTTCCATGTTTACAGGTGCATTCTGTATATAGTCACTGTGTTACATGTTTACAGGCGCATTCTGTATATAGTCACTGTGTTACAGGTTTACAGGCGCATTCTGTATATAGTCACTGTGTTACATGTTTACAGGTGCATTCTGTATATAGTCACTGTGTTACATGTTTACAGGCGCATTCTGTATATAGTCACTGTGTTACATGTTTACAGGTGCATTCTGTATATAGTTACTGTGTTACATGTTTACAGGCGCATTCTGTATATAGTCACTGTGTTACATGTTTACAGGCGCATTCTGTATATTGTCACTGTGTTACATGTTTACAGGCGCATTCTGTATATAGTCACGGTGTTACATGTTTACAGGTGCATTATGTATATAGTCACTGTGTTACATGTTTACAGGTGCATTCTGTATATAGTCACTGTGTTACATGTTTACAGGCGCATTCTGTATATAGTCACTGTGTTACATGTTTACAGACGCATTCTGTATATAGTCACTTTGTTACATGTTTACAGACGCATTCTGTATATAGTCACGGTGTTACATGTTTACAGGTGCATTATGTATATAGTCACTGTGTTACATGTTTACAGGTGCATTATGTATATAGTCACTGTGTTACATGTTTACAGGTGCATTCTGTATATAGTCACTGTGTTACATGTTTACAGGTGCATTCTGTATATAGTCACTGTGTTACATGTTTACAGGAGCATTCTGTATATAGTCACTGTGTTACATGTTTACAGGCGCATTCTGTATATAGTCACTGTGTTACATGTTTACAGGCGCATTCTGTATATAGTCACTGTGTTACATGTTTACAGGCGCATTCTGTATATAGTCACTGTGTTACATGTTTACAGGCGCATTCTGTATATAGTCACTGTGTTACATGTTTACAGGCGCATTCTGTATATAGTCACTGTGTTACATGTTTACAGGTGCATTCTGTATATAGTCACTGTGTTACATGTTTACAGGCGCATTCTGTATATAGTCACTGTGTTACATGTTTACAGGCGCATTCTGTATATAGTCACTGTGTTACATGTTTACAGACGCATTCTGTATATAGTCACGGTGTTACATGTTTACTGGTGCATTCTGTATATAGTCACTGTGTTACATGTTTACAGGTGCATTCTGTATATAGTCACTGTGTTACATGTTTACAGGCACATTCTGTATATAGTCACTGTGTTACATGTTTACAGGGACATTCTGTATATAGTCACTGTGTTACATGTTTACAGGCGCATTCTGTATATAGTCACTGTGTTACATGTTTACAGGTGCATTCTGTATATAGTCACTGTGTTACATGTTTACAGGTGCATTCTGTATAGTCACTGTTACATGTTTACAGGTGCATTCTGTATATAGTCACTGTGTTACATGTTTACAGGTGCATCTTTATATAAAGATATTATGGCGCTAGAAAAAGTGCAGAGACGCCAACTAAATGAATAAGGGGAATGGAAGGGTTAATCTAACAAGCTTAAACCTGTTTCAAGAAACAGTGCTTAGAGGGATCTGATAACGTTATATAAATATATACGGCGCCTCAGAGGGGTCTGATCACTTTATATATCTGTACGGGGCCTCAGAGGGGTCTGATGATAACATTATGTAAATATATACGGCGCCTCAGAGGGGGTCTGACAATTATATATATATATAGGGATGCACCGATACCGATACTGTCATTTGCACGAGTACTTGATACTCGTGCAAGTGCCCCGATACTTACCCCCCCAATAACAGAAGCCAGCGCTAGGCCGGCTTGCCAGTATCCGCGGGGCAGGGGAAGCTGGCCGCATGCATTAAAAGCATTTGGCCACCATTCCCTTCCGGCTGGCCATGTTAACAAGCAGCCACTGGGCTGTGGGGGCTGTGACGCTGCCTCCTGCCGAGATCTCGCGGGAGCATGTCACCGTGCGTCACTTCCCAGCGGCCGCTCAGTATCGGAAGGGAACGCTGGCCAAATTTTTGACCCGCGGCCAATTTTTTTTTTGAAGTGGTCGGGCTGGCTGCGCCCTAGGCGGGCACTGCGCTCTAGGCTCCCGCCTAGCGGCAGCGCCGGCCATGCGTCTGGTCTGGGGTCTGTCTATGGGTTTCTGTAGGTGTCTGGTCTGGGGTCTGTGTGTGTATATGTCTGGTCTGGGGTCTGTGTGTGTAAATGTCTGCTCTGGGGTCTGTGTGTGTAAATGTCTGCTCTGGGGTCTGTGTGTGTATATATGTCTGGTTTGGGGGCTGTGTGTATATATGTCTGGTTTGGGGGCTGTGTGAAAACGTAAGACCATCTGTCCGCCAACTGAAGCTCCGCAGAGGATGGGTGATGCAACAGGACAATGACCCAAAGCATACAAGTAATTCAACAAAAGAATGGCTTCAACAAAACAAAATACGCCTTCTGGAGTGGCCCAGTCAGAGTCCTGACCTCAACCCGATTGAAATGCTGTGGCATGACCTTAAGAGAGCGATTCACACCAGACATCCCAAGAATATTGCTACACTGTGAAGAGGAGTGGTCCAAAATTACTCCAGATCGTTGTGCAGGTCTGATCTGCAACTACAGGAAACATTTGGTTGAGGTTATTGCTGCCAAAGGAGGGTCAACTAGTTATTAAGTCCAAAGGTTCACATACTTTTTCCACCCTGCACTGTGAATGTTTACATGTTATGTTCAATAAACACATGAAAACATATAATGTTTGTGTTGTATTATTTTAAGCAGACTGTGTTTTTCAAATTGTTGTGACTTTGATGAAGATCAGAGACATTTTATGACCAGTTCATGCAAAACTCCACGTAATCCCAAAGGGTTCACATACTTTTTCTTGCCACTGTATGTATCTTAGTGGGTATACATAGATGTGGTGTGTGTGTGTGTCTGGCAATACATTTCAGTATTAACATAAATCATAGGCTTTCAGCAATATGCTAAATTTTTTTATTGGAAAGTGTCACATGAATGAATAAAAGTATCGGTACTCTGGAATCGGTGAGTACTTTTAAAAAGTATTGGTACTTGTACTCGGTCCTAAAAAAGTGGTATCGGTGCATCCCTATTTATATAAATATATACGCTTCCTCAGAGGGGTCTGATAACTTTATATAAATATATATACGGGGCCTCGGCACTCTCCGTACTCGGTACTCACCCTATTCGCAGTACTCGCCCTTCTCACAGTACTCATCCTATTTAAAAAAAAGAAATTGAGAAAGGATTTTACCAGGAAGGATACATTGAGATTTCTCTTGTTTTCAAGTATGTCCTGGGTAGCGAGTCTGTACTGTTAGGTGTCTTGCCCAAGGACACTTACTGGAGAGTTGCTCTTACCGGGATCAAACCTGTGTCTCCACAGTCTCTTTCCGCGCAGAGCAGTGATGTTACCTCTACTCCACCCATAAGTACTTGCCCTACTCGCAATACTTGTCCTATTCGCAGTACTCCTCTATACACAGTACTCGCCCTATTCGCAGTAGTCAACCTTCTCGCAGTATTCATCCTATTCACAGTACTTGCCCTACTCACAGTACTCACCCTTCTCGCAGTACACATCCTATTCACAGTACTTGCCCTACTTACAGTACCTGCCCTATTTGCAGTAAATGTAAAAAATAAAAAAGATCTAATTAAATCAAATCAATATTCCTATTCATATTTACCAAACAAGCAAGTTAAATCTCTGTTGCTTTTGGCAGTCCGCTTCATATATAAGGACTTATCGCAGCGCTACATTGACCAACAGGAGAGCAAGAAGACAACCACTCAATATAAAATAGAATTGCTCCCAGCATATTCATGTTTATCAGACTCTAATATAGAACAAGGGTATGGTACAACAGCCAATCATAAAACAGATCACATCAGAGTTAAAATGGCACGGGTATTTGCCACGTCTGAGATTACATTTAACTACATATGGTTTACATTTTAACTTTTAAAGTAACAGAAACATTCCTAAGCCGCCCAAATCACACATCATAGAAAGAAGGGGGAAGGGAGAACCGTAACCCGTTTGTATTAGAACACGCTTTTCAAACTAAATGGGGAATATTAAGCAAGGTATGTATTTGAATCACAATATTTATATATTCATACAGGAAATTAAAAGATAATTATTTTTACAGTAATCGCCTTTCTCGCAGTACTCATCCTATTTAAAGTACATGCCCGATTCGCATTCATCACCTTTCTTGCAGTACTCATCCTATTTAAAGTACTTGCCCTATTTAAAGTATTCGTCTTACTCGCAGTACTCATCCTATTTCAAGTACTCGCCCTATTCGCAGTACTAGCCCTATTCAGTTCTCTCACTACTCCTAGTACTCCTCCTATTTAAACTAGTATGCAGTACTTGCCCTACTTGTAATACTTGCCCTACTTGCAGTATTCATCCAATTTGCAGTACTCGCCCAATTCACAGTACTCCCCCTACTCGCAGTACACATCCTATTTCAAGTACTCTCCCTACTCCTAGCCCAATTCACAGTACTCATCCTACTCACAGTACACATCCTATTCACACAGTGGCATAGCGTGGGTTGTCAGCGCCCGGGGCCAGCCAAGAATTGTGCGCCCCCCCCACCTGTGGACACGTTATCGATATTGCCCCAGCTCACACATGGATTTGCCCCAGCTCATGGATTTGCCCCCAGCTCATGGATTTGCCCCAGCTCATGGATTTGCCCCAGGTCACACATGGATTTGCCCCAGCTCACACATGGATTTGCCCCAGCTCACACATGGATTTGCCCAGCTCATGGATTTGCCCCAGCTCATGGATTTGCCCAGCTCATGGATTTGCCCCAGCTCATGGATTTGCCCCAGCTCACACATGGATTTGCCCCCAGCTCACACATGGATTTGCCCAGCTCATGGATTTGCCCCCAGCTCATGGATTTGCCCCCAGCTAATGGATTTGCCCCCAGCTCATGGATTTGCCCCAGCTCACACATGGATTTGCCCAGCT
Source organism: Leptobrachium leishanense (assembly GCA_009667805.1). Classification (NCBI taxonomy): domain Eukaryota; kingdom Metazoa; phylum Chordata; class Amphibia; order Anura; family Megophryidae; genus Leptobrachium; species Leptobrachium leishanense. The sequence goes on along the minus strand of CM019071.1, from coordinate 37,902,775 downwards.
CATGGATTTGCCCCAGCTCATGGATTTGCCCCAGCTCATGGATTTACCCCAGCTCATGGATTTGCCCCCAGCTCATGGATTTGCCCCCAGCTCATGGATTTGCCCCCAGCTCATGGATTTGCCCAGCTCATGGAATTGCCCCAGCTCACACATGGATTTGCCCCAGCTCACACATGGATTTGCCCCAGCTCATGGATTTGCCCCAGCTCATGGATTTGCCCCAGCTCATGGATTTGCCCCCAGGTCATGGATTTGCCCCCAGCTCATGGATTTGCCCAGCTCATGGATTTGCCCCCAGCTCATGGATTTGCCCCCAGTTCATGGATTTGCCCAGCTCATGGATTTGCCCCAGCTCATGGATTTGCCCAGCTCTCACCTGGATATTGCACCAGCTCCGGCAGGGGTTGAGGGGACCCAGATGCCGGGCAGCGCGGGAGTGCCTGCCCGGTCCTGAAGAGTCCGTCCTGTTGAAGGTGATGCGGCTGCGTGGCGTGCGCAGGTCACGTGGTCCGGCCAGTCAGGTGGTACAGAGACTCAGTACCACCTGATTAGCCGGACCACGTGACCGGCTGCGCCTGCATGCAGCCGCTTCCCTTTAACAGGACGGACTCTTCAGGACTGGGCAGGCACTCCCGCGCTGCCCGGCATCTGGGTCCCCTCAACCCCCGGGCCAGTTTTAGGGGCGCAAATGCGCCCCTAACAAAACTGCGCCCGGGGCCACGGCCCCCCCAGCCCCCCCCCACGCTACGCCACTGTATTCACAGTACTCACCCTACTCTTAGTACTCATCGGGTTCTATTACATTCTTTGCACAAACGTTAACCAGTGCGCAAAAACGCATTAATGCAGGGGCAAAACCCTTTGCGCTGAATGTCGTGTTACATTGTCCACGCAAAAAATGCGCGCTAACGTCTACCGCGGGTGAACTTGCATGAACGCTGCGTGAGCGTACTGTACTTTGCGCGTCCTATACTTAACATTGTGAGCGCAAATGCATTTGTGCGCTGGTACGCGGATGGTATAACAATCTACGAGCAAAATTTAAAATTGAATGCACAGCGTTTGTGCGCATAATTTTAACGTCTTTGAAAAGCTGGAGGTAACGGCAAATCTGAACGTCCTGGCTGAACCCAAATACACGAGCCCGAAAAAAACAATACAGCACAGTATAGTTACACATTCTACACATACCCAAACAATAAAATGGAGAAGTTGCGTGTGTTTTTTTTCTGATGCAGCATATATGCACAGATTGACTTTGAGAGGTGCAAAAGCTTAACGTGAGACAATTACGGTCTGCGCGCAACATTAATGCGCTTGCGTTTTTTGCGTGTCTTTTTTACGCGGGTTAATTTTTGACGAATGAAATAATGCGCGAGGCTTGTAATACCAGCGTTACTTTACGCGCGTTAACATTTAACGCTTAGTGCAAAAATTCACGCGTTTACTGTGCATTTTTGCGTGAAGAAGGTAATAGAGCCCATCATTATTAAATTACTACGCAGTACTCGTCCTACTCGTAGTACTCGCCCTATTCATATTACTCGCCCTATTGGCAGTGCTGCTCCGTTATTTGTCTACTCCTCTAGATACTCTTCCCTGTCTTTCGCTGTAGTCTGTCTGTGTTTGTGATTTTCATTTCATTACACATGGCTGTTAATCGCTGTATCAGATACTCATTTGTTGTTGTGTCCCCAAGTTTCACGTTTATACAGATCAAGTCATAGACGATGTGGAGGTGATGGTGCAGTGCGTTATTACGCATTGGTTCATCAAAAACAAGCTTTTTCTTCGTTTAAAGGCAACAGATTCTGCCCCTTTTTATCATGGAAGTGCAGAAGAGAGAGACTGGTGTTCAGTTTTTTTTTAAATGTTAGGTTTTATTTATTTCCCCTAAAAACAATAAAAATTAAAAAGTTAGTTTTGGCACTTTTTTGGGAGGGGGGAACTCCAGATTTCTGTGATGTAAATCGAGGAGCTTGTAGACACATTTCGTAATGTTTGTAATTTTATATTGTCTTGTTATTTTGTGGCTTTATATATTAATTGACAGAATACATGGAACGCTTCTGCTGTCTCATGGTTTGAGCTCATTCCTTCCTCTTGCCTCTTCAGGCCAGGAATAAGCTCAGCGGTGACATGGCGGCTGTGAAAATTGTCAACAAGGAGTCCGGTGAGTTGACATTCTGTTAATCGAGTATTAAACATGAGAAACCGAGAAACGTGGAGAAATCAGGCGTTTATAACGTATTCTAATCATCAATAATCACTGAGACTGAGCGAATCACTCAGAATCCACAGTCAGAGGGAAGATTGTCATGACAGTTATTAAAGGCTATTCCATGTATCTACTACCCTTTCTATATCACTGTTACTGCTCCACTGGGAGGCTATTCCATGTATCTACTACCCTTTCTATATCACTGTTACTGCTCCCACTGGGAGGCTATTCCATGTATCTACTACCCTTTCTATATCACTGTTACTGCTCCCACTGGGAGGCTATTCCATGTATCTACTACCCTTTCTATATCACTGTTACTGCTCCCAGGAGGATATTCCATGTATCTACTACCCTTTCTATATCACTGTTACTGCCCCCACTGGGAGGATATTCCATGTATCTACTACCCTTTCTATATCACTGTTACTGCCCCCACTGGGAGATATTCCATGTATCTACTACCCTTTCTATATCACTGTTACTAACCTCCCAGTGGAGGGCAGTATCTACTACCCTTCCTATATCACTGTTACTGCCCCACTGGGAGGCTATTCCATGTATCTACTACCCTTTCTATATCACTGTTACTGCTCCCACTGGGAGGCTATTCCATGTATCTACTACCCTTTCTATATCACTGTTACTGCCCACTGGGAGCCTATTCCATGTATCTACTACCTTTCTATCACTGTTACTGCCCCTCTGGGAGCCTATTCCATGTATCTACTACCCTTTCTATATCACTGTTACTGCTCCCACTGGGAGGCTATTCCATGTATCTACTACCCTTTCTATATCACTGTTACTGCCCCCTCTGGGAGGCTATTCCATGTATCTACTACCCTTTCTATATCACTGTTACTGCTCCCACTGGGAGGCTATTCCATGTATCTACTACCCTTTCTATATCACTGTTACTGCTCCCACTGGGAGGATATTCCATGTATCTACTACCCTTTCTATATCACTGTTACTGCTCCCACTGGGAGGATATTACATGTATCTACTACCCTTTCTATATCACTGTTACTGCTCCCACTGGGAGGCTATTCCATGTATCTACTACCCTTTCTATATCACTGTTACTGCTCCCACTGGGAGGCTATTCCATGTATCTACTACCCTTTCTATATCACTGTTACTGCCCCCACTGGGAGGCTATTCCATGTATCTACTACCCTTTCTATATCACTGTTACTGCCCTACTGGGAGGACTATTCCATGTATCTACTACCCTTTCTATTTCACTGTTACTGCTCCCACTGGGAGGCTATTCCATGTATCTACTACCCTTTCTATATCACTGTTACTGCCCCACTGGGAGGCTATTCCATGTATCTTCTACCCTTTCTATATCACTGTTACTGCCCCACTGGGAGGCTATTCCATGTATCTACTACCCTTCTATATCACTGTTACTGCCCCCACTGGGAGGCTATTCCATGTATCTACTACCCTTTCTATATCACTGTTACTGCCCTACTGGAGGCTATTCCATGTATCTACTACCCTTTCTATATCACTGTTACTGCCCCACTGAGAGGCTATTCCATGTATCTACTACCCTTTCTATATCACTGTTACTGCTTCCACTGGGAGGATATTCCATGTATCTACTAACCTTTCTATATCACTGTTACTGCCCACTGGGAGGCTATTCCATGTATCTACTACCCTTTCTATGTCACCGTTACTGCCCCACTGGGAGGCTATTCCATGTATCTACTACCCTTTCTATATCACTGTTACTGCCCCCACTGGGAGAATATTCCATGTATCTACTACCCTTTCTATATCACTGTTACTGCCCCACTGGGAGGCTATTCCATGTATCTAATACCTTTCTATATCACTCTTATGCCCCCACTGGGAGGCTATTCCTTGTATTTACTACCTTTCTATATCACTCTTACTGCCCCACTGGAGGCTATTCCATGTAGCTACTACCCTTTCTATAATCACTGTTACTGCTCCCACTGGGAGATATTCCATGTATCTACTGCCCTTTCTATATCACTGTTACTGCTCCACTGGGAGGATATTCCATGTATCTACTACCCTTTCTATATCACTGTTACTGCTCCCACTGGGAGGCTATTCCATGTATATACTACCCTTTCTATATCACTGTTACTGCTCCACTGGGAGGCTATTCCATGTATCTACTGCCTTTCTATATCACTGTTACTGCTCCCACTGGGAGGCCATTCCATGTATCTACTGCCCTTTCTATATCACTGTTACTGCTCCCACTGGGAGGCTATTCCATGTATCTACTACCCTTTCTTAATCACTGTTACTGCTCCCACTGGGAGGATATTCCATGTATCTACTACCCTTCTATATCACTGTTACTGCTCCAACTGGAGGATATTCCATGTATCTACTACCCTTCTATATCACTGTTACTGCCCCCACTGGGCTATTCCATGTATCTACTACCCTTTCTATATCACTGTTACTGCCCCCACTGGGAGCCTATTCCATGTATCTACTACCCTTTCTATATCACTGTTACATGGAATATCCTCCCAGTGGGAGCAGTATCTACTACCCTTTCTATATCACTGTTACTGCTTCCACTGGGAGGCTATTCCATGTAACAGTGATATAGAAAGGGTAGTAGATACTGTCCCCACTGGGAGGATATTCCATGTATCTACTACCCTTTCTATATCACTGTTACTGAATATCCTCCCAGTGGAGGCAGTATCTACTACCCTTCCTATATCACTGTTACTGCCCCACTGGGGGCTATTCCATGTATCTACTACCCTTTCTATATCACTGTTACTGCTCCCACTGGGAGGATATTCCATGTATCTACTACCCTTTCTATATCACTGTTACTGCTCCCACTGGGAGGCTATTCCATGTATCTACTACCCTTTCTATATCACTGTTACTGCCCCTCTGGGAGCCTATTCCATGTATCTACTACCCTTTCTAGATCACTGTTACTGCCCCACTGGGAGGCTATTCCATGTATCTACTACCCTTTCTATATCACTGTTACTGCTCCCACTGGGAGGCTATTCCATGTATCTACTACCCTTTCTATATCACTGTTACTGCCCCCACTGGGAGGATATTCCATGTATCTACTACCCTTTCTATATCACTGTTACTGCTCCCACTGGAGGCTATTCCATGTATCTACTACCCTTTCTATATCACTGTTACTGCTCCCACTGGGAGGCTATTCCATGTATCTACTACCCTTTCTATATCACTGTTACTGCTCCCACTGGGAGGCCATTCCATGTATCTACTACCCTTTCTATATCACTGTTACTGCTCCCACTGGAGGCTATTCCATGTATCTACTACCCTTTCTATATCACTGTTACTGCTCCCACTGGGAGGATATTCCATGTATCTACTACCCTTTCTATATCACTGTTACTGGAATATCTCCAGTTGGAGCAGTATCTACTACCCTTTCTATATCACTGTTACATGGAATAACCTCCCAGTGGGGGCAGTATCTACTACCCTTTCTATATCACTGTTACTGTCCCCCACTGGGGGGCTATTCCATGTATCTACTACCCTTTCTATATCACTGTTACTGCCCCCTCTGGGAGCCTATTCCATGTATCTACTACCCTTTCTATATCACTGTTACTGCCCCCACTGGGAGGCTATTCCATGTATTTACTACCCTTTCTATATCACTGTTACTGCCCCACTGGGAGGATATTCCATGTATCTACTACCCTTTCTTTCACTGTTACTGCCCCCACTGGGAGGATATTCCATGTATCTACTACCCTTTCTATATCACTGTTACATGAATACCTCCCAGTGGGAGCAGTTCTACTACCCTTCTATATATCACTGTTACTGCTTCCACTGGAGGCTATTCCATGTACAGTATATAGAAAGGGTAGTAGATACTGTCCCCACTGGGAGGATATTCCATGTATCTACTACCCTTTCTATATCACTGTTACTGCTCCCACTGGGAGGCTATTCCATGTATCTACTACCCTTTCTATATCACTGTTACTGCTCCCACTGGGAGGCTATTCCATGTATCTACTGCCCTTTCTATATCACTGTTACTGCTCCCACTGGGAGGCTATTCCATGTATCTACTGCCCTTTCTATATCACTGTTACTGCTCCCACTGGGAGGCTATTCCATGTATCTACTACCCTTTCTATAATCACTGTTACTGCTCCCACTGGGAGGATATTCCATGTATCTACTACCCTTTCTATATCACTGTTACTGCTCCAACTGGGAGGATATTCCATGTATCTACTACCCTTTCTATATCACTGTTACATGGAATAACCTCCCAGTGGGGGCAGTATCTACTACCCTTCCTATATCACTGTTACTGCCCCCACTGGGGGGCTATTCCATGTATCTACTACCCTTTCTATATCACTGTTACTGCTCCCACTGGGAGGATATTCCATTTATCTACTACCCTTTCTATATCACTGTTACTGCTCCCACTGGGAGGCTATTCCATGTATCTACTACCCTTTCTATATCACTGTTACCGCCCCCTCTGGGAGCCTATTCCATGTATCTACTACCCTTTCTAGATCACTGTTACTGCCCCCTTGGGAGCCTATTCCATGTATCTACTAGCCTTTCTATAGCACTGTTACTCCTCCCACTGGGAGGCTATTCCATGTATCTACTACCCTTTCTATATCACTGTTACTGCCCCCTCTGGGAGCCTATTCCATGTATCTACTACCCTTTCTATATCACTGTTACTGCTCCAACTGGGAGGCTACTCCATGTATCTACTGCCCTTTCTATATCACTGTTACTGTCCCCACTGGGAGGCTATTCCATGAATCTACTACCCTTTCTATATCACTGTTACTGCCCCTACTGGGAGGCTATTCCATGTATCTACTACCCTTTCTATATCACTGTTACTGCTCCCACTGGGACTATTCCATGTATCTACTACCTTTCTATATCACTGTTACTGCCCCACTGGGAGCTATTCCATGTATCTACTACCCTTTCTATATCACTGTTACTGCTCCCACTGGGAGGATATTCCATGTATCTACTACCCTTTCTATATCACTGTTACTGCTCCCACTGGGAGGCTATTCCATGTATCTACTACCCTTTCTATATCACTGTTACATGGAATATCCTCCCAGTGGGAGCAGTATCTACTACCCTTTCTATATCACTGTTATTACCCCCACTGGGAGGCGATTCCATGTATCTACTACCCTTTCTATAATCACTGTTACTGCCCCTACTGGAGACTATTCCTTGTATTTACTACCCTTTCTATATCACTCTTACTGCTCCCACTGGGAGGATATTCCATGTATCTACTACCCTTTCTATAATCACTGTTACTGCTCCCACTGGGAGGCTATTCCATGTATATACTAATACTACCCTTTCTAGATCACTGTTACTGCTCCCACTGGGAGGCTATTCATGTATCTACTGCCCTTTCTATATCACTGTTACTGCTTCCACTGGGAGGCTATTCCATGTATCTACTACCCTTTCTATATCACTGTGACTGCCCCCTCTGGGAGCCTATTCCATGTATCTACTACCCTTTCTATATCACTGTTACTGCTCCCACTGGGAGGCTATTCCATGTATCTACTACCCTTTCTATATCACTGTTACTGCCCCCTCTGGGAGCCTATTCCATGTATCTCTACCCTTTCTATATCACTGTTACTGCCCCCACTGGGAGGATATTCCATGTATCTACTACCCTTTCTATATCACTGTTACTGCTTCCACTGGGAGGCTATTCCATGTATCTACTACCCTTTCTATATCACTGTTACTGCTCCCACTGGGGGCTATTCCATGTATCTACTACCCTTTCTATATCACTGTTACTGCCCCCACTGGGAGGATATTCCATGTATCTACTACCCTTTCTATATCACTGTTACTGCTCCCACTGGGAGGCTATTCCATGTATCTACTACCCTTTCTATATCACTGTTACTGCCCCCACTGGGAGGATATTCCATGTATCTACTACCTTTCTATTTCACTGTTACTGCTCCCACTGGGAGCTATTCCATGTATCTACTACCCTTTCTATATCACTGTTACTGCCCCACTGGGAGGCTATTCCATGTATCTACTACCGTTTCTATATCACTGTTACTGCCCCCACTGGGAGGCTATTCCATGTATCTACTGCCCTTTCTATATCACTGTTACTGCTTCCACTGGGAGGCTATTCCATGTAACAGTGATATAGAAAGGGTAGTAGATACTGTCCCCACTGGGAGGATATTCCATGTATCTACTACCCTTTCTATATCACTGTTACTGCTCCCACTGGGAGGCTATTCCATGTATCTACTACCCTTTCTATATCACTGTTACTGCCCCCACTGGGAGGATATTCCATGTATCTACTACCCTTTCTATATCACTGTTACTGCTCCCACTGGGAGGGTATTCCATGTATCTACTACCCTTTCTATATCACTGTTACTGCCCCCACTGGGAGGATAGTCCATGTATCTACTACCTTTTCTATATCACTGTTACTGCCCCCACTGGGAGGCTATTCCATGTATCTACTACACTTTCTATATCACTGTTACTGCCCCCACTGGGAGGATATTCCATGTATCTACTACCCTTTCTATATCACTGTTACTGCTTCCACTGGGAGGCTATTCCATGTAACAGTGATATAGAAAGGTAGTAGATACTTCCCACTGGGAGGATATTCCATGTATCTACTACCCTTTCTATATCACTGTTACTGCTCCACTGGGAGGCTATTCCATGTATTTACTACCCTTTCTATATCACTGTTACTGCCCCCACAGGGAGGATATTCCATGTATCTACTACCCTTTCTTTATCACTGTTACTGCCCCCACTGGGAGGATATTCCATGTATCTACTACCCTTTCTATATCACTGTTACATGGAATATCCTCCCAGTGGGAGCAGTATCTACTACCCTTTCTATATCACTGTTACTGCTTCCACTGGGAGGCTATTCCATGTATCTACTACCCTTTCTTTATCACTGTTACTGCCCCCACTGGGAGGATATTCCATGTATCTACTACCCTTTCTATATCACTGTTACTGCTCCCACTGGGAGGCTATTCCATGTATCTACTACCCTTTCTATATCCCTGTTACTGCTCCCACTGGAGGCTATTCCATGTATCTACTACCCTTTCTTTATCACTGTTACTGCTCCACTGGGAGGATATTCCATGTATCTACTACCCTTTCTATATCACTGTTACTGCCCCCACTGGGAGGCTATTCCATGTATCTACTACCCTTTCTATATCACTGTTACTGCCCCACTGGGAGATATTCCATGTATCTACTACCCTTTCTATATCACTGTTACTGCTTCCACTGGGAGCTATTCCATGTATCTACTACCCTTTCTTTATCACTGTTACTGCTCCCACTGGAGGATATTCCATGTATCTACTACCCTTTCTATATCACTGTTACTGCCCCCACTGGGAGGCTATTCCATGTATCTACTACCCTTTCTATATCACTGTTACTGCCCCACTGTGAGGATATTCCATGTATCTACTACCCTTTCTATATCACTGTTACTGCCCCACTGGGAGGCTATTCCATGTATCTACTACCCTTTCTATATCACTGTTACTGCCCCCACTGGGAGGAATTCCATGTATCTACTACCCTTTCTATATCACTGTTACTGCTCCCACTGGGAGGATATTCCATGTATCTACTACCCTTTCTATATCACTGTTACATGGCTCCCCCAGTGGGAGCAGTATCTACTACCCTTTCTATATCACTGTTACTGCTTCCACTGGGAGGCTATATCCATGTATCTACTACCCTTTCTTTATCACTGTTACTGCCCCACTGGGAGGATATTCCATGTATCTACTACCCTTTCTATATCACTGTTACTGCTCCCACTGGGAGGCTATTCCATGTATCTACTACCCTTTCTATATCCCTGTTACTGCTCCCACTGGGAGGCTATTCCATGTATCTACTACCCTTTCTTTATCACTGTTACTGCTCCCACTGGGAGAGCTATTCCATGTATCTACTACCCTTTCTATATCACTGTTACTGCCCCACTGGGAGGCTATTCCATGTATCTTACTACCCTTTCTATATCACTGTTACTGCCCCACTGGGAGGCTATTCCATGTATCTACTACCCTTTCTATATCACTGTTACTGCTTCCACTGAGAGCTATTCCATGTATCTACTACCTTTCTTTATCACTGTTACTGCTCCCACTGTGAGGATATTCCATGTATCTACTACCCTTTCTATATCACTGTTACTGCCCCCACTGGGAGCTATTCCATGTATCTACTACCCTTTCTATATCACTGTTACTGCTCCCACTGGGAGGATATTCCATGTATCTACTACCCTTTCTATATCACTGTTACTGCTCCACTGGGAGGCTATTCCATGTATCTACTACCCTTTCTATATCACTGTTACTGCTTCCACTGGGAGGCTATTCCATGTATCTACTACCCTTTCTATATCACTGTTACTGCCCCCACTGGGAGGCTATTCCATGTATCTACTACCCTTTTATATCACTGTTACTGCTCCCACTGGGAGGATATTCCATGTATCTACTACCCTTTCTATATCACTGTTACTGCCCCACTGGGAGGGTATTCCATGTATCTACTACCCTTTCTATATCACTGTTACTGCTCCCACTGGGAGGCTATTCCATGTATCTACTACCCTTTCTATATCACTGTTACTGCTCCCACTGGGAGGATATTCCATGTATCTACTACCCTTTCTATATCACTGTTACTGCTCCAACTGGGAGGCTATTCCATGTATCTACTACCCTTTCTATATCACTGTTACTGCTCCCACTGGGAGACTATTCCATGTATCTACTACCCTTTCTATATCACTGTTACTGCTCCCACTGGGAGGATATTCCATGTATCTACTACCCTTTCTATATCACTGTTACTGCCCCCACTGGGAGGATATTCCATGTATCTACTACCCTTTCTATATCACTGTTACTGCCCCCACTGGGAGGCTATTCCATGTATCTACTACCCTTTCTATATCACTGTTACTGCCCCCACTGGGAGGATATTCCATGTATCTACTACCCTTTCTATATCACTGTTACTGCTCCCACTGGGAGGATATTCCATGTATCTACTACCCTTTCTATATCACTGTTACATGGAATATCCTCCCAGTGGGAGCAGTATCTACTACCCTTTCTATATCACTGTTACTGCTTCCACTGGGAGGCTATTCCATGTATCTACTACCCTTTCTTTATCACTGTTACTGCTCCCACTGGGAGGCTATTCCATGTATCTACTACCCTTTCTATATCACTGTTACTGCTCCCACTGGGAGGCTATTCCATGTATCTACTACCCTTTCTATATCACTGTTACATGGAATATCCTCCCAGTGGGAGCAGTATCTACTACCCTTTCTATATCACTGTTACTGCCCCCACTGGGAGGATATTCCATGTATCTACTACCCTTTCTATATCACTGTTACTGCTCCCACTGGGAGGCTATTCCATGTATCTACTACCCTTTCTATATCCCTGTTACTGCTCCCACTGGGAGGCTATTCCATGTATCTACTACCCTTTCTTTATCACTGTTACTGCTCCCACTGGGAGGTATTCCATGTATCTACTACCCTTTCTATATCACTGTTACTGCCCCACTGAGGCTATTCCATGTATCTACTACCCTTTCTATATCACTGTTACTGCCCCACTGGGAGGCTATTCCATGTATCTACTACCCTTTCTATATCACTGTTACTGCCCCCACTGGAGGCTATTCCATGTATCTACTACCCTTTCTATATCCTGTTACTGCTCCCACTGGGAGGCTATTCCATGTATCTACTACCTTTCTTTATCACTGTTACTGCTCCCACTGGGAGGATATTCCATGTATCTACTACCCTTTCTATATCACTGTTACTGCCCCCACTGGGAGGCTATTCCATGTATCTACTACCCTTTCTATATCACTGTTACTGCCCCCACTGGGAGGCTATTCCATGTATCTACTACCCTTTCTATATCACTGTTACTGCTTCCACTGGGAGGCTATTCCATGTATCTACTACCCTTTCTTTATCACTGTTACTGCTCCCACTGTGAGGATATTCCATGTATCTACTACCCTTTCTATATCACTGTTACTGCCCCACTGGAGGCTATTCCATGTATCTACTACCCTTTCTATATCACTGTTACTGCCCCACTGGGAGGATATTCCATGTATCTACTACCCTTTCTATATCACTGTTACTGCTCCCACTGGGAGGCTATTCCATGTATCTACTACCCTTTCTATATCACTGTTACTGCTTCCACTGGGAGGCTATTCCATGTATCTACTACCCTTTCTATATCACTGTTACTGCCCCCACTGGGAGGCTATTCCATGTATCTACTACCCTTTTTATATCACTGTTACTGCTCCCACTGGGAGGATATTCCATGTATCTACTACCCTTTCTATATCACTGTTACTGCCCCCACTGGGAGGGTATTCCATGTATCTACTACCCTTTCTATATCACTGTTACTGCTCCCACTGGGAGGCTATTCCATGTATCTACTACCCTTTCTATATCACTGTTACTGCTCCCACTGGGAGGATATTCCATGTATCTACTACCCTTTCTATATCACTGTTACTGCTCCCACTGGGAGGCTATTCCATGTATCTACTACCCTTTCTATATCACTGTTACTGTCCCTACTGGGAGACTATTCCATGTATCTACTACCCTTTCTATATCACTATTACTGCTCCCACTGGGAGGATATTCCATGTATCTACTACCCTTTCTATATCACTGTTACTGCCCCCACTGGGAGGATATTCCATGTATCTACTACCCTTTCTATATCACTGTTACTGCCCCCACTGGGAGGATATTCCATGTATCTACTACCCTTTCTATATCACTGTTACTGTCCCCACTGGGAGGCTATTCCATGTATCTACTACCCTTTCTATATCACTGTTACTGGAGGAAGCTGTGCGAGTAACACAGCGTAACGAGCGTTGAGCGCTTTGGTTTTATAAATTTTCTTTTGATGAGCAGCACTTTTGCTAAACTTCCAACCTTATTTTTCATTGGTTTTCGGGAGGCGGCAACTACTTTCAACCTCTCCTTTTGTTGATTGTGGCTTATAACTTGAGCAGTTTCACCAATTTCTTGCATTGGTCCCAAAATTCAAGGAGACCTATGGGGAATCTGTGGCTCAGATGATATTGTCTTGAATCTGTCAAAGAGAAACAACGAACATTTATTGACCGATGTGCAATTATTGCCAGTTTTTGCTGCCACCTATGCTGATACACAAACGTGTGATTCTGGTCTAAGCAGCTTGTACCGATCCTTGATATATGATCCCAATTACAAGGAGACCCATTAGGAGTCGATAGCTTGAATGAAATCCCCTTACAATTTAGTAAGAGGGACACTATGACCATTTACCAATTCATTTGGAACTTGCTGTTGGTGAATATCACACACATTTTTTCCTCCACTTTTTATTGTCATTATGGCGTTTAAATTTTGAATTTATTGAGGAAATGATGGTGTTAAACATATTTTTCCGGGCTGCCCAATGTCCTCAGTATTACATCCACCACGATAAGTGCAACAATAATCTTTAGGCTTGTGCACCGATTTTTTTTTCGGTTCGATTCGGTTTGATTTTTCGGATGTTTAAACTTTTCGATTCGGCTCGTTTCGACCGAATTCTGTTTCGATTCTTTTTTCGTGTACTTTTTTTTCGGAATATCGACCATTTTTCGTATTTTCGTGTCACTTAGCTCGTTTTTTGTATCGACTTTTCGTAAATTCGGAAATTTTCGTTTTTTCGGAAAGTCTGTTCTCCTCGTTTCAAAGCAATAAATTTTGAGTTGACACATTTCAAGTACATTCGAAAACTCCTGAAAATATTTCGTTTCGGCTCGGAAAACTTTTCGGATCTGCCATTTTCGGATCTAAAAATTTTCGGAAATTCGGCCGGATCCGAAAACACGAATCGGGAAATTTCGTGAAAATTCCGAAATTCCGAAACCCCAAACGCACATCCCTAATAATCTTATTGGTAACTATTTCTAACCTATGCTATTCAAGCAGCCTTATCCCCGATTCCCCATCCATGAATGTATGTTGGGAATGTACAAAGCTAAGCGATAGTGCCTGCTCTATATGTATTTAAATTCCTTACTTGGTTGTATAGTGCTATGTTTCCCATTGCAATTGTCTGGGGAGGGAGTATAAAATATTTGCACTTACACCATTTGTTTGTATGATTCTATTTTAATTGTGTTTCTTAATAAAGTTTATAATTCAATGTTTTTTCAGTCAATCTAATTTTCCATCCAGGAAAAAAAGGTGTTTTTTTTTTCATTTGTATCTATTTCCCTTTTTGGTGAGTTGGTAAGTTGTGTGTTTGTGCAGATGAGGATTTCTCGGTGGTGCAGACGGAGGTGCTGATGTTGAAGGGCTGCTCTCACAGGAACATCGTCGCGTATTACAGCAGTTACATACGGTGAGAATCCGTTTCGGCCATTGAATTGACAGATGGATAATTTGGGGGGGGGGGAAGGTCCTGCCACCTCCTGGTGTAGATTCCTGTACAGTTTCATTGAGTCGGACCCCCGGCCGGATCCTCAGTAAAACCAACCGAGACTAACACAGCAATATAGTAATATAATCATACGATACATTTTACTTTAACCCTTTCACTGACTCACAGGTCGTGTGACAGCACATTATCAGGACAGGAATTTCGTGCTTTTTCATTTCCTGCACTTCGGGAATTTAAATTCCCCGACCCTGCGGATCAGCATTCACCGCACGGTCCCCGAAGTGCAGGGAACAGCCGCCGATTCGAAAGGAAAAAACGCCAAAAACATCAGATCCAATTCAATAAGTCACCACAAAACTGCTGAAAAACATCACATCCAATCCGATAAGTCACCGCAAAGTCGCTGAACGCACCTGAAAAGAGCAGATGATCTGCCAAAAAGAGCCCCGACCAGCCGCCAAGGGTAAGGGTAAGGGTACAAGGGTAAGTAGTCAATGTAATAGAGCAGCAGGAAATGCTGGCAGAATGCTTGGAAATGCTGGCAGAATGCTTGGAAATGCTGGCAGAATGCTTGGTTGTGTAGGGAGAGCCTGTATTAGCAGTAGGAAAAGGGAAGTGCTCATGCCACTGTACAGAGCACTGGTGAGACCTCACTTGGAGTACTGTGTGCAGTACTGGAG
Organism: Leptobrachium leishanense; assembly: GCA_009667805.1. NCBI lineage: Eukaryota > Metazoa > Chordata > Amphibia > Anura > Megophryidae > Leptobrachium > Leptobrachium leishanense. Next base: position 37,887,260 of record CM019071.1, on the reverse strand, counting down.
ACCGTATCTCCAGAAGGATATAGACATCTTAGAGAGAGTTCAGAGAAGGGCTACTAAAATGGTGTACGGCTTGAAGGAGAAAAGTTACCAGGAAAGGCTTAATGATCTTAACATGTACAGCTTGGAAAAAAGACGAGACAGAGGAGATATGATAGAAACATTTAAATACGTAAAGGGAATCCACAGGTAGAGGAAGGGAGTATATTTAAAAGGAAACAAAGTAGCAAAACAAGAGGACATAGTCTTAGATTAGAGGGGCAAAGGTTTAAAAGTAACATCAGGAAGCATTATTTTACTGAGAGGGTGGTGGATACATGGAACAGTCTTCCAGTAGAAGTGGCAGAGACCAAAACAGTAATTGAATTTAAGCAGGCATGGGATAGGCATAAGGCTATCCTAAACAAAAGATAAATCCAGGTAAAGTATCCATGTAATTGGGCGACTAGATGGGCCGAAAGGTTCTTATCTGCCGACGTTTTCTATGTTTCTAAGCCGACAAACATGGTAAAAAAAACAAAAAACACAAAACCATTGCAAATTTTAAACTTTCAAAAGCTGTTTGCTAAAAAAATACTGGACGAAAATGTCTAGAATTGACATATAAAGATCCTATGAATGATAATAAAAAGGTCTGTTACAGAAAAAATAAAAAAAAATGGGGGGAAAATATTTGGTCGAAAAAATCCCCGAAAATGCCTAAAAAAATCAGTAAATTAAGAGACTTTTTGCTGCAGATTAAAATAATAAACGGTTTATTAGATATTGGATTAAAACGGGAATATTTTTAACATTGAAACCTATGGGATTCGCCTGAATAAACCTGTTGAATGAAACCACTGAACATCAGGGTATTTCACTGACATTTCTCTGCTGTTCAATGTGAATATATTAACCATTGCTTCTCTATGGGGGATTTCACTGCCGCCGAACAGGCACCGTATTTCACTGCCGCCGAACAGGCACCATATTTCACTGCTGTCGAACAGGCACCGGATTTCACTGCGGTCAAACAGCACCGGATTTCACTGCGGTCAAACAGCACCGGATTTCACTGCGGTCAAACAGCACCGGATTTCACTGCAGCCAAACAGGCACCATATTTCGCTGCCACCGAACAGGCAACGTATTTCACTGCCGTCGAACAGCACCGTATTTCACTGCCGCCGGACAGGCACCGTATTTCACTGCCACCGAACAGGCACCGTATTTCGCTGCTGTCGAACAGGCACCATATTTCACTGCCATCGAACAGGCACCGTATTTCACTGCCACCGAACAGGCACTGTATTTCACTGCCACTGAACAGGCACCATATTTAGCTGCCGCCGAACAGGCACCATATTTAGCTGCCGCCGAACAGGCACTGTATTTTGCTGCTGCCGAACAGGCACCATATTCCACTGCCATCGAACAGGCACCGTATTTCACTGCCGCCGAACAGACACAGTATTTCACTGCTGTTGAACAGACACCGTATTTCACTGCTGCCGAACAGGCACCATATTTCACTGCCGTCGAACAGGCACTGTTTTTCACTGCCACCAAACAGCACCTTATTTCACTGCCGCCGAACAGACACCGTATTTCACTGCTGTCGAACAGACACCGTATTTCACTGCTGTCGAACAGGCACTGTACTTGCTGGAAGTTCGCGAAAATTGCCTGCTCTCTGAATAGCCGAATGGCCTCGAAATGTCACGGTACGGGGAAACTCACTGTTTGGTGCAATTTCGGGGCCGGTTTAGCGCTTTGTGAATAACCCTGTCTGTCCTTTTAGGATGAACAAGCTGTGGATTTGTATGGAGTATTGCGGTGGGGGGTCGCTGCAGGACTTGTATCAAGGTACGTGTATCTCTGTGTATCTGTTTCTCCTGGCTTTGTGTCTTTTATGGTTTTTATTATTAATCTTTCATTTTCCTGCAGTGACGGGAGCGCTCACAGAGCAGCAGGTGGCGTACGTGTCCAGAGAGACCCTGCAGGTGTGTCATGGTGCAGATTCAAGGGGAAAAATTCTCAGGGTCTCTGGGTGAATGGACAGATTCTTGGGGTCTCAAGGCGATTGGGAAGAAGGGCAGCCGTCTCCAAAACCAGTAAAATACCCCAAGTTATAAAACAAGGAACTAAATTGGAAAAGGAATAAAATGAAAGCTCGGTGCTCTGTACGCTGGGGCCGCTCATTTACAGTAAATACGGTAACGGTGCGCATAATAACATGGAAAGAATAGGTACAGAAACGCATTAACCCTTTCCCTTCTGTGCACACAGGGCCTCTGTTACCTCCACAACCAGGGGAAGATTCACAGAGACATTAAGGTTGGTGGCGAGAACTCTAACGTTCCTGTGTTCCGTCCCATGTGACTCGTTGCCTGATCTTTCACCTGACCCTTTATACCTGACCCTTTATACCTGAACCTTTATACCTGAACCTTTATACCTGAACCTTTGCCTGACCCTTTATACCTGACCTGTCACCTGACCCTTTATACCTGACCTGTCACCTGACCCTTTATACCTGACCTTTGCCTGACCTTTTATACATGACCCTTTATACCTGACCTATCACCTGACCCTTTATACCTGACCCTTTATACCTGACCCTTTGCCTGACCCTTTATACCTGACCTGTCACCTGACCCTTTATACCTGACCTGTCACCTGACCCTTTATACCTGAACCTTTGCCTGACCCTTTATACCTGACCTGTCACCTGACCCTTTATACCTGACCTGTCACCTGACCCTTTATACCTGAACCTTTGCCTGACCCTTTATACCTGACCTGTCACCTGACCCTTTATACCTGACCCTTTATACCTGAACCTTTGCCTGACCCTTTATACCTGACCTGTCACCTGACCCTTTATACCTGACCTGTCACCTGACCCTTTATACCTGAACCTTTGCCTGACCCTTTATACCTGACCTGTCACCTGACCCTTTATACCTGACCTGTCACCTGACCCTTTATACCTGACCTGTCACCTGACCCTTTATACCTGAACCTTTGCCTGACCTTTTATACCTGACCTGTCACCTGACCCTTTATACCTGAACCTTTGCCTGACCTTTTATACCTGACCCTTTATACCTGACCTGTCACCTGACCCTTTATACCTGACCTGTCACCTGACCCTTTATACCTGACCTTTGCCTGACCTTTTATACCTGACCCTTTATACCTGAACCTTTGCCTGACCTTTTATGCCTTACCTTTTATACCTGACCCTTTATACCTGACCTATCACCTGACCCTTTATACCTGACCTGTCACCTGACCCTTTATACCTGACCTGTCACCTGACCCTTTATACCTGAACCTTTGCCTGACCCTTTATACCTGAACCTTTGCCTGACCCTTTATACCTGACCTGTCACCTGACCCTTTATACCTGACCCTTTGTTCCGCCCTCACTTCAGAGTGTCCTGAGCTTTCTTAAGACAGAGACTAATCTTTCCTCACACTTCTGTATTGAATAACTTTATTGATGCTCCATTCATTTGACACAGCGCCAGGAACAGAGTAAAACTACAACAGAAATAAATATTAACAGATATAAGCCACAGATTGTAGTACTGGCTGTATATTATTTTTTTATTGTAGTTCCTGGCTGTATTTTAATTTGGTAACGTCTAGTATTTTATTACAGGCTTCTATTTTCATTTAAGTACTGGCTGCATTTTATTTTTTATGGCTGGTATTCTTAGTGTAGTACCGGCTGTATTTTATTCTGGTACCAGCTGGTATTATATTACTGGCTGCTATTTTCATTGTAGTACCGGCTGTATTTTATTCTGGTACCAGCCGGTATTATATTACTGGCTGCTATTTTCATTGTAGTACCGGCTGTATTTTAATTTGTGCAAATAGTATTATCAATGTAGTACCGGCTGGTATTTTTATTTTTGGTATCTTCATTGTTGTACTAATGCTGCTGTCCTTGGTGCTGAAATATATATATTTTCTTACCCTAGTCTAAAAGTAATTAAATTAATCCATTTCACATTCCGAAATAACTAATAAACAAATTTTAAAACGAAATTTGACTTATACTAATCTCCTCAAATACGAAGCGGTCCAAAATAATGAATCGGCCCTAAATACGATTCACGGTAACATAACGAATGCACCGAAACAAACTAAAAAGGGTAACTGATCGATCCGAAATGAAACAATTTTTTTTGCCGTGCATATGTCTATTTATTTCTGTTTCCTTTTGGGCAGAAGATGCCGTTTACTTTGCAGCTTTAGCCTCAGCACGAGCTTGAATGGCAATCTGACTTTCTGTAGATTTCTGTGAATGTTTAGAAGACAAAGCGGATGAATGTGAAATCACAGATCTAGTTCTTTTCTTTTCCGGAGGAGATTTACAACAATTTTGTGCTCCCAGGAGAGGAAAAATGTTTTGTTTTAAATATATATATAAATTAAAAAGCAATACGTATCCTCAGACTTCTACAGCGGCGTCCTCCTTAGGCACGATGAAACAGCAAAAAAAGAGAGAATTGAAGTCTGTAAAGGATAAAATGAGATGACTATAGCATAATACGGTTATTGTGAGTAAGTATTTAGGCCCCTGCTAGGACCACACTTACAAAAAGCAGAAAGTATTCAAGCCCATCAAAAAGTGCTCGCCATAACATGTTTCGTTAGTCTAAGCTAACTTCATCAGGGATATGTATACAAATAAAAAACAAGTACATTTATAATGTCCTTAATAGTCCAGTCAACCAATCGATAACCTCCAGTGAAGATGTCCATCTGTTCTTAATTGTGTCTCAATTACAAACACCAGCCTCTTGCAATCGCTAGGGTTTCCGAATTTCGGAATTTTCACGAAATTTCCCGATTCGTGCATTCGGATTCGGCCGATTTTACGAAAATTTTAAGATCCGAAAACGGCAGATCCGAACGAATTTTCGTGCCAAAACGAAAACTTTTCGGAATTTTCGAATGGACTAGAAATGTGTAAAATCGAAATTCATTTTCATTCCATTCCTGATTTCGGTTCCATTTCAGTAATTTCGGACAACATATTTTTCGTTTATATCGCTGATTCTGTAATTAAGTTTTGTATCATTCACATCTCAATGTATCCTTCCTGGAAAACCAGAGAAATCTCAATGCATCCTTCTTGTAAAACATGAGACAATCTCAATAGCAGAATTATCGTATCGGCAGAATTATCGTATCGGCAGAATTATCGTATCGTATAATTATCGTATCCGAAAAAACATTAGTTTACGTCAAAACAAATAGACACTTTGAAATGAGGAGAACAGACGTTCCGAAAAACACGAAAATTTCCGAAATCACGAAAAAAAGTAGATACGAAAAACGAAACGAAACGAAAATTGGCCGAAACGAGTCTAAACGAAAATTTTCAAAATCCGAACGAACCGAACCGAAAAAAAAATCGGTGCACAAGCCTAGCAATCGCCCTGTATTTACTTCCTTGATCCACTCAAAACAGGAAACAGAAAGCAGAATCCTTAAACGCCATCTTTAAAAGTCCTTTTTTTGCCCTTAAATCAGAACTTAAGCCCAAAAAGAAAACAAAAGCAGAAAAGAAAAATCAAAAATCGAACACAACACAAAACTAAATGCAATTAACCACATCAATCTCCATGTTCAAACCCCCAACACCCCAGGTACCCAGTTCATAAATCCACCTGCTCTCTTTTTTGGCCAGAAGTCTCATGAAGTCATTGGCGTGCACTTTTTGATGGGCTTGTATACTTTCTGCTTTTTGTAAGTGTGGTCCTAGCAGGGGCCTAAATACAATGGCAAGAAAAAGTATGTGAATCCTTTGGGATTAGGTGGAGTTTTGCATGAATTGGTCATAAAATGTCTCTGATCTTCATCTAAGTCACAACAATTTGAAAAACACAGTCTGCTTAAAATAATACAACACAAACATTATATGTTTTCATGTGTTTATTGAACAGAACATGTAAACATTCACAGTGCAGGGTGGAAAAAGTATGTGAACCTTTGGACTTAATAACTGGTTGACCCTCCTTTGGCAGCAATAACCTCAACCAAACGTTTCCTGTAGTTGCAGATCAGACCTGCACAACGATCTGGAGTAATTTTGCACCACTCCTCTTCACAAAACTGTTTCAGTGTAGCAATATTCTTGGGATGTCTGGTGTGAATCGCTCTCTTAAGGTCATGCAACAGCATTTCAATCGGGTTGAGGTCAGGACTCTGACTGGGCCACTCCAGAAGGCGTATTTTGTTTTGTTGAAGCCATTCCTTTGTTGAATTACTTGTATGCTTTGGGTCATTGTCCTGTTGCATCACCCATCCTCTGCGGAGCTTCAGTTGGTGGACAGATGGTCTTACGTTTTCCTGCAAAATGTCTTGATAAACTCTGGAATTCATTTTTCCATCAATGACAACAATCCGTCCAGGCCCTGAGGCAGCAAAGCAGCCCCAAACCATGATGCTCCCTCCGCCATGTTTTACAGTGGGGATGAGGTTTTGATGTTGGTGTGCTGTGCCTTTTTTTCTCCACACATAGTGTTGTGTGTTGTGTGTTTTTTCCAAACAACTGAATTTTGGTTTCATCCGTCCACAGAATATTTTGCCAGTAGTGCTGTGGAACATCCAGGTGCTCTTTTGCAAACTTCAAACGTGCTGCAATATTCTTTTTGGACAGCAATGGCTTCTCCGTGGTGTCCTCCCATGTACTCCATTCTTGTTTAATGTTTTCCTTATTGTAGATGTGTCAACAAAAATGTTAGCATGTGCCAGAGATTTCTGTAAGTCTTTAGCTGACACTCTAGGATTCTTCTTTACCTCAATAAGCATTCTGCGCTGTGCTCTTGCAGTCATCTTTACAGGACGACCACGCCTAGGGAGAGTAGCAACAGTGCTGAACTTTCTCCATTTGTAGACAGTCTGTCTTACCGTGGACACATGAACATCAAGGCTTTTGGAGATACTTTTGTAACCCTTTCCAGCTTCATGCAAGTCAACAAATCTTGATCGTAGGTCTTCTGAGAGCTCTTTTCTGCGAGGCATGGTTCACATCAGGCAGTGCTTCTTGAAACCAGTAAACCCAAAACTGGTGTGTGTTTTTAAAGGGCAGGACAGCTTTCAGCAACACATCCAATAATATCACACTGATTGGACTCAAGGTTGGCTCACTCCTGGCTCCAATTAGCTCTTGGAAAAGTCATTAGGCTAGGAGTTCACATACTTTTCCCACCCTGCACTGTGTATGTTTACATGTTATGTTCAATAAACACATGAAAACATATAATGTTTGTGTTGTATTATTTTAAGCAGACTGTGTTTTTCAAATTGTTGTGATTTAGATGAAGATCAGAGACATTTTATGACCAATTCATGCAAAACCCCACGTAATCCCAAAGGGTTCACATACTTTTTCTTGCCACTGTACTTACTCACAATAACCGTATTATGCTATGGTCATCTCATTTTATCCTTTACAGACTTCAATTCTCTCTTCTTTTCCTGAGGAGATTTGTTTGACTGTCAGAGAACTCACAGATCACGCGTCTTTTTTACTATTCTGCCCTCACTTCAGCGATTCCTGAGCTTTCTGCAGACAGACGGCTCTTTCCTCACACGTCTCAATTGAATAACTTTATTGATGCGTCATTCGTTAGACAGTGCGCCAGAAACAGAATAAAACTACATCAGAAATAACTACGAACAGATAAAAGAAAAGGCCCAGATTAACATAAACATCTGTAGCACTCACTCCCGGAGGAGCCGCTGAAAATGAACCACGGGTCAGTCTCCCCGCACTAGGGAATAAATATACTCCAACACAGTTGTGGGTTTTTATCATTTAAATAGTTTACTAAAATATTTGGCAGATGTTGAGATACGGTATTCACAGATATTATTACAGTACTTTCGTATTGCGATAAAACGCGTAGCGGAAAAGAAACGAAACACGAGGCTTCGTATTTCGGAAAATAAAATATTCGTAACCGAACATAAAAGAAAATGCAGTTGCACGAATATTCGGAAAAGGGACACGTAGCGGAACCCCAGAATATACAATCACTTCGTATCACGGTAAACGCGCAGCGGAAAAGAGAAAAATATATTCGGAACGTATCTTTTACCCCTGTTCCGATTCATAACAAAAATGAGTCCTGCACAGGTTAAGTCCCGGAATGTAAAAGGTGTGTATATGGTACCCGGGTACTGTTCAACTGGCCAGTGAATTTACTTAAAGAATGTCTTCGACTAGTCAAGTTGGGGCCCTGTGGACTTCAAAGAGAAAACAGCAGCGTATTCTTTGTATTACAAACGGCCTTGGAGGCCTCTCACTCATCCACCGGTTGCTTTAGGCTCCGCTGACCCAGGACGTCTCTCCGCTCGATCTTGACTGGGGATACTAGCGGCCGGATCCGTTGTCTGACTTCCCGTAGCTTGTCCACGACTTTGGCCCAGCTCACCGCCTGGTCCTAGTACCCGATCAACTTGCGGTGACTCCTTACTCGAGGTCTTCGGTTGGTTCAATCTGCAGCAACTCTGAAACCTTGGAGGGCTCCTTCTCCTTAGGCGGAATCACCCGGTAAAAGACTTGACAGGCTCCTTGCTCTCAGGCCCAGGCCTTCTTACGATCTATCGCACTGCGTCTGCTCTCTCTGGTTCCCTGGCGCGCTCTCGCGCGTTCTCCACGAGACGGAGGATGTAAGGGTCCAGTCCCCACCCACTTCCTGTCTCCTTGCAAAGCATGCCGGGCATTGTAGTCCCAATGTCCAGTGTCTCTGATCGCGATAGTCTCCATCTTGTGGCCAAAAATAGGTACTGCCACAGCAAGATTTTAACACAGCGCTACACTCTCCCCCTCCTAGAACTCTTGGGTCTCTCCAAGGAGGTACAACAGTTACATTACATTTCCACAGTATTTGAATACAGTTTACATAACATGCACAGGTTCAGCAGCATACATGCAGTGGGTTAGAAATACTTCCTCAAGTTGACTCATATTTTGAGCTACCTCAGCTAGCATAGCAGACACTTCGGGCAACCTCCGCACTGTGGTGATGGCCTCTTCAGTGCTATGTCCTGGCGAGTCGTAGGTGAGTCGTTGGGGCGGTCGAACAGAGCGTTTTGGTTCTGGCTCAATCAGTTCCTCTTCAGGCGGAAGTACTATAGGCGTTGGCTCAATCCTTCTCTCTACCACTGGAGCAGACGTTTCTTCAGAGTATGATCCCTCCAGCGAAGGCATAGAACTATAATCACCTGAATAAGCTTCCGGACCTACCGGGATCCCCACAGCCTCAGGGACTTCCAACTGAAATTCAAAAGGCTCAGGGATATCAACAGTCTCAGGGACTTCCAACAAGAATTCAGGAGCTTCAGGCCTCAAATTACTCTCCCATCGTTCAGGAACTGAGATAATCTCTTCAGGCTCCGGTGAACGTATCCAGTCCAGACAGAAACTTTCTTCCTCACTGTCCCTTTCGCTCTCTTCGACAACCCGGGTCTGTTGAGACCGAGTAACAGGAGGCAAACATGGAACAGGCGGATTTGGCAGAGGCGGTTCGTCCCCAACTGGCATCCTTACAGCCTCTCTCAAAGGTAACAAATGATTTCGGTGCCAGTTCTTAATAGGCCCAGCCTTTCCATCCGGGCGAATCTGATACACTGGTAAACCCGGCAGTTGTTTGCAGACAATGTAAACCTGGGAACTCCACCTATCCGCCAACTTGTGTCTCGCAGCAGCACCCAAGTTCTTCAATAGAACCCTATCACCGGGTTGTAGATCTTGTATTCGAACTTTCAGGTCATAGTTCCTTTTGTTTCTTTGCTCCCTGTTTCCCGAGGTCAAACGGGCCTGTTCAAACGCAGAAGCCAGATTCTTTCGAAGCCTATCCACGTAGTTTCTATGGGAAGCTACTGATGTCTGGTCTAGGGATAACCCAAATGCCAAATCAACCGGCAGTCGAGCCTCTCTTCCGAACATAAGACGGTACGGTGAGTACCCAGTGGCATCACTCTCCGTACTGTTATATGCATGCACCAGAGAAGCTATGTGCCGACTCCAACTCTGCTTCTCCACATTCGACAAGGTCCCCAGCATGTTTAGCAGTGTGCGATTAAACCTTTCAGGCTGAGCATCACCTTGAGGGTGATATGGTGTAGTTCGGGTCTTTTGGATTCCCAACAGCTCTAACAATTGCCCCACCAGTCTGCTTTCAAAGTCTCTACCCTGGTCAGAGTGTATCCTCCTTGGCAGTCCGTAATGAACAAAGAACTTTTCCATCAACACCTTGGCCACTGTCGGAGCGCGTTGATCTTTTGTGGAGAATGCTTGGGCGTAACGGGTGAAATGATCAGTCACTATTAGAATGTTCCCTTGCCCACTAGCATCCGGCTCTAAGCACAAGAAGTCAATGCACACCAAATCCATGGGTCCCTGGCTCTGCAGATGGCTCATTGGAGCAGTTCGGGTCGGCAGAGTCTTCCTCTGAATACACCTTAGACAGGAGTGACAATAGCTTTCCACTTCAGCTCTCATGCAAGGCCAATAGAACCTATCTCGCACCAGCTTAAAAGTTCTTTCAGCACCCAAATGTCCATGCTCATCATGTAGTGATCGCAACACACTCTCCCTATGTTTAGTAGGGAGGAATAACTGTTGAATCTCTTCAGCGCTAGTTGAGGGGCCCCTTCGGTAGACCACCCCATCCAACATCTTTAACCGCTCCCACTCTTTGTAGACCAATCTGGCTCCACTCGGGGAGTTGGTTAACAAAATCTCTCGCTGGTTGGCAGACAGGGCCTTTATGGTCAAGGCAATTAAAGAGTCTCTGGCCTGATCCGTTTTCAGGTCCTGTCTCGAAAAGGTAGGTAAATTTTCATCCCTTAACTGCGTAGGGTTACAGTAGAACTCAGGAACAGCCGCAGCCATAACTCCTATGGCCTCCGCTTCAATCCCTCCTTTGACCCGGCGCTCTGTTCCTTGACACAAAGCTTGCACCCCGTCTGGAGTCAACTGAGTCCATTCTGTAGTGTAGGGTCTTCTCGACAGCGCATCAGCATCTCGATTATTCACCCCAGGGCGATACTTCAGGCTGAACCGAAACCCTGACAGAGCGGCCAACCACCGATGTCCCGTTGCGTCCAGTTTTGCGGTAGTAAGGATGTAGGTAAGAGGATTGTTATCCGTCTTGATCACAAACTCGGCTCCATACAGATAGTCTTTTAACTTGTCTACCACTGCCCACTTCAAGGCTAGGAACTCCAGCTTGTGAGTAGGATAGTTCTTCTCTGAAGGCGTAAGGTTCCGGCTCACGTACGCTACAGGCCTCAGCAATCCACCATACTCCTGATATAGGACTCCTCCCAGACCTTCTCGGCTGGCATCCACATGTAGTTCATACGGCTTGTGAGGGTCCGCATAGGCCAAAACAGGAGCTCGGGTTAGACTCTCTTTCAGCTTTACGAAAGCTCCTTCACATTGACTGGTCCATTCACCTTGTATAGACTCTCGAGCTTTCCTTGGCCCCGGAGCTGACGGGTTTCTGTCAGAGACCTTGCAGCCTTCTTCGGTGGTTTCCTTCTGCAGGAGTTTGTTCAGTGGTTGAGCTATTTTTGCGAATCCTCCCACAAATCTTCGATAGTATGAACAGAATCCCAAGAAAGATCTAAGCTCAGTGACGTTTCGGGGTCTAGGCCAAGAAGCTACGGCCTCCAACTTCCGAGGATCTGTCGAAACACCTTCTGCTGAGACCACATGTCCCAGATACGTAACAGACGGTAGACAGAATTGGCATTTCTCCAGAGACAGTTTCAACCCCTCTTCATGGAGCCTTTTCAAGACCTTCTCCAGACGTTGTTCATGTTCTTCCAGAGTCTTCCCAAACACAATTATGTCATCCAGGTACACTAATACTTCGATTAAATTCAAATCCCCGACTGTCTTCTCCATCAACCGTTGGAACGTAGCTGGAGCCCCCGTAAGGCCTTGAGGCATTCTGTTGAATTCAAAGAACCCTAGTGGACAGATGAACGCAGTTTTCTCCTTGTCTTCAGGATGCATGGGTATCTGGTGATATCCGCTTCGCAGGTCTAGTACACTAAACCACTTTGCTCCAGACAAACACTGTAGGGCATCTCTATCCGAGGAGTGGCATATTGGTCGGGGATGGTTCTCCGGTTCAATGTGCGGTAGTCTATACATAGGCGGACAGAACCATTTTTCTTCCGGACCAACACTATGGGAGATGCATATGGACTCCTGGACTCTTGAATCACCTTGGTTCTTTGCAATTCATTCAGTTGTTCTCGCAGATCATCCAAGTCTCCCAGCGGAACTCGCCTTGATCTTTCACGAAACGGCTTGTCTTCTTGTAACCGAATACGGTGCTCAGTACTCTTAGCTAGGCCCACATCAAATCGTCTTTCGAGAACAATTCCTTCCACTTTAGGACTTGAGACTGAAGACGTTTCTTCCACTCAGGTGAAATGGGAGCGTCTTTGGGGTAGAATCTTTCATCTGGAATCTCTTTATCCACTCCCCCTCCTAAATCGGTGGAGAGGGGTGTAGCAGACTCTACTTGCATGATAGGCATTCGTGCTTTAAGGACTACTGGAGAATCTGTCACATTGCACACACTGACCGAGACTCTTCCTCGTGTTCTCTTCAGGGCTTTGGTGGAGATTATTTCAGGAATTACTTCGACTCCGGTTTCACTCCCATGATTGACATCGGTTCCCAGCACCACATAGGGACCTGGTTGCGGTCCGTTCAACTTGACTGAAACCGGAAGCTCGCTACTTCTCCTGCTTGCAGAACCTTCTCTGTCCCACCCAGTCTCCACAGTCTTCCCACCTCAGCAGGTGCCTTCGTTCTTCGACCATCCTCTGATAGACCGGACGTAACATTGGATGTACTCCTTGAGTCGAACCTTCTTCCAATACAATAGGTGTCAGGAGACGCCGCACTAGGTCAGTATTCGTCCCCACTATGAGGGAGCTTCTGTTCGCACCCGAGGGTCGAGGACACACAATGGCCAATGCATCACAACCTCCAGACTGTCCGATGACTTCAGATCCGATCTCCAACTTCACTTGCAGGTACCCGTCATAAGGGAGTTTCTCAGTGCCGATACCCCATATTTCCAAATCCTTCAATTCTTGCAGAGGAATGTGCTTTAAGTGTTTCTCATAGAAGTCTCTGTAGATCAATGTCACTTGAGCCCCTGAATCTAACAGGGCTTTGGTGTAGACTCCTTCCACTTGGATTGGCACAATAGGAGAAGGACCTATCAGTTGGTCAGGAAACTTGGTGGCGGTATCCGGACGCTTAGACCCAGTTTGCTGTACCCTGGCCCTTTTCTTGGCCCGTGTAGGTTTTGGGTGTGCATTGCTTCCCCATGATGTAGACCCGGATGCTAAGGGAGTGACTCTTTCAGTCCTGGCAGGCTCAGCAGTTGGCTCAGCTTTGGGCCTTCCCGCCCTCTTAGTTTTGACTTGGTTTCTGGAGCGGGGTTCAACCTTCGGGCACTTTGGCGTTTCCCGCCGGTGAGGTAGATAACAGTCCTTCTAGGGCTTTCAACAGTCCCTCGACTCTATCCTTCTCAGACTTTTGGCCTTTGCACTGTGCGCGGAAATGGCCCATTTCTCCACAACCAAAACATCTCTTCTTAGAGAGCGGAGACGTAGTTGCTTGTTGGGATTTTGTTAAAGGACTTGGACCAGACGCCACAGCGGCTCCCGTCGTCTGCATGTCTGTGAGGAATTTCTGCATTTCTGCCTGCATTTCGGTCACCTTCATCAACACTCGGCACAATTCCGCGTGCGCTTGTTGCAATTCAGCTTGAGCTTCCTGTACCTTCTTGACGGTCTTGGACAATTCACCACGTTCAGAGGGGTTCGATTCTTTGGCAGCCCTCTCTGTAGATTTAAAAATGACTAGGTGCTCTTGTTCGTCCTCGTCCGATCCATAAGTATCTAGGGAGTCGCTTTCAGGCTGCAGACCGTCGCTATGTCTCACAGGTTGTGCATAAGCCCTTTCCCCCCGCCTGAAGGATTTCTCTTCCAGTAAAGCTTCTTCTTCTCGTACAACTCGGATCAGTTCCAGGTACTTCAATTCTTGGTTACCTGCTCTGCTTCTCAGCTGCATCATTACTGGATCTAGAGGTTGAGAGCCCCTCAGGATCTGTTTTATTCGGATCTTATCTACTTCGACCGGTTCGGCCCCTTTCTTAAGGAGTATCTGATGTAGAATCTTATCTAGGCGCCTCATGTACTCGGTCATCCTTTCACCTCTTCTCTGATAGGTGTGTTCGTACTGTAACTGGTATACCAGTTCGGCCGCCTTTTCGGTTCGCCCAAAAACTTCTTCAAGAACGTTTAAGTAATCTAAAGCAGTACAATCTTTTCTGCTCAGTTTCAGGTTTCTCACCGCTTCTGACGCAGGTCCCTTTAAACTCTCGGTGATCCTTTGCTTTTTCTGGGCCTCAGGGACGTCCCACTCATCCAGAGCCTGCATCGCCTGTTCCACCCATTCTTCAAAGGTTTCTTCTCCCGCCGGAGTTGGTACGTTTCCTGTAAAATTTCTTAACCGTCGATAACCGAAATTAGTGTAAGGAGGGCTTGTCTTCTGACATTTAGCCAGTAGATCTCCAATAGCCACGATAAATTCCGGCCCGATCATGGCCAACGGACTAGGCGCGGGAACACTTGCGGATTCACCACGTGGCGCACTTGGCTGAATTAGTTGGACTTCCACCTCATCGGCCAGTTTCACGCTCGCGCCCTGAAAACATGGTGGAACACCCTTTCTCCACTCGAGAAGAACATACGTGTGAGAAGTATCTGGGTTTTTCTTAATGTCCAGTATTAACCCCCGATGATCTGGTGCTAGCGTGGCCACGGCCTGGCGGATCTGCTCTTCGGCCCAAGTGTCTGCGGGAATATCCATGACTATACAACATTCTAACTGACTACTGTGCTCCTCACACCATTCGGCAACAGTGTCTGGATCCATATTTAACCCTTTAGATGCGGTTTTTCCAGAGACTGAATCCCGGAAACGAGCCCCCACGTGTAGCGCTCACTCCCGGAGGAGCCGCTGAAAATGAACCACGGGTCAGTCTCCCCGCACTAGGGAATAAATATACTCCAACACAGTTGTGGGTTTTTATCATTTAAATAGTTTACTAAAATATTTGGCAGATGTTGAGATACGGTATTCACAGATATTATTACAGTACTTTCGTATTGCGATAAAACGCGTAGCGGAAAAGAAACGAAACACGAGGCTTCGTATTTCGGAAAATAAAATATTCGTAACCGAACATAAAAGAAAATGCAGTTGCACTTTGCATGCTGGGAGAGGCAGGGCTGAGATGCAGCTGCTACTATGGCCCACAGGAAAAAAGGTATCTTGCCTGTGGCTGCAGTCTGCAAGATCTTCACTTCAATTTCAGGATTGGACTAACAATAGCTGGCAAGGTGGTGCGAAAAGTGTGCCAAACGATTTGGGACACCCTGAAGGAGAAATGCATCCCTACACCAAATGAAAATACATGGGCCGATATTGTGGAGGGGTTCCAAGATAGAGCCAATTTCCCTAACTGTCTTGGGGCAGTGGACGGGAAACATATCCGTGTTGTGAAGCCAGAATTGAGTGGTTCTCGGTGGAGCCTGGGGTGTTTCCTGGAGGCCATATCGGACCTGATTCCCGGCTGGAGAGACTTTACTGTCGCCTGAGCATGGGGAAGAAGCTGAAAACACTTCCACAGCGCAGGTTGGTGGACACCAGACAGGCGGACATTAGAGATTCACTGAATTATAGACGCTCTGCAACAGTTATACCCCCCTCTTCCCTCCTGCCCATGGGGTATGACTCCTCTGAGGAGGAAGACTGCTCCTGGCACAACGGACGGGGCCCGATTGGCCCGCCGAGACGTCCCGGGACAAGAATCCAATGACTATGAGTGCCGCTGCACGCAAGAGAGCGCAGAAAAAGAGGAAAAAGGCCTTGGCAGCGGAGTTACCTGAGGCCACGGCTACGGAGCCCTCCGCAGGTGGCTCAGAGGCTGATACGCTAATGTCGGATGCAGAGGACCTGACACGACGGACGGACGGCCCGCAACAAGAGGGAGCCCTACAACCGCAGCGGATATCGGATACCCCAGGGGAGACTGGCTCTCTATTGGGTGCAGCAACGCCTCCAGGCTCTGCCGGGACCCCTGCGGCTGCCCCAGATGACATGCGCCCCACTACGATGCAGGACTATAGAAACTTCATAGCGGAGATCAAATCAATATGGCTGACCGAATTATCTAACGTGCGCTCTGAGGTAAAGGAGGTGCGCTCACAGATGGTGGCGGTTCAGGCTCAGACTGTGGAGTTGGCAGAAGAACAGACGGTATTGTCGGCACAGGTGACTGCTCTCAGGTCTCAGGTGGAGGTTTTGACACGCTCAGTGGAGGCTCTGGAGTCCCGGCACCGTCGGCGCAATGTCCGTGTCCGGGGAGTTCCCGAGTCGGTTACTCCAGCGGACTTACTCTCGTACACTAATAGTCTGGCACGCCAGGTTTTGGAGGATCCGCCTGACACCCCGGAGGTGTTTAGCACGGTTTACCGCATTCGCAAAGCTGCTGAGGCCCCACGGGATGCCCCGAGAGATGTGATCGCGGTCACAGCAGATGTGGCAGCCAAAACACGGATCATGACAGCGCCGGGGGCGCGAGCTGATGTCCTATTCGATGGAGTAACCCTGAAATTATTTCACGACCTGCCCTTCGCAACGCTGATGGCGCGCCGCAGATATCGCGAGGTGACAACTTTCCTCAGGCATAAAGGGGTCCGGTACCGCTGGGGTCCAGCCGGCTCATTAGTGGTTACCCATAACAAAATGTCGTATGTAATCTCGGACCCGGCCGAGGCCTGGCCTGTTTTACTGGGGGCGGGTTTTGCGCCGGATGGAGCGCTCGTCTCCCCGGGCTGAGAACTTAGGTGATGGGAATCTCTGACTTGTTTGCACAACACCTTTACGAGAAGCCGCCTCTTTTTCAATGCGTTCTTGTTAGTTCATGGTTTTGCATTTTGACTCATGTTTCGTTGTTTATCTGATGTCTTTTGCTGCTCGGAAAGTTATAGGAAGACCCCCTCTCTTTCTCTGTTGTTTTTTAATTTTTATTTTTATATAGTTTGAGGAGCTATTTAGATGGATTCGGGGATTGTGTTGTGAGCCCCTTTGATAACACCCCCCCCTCCCTCATTGCCTGTATTGCTATATGGGATTTTGGAAGTGTCTTATGCTCCCCTTTTCCCTTTAGGTTTCAGGCCTTTTCTCCCCCCCCCCTTATGATGGCATTGCCTTTGGCGCCTGCAGATGTTTCAATACGTCTCTTTATTTATTTTTTATTTCTTATCTATATAATGCTTTACGACAGTTGATATCATAGCCCTGTGTGGCTGCTTTCTTGTTGGTCGACATGTGGCCCTATTTGAAATTTCTAAATAAAGAATTAAAAAAAAAAAAAAAAAGAATTGAGTGGTTCTCAATACATGAACTATAAAAAAAAATTTCAATCGGACTCCTGGCAGTTGCTGATGCAAACTATAGATTCACATATGTTGAAATTGGATCATATGGAAAAGACTCTGATTCAACAGTATTTCAGAATTCAACACTCTGGCAACAAATACGGAGCAATAGCTTAAATATTCCCAAGCCAAAGATGTTGCCTGGTACAGACATTGCTGTCCCTTTTGCTTTCGTGGGGGATGAAGCTTTTGCGTTATCAACCAATTTATTGCGACCATACGGAGGGAGACAACTAAGTGAAAAAAAAGAATATTTAATTATCGCCTGTCACGAGCCAGAAGGTATGTGGAGTGCTCCTTTGGCATTCTATCCAACAAATGGCGAATTCTACATAGGCCATTAGATGTGAATGTCGATTTTGCTGTGGATATAGTAAAATGCTGTTGTGTTTTACATAATTTTATACGTGACCGCGATGGGTACAGTTTTAGTGACTCCCTCAGCATTTTGGTTTGGAAGACCATGATGACACAGATCGTTGCCCTGTTAATAGAAGCCTCAATCGGTTCAGAGATGCCTTAGCAAACTATTTCTGTACTGCCAGCGGACAAGTGCAGCTTGGGAGAATTTAAAATGTCAAACTTTGTTCTCACTGTTTGTACATTCTACAGAACATGTTGTTGCTAAATACTTGTAAATTGTTGTATATAGTCATTGTAAGTTAATTTTTTTCCCACTTCTGTTAAACAAATAAAAAAATATTAAACGGTAAAAAAAAAAAAAAAAAAAAAAAAAGAAAATGCAGTTGCACGAATATTCGGAAAAGGGACACGTAGCGGAACCCCAGAATATACAATCACTTCGTATCACGGTAAACGCGCAGCGGAAAAGAGAAAAATATATTCGGAACGTATCTTTTACCCCTGTTCCGATTCGTAACAAAAATGAGTCCTGCACAGGTTAAGTCCCGGAATGTAAAAGGTGTGTATGTGTGTATATGGTACCCGGGTACTGTTCAACTGGCCAGTGAATTTACTTAAAGAATGTCTTCGACTAGTCAAGTTGGGGCCCTGTGGACTTCAAAGAGAAAACAGCAGCGTATTCTTTGTATTACAAACGGCCTTGGAGGCCTCTCACCCATCCACCGGTTGCTTTAGGCTCCGCTGACCCAGGACGTCTCTCCGCTCGATCTTGACTGGGGATACTAGCGGCCGGATCCGTTGTCTGACTTCCCGTAGCTTGTCCACGACTTTGGCCCAGCTCACCGCCTGGTCCTAGTACCCGATCAACTTGCGGTGACTCCTTACTCGAGGTCTTCGGTTGGTTCAATCTGCAGCAACTCTGAAACCTTGGAGGGCTCCTTCTCCTTAGGCGGAATCACCCGGTAAAAGACTTGACAGGCTCTCTTGCTCTCAGGCCCAGGCCTTCTTACGATCTATCGCACTGCGTCTGCTCTCTCTGGTTCCCTGGCGCGCTCTCGCGCGTTCTCCACGAGACGGAGGATGTAAGGGTCCAGTCCCCACCCACTTCCTGTCTCCTTGCAAAGCATGCCGGGCATTGTAGTCCCAATGTCCAGTGTCTCTGATCGCGATAGTCTCCATCTTGTGGCCAAAAATAGGTACTGCCACAGCAAGATTTTAACACAGCGCTACACATCTATAATGTAAAAACATCCTAAATTCTACTCGCAGACGCCCCAATATGTGATTTATCTGCAGGACGTGTAGCTGCAGCTTCTGAGACTCAAACACTGCGTCTGTGAGATGTTATGAGGTGATCTGACTCTATCACTTTCCAAAGGGAAGCACAAGCTACAAGCACACTGTGACACAGCGCCACCTGCTGGCTGGAGGCGCCATAACAACACAACATTACCCAGGAGCACAATGCTACACAGCGCCACCTGCTGGCTGGAGGCGCCATAACAACACATTACCCAGGAGCACAATGCTACACAGCTCCACCTGCTGGCTGGAGGCGCCATAACAACACAACAAAACATTACCCAGGAGCACAATGCTACACAGCGCCACCTGCTGACTGGAGGCGCCATAACAACAGAACATTACACAGGAGCACAATGCTACACAGTGCCACCTGCTGGCTGGAGGCACCATAAGAACACAACAGAACATTACCTAGGAGCGCAATACTACACAGCTCCACCTGCTGGCTGGAGGCACCATAACAACACCACATTACCTAGGAGCACAATGCTACACAGCGATACCTGCTGGCTGGAGGCGCCATAACAACACAACAGAACATTACCTAGGAGCACACTGCGACACAGCTCCACTTGCTGGCTGGAAGCGCCATAACAACAGAACATTACCCAGGAGCACAATGCTACACAGCGCCACCTGCTGGCTGGAGGCGCCATAACAACACAACATTACCTAGGAGCGCAATGCTACACAGCGCCACCTGCTGGCTGGAGGCGCCATAACAACACAACAGAACATTACCTAGGAGCGCAATGCTACACAGCTCCACCTGCTGGCTGGAGGCACCATAACAACACAACAGAACATTACCTAGAAGCGCAATGCTACACAGCGCCACCTGCTGGCTGGAGGCACTATAACAACACAACATTACCTAGGAGCGCAATGCTACACAGCGCCACCTGCTGGCTGGAGGTGCCATAACAACCCAACAGAACATTACCCAGGAGCACAATGCTACACAGCTCCACCTGCTGGCTGGAGGCACCATAACAACACAACAGAACATTACCTAGAAGCGCAATGCTACACAGCGCCACCTGCTGGCTGGAGGCACTATAACAACACAACATTACCTAGGAGCGCAATGCTACACAGCGCCACCTGCTGGCTGGAGGTGCCATAACAACACAACAGAACATTACCTAATGTTACCGGAATCCACCTGGCTCTTTCGGGAGAAGACCGGGCCGGCGCGGGCAAAGACTGACTGGACACGAGTCTCTTCAGGAAAGGAAAACTTTATTGTGACGTCACCAATCAGCCAGGATTGAATCGCAAAGACTGAGTACCTCTTACATAGATAAAGCCCCGTCAGGTTTCACATCTTTCTTTGTTCAGGCCCTAGCTCTCTGACCTTGATGTAACCACTTTCTCATCCTGTCACTACGTGCCAGCATCTGGCCGGAGCTTGTTAACTTAATTGCTCAGCCTGTTAGTTTAAAACATTCCAAAGAATCTATGCAAGCTAAATCCTAATTTGAACTAATATTTGCTATCTACATTCACATGAACCAATGTTCTGAACAAGATGGCCGCCTGGCTCAAGATGGCGGCCACCTCCCGGCCTGAGTCCCTTACATTCCCCCCTTGGCTAGGGTTTCAAGTTCTCCTCCTGAGTGCCTTTGCCACTACACTCCACTATTGCTATTCTCAAACACTTCGTACCTAGGGGGAACCACCTTCACTGGGATCATATCTTGCGGAATCATCAGCGGTATCTTCTGTGTTTGTGTGGGTGTTAGAACTTTCTTGCACAATGGCCATAGGCATAATCCTATGCGGTACAGCAGTATCCCTACCACCAGAATCACTATCATCATCATTATCATGGATCCAATCCGTGAGATAAATCCCAAGATCGATCCGAACCATTCTCCAAAAGACCCGAGCCCTCGAAAAGGATTCCAGCCTTCCGCAGCAATTTGTCTGGCTGAGTTCTGCAGCTGGGCAACTGTTTCCTGGTGATCCTGGATTACCTGGTAGTAGTCAGGGATCTCGTGTGATGTGTTTCTGATGTAAGTGCAGCATTCATAATGCATAGTCATTTCACACAGTCCATTCAACGCTGCACTGATCTGTTCTAACGCCATGTCATGCACCATTTGTAACTTTCAGATCTCTCGTAACTCAAGGTTCAGCAACTGAATATCTGTACTTGTCTTATTCAAGATCTCATCCATCAGCATTGAGTAATTGTTCATTCTCCTCATCAATTCCCTCCCCCACCCAGTCCATGTTGGGAACCATGCCCATGCCTGGTCCTTCTTGGAAAACAACTCTCTCTTCTGTTTCTCGAACACAAGTGGGTATCTGGGGTGCAATGTAGTGTCTGATGCAACGTTATCGCCCTGTACCCTCTGAATTGGGATCAACCTAGCCAGATAGCACATCCCTGTAGCTGTAGGTGGTACCCACATGTAACACACTTTCTCACAACACACCTGGTAGCCCCCTGTCAATATAAATGGGGATAGATGAAGTGTTCCCTTGCGCATCTCAATCATCATTCGCACCAACCGTGCCACAAGGTCTCTCGCATTCCGCTTGTCCACAGCCACATCAGCTATTGTCTGTTGCTGTTTCGGGGTTAGCTGCAGAGGCTTAACCACGAACAATCCGGACCCTGTTTCTGACAAGATTGTGTGTGCTGTAAAATTAAATCTACTTGACTGACATGGATTTTCACTCATACTCGGATTATTTGTCCCTATCTGAAAGCACCATTCTGGCGGGTATGCAGGGCCTGTTATCGGGTAATCTGGCGTTGTCTCATCTGGTTTAATCTGGGGGTCAGTGATAGTATGAATCGTAATATTCCCAGTTGCGAATGTACTTAAGTTCATAGGGATTGCAGCAAATGGAATATAAATTGTCTCGGTGCAATCTGCTGCACACCCAACACGCTTTTTGTCCAGATTTCCTTGCGTAAGCGTATTTGAACTTTACCAGCAGGTGTCCTCTCGGTGAGGTTGCGGAATTTAGGTCACGCTTCTGCCTCCACATGGTAAGATTCTCCATTACTGGGTGAGTACCATTCCAGATGTGGGCGATATCCACTCTCCCGGTCGTATTTGGACAATTAGGGCAGGTTCCATGTGATAGTCCATCAATAAGGTTGGCAAGAAAAGTATCAGCAGCAGGAACGCTCCTAGTGTCAAAATCCCTTGGACAGCTTGTTTCACAGTCACATAAACCCGATCCCTCCCCCTTGGTATCTCAAGAGTAAAGGTCATTCAGCCTGGGCTTGGGGAAAAGAAGGTCCCCGAAAAATAGCCCTTGGGGTTTCCCTCTAGGTATCCCCATTCTCCCTCGCTGGTGGGTGGTCAGGCATTATTATGGCCTTCAAAACACCCACTTGGTGAGTCTTCAGATACTTGGGACTGCAGTCTTTGTCAGCTTTAGCCTCAGTTGATTGGTCTCGCTGGAGATGACTTTCCACTCCGGTTCAGGGTTGGCTGCAGCCGCTTTCAGTCTGGAGTGATGTATCCACGGGACCACCTCGGCAACCTTCACTGCTGTGGGGGTTGATAACAGGACAAGGTAAGGACCCCTCCATTTTGGGCCTAGTGGGTCATTTTTCAACTCCTTCACCCGTACCAAGTCACCTGGACAATACTTATGCAGTGGGGGATATAAAAAGTGAGGTAGATTATCTCCCACCCAAGTATTCAGTTTTTGCATAGATTGACCCAACAACAAAACTTGTTCATTCAATTTGGTTTCACCCAATGCCCGAAGGTCCCCACTTAGCCCATTAACCACTTCGCTGCTGAGGACGCGCTCAGCGCGTCCTCAGCAGTCCCGCTGGTGTGCTGAGGACGCGCTGAGCGCGTCCTCACATTGGGGTCAGCGTTCGGCCGGGTTCCGGCCGATCGCTGGCCCCTCCGGTGCGGGCTGACATCCTGGATGTCAGCCCGGCATCCGGACCAGCAGCCGCCAGAATTAGGTGTCATCGCGGGGGCGCGATGACACCTAATTCAGGCGCCCCCCCGCATGTGTGGAGGAGGCGCCTGAAAGGGAGGGGGGGGAGGTCCTTCGGACCTCTCTCCCTCCGATCGGCGGCGCACAGGGGGTTAACCCAGGCATCATTTGGAAGGGCACAGCCTGCCCTTCCAAATGATGCCTGGCATTAACCCCTGGGGAGCTGGATCGAGAATCGGCGCTGAAAAGCGCCGGTTCGCGATCCTTTCCCGGAGCTGGCCGACATCTTGGATGTCGGCCAAGCCTCCGGGAACTCCCCCAGAGGACTGGCGTCATCGTGCGTAGCACGATGACGCCAGTCCTAGACTTAACCCCTAACTGCCACCAACTGTGGAGATAGGGAGTTCCAATGAACTCCCTATCTCCCGATCCGTGGCAGCTAGGGGTTAAATTTTGGTATCGTTGGATCGGCCAGAGCATGGCCGTTCCAACGATACCAAACACTACAGTGAAAAATTTTGTTAAAAAAAAAAAAAATGAAAAATAAAAAAAAATAAAAAAAAGAAAATTAAACCCTTTTTTTTAATTTTTTTGGGTTTGTTAATGCAGCAATATTGTTCCCATTTCAATTATAATGTGAACAATGATGCTGCACTAACGATTTTTGTATGCGGTGCGTTTGTTAAAAATAGTGTCATTTTCCCCAAAAAAAATGTAACGAGACCCCATCTCTAATTTTTTTTAACAAGCGCACCCCATACAAAATATAACCGCAATTGCTCGCATGTTAAAATGTGGAAAAAAACACTTTACACATTGTAAATTATTGAAAATACATATTTTATTGCATTTTTTGTTATAATATACAGACATGACATAACGTATACATATAATAATGACATATTATGAATCTACCGAGTCTGACGGAAAGAACAATATATAATATGTCTGGGTCATATACTAAAATAAGCCTTCAAAACACGTTTAAACATGCAGGGTTATCCAAAGAGATTCGAATTGCTTGAGAAAGGTAACCGAACGCTGAAAATCAGGGTTCGGTTACCTTTCCTGGCCATTCGGCTATCCAGAGAGCAGGCAATTCGCCAAATCCTGTCGAATTGCCTGCACATACGGTGCCTGTTCGGTGCCTGTTCGAGGGCAGTGAAATCCCCATCAAAAAGCACTGCTTCGGCTATTCAGAGAACACAAACCAGCAGTGAAAGGTTCCCCTAATGTCCTGCCATTCGGTGGTTTAATTCGGCAAATTTATTCAGGAGAATCCCATAGACTTCAATGTTAAAAATATTCCCGTTTTAATTCAATATCTAATAAACCGTTCATTATAAAATTCTGCAGCAAAAAGTCTCTTTATTTATAGATTTTTTAGGATACTTTAGGCATTTTTCTGAATTTTTTAAAAAAAATTAAAAGTCCGATTTTTTTTTTTTTTTTTTTTTCAGTTTGCTTATTTTTTTGTAACAGCCCTCTTTATTATCATTCCCTGGATCTCCTGTGAAAATTTCAGACATTTTCGCTCAGTAGTTTCTTTGCAAACAGCGTTTCTTTTTCCCAGATTCATACAAATGGTTTTTCTAATTTATTCACTGCCTCCTCTACGTCACAGCTGCTTCTGCTCTGTGTGATTCGGCTCCTTTTCGGCTCCTGTTTGGCTCCTCTTCGAAGGTTAATCCAGATGTTTTTGCTTGTTTTCATAGTGCATTCGGTTAGTTTTCGTCAGGTTTTCGGCAGCTTTTCCCTGCAATTCGGGGACCCTGTGGTGTTTGCTGAATACACCGCAGGGTCACCGAAATGCAATCGGCAAAAGGAACCGAATTGAAGAGAACGAAAAGTCACCGAACGTGCGGTGACTTTTCGAATCTCTTTGGATAACCCTGATGATGCGCAAAACAGGTAAAAATGACCTCAGCATAGGGGCGGGAAAAGCCTCAGCAGCGAAAGGGTTAATCAGAGGGGTAGGCCGCCCGAACATGAGTTCGTACGGACTTAGCTTTAATTGTGGGGTTGGTCTTCATCTAATATGCAATAAGACTATCGGCAGCACCTACAACCAGCCCAGTGACGTTTCTTGGCACAGTTTTGACATTAAAGTTTTTAGTGTTCTGTTCATGCACTCGACTTTTCCTGAGCTTTGGGGTCTGTAGGCTGTATGTAGCTTCCAGGTTATGCCCAACAAGCGAGCAAACTGCTGCAAACAGATCTGTACAAAAGCTGGGCCATTGTCTGGCCATTTCAAGTGGAAATCCATAGCGTGGTATAATCTCTCTCATTAGGCTTCTCACTACTTCTGCTGTCTTCTCAGTCCTTGTGGGGAAAGCTTCAACCCACCCTGTCAGAGTGCACACCATTATGAGAAGATACTTGTATCCTTTGCAGGGCAGTAGCACCGTGAAATCTATCTGCAGCGATGCCATTGGGGACAGTCCGATAGGTTGCTTCCCTGGAGGCTGTGATGGACCTACTCTCGGGTTATTCTTGGCACACGTCACGCACTGCTGGGCTATGGCCTTACAGATCACTGACAGTCCAGGCACGTAGAAGTGTGGCTCCAACTGTTGTTCCATCATTTCTCTTCCTCCGTGAGTGCTAGCGTGGAGTGCTCTTACAATCTCAGGTGCCAATGTCGCAGGCAAGACTATTTGTTTGCTCGCCAGCTGGAACCATCCGTCTTCTCCATACTCTCCTGGTTCTTCTGATAGGTGTCCATTCGCTCAGCGGGGCTGGCAACAGTGGGGCTACCATTGACGGTGTGGCCTTGTATCCTTCAAGTTCCTCCCGTCTTCCCCACATGAACTCTTCTTCTGGTTGATAGTGTCGCCAGGCGAAGTACAGCAGGTCTTGCACATCTCTCACCGCTGGCACAAAGAAGTTCATTGCACTCTTCTTCATTCTTGGCAGGTTATGTTCGATAAGGATCTCCCTGAGGAGAAACTTCACCAGTGGGGCTTGGTATCCTTCAGCTCTTAATTCTCCCAAGCTCAGCAGGACACGGGTAATTCTCAAGTTGTTATGAGTGTTGAATGTCAGATTGTCGAATCGTTCGACGAAATTTTCTGCTCGTTCAACTTCAGTTACTTTTGTCTCTTCTCCATCCTCCCCCACTAATTTTACGCCAAAGAACTTCAGCATCATTTTGTATGCTCGAAGGAGTCTTTGCTGAATTTCTGAGGTGTTACACATCAGGATCTTCTCATGGGGGTTCAGTGGGGTGGAGTAGAAATTTCGGCCTTGTTCTAGAGTAGGGAAGAGCCATTGAATGTACTCATGGTTGTCTTCGAGCAATTCAAAATTAGCGCTCCATCTTTGCAGAATAATCTCGATGAATTCACCATTAGGCTCGAATTTCTTCCAATTCATATAGAACTCATAGTTTGGCATTAGACCTTGGGCATCTTGCTTGCAGAGGAGGATCCCGGAGGCATGACAAGGTGGTGGCAGTGGTTTTGCAGCAGACTTTGCAGCTTGGTCTGCTCGTCTATTACCTTTGGGAATTTCGTCATGACCTTTCTGGTGACCACGGCAGTGCATAATACTGACCGCACTTGGCTTCTATACGGCATCTAGGAGAGCTGAGATTTCAGTAGCATACTTGACTTGTTTTCCTGAAGGAGAAAGTAGGCCTCTCTCCTTGTAGAGTGCACCATGTGCATGGACAGTCATGAAAGCATATTTGGGATCAGTATAGATGTTCACTCTCTTTCCTTCTGAGATTTCTAGCGCCCTTGTCAACGCTAGTATTTTGGCCAGTTGTGCTGACGTGTGGCCTGGTAAGGGGTTAGCTTCAAGAACTCCCTCAGTTGTGACAATTGCATAGCCTGAGACTTTCTTTCCATCATCCATATAGCTGCTACCATCAGTAAAAAGTTGCAGGTCGTATTTGTCTAGGGGTATGTCTTTCAGATCTGGTCTGCTACTGAATACTTCTTCCATGACTTTGAGGCATTCATGATTTGGATCTTCCTCACAGTCAGGCAGTAGCGTAGCAGGGTTCAAGGTAGCGATGAGGTCCAGATGAACCAGTGGATTCTCACACATCATTGCTTGATATTTCGTCATCCGGCTATTGCTGAACCAGTAACTGCCTTTAACATAAAGCAGGGCTTTGACTGCATGTGGAACCTTGACATGAAGAACCTGTCCCAGGGTCAGCTTGTCAGCTTCAGAGATCAGCATCGCCGTGGCTGCTACGGCTTTCAGGCACGGGGGTAGGCCACAGGCCTTGGCCATGAGCCGAAATTCTGGATCAGCACTCCTGTAGCTGTCTGGTTGTGTTCATGCACATACAGCTGGAAGGGTTTGCTATGGTCTGGCAATCCCAGTGCTGGGGCTTCCATCAGGAGGGTCTTTAGTTTCAGAAAGGCAGCCGCCTGTTCTTCTTCCCAGAGGAATGGTTCATGCTCTCCCCCCTTTCTAGCTTGGTGGAGGGGTTTGGCAATCTCGGCAAAATTGGGGATCTACAGGCGGCAGAAGCCCACAGCTCCTAGGAATTCACGGATTTGCCTTTGTGTCTTTGGTTGGGGTATACGGCAGACTGCTTCCTTTCGTTCAGCTCCCAGAGCACGTTTAGTACCTGTTAATTGAAAACCTAGATACTTTACACTTTGTTTGCATATTTGTGCTTTCTTTCTGGAGACTTTATATCCTGCTTGACACAGCAGATGTAACAGTGCTTTTGTGGCGGAGAGACAGTCTTTTTCTGTGCTGGAAGCAAGTAATAAATCATCTACATATTGCAAAATAACAACTTTGTCTGGCTGAGCGTTAAAGGACAGGAGGTCCTGACTGAGCGCGCACCCGGAAATCGTGGGCGAATTTTTGAAACCTTGAGGGAGGCGTGTCCACGTCATCTGATGGCGTGCTCCCGTTGTAGATTCCTCCCACTGAAATGCAAAGAGGGGTTGGCTTGCGGGAGCAAGGCGGATGCAAAAGAAAGCGTCTTTTAAATCAAGCACTGTGTAATATTTTGTATCACCAGGAATTAATGCCAATAAATTGTATGGATTGGGGACCACGGGGTGTAAGGTAACAGTAGCTTCGTTAACTGCCCTCAAATCTTGGACTGGGCGGTATTCTTGCGTCCCTTCTTTCTGTACTGGCAATAGCGGTGTATTCCATGGTGACACACGAAATTTCAATATCCCGTGATCTTTAAGTCTTTGTAAATGTGTCTGAATATTTTGTTTGGCTTTCTGTGGAATGTGATATTGTCTAAGAGCCACAGGCGTTGCGCCAGGTTTCAGATCAACATATACTGGGGGAATATTCACAGCTAACCCAGGCGGGTTATCTTCTGCCCACACTCCAGGGATGCCCAATAGTAGTGTGTATGGGTCTGGTGTGACCGGCGGGGTTGGTGCCATCCGCCATTCTTCTTCTCTGGGCATAATTACTGCAATTTTCACAGGTTGGGTCTCCTGGCTGGCTGGGTTATGCTGCCGAGTAGAGCTGCCACTCTCAGGCAGGTCTAGTCTAGCGTGACCCCCGGGAAGAAACGTAATTTGCGCTTGTAATTTACAAAGGATATCCCGCCCCAGGAGTTGGATAGGACATTCGGGCATATACAGAAATTGGTGTTCTACATTGTGC
Organism: Leptobrachium leishanense; assembly: GCA_009667805.1. Classification (NCBI taxonomy): domain Eukaryota; kingdom Metazoa; phylum Chordata; class Amphibia; order Anura; family Megophryidae; genus Leptobrachium; species Leptobrachium leishanense. Next base: position 37,858,505 of record CM019071.1, on the reverse strand, counting down.
CCTCCCAGACTATATTTTCGTGAAGCAAGAAAAGGATACCTAGCAGATACCCCCATTGCTCCCATTATATCAACCTCGTTTCCCATTGGTGGTGCAATTTGCTGTGTTACAACAGAATATTCGGCGCCAGTGTCAACCATAAAAATTTCGTCTTTGTCTCCCACTCTTACTGTGACCTTGGGCACGTGATTACCGAGTGGTATGGGCCCAGGTCTGTGACAATATATACCTTGCCCTTCAAATGACGTTCCCACCAATCCCACAAACCCTGATCCGGCAGCATCGTTTCTTTCATATCTGCCACTTGTCACCTGGCCATTCGATGCATGGCCATTTGATGCCGCGGCATCTACCTGGCTATTCTGCCCCCTTTGTTTCTCTAGTAGCCCGGGGCAGTCCCTTTTCCAGTGACCTTCACCCCAACAAAATGCGCACTGATTGTACCCCAGGGGTGCCCTAGGGGCTCCCCTTCCTCTACCACCCCGACCTCCCCCTCTCTCTCCATCATGGGCACCTCTCCCAATTCCCATATAGGCAACTACACCAGTCTGCCCTCTCTGCTTGCGTATCTCCTTTCGCTTTTCTTCCAAATCCCGGTTGTGATACACTTTATTTGCAATCTCCACTAACTCACTGATTCCTTTACCTAAAAAACCATCCATCCTCTGTATCTTATTGCGTATATCCCGCTGTGACTGACTCACAAAGGAGGAGTTAACTAGCCGCTGATTCTCCGCGGCCTCTGGGTCTATTGGGCTATACATCCTAAACGCATCTAGTAATCTCTCTAAAAATTCACTTGGTGATTCTTTGGGGTCCTGCACAATATCTGCTATTTTACCCATATTTGTAGGTTTCTTCCCTCCCGCCTTTACACCCATCATTACTGCTGTTCGGTAGGTCTGTAGGTGAGTTATGCCTACTTCAGTATTGTACGGCCGTTTAGGATCTGTTTTGGGATAATGCTCTTCTGCCCACGCTTCTGGATTAGGTTTACTGTCCTCAACTGCCTGGGCCATAAGAATCTTTCGGGCACTGCTATTTATGCGGGCTCTCTCCTCCGTAGTGAACATAGTCAGCAGCAACTGCTGACAATCTGCCCAAGTGGGATTATGTGTGAGCATAACTGATTCTATCATACTGGCTACAGCAGCGTGATTTGCGGAATAAAGTGGTGTATGTGACTGTTTTCCAATTAAACAGATCTGTTGTTGTGAACGGGACATACGTGAACTGTGTTGGCCCAGGCTCTCCATTATCCAGAGGGGGACCCGGCACCTCCCTTAAGGGGAGCTGCAGCTTACTTCTACCGGGGTTGTGCTGATATATATCCCGGGGTTTATATATATTATTATCAGCGCGCGTTGTAGCCCTGGGATCTGCATCACTCCCTCCGCTACTCCCAGGGGTCACCAGCTTATATATTGCCCCATCAGCTGTCTCAATTTTATCTGCAGGGTGCACATCGTCTTCTCCACCCGCAGCCCACCCCCCATACCACCCCCCATACCACCACTGACGGCCGGAGCCGAGGGAGCAGGTGAGGAACTAGCAGCCGCCTGCCCCCCTAGCCCTGCCCGTGCGACCGCAGCACCCAAAGCCTGCCGGGCTGCTCTGTAGCAGGACGGATAGGGCGGCGGAAGAGAATCGGACTCCTCCGGGTGTCCTGTGAGCACCGACTTACACTTCGTCTCATCAGACGGGGACCCCGTTTGTTATTCTGCCCTGCCAACATAACAAAATGGCTGTTGTCTCTTACACAGTACCTCCAAATGTCAATATATGAGTACTGATCTGGGTGACCATATCTCCCGGTGATTTGGGAATGCATTTTCTGTATCAATGCTGGATCCATGGATCCCTGTTCTGGCCATTCGGGAACTAACATTGGCCAGACTATGGTGCACAAGAGTTGCAATTTTTCTTTACTCAATTCGACACCATTGTGGTGTGTTTCATACAATGCTTCAAAATTGTGCACCATATATTCTAAGGGTGTTTCACCATCTTTTGCTTTCTTGGGTTTTGATAACTCGTTACCCATGGTTACTCTTTTTAATAGTAACTTCTTCACTGTGCAGGCACAATTTTTAGCAAACACAATTTAAATCGACTGTCTGGTATTTCAATCAACAATTCAATCGTGTCGTATTCACTTCCTCCTTAGGTAGCCAACTGCAGTCGCCTGAGCTGGTAACGTACCGCCAGAGTCTACTCTCAGATTTGCTTCCTTGCTAAGCAAGTAGGCGCACACTCACAGCACTCTCAGCAATCACAGCACGTACTATACCAGATACATTCAGCACAAAACAATACAAAGACAGTTCTAATTTTTCTGTTGCCAAGGGCACACCGTCCCGACAGGCACTTATTGCCAAGGGTACGTCGTCCCAGCAGGCTCCCTATACCCGTGCACGCCTTTATGCTACTGATCTCTAACTCTTGTCTGCTTTTAGCTATGTGTATCCCATTCCTTATCAACACGTCTGCTATTCCAAATTACCAAGGGCACATTGCCCACCAGGCACCACTCCTCTGCAGCTATTTACTGGCCATGAAGCTCAAAAACTTCTCTTACCGGCCCCTTATTCAACTAAGATACACAATAGCACTGACTCCGGGCTCTCAGCCCAGTCACAGAAATCCCTCCTCCTTCCTTCTGCCCACGTGCAGCAGTTCTCAATTCACAATATCAACACTGCGCCACGTGGCCACTCTCTTCACTCTATTATTGCCAAGGGCACGCTGTCCCGACAGGCACCTATGTCAATATCCGATCCCCAGGTCTAGACACGCGCTAGCCACTCTCTCGCTCCCGTGCTTTCGGTGGCGGGTTCGGTATACCGACGGGACCATGTACGTGGGTCCCCTCACCCAACTATGGCCGGGCACATGACACTATACCGGTTTCCAAAAATAAAAATGGTACCTTACCTTTCGCCGCACTGTTCGCTGTTTCCTCGGACTCGGTGGGTCCCAGTGTTCCCGGGGTCCGCTAGAGACGAGTCGAGCTCCACTTAACAGGAAATCCTGCTTGGCGCCTGCAGATGTCAGCTCACCTTCAACGGACGCCCAACCGGCAGGATCACTCGCACCTCCAGTCAACCGCTACAGTGTCCAGCAGCCGTTGCCGTACCGGAAGCGGCCAGACCCCGGACGAGCCCCCAAAAATGTTACCGGAATCCACCTGGCTCTTTCGGGAGAAGACCGGGCTGGCGCAGGCAAAGACTGACTGGACACGAGTCTCTTCTGGAAAGGCAAACTTTATTGTGATGTCACCACTGAATTGAATTGAATCGCAAAGACTGAGTACCTCTTACATACAGACATAGTGTTTTATACACCGAATAGATAATTAGGTACATCCCAATTAGCCCACCCCACGGTGACACTATTCTACCCCACGTGGGTCTGTACCTCCCTTTACTGAATACAAAGACATTCCACACATTGGTCGTAAATTGGCAGCTTTCACGGGATTTTGAAATTGAGAATTTAACACTCTTCTGGATCCTGCTCATGCCTACCTCCCTAGGATTTGTTTATTGTATACTTTAGATAAGGCCCCGTCAGGTTTCACATCTTTCTTTGTTCAGGCCCTAGCTCTCTGACCTTGATGTAACCACTTGTGCATCGATTTTTTTAGGCTTGTGCACCGATTTTTTTTTTTTTCGGTTCGATTTTTCAGATTTTTAAACTTTTCGATTCGACTCGTTTCGACCGATTTCTGTTTCGATTCGGTTCGGCTCGACTCGTTTTTCGTGTACATTTTTTTTCGGAATTTCGACCATTTTTCGTATGTTCGTGTCACTTAGCTCGTTTTTTGTATCGACTTTTCGTATTTTCGGAAATTTTCGTTTTTCGGAATTGTAAATGGTATCGGAATATTGACCATTTTTCATATTTTTGTGTCACTTAGCTCGTTTTTGTATCGACTTTTCGTATTTTCGAAAATTTTCGTTTTTTCGGAACGTCTGTTCTCCTCGTTTCAAAGCAATAAATTTCGATTTGACACATTTCAAGTACATTCGAAAATTCCGAAAAAATTTCGTTTCGGCTCGGAAAACTTTTCGGATCTGCCATTTTCGGATCTAAAAATTTTCGGAAAATCGGCCGCATCCGAAAACACGAATCGGGAAATTTCGTGAAAATTCAGAAATTCCGAAACCCGAAACGCACATCCCTAGTAACCACTTTCTCATCCTGTCACTCCGTGCCAGCATCTGGCCGGATCTTGTTAACTTAATTGCTCAGCCTGTTAGTTTAAAACATTCCAAAGAATCTATGCAAGCTAAATCCTAATTTGAACTAATATTTGCTATCTACATTCACAAGATGGCCGCCTGGCTCAAGATAGCGGCCACCTCCCGGCCTGAGTCCCTTACATTAGGAGCACAATGCTTCACAGCTCCACCTGCTGGCTGGAGGCGTTATAACAACACAACATTACCTAGGAGCGCAATGCTGCACAGCTCCACCTGCTGGCTGGAGGCACCATAACAACACAACCTTACCTAGGAGCACAATGCTACACCGCTCCACCTGCTGGCTGGAGGCGCCATAACAACACAACAGAACATTACCTAGGAGCGCAATGCTACACAGCCAGGGCTGGATTTTTCATTAGGCACAGTAGGCATGTGCCTACAGGCGCCTGCCACAAGGGGGCGCCTTGCTCTGTGTGTGAAAAAAAAAATATATTTTTTTACAATTTGCAATAATGTAGACGACTGTATCTCTGGAGCCCTAAGGGCTAGAGGGACATATGAGGTATCATTGGAAAGGTCAGTTTATAGCCTTTCCAGTGATACCAAATATAATCAGGTTAGATTTATGTAAAAATAAAATATCTATTAAAGTAATATTTTTCTCATTTTTTTCTAACATGTCACTATTATTCAGTTTACAATTATAAAGTGAACAGTGATGCTGCACTAACTGGCATCATTTACAATACTGCCAGAAAGTGTGTATCTGGTGAAGCAACACATTGTTTAATTCAAAACCTAGACCGTGGCGCTGCAGTGAGGAGAGACAGGGGGACTTTCGAACCTGCATCCCTGAATTGTATGGCACACAAGGTTAAGTGAGGTGTCATTGGAAAGGTCAGAGTCTAGTCTTTACTATGATACCAAACATGACCATGTAATGTGTAAAAATAAAAAAAATGAAAAAAGTAAATGCTAAATATTTTTTTTCTGTTCTTTAGTTTCTCCTTCGCTGTTGTCTCTTCACCACAAGTTCCTCTTTCAGTTGGGGTACCTCAAGGCTATGTTCTGGGTCACCTACTCTTTTCGATCTATACTGCCTCTTTGGACAACCTCATCTCTTCCTATGGATTCCAATATCACCTCTATGCTGATGACACCCAAATCTACCTTTCCTCTCTCGATCTCTCTCCTCCGGTGTTGGACCGTGTTACTGCCGGCCTATCGACTGTCATTGACTGGATGACTTCCCATTTCCTAAATCTCAACTTCTCTAAAATTGAACTTCTCATCTTCCCTCCCTCTAAAACCTCCATTCCTGCACCCATTTCTCTTCAGGTGAATGGTGCCATCATTACTTCCACCTCTCAGGCTCAATTGCCTCAGAGTCCTCTTGGACTCCAATCTATCCTTTACTCCTCACATTCAGTCTCTAACCAAATTTTGCTACTTCCACCTAAAAAACATTGCGCTCGTCTGCCCCTTTCTTAATCAGGACTCTGCTAAAATGCTCATCCAAGCTCTTATTATCACCCGCCTTGACTACTGTAACCTCCTTCTCTCTGGCCTAAAGAGTTCCCAGATTCTGCCACTGCAGTCTGTAATGAATGCCTAAGTCAGACTCTGCTTCAAGACTTCTCCCGAGCTGCACCCTTTCAATGGAACACCCTCCCCCGCAATATCAGACTCACCCGTCTCTCCACTCCTTCAAGAAGTCTCTGAAAACGCATTACTATAGAGAAGTCTATCAGCTCACTCCATGATCCCCCACTATCATTTCCTGCTCCATCTTCCCATTCAGTCCTCATGCAACCGGCTACTTCAAATACCCTATTCATCCTCACCTAATGTGTCACCCCTCTCCTCTTAGATTGTAAGCTCTGGAGCAAGGTCCTTCCTCCTTCTGTTCCGTGTGTGTAACGTGTATGTATATTTGTTATTCTGTTTCTCCCATTGTACAGTGCTAAGGAATTTGTTGACACTTTGTAAATACTTGTAACTGTAACTAATTCAACTAAGGCAACAGATTCTGCCTCTTCTTTTGATATGAGCTCGGAGAAAAACAGTTTCAGTTTTGGGGGGGGGTAGGGGCGCTCTGCATTTCTGTGCCTACAGGCTCCTGAGGTGCAAGTCCGGCCCTGTACACAGCTCCACCTGCTGGCTGGAGGCACCATAACAACACAACAGAACTATTCTGCTTCCCTAAGCAAAGCTGTGAGGCGTGGATGCTTTAGACTAGCTATTCCTGTATTTGACCAGTACTCACATGATGAAGTTCAGCAGATAGCTTCAACTCAGCAAAACTGACACGTAGAAAGATGAATCTAGTTGAAGAGTTTAATGATCAGACTGACAATCTTGTAATAGTGTACAGCAATGCAGATAAAAATACATTAGTTTTGTCCAGCAGTGAGCACAGAATGGCTGCTATGTGTCCAGGAAGTAACTCAGAACATGACACTGAGAAAGGGGTGGAAACTAGCTGGATACAGCAAGCTAAGGAAACCCAGCAGGGACAAAATAGCTATGAAATCAATAGCATGTAAGCAGCAACGGCAGATTCAACACAAATCAGAAAAAAATACAATAAATCCGAAATCATGGGGCATGACAAGAACATTACCTAGGAGCACAATGCTACACCGCTCCACCTGCTGGCTGGAGGTGCTATTACAACACAACAGAACATTACCTAGGAGCACAATGCTACACAGCTCCGCCTGCTGGCTGGAGGTGCTATTACAACACAACTTTACCTAGGAGCACAATGCTACACAGCTCCACCTGCTGGCTGGAGGTGCTATTACAACACAACAGAACATTACCTAGGAGCATAATGCTACACAGCTCCATCTGCTGGCTGGAGGTGCTATTACAACACAACAGAACATTACCTAGGAGCACAATGCTACACAGCTCCACCTGCTGGCTGGAGGCGCCATAACAACACAACAGAACATTACCTAGGAGCATAATGCTACACAGCTCCATCTGCTGGCTGGAGGTGCTATTACAACACAACAGTACATTACCTAGGAGCACAATGCTACACAGCTCCACCTGCTGGCTGGAGGCACCATAACAACACAACAGACCACCCTTTATAGCTGACTTGTTACCTGGCTGTAGATTGCAAGCTCTTTACTCACGTTCCAGGATCCATCTAATCTGCTAGTTTTCTGTTTGCCTTCCAGGGAGCAAACATCCTTCTGAACGACAAAGGGGATGTTAAACTAGGTGAGTGTCAGCTCTTGTGCTGCATCGTCTGCATTGAGCGCACAAGGCTGGTGTCCTCTCGTGTCACGGACGCGGCTCACACCTACAGTTCTGCCTCTTGATCAGGGAAAAGCCGCTGTGCCTGCCTCAAGTGTGACGTGCGTTTATTACAGCATTATGCTTCTTTATTATGGGGGGGGGGTGGCTCAACTGTTTTAGTGTCTCCCCAATATCCCCGGTCCCCCCATGTTGGGTGAGCACCAGGGGTCCCAGGATGTGGCTTCCTCTTTATGAATCTCATTCTGTTTGCAGCGGATTTCGGGATCTCGGCGCAGCTCACGGCCACCTTCGCCAGGAGGAATTCCTTCATCGGGACACCATACTGGTAACGCCACACTGTTTCCTGTGTACTGCCCGGCCTGTACAAAGTGCCTCGCCCACAGAGCTCACACTCCTTTTTTCTAGGATGGCACCGGAGGTGGCGGCTGTGGAACTGAAGGGGGGATACACGGAACTGTGTGACATCTGGTCTCTCGGAATTACGGCCATTGAGCTGGCAGAGCTTCAGCCCCCCATGTTCCATATTCACCCTCTTCGGTAAGTGCTACGGCGTGTATTACCAGAGGGAGTCAACAGGACATACCTGGTGCATCAAGGCCCCCGAAACACCACATACTGCTGTATCCTATTCTAATGGAAGGTTGAGGCATATACTGCTCAAAACATTCTATTGGTGGGTTGTTTTGGGGAGTATACTGCTGTATCCCATCCTAATGGAGTTTTTTTTTAGGCATATACTGCTGTATCCCATCCTAATGGAGTTTTTTTTTAGGCATATACTGCTGTATCCCATCCTAATGGAGGGTTTGTTTGGGAGATATACTGCTCTATCCCATCCTAATGGAGGGTTTGTTTGGGTGATATACTGCTCTATCCCATCCTAATGGAGGGTTTGTTTGGGAGATATACTGCTCTATCCCATCCTGTTGAGGGTCTCCTCACATTATACCAGTATGTCATACTGGATGGAGCCTTTTATGGCTCATAATCACTGGGTCTCATGGACATGTCCTTTCTTCTAGTGTTCTTTTTCTGATGTCCAAGAGTGGTTTCCAGCCCCCAAAGTTGAAGGACAAGTCAAAATGGTGAGTATGTGGTGGTCTGTGCGAGAGACCCCTGCTGAGATGTGGGACATGTGGCTGGAGAGGTCCTAGAGTGTGAATATGCTCCTGGCCCGGTGCCCATAGGCCGGTTGTGGTGGGGATACGTGAAAAGAGAGGTAGAGATTGAGAATTTGGATAATTCAATATTTCGGGTGATTTTATTGGATGCTCAGCGGTGAGATGCCATCCAGGACTGAGTCGCCGGCCCAGCGCCAAGAAATGTGGCACAATATATTCAGGACGACATAACTTAAAGAAACCAACACATCAAATCACAACTGACAAAAAATATGTTCTGGTTCTTTGGTTTGTTGAATTGGGTTCTGGTTGTTTGGTTCATGTTATTGGGTTCTGGTTCTTTGGATCTAGTTTTGGGTTCTGTTTATTGAGTAATGGTTGCTTGGTTCTTGTTTTAGGGGTTCTAATTCTTTGTTTCTTGTTATTGGGCCCTGGGGCTTTGGTTCTGTTTATTGGGTTCTAGATGCTTGGTTCTTCTTTTTGGGTTCTGGTTCTTTGGTCCTGTTTATTGGGTTTTGGTTCTTTCACTCTTGTTTTGGGGATCCTATAAATGGTGCTTTGGTCCCTGCTGTTAAGTTCCTGTTCCAGGGTTCCTTTGGTTTGGGTTCAGTTGCTTGGCATCCATTGTTGGAAACTCCTGTTGTTTTGGATCCTTGTAGATCTCCAGTTTCTGGATCCCTTCTGACTGACTCTCATGATTGGGTTCTCTTTGTCTGGCCACTGTTATTGGACAACTATTGTTGGGGTCTCATAGCTGGACTCATGTCTTGTGGTATCATTGATGGGCTCCTGTTTTGGGGTTTCGGTGCTGGGCTCCTGTTTTGGCAATCTCATTGATGGGCTCCTGCTTGGGGGTTTAATTGATGGGCTCCTGCTTTGGGTTCTCAGTGCTGAGCTCCTGTTTTGGGGTCTCATTAGGAGGCTCCTGTTGTTTCTCTGCTCCCGTGGGCCATTGCTGTCGCTGTTTTCTGGCCAATAGGAATTTCACGCTGATCCAGAATGCTCCGTAATTATTAATCTGACTTGTTTTGTTCCCCTCCAGGTCATCAGGCTTTCATAACTTCATCAAGGTGACCTTAACAAAAAACCCCAAGAAAAGACCCAGTGCCTCTAAACTGCTGACTGTGAGTGGCCCTGTTCGTGGGGGGGATTTATTGGGGGGGCAGTTAATACCCCTGACAGGCCGCAGGAGTGTTTTGGGTCCAGAGGAAGAAGATGGGTGTTGGGTTAAGATGATCCATTGAGGTATGTCATTGTCATGTAATGGGATGTGGTGATTCAGGTATCTGAGGGAAGGACACAGGGGGTATTATCCCATCCTGGTCTTACTTAGTATCCTTCCCCTAATTCGGCCATGCTGGAGTAACCTGTTGGCTTCCTCCCCTTCCTATTTAGCCATATTGGGGTTACCTGTCCACATCCCCTTCTCATTCACCCATACTGGAGTTACGTTTTACCACCCTCTCCTTCTACCATGCTGGGGTTACCTGTGCTCCTCCCCTTCCTATTTGGCGATAGTGGAGTTACCTGTGCTCCACCCCTTGTTATTTGGTCATACTGGAGTTACCTGTTGTCCTCCTCCCCTTCTTATTTGGTCATACTGAAGTTACCTGTCCTTCTCTCCTTCTTATTCAGCCATACTGGGGTTACCTGTTGTCTTCCTCCCCTTCTCATTCGGCCAATTTGTGGTTACTTTTCCTTTTTTCCTTCTCATTCGGCCATACTGGGGTTACCTGTTGTCCTCCTCCCCTTCAGCCATACTGGGGTTACCTATTGTCCTCCTCCTCTTCAGCCATACTGGGGTTACCTGTCCTCCTTCCCTTCTTATTCAGCCATACTGCGGTTACCTGTTGTCTTCCTCCCCCTTCTCATTCGCCCATACAGGAGTTACCTGTCCTCCTCTCCTTCTCATTCGGCCATACTGGGGTTACCTGTCCTCCTCCCCATGTATGAAGATCCCTGCTTTGGTAATTCCTTGTGTCAGTTCATTCTCGGCTAGTATTTGTGGAATTCCTGAATTTTGGATTTCATTCCCCCGGCCTTCCTCTGCTCTTCACCCTCACAGCATCAGTTCATCACCCAACCCGGACTCAGCGCATCTCTGACCCAGGACCTGATGGAGAAGCTGAGGAACCCCGAGAAGCAAAAAGACACCTCCTACACGGAGGAGGAGGAGGACGATGATTCGGAGGAGGTGAATGCGACCTCTGCAAATATTTGCTTTGGATTCAGATTCATTGGGATCAGTAATTGTATCGCGCCGCGCGCGCCGCTGGTCACTTGTTCTCCTGAAAGGTCCATCAAATATAGGAAAAAAAAAAGAACAGAACCCGTAAAAATACGAACATGTTCTGTAAGATTGAGGGTTGTACACTAGATCACATAAAATTGTGGGGGTAACTCAAAGTGAAAAAACAAGGAACAAACGAGATTATGACCTCTGTGGAAGCCCCTTCGGATTATATATCCAAGAAAGAGGTCAAACATGACCTACTGGGGAGTATTGAAAGCATCATTAGAATTAAAATCGACATTGAACACAACCCAATTGCAGCCAGTGCCTCTCGTCGGCCTTGTACATTCCCAGACTGGTTTCTCCTTTGGTTTTATATTGATTATTTTGAAATCGACAGATCAATACAACACCTCGCCCAAATCTATGAAGATAAACTGGGTCTCCTCAGTGTGGGACCCTCTTGAACGTCCAATAGGAAAGAACCATATGGTAATTTCAATAACCAAATTATGGCTCCATTATTAGAAGGACAACAGGAAATTTAGGACCTTCATCCCTGGTATTATTTACGGTATTTACAGGCAGGGAACTGATAACCAAACCGTCCTCTTCTCACAGCTCCAGCTGACCTTCTCACGAATCCTCTCCAAAAACCGCGCACCCAGAGCCAGGCGCTCTGCCTCGGACAATCAACGTGAGTATCGCTGGCTCCAGCAACACCATCACTTACCCATGTCTCCATCTAACCAGATCTTTCTTCTGTGTCCTCAGTGCGCCAGGTCCATTTCCAGCATTTAGCCGTAGCGGAGGGAGCGAAACCTGGAATATCAGCGGTAAATATCGTCACCAGGACCGTAATACCACCCGGCCCTCCATGTCAGGACACACACACTGCTGTCTGCAGTCACGGCCCTCCATGTCAGGACACACACTCACATCACACACACACACATACACTCCAGTCCACACATTTGACCCTGATGCTCTTTGGACATTCCTGGTGGAGTTGTTCTCGCGTGATGATCTGACTCTGGTCATAACGTTTAGTAAAGACGAGTCTCTTCCTCCTCCAGGATAAACTGGCAGAAACAGACAGAGATGTGTGTCAGGACCCCCCCGCCCTGAGCGCCTGCACCAGGTGAGTCCACAACCTTCACTCACTCCTTATAAAAGCGCCCCCTTAGGGCAGCTCTGTGCAACGTGAGGGATACACAGAGAGCGAACCTCGGAGGGCTGGGGTTACACGCTCCTTCCTTCCATGCACTAGGTGCGCTCATCACACGCAGCAGTAGGGGGAGCTGTAACACGTCATTATACAGGGAAGCACTGTTTATCTATGTTTCCTGCTGTCTATGCTCTTCAGAGAGCGGAAATTCCGGAATATAGAAACATACATAATAGAAGCCTGAAATCTCCGGGGATCAATGTGCTGCGCTCACATAGTAACTATTGTATCCGGAATATTCTGTTATCCCATAGTAACTATTATATCCGGAATATTCCGTTATCTCATAGTAACTATTATATCCGGAATATTCTGTTATCCCATAGTAACTATTATATCCGGAATATTCTGTTATCCCATAGTAACTATTATATCCGGAATATTCTGTTATCCCATAGTAACTATTATATCCGGAATATTCTGTTATCCCATAGTAACTATTATATCCGGAATATTCTGTTATCCCATAGTAACTATTATATCCGGAATATTCTGTTATCCCATAGTAACTATTATATCCGGAATATTCTGTTATCCCATAGTAACTATTATATCCGGAATATTCTGTTATCCCATAGTAACTATTATATCCGGAATATTCTGTTATCCCATAGTAACTATTATATCCGGAATATTCTGTTATCCCATAGTAACTATTATATGCGGAATATTCTGTTATCCCATAGTAACTATTATATCCGGAATATTCTGTTATCCCATAGTAACTATTATATGCGGAATATTCTGTTATCCCATAGTAACTATTATATCCGGAATATTCTGTTATCCCATAGTAACTATTATATGCGGAATATTCTGTTATCCCATAGTAACTATTATATCCGGAATATTCTGTTATCCCATAGTAACTATTATATCCGGAATATTCTGTTATCTCATAGTAACTATTATATCCGGAATATTCTGTTATCCCATAGTAACTATTATATCCGGAATATTCTGTTATCCCATAGTAACTATTATATCTGGAATATTCTGTTATCCCATAGTAACTATTATATCCGGAATATTCTGTTATCCCATAGTAACTATTATATCTGAGATATTCTGTTATCCCATAGTAACTATTATATCTCGAATATTCTGTTATCCCATAGTAACTATTATATCCGGAATATTCTGTTATCTCATAGTAACTATTATATCCGGAATATTCTGTTATCTCATAGTAACTATTATATCTGGAATATTCTGTTATCCCATAGTAACTATTATATCTGGAATATTCTGTTATCCCATAGTAACTATTATATACGGAATATTCTGTTATCTCATAGCAACTATTATATCCGGAATATTCTGTTATCACATAGTAACTATTATATCTGGAATATTCTGTTATCCCATAGTAACTATTATATCCGGAATATTCTGTTATCCCATAGTAACTATTATATCCGGAATATTCTGTTATCCCATAGTAACTATTATATCCGGAATATTCTGTTATCCCATAGTAACTATTATATCCGGAATATTCTGTTATCCCATAGTAACTATTATATCCGGAATATTCTGTTATCCATAGTAACTATTATATCCGGAATATTCTGTTATCCATAGTAACTATTATATCCGGAATATTCTGTTATCCCATAGTAACTATTATATCCGGAATATTCTGTTATCTCATAGTAACTATTATATCCGGAATATTCTGTTATCCCATAGTAACTATTATATCCGGAATATTCTGTTATCCCATAGTAACTATTATATCCGGAATATTCTGTTATCCCATAGTAACTATTATATCTGGAATATTCTGTTATCCCATAGTAACTATTATATCCGGAATATTCTGTTATCCCATAGTAACTATTATATCCGAATATTCTGTTATCCCATAGTAACTATTATATCTGGAATATTCTGTTATCCCATAGTAACTATTATATCCGGAATATTCTGTTATCTCATAGTAACTATTATATCCGGAATATTCTGTTATCTCATAGTAACTATTATATCCGGAATATTCTGTTATCCCATAGTAACTATTATATCTGGAATATTCTGTTATCCCATAGTAACTATTATATCCGGAATATTCTGTTATCTCATAGTAACTATTATATCCGGAATATTCTGTTATCACATAGTAACTATTATATCCGGAATATTCTGTTATCCCATAGTAACTATTATATCCGGAATATTCTGTTATCTCATAGTAACTATTATATCTGGAATATTCTGTTATCCCATAGTAACTATTATATCTGGAATATTCTGTTATCCCATAGTAACTATTATATCCGGAATATTCTGTTATCCCATAGTAACTATTATATCCGGAATATTCTGTTATCCCATAGTAACTATTATATACGGAATATTCCTATCCGTTAACCATAGTGACGATTATGTCTGGAATATTCTGTTATCCCATAGTAACTATTATATGCGGAATATTCTGTTATCCCATAGTAACTATTATATACGTAATATTCTGTTATCCAATAGTAACTATTATATCCGGAATATTCTGTTATCCCATAATAACTATTATATCCGGAATATTCTGTTATCCCATAGTAACTATTATATCCGGAATATTCTGTTATCCCATAGTAACTATTATATCCGGAATATTCTGTTATCCCATAGTAACTATTATATCCGGAATATTCTGTTATCCCATAGTAACTATTATATCCGGAATATTCTGTTATCCCATAGTAACTATTATATCCGGAATATTCTGTTATCCCATAGTAACTATTATATCCGGAATATTCTGTTATCCCATAGTAACTATTATATCCGGAATATTCTGTTATCCCATAGTAACTATTATATCCGGAATATTCTGTTATCCCATAGTAACTATTATATCCGGAATATTCTGTTATCCCATAGTAACTATTATATCCGGAATATTCTGTTATCCCATAGTAACTATTATATCCGGAATATTCTGTTATCTCATAGTAACTATTATATCCGGAATATTCTGTTATCTCATAGTAACTATTATATCCGGAATATTCTGTTATCCCATAGTAACTATTATATCCGGAATATTCTGTTATCCCATAGTAACTATTATATCCGGAATATTCTGTTATCTCATAGTAACTATTATATCCGGAATATTCTGTTATCCATAGTAACTATTATATCCGGAATATTCTGTTATCACATAGTAACTATTATATCCAGAATATTCTGTTATCTCATAGTAACTATTATATCGGAATATTCTGTTATCCCATAGTAACTATTATATCTGGAATATTCTGTTATCCCATAGTAACTATTATATCCGGAATATTCTGTTATCCCATAGTAACTATTATATCTGGAATATTCTGTTATCCCATAGTAACTATTATATCCGGAATATTCTGTTATCCCATAGTAACTATTATATCCGGAATATTCTGTTATCCCATAGTAACTATTATATCCGGAATATTCTGTTATCCCATAGTAACTATTATATCGGAATATTCTGTTATCCCATAGTAACTATTATATCTGGAATATTCTGTTATCCCATAGTAACTATTATATCCGGAATATTCTGTTATCCATAGTAACTATTATATCCGAATATTCTGTTATAATAGTAACTATTATATCAGAATATTCTGGATATAATAGTAACTATTATATCAGAATATTCTGTTATAATAGTAACTATTATATACGGAATATTCTGTTATAATAGTAACTATTATATCCGGAATATTCTGTTATCCCATAGTAACTATTATATCCGGAATATTCTGTTATCCATAGTAACTATTATATCCGGAATATTCTGTTATCCCATAGTAACTATTATATCCGGAATATTCTGTTATCCCATAGTAACTATTATATCCGGAATATTCTGTTCCCATAGTAACTATTATATCCGGAATATTCTGTTATCCCATAGTAACTATTATATCCGGAATATTCTGTTATCCATAGTAACTATTATATCCGGAATATTCTGTTATCCCATAGTAACTATTATATCCGGAATATTCTGTTATCCATAGTAACTATTATATCCGGAATATTCTGTTATCTCATAGTAACTATTATATCCGAATATTCTGTTATCCCATAGTAACTATTATATCCGGAATATTCTGTTATCCATAGTAACTATTATATCCGGAATATTCTGTTATCCCATAGTAACTATTAATCCGGAATATTCTGTTATCCCATAGTAACTATTATATCTGGAATATTCTGTTATCCCATAGTAACTATTATATCCAGAATATTCTGTTATCTCATAGTAACTATTATATCCGGAATATTCTGTTATCTCATAGTAACTATTATATCCGGAATATTCTGTTATCCCATAGTAACTATTATATCCGGAATATTCTGTTATCCCATAGTAACTATTATATCCGGAATATTCTGTTATCCCATAGTAACTATTATATCCGGAATATTCTGTTATCCCATAGTAACTATTATATCCGGAATATTCTGTTATCCCATAGTAACTATTATATCCGGAATATTCTGTTATCCCATAGTAACTATTATATCCGGAATATTCTGTTATCCCATAGTAACTATTATATCCGGAATATTCTGTTATCCCATAGTAACTATTATATCCGGAATATTCTGTTATCCATAGTAACTATTATATCCGGAATATTCTGTTATCCCATAGTAACTATTATATCCGGAATATTCTGTTATCCCATAGTAACTATTATATCCGGAATATTCTGTTATCCCATAGTAACTATTATATCCGGAATATTCTGTTATCCCATAGTAACTATTATATCCGGAATATTCTGTTATCCCATAGTAACTATTGTATCCGGAATATTCTGTTATCCCATAGTAACTATTATATCCGAATATTCTGTTATCTCATAGTAACTATTATATCCGGAATATTCTGTTATCCCATAGTAACTATTATATTTGGAATATTCTGTTATCACATAGTAACTATTATATCTGGAATAATCTGTTATCCCATAGTAACTATTATATCTGGAATATTCTGTTATCACATAGTAACTATTATATCCGGAATATTCTGTTATCCCATAGTAACTATTATATCCGGAATATTCTGTTATCCCATAGTAACTATTATATCCGGAATATTCTGTTATCCCATAGTAACTATTATATCCGGAATATTCTGTTATCTCATAGTAACTATTATATCCGGAATATTCTGTTATCTCATAGTAACTATTATATCCGGAATATTCTGTTATCCCATAGTAACTATTATATCCGGAATATTCTGTTATCCATAGTAACTATTATATCCGGAATATTCTGTTATCCCATAGTAACTATTATATCCGGAATATTCTGTTATCCCATAGTAACTATTATATCCGGAATATTCTGTTATCTCATAGTAACTATTATATCTGGAATATTCTGTTATCCCATAGTAACTATTATATCCGGAATATTCTGTTATCCCATAGTAACTATTATATCCGGAATATTCTGTTATCCATAGTAACTATTATATCCGGAATATTCTGTTATCCCATAGTAACTATTATATCGGAATATTCTGTTATCCCATAGTAACTATTATATCCGGAATATTCTGTTATCCCATAGTAACTATTATATCCGGAATATTCTGTTATCCCATAGTAACTATTATATCCGGAATATTCTGTTATCCCATAGTAACTATTATATCCGGAATATTCTGTTATCCCATAGTAACTATTATATCCGGAATATTCTGTTATCCCATAGTAACTATTATATCCGGAATATTCTGTTATCCCATAGTAACTATTATATCCGGAATATTCTGTTATCCATAGTAACTATTATATCCGGAATATTCTGTTATCCCATAGTAACTATTATATCCGGAATATTCTGTTATCCCATAGTAACTATTATATGCGGAATATTCTGTTATCCCATAGTAACTATTATATGCGGAATATTCTGTTATCCCATAGTAACTATTATATGCGGAATATTCTGTTATCCCATAGTAACTATTATATCCGGAATATTCTGTTATCCCATAGTAACTATTATATCCGGAATATTCTGTTATCCTAGTAACTATTATATGCGGAATATTCTGTTATCCCATAGTAACTATTATATCCGGAATATTCTGTTATCCATAGTAACTATTATATGCGGAATATTCTGTTATCCCATAGTAACTATTATATCCGGAATATTCTGTTATCCCATAGTAACTATTATATCCGGAATATTCTGTTATCTCATAGTAACTATTATATCCGGAATATTCTGTTATCCCATAGTAACTATTATATCCGGAATATTCTGTTATCCCATAGTAACTATTATATCCGGAATATTCTGTTATCCCATAGTAACTATTATATCCGGAATATTCTGTTATCCATAGTAACTATTATATCTGAGATATTCTGTTATCCCATAGTAACTATTATATCTCGAATATTCTGTTATCCATAGTAACTATTATATCCGGAATATTCTGTTATCTCATAGTAACTATTATATCCGGAATATTCTGTTATCCATAGTAACTATTATATCTGGAATATTCTGTTATCCCATAGTAACTATTATATCTGGAATATTCTGTTATCCCATAGTAACTATTATATACGGAATATTCTGTTATCTCATAGCAACTATTATATCCGGAATATTCTGTTATCACATAGTAACTATTATATCCGGAATATTCTGTTATCCCATAGTAACTATTATATCCGGAATATTCTGTTATCCCATAGTAACTATTATATCTGAAATATTCTGTTATCCCATAGTAACTATTATATCTGGAATATTCTGTTATCCCATAGTAACTATTATATCCGGAATATTCTGTTATCTCATAGTAACTATTATATCCGGAATATTCTGTTATCTCATAGTAACTATTATATCCGGAATATTCTGTTATCCCATAGTAACTATTATATCTGGAATATTCTGTTATCCCATAGTAACTATTATATACGGAATATTCTGTTATCTCATAGCAACTATTATATCCGGAATATTCTGTTATCACATAGTAACTATTATATCCGGAATATTCTGTTATCACATAGTAACTATTATATCCGGAATATTCTGTTATCTCATAGTAACTATTATATCTGGAATATTCTGTTATCCCATAGTAACTATTGTATCCGGAATATTCTGTTATCCCATAGTAACTATTATATCCGGAATATTCTGTTATCCCATAGTAACTATTATATGCGGAATATTCCGTTAACCCATAGTAACTATTATATCCGGAATATTCTGTTATCCCATAGTAACTATTATATGCGGAATATTCTGTTATCCCATAGTAACTATTATATGCAGAATATTCTGTTATCCCATAGTAACTATTATATCCGGAATATTCTGTTATCCATAGTAACTATTATATCCGGAATATTCTGTTATCATAGTAACTATTATATCCGGAATATTCTGTTATCCCATAGTAACTATTATATCCGGAATATTCTGTTATCCCATAGTAACTATTATATCCGGAATATTCTGTTATCTCATAGTAACTATTATATCCGGAATATTCTGTTATCCATAGTAACTATTATATCTCGGAATATTCTGTTATCCCATAGTAACTATTATATCCGGAATATTCTGTTATCTCATAGTAACTATTATATCCGGAATATTCTGTTATCCCATAGTAACTATTGTATCCGGAATATTCTGTTATCCCATAGTAACTATTATATCCGGAATATTCTGTTATCCCATAGTAACTATTATATGCGGAATATTCCGTTAACCCATAGTAACTATTATATGGAATATTCTGTTATCCCATAGTAACTATTATATCCGGAATATTCTGTTATCATAGTAACTATTATATGCGGAATATTCTGTTATCCCATAGTAACTATTATATGCGGAATATTCTGTTATCCCATAGTAACTATTATATCCGGAATATTCTGTTATCCCATAGTAACTATTATATGCGGAATATTCTGTTATCCCATAGTAACTATTATATCCGGAATATTCTGTTATCCCATAGTAACTATTATATCCGGAATATTCTGTTATCCCATAGTAACTATTATATGCGGAATATTCTGTTAACCCATAGTAACTATTATATCCGGAATATTCTGTTATCCCATAGTAACTATTATATGCGGAATATTCTGTTATCCCATAGTAACTATTATATGCGGAATATTCTGTTATCCCATAGTAACTATTATATCCGGAATATTCTGTTATCCCATAGTAACTATTATATGCGGAATATTCTGTTATCCCATAGTAACTATTATATCCAGAATATTCTGTTATCCATAGTAACTATTATATCCGGAATATTCTGTTATCTCATAGTAACTATTATATCCGGAATATTCTGTTATCCATAGTAACTATTATATCTGGAATATTCTGTTATCCCATAGTAACTATTATATCAGAATATTCTGTTATCCCATAGTAACTATTATATCCGGAATATTCTGTTATCTCATAGTAACTATTATATCCGGAATATTCTGTTATCCCATAGTAACTATTATATCTGGAATATTCTGTTATCTCATAGTAACTATTATATCCGGAATATTCTGTTATCCCATAGTAACTATTATATCTGGAATATTCTGTTATCCCATAGTAACTATTATATCCGGAATATTCTGTTATCCCATAGTAACTATTATATCTGAGATATTCTGTTATCCCATAGTAACTATTATATCCGGAATATTCTGTTATCTCATAGTAACTATTATATCCGGAATATTCTGTTATCTCATAGTAACTATTATATCCGGAATATTCTGTTATCCCATAGTAACTATTATATCTGGAATATTCTGTTATCCCATAGTAACTATTATATACGGAATATTCTGTTATCTCATAGCAACTATTATATACGGAATATTCTGTTATCACATAGTAACTATTATATCCGGAATATTCTGTTATCCCATAGTAACTATTATATCCGGAATATTCCGTTATCTCATAGTAACTATTATATCCGGAATATTCTGTTATCCCATAGTAACTATTATATCTGGAATATTCTGTTATCCCATAGTAACTATTATATCCGGAATATTCTGTTATCCCATAGTAACTATTATATCTGGAATATTCTGTTATCCCATAGTAACTATTATATCCGTAATATTCTGTTATCCCATAGTAACTATTATATCCAGAATATTCTGTTATCCAATAGTAACTATTATATCCAGAATATTCTGTTATCCCATAGTAACTATTATATCTGAGATATTCTGTTATCCCATAGTAACTATTATATCCGGAATATTCTGTTATCTCATAGTAACTATTATATCCGGAATATTCTGTTATCTCATAGTAACTATTATATCCGGAATATTCTGTTATCCCATAGTAACTATTATATCTGGAATATTCTGTTATCCCATAGTAACTATTATATACGGAATATTCTGTTATCTCATAGCAACTATTATATCCGGAATATTCTGTTATCACATAGTAACTATTATATCCGGAATATTCTGTTATCCCATAGTAACTATTATATCCGGAATATTCCGTTATCTCATAGTAACTATTATATCCGGAATATTCTGTTATCCCATAGTAACTATTATATCTGGAATATTCTGTTATCCCATAGTAACTATTATATCCGGAATATTCTGTTATCCATAGTAACTATTATATTGGAATATTCTGTTATCCCATAGTAACTATTATATATCCGGAATATTCTGTTATCCCATAGTAACTATTATATCCAGAATATTCTGTTATCCATAGTAACTATTATATCCAGAATATTCTGTTATCCCATAGTAACTATTATATCCGGAATATTCTGTTATCCCATAGTAACTATTATATCTGGAATATTCTGTTATCCCATAGTAACTATTATATCCGGAATATTCTGTTATCCCATAGTAACTATTATATCTGGAATATTCTGTTATCCCATAGTAACTATTATATCCGGAATATTCTGTTATCCCATAGTAACTATTATATCTGGAATATTCTGTTATCCCATAGTAACTATTATATCTGGAATATTCTGTTATCCCATAGTAACTATTATATCCGGAATATTCTGTTATCTCATAGTAACTATTATATCCGGAATATTCTGTTATCCCATAGTAACTATTATATCCAGAATATTCTGTTATCCTATAGTAACTATTATATCCGTAATATTCTGTTATCCCATAGTAACTATTATATCTGGAATATTCTGTTATCTCATAGTAACTATTATATGCGGAATATTTTGTTATCCCATAGTAACTATTATATGCGGAATATTTTGTTATCCCATAGTAACTATTATATCCGGAATATTCTGTTATCCCATAGTAACTATTATATCCGGAATATTCTGTTATCCCATAGTAACTATTATATCTGGAATATTCTGTTATCCATAGTAACTATTATATCCGAATATTCTGTTATCCCATAGTACTATTATATCCGGAATATTCTGTTATCCCATAGTAACTATTATATCCGGAATATTCTGTTATCCATAGTAACTATTATATCCGGAATATTCTGTTATCCCATAGTAACTATTATATCCGGAATATTCTGTTATCCCATAGTAACTATTATATCCGGAATATTCTGTTATCCCACAGTAACTATTATATGCGGAATATTCTGTTATCCCATAGTACTATTATATCCGGAATATTCTGTTATCCCATAGTAACTATTATATCTGGATATTCTGTTATCCCATAGTAACTATTATATCCGGAATATTCTGTTATCCCATAGTAACTATTATATCTGGAATATTCTGTTATCCCATAGTAACTATTATATCTGGAATATTCTGTTATCCCATAGTAACTGTTATATCCGGAATATTCTGTTATCCCATAGTAACTATTATATCCGGAATATTCTGTTATCCCATAGTAACTATTATATCTGGAATATTCTGTTATCCCATAGTAACTATTATATCCAGAATATTCTGTTATCCTATAGTAACTATTATATCCGTAATATTCTGTTATCCCATAGTAACTATTATATCCGGAATATTCTGTTATCACATAGTAACTATTATATCCGGAATATTCTGTTATCCCATAGTAACTATTATATCTGGAATATTCTGTTATCTCATAGTAACTATTATATCCGGAATATTCTGTTATCTCATAGTAACTATTATATCCGGAATATTCTGTTATCTCATAGTAACTATTATATCCGGAATATTCTGTTATCTCATAGTAACTATTATATCCACAATATTCTGTTATCCCATAGTAACTATTACAGTATATGCAGTGGCTCCCTCCCTGCGCCGCCTGTCTCTGCCACATGCACCCGGGCGGCTAGCCCGCATATTTGTAACTGTCATCCGGCGGCCGCATGCTCCTCAAGGGGTTTCTTGGGAGGCCCCGGCAGGCTGCCCTCTACAGTGCCTGATTAGAGGGCCGTGTCTGCCTGATGTTTTAGTAGCAAGAATGTTTTATTCCATAAGCTTCAATGTTAAAAATATTCCCGTTTTAATTCAATATCTAATAAACCGTTGCTTATAATATTCTGCAGTAACGAGTCTCTTTATTTCTATTTTTTTTTAGTATTTCTTAAGCATTTTTATACTTTTTTAAAAAACAATTTTTAAAACTTTTGGCGAACGTCCCAAAAAGTTAGAAGTTCGCGAACTTTCGAACAGCCAATGTTCGAATCGAACTCCGAACCGATCGAACCGAACAGCTCATCCCTAGTGATCACCTGATTCTGCTCCTGGGGGGTGACCTTTCATTTTAAAGAGTTTCAGTACTATTGATTTTGCAGTGTGTTGTCTCAGTAAGTAGTTTTGTGGGGAAGACAAAGACTGAGTTTCATCCTGGCACCAGATAAACTGTTGATTAACTTTTCCTGCAGGTTTATTTGCAGTTATATTATTTTTATTATTATTTTTCCATATTAACACGTGACACATCATTAGAGAGAGCAGACTCCCACCTTTCCAGAAGGGGTCACTTTTTAATATCAGTCTCATGGAACGGGAAATATTCACATTTAAACACATTAACCAATGTAAAGACACTGTTTTTTTCCCTGCTGGTTTAGTTTTCTTTGCTCTGGTGAGTCATGCTACACATTCCAGTGATGTTAATCTTTCAGAATATTATCTGGGCAAAGCAAAGTGCTGTAATTAGCTGCATTTCAAAGGCTACAGGGAGATAATGATCACACAATAAATAAATGACCTGTGGGACACTTCCTTAGCCTTGCAGGGGTTAAGTATTCTATCCGGAATATTCTGTATAATGATAAGTATAATAATGATTTGTTTCGTTCTTGTCTCAGGGGAGATGATCATTTCTGCTCCGATTATGACGATGATGATGATGACTATGATGATGTGGATATGTAAGTTTGGAACGATCGGAGAGTCTCTGTGTATCATAGGATTAGGGGGGTCTCATCGTATTATAGGATTGGGGGTCTCTGTATTAGATGATGGGGTCTCTGTGTATTATAGGAACGGGGGGTCTCATTGTATTATAGGATTAGGGGTCTCATTGTTTTATATGATTAGAGGGTCTCATTGTTTCATAGGATTAGGGTGTCTCTGTGTATTATAGGATTGGGGGGTCTCTGTGTATTATAGGATCTGGGTCTCATTGTATTATAGGATTAGGGGGGTCTCTGTGTATTATAGTATTAGGGGGTCTCTGTGTATTATAGGATCGGGGGTCTCTGTGTATTATAGGATTAGGGGTCATTGTTTTATAGGATAGAGACGTCTCTTGGGAAAGCAATTAATGTTAATGAAATCCTGCAGTGATGTCACTAAAACTATTAAATCTCGCAGTGACATCATTAATGTTAATGAAATGTCCGTAATCATATTATTACACCATGTGTCATGGGTGGCATCAGAGGGTTAATCGATGTTACCGTTACACAGACCTGTCTCTCACCACCTTGGGGATGAATTGTTACCTCCTGATGACGCCCCCCCTCCACTCCCACCCAAGGTGAGCCAAACTCTCCTCCGACACCTGAGGATTTACACCTCTTACCCCCATGATTCTTTGTCGCCCTCCTCCGAGGACTTTCACCTCCTCACCCCTTTGTCCCTTCCACCTGTAGCCCAGGTTCCGCACTTCGTCAGCTGAAGCCAGGATGAAGTCAGACAGATTGCACACCCCACCCATGCTGGTTCGGTGCTCAAGTGGCCCCAGCACACCGAGGACCACAGAGCGACCGCGGCAGGAAAGTGCCAGGAACCTGCTGCCCTCTGCCAGCTCCGGTGAGACGGAGAGGGGTCATTGAGAGTGGGCACAGACAAATCCCACCTTCCACAACACAACGTCTCCCCAAAATACATCCCCCAAAGTACAACCCCCACACTAACCCCCCAAAATACAACCCTCCCCTCAAAATATAACCTCATAGAAACCTCTAACCCAAAATACATCCCCCATATGTTAAATAATCAATCAAATCAAATAAATATTCCTATTCATATTTACCACACGAGTAAGTTAAATCACTGTTGTCGCTGTCAGTCCATTTCATACACAAAGACGCAGCGCTATCGCAGGCGTTACATTGGCCAGTGGGATAGCAATAAAGAAGACAACCACTCAAGATGTAAAGTTGAAGTGCTCTCAGCATATTCTTGTTTATCAAACTCTAATATAGAACAAAAAGGGTGTGGTATAACAGCCAATCATGAAACAGATCACATCAGAGCTAAAATGGCGCAGCTACATATGCCACGTCGGAGATGAATAAACTTAACCACATCTGGTTCACATTTGAACTTTTGGAAAAACAAAAACATTCCTAAGCCGCCCAATAATCATGTGCCATAGAAAGAAGGGGGAAGGGAGAACTTATACCTTAGTCTGTCTGTATTAGCACATGCTTTTCAAACTAAATGGGGCATGTTAGCTAAGGTATGTATTTGAATCACCATATTTATATATTCATTCATACAGGAAATTAAAAGATATTATTTTTCACCATACTGACCTCCCCCAAAATATATCCCCCATACTGAACTCCCCCAAAATATAACCCCATAGAAACCTCTCCCCCAAAATATATCCTCAATACTGACCTCCCCCAAAGTACATCCCCCATAAAATCCCCCCAAAAAATACATCCTCCATATAAACCTCTCCCCCAAAATACATCCCCATAAAAACCTCCCCCCAAAACCTACATCCCCCAGAAAAACCTCTCCCCCAAAATACATCCCCCATACTGACCTCCCCCAAAATACATCCTCAATACTGACCTCCCCCAAAGTACATCCCCATAAAATCCCCCCCAAAATACATCCCCATAAAAACCTCTCCCCCAAAATACATCCCTATAAAAACCTCCCCCAAAACCTACACCCCCCATAAAAACCTCTCCCCCAAATTACATCCCCCATACTGACCTCCCCAAAATATATCCCCATACTGACCTCCTGCAAAAACACAACCCCCTACTGACCTCCCCAAAATACATCCACCATACTGACCTCCCCAAAATATAACCCCATACTGACCTCCCCCAAAACACGACCCCATACTGACTGCCCCCAAAATATATCCCCATACTGACCTCCCCCAAAATATATCCCCATACTGACCTCTCCCAAAATGTAACCTACTTTCCCAAAGATATTTTAGGGAGACTTTTTTCTCCTAAATCTTTTTTTGTCCCCACTTTAGAGCCGTCGCTCTTAATCCAAGAACTTCCATCCGAAATCCCGCCTACCCTGCCCCCCCGAAAGATGAAGAATCAGGTAAAACGCGGCCGCCGTGTCTGCTGGGTGAAATATATCAGGTTTTTCTGGTTCGTGGCTCAGCATTTTCCTCTGTTCTCCGTTATGTTTCCTGATCCCTCCAGTAATGACGCGGGTTCTCTGAGTCTTTGCTCCGTTGTGATTGGCTCACTGGGGATGTTGTTTCATCCAGTTTTGTTTCTTTCAGAGAGAAACAAAGTTTAAAAAGATTTTTAATGGCTGCCCCCTGAAAACCAACTCCGCCACCAGCTGGGAGCACCCCACTTCAAAAGGTGAGCTTCCCCCTGCTGGGCCCCTGCACATTGCTGCCCCCTGCACAGTGCTGCCCCCTGGTGAGCCCCTGCAAATTGCTGCCCCCTGCTGAGTCCCTGCACATTGCTGCCCCCTGCACAGTGCTGCCCCCTACTGGCCCCTGCAAATTGCTGCCCCCTGCTGAGTCCCTGCACATTGCTGCCCCCTACTGGGCTCTGCACAGTGCTGCCCCCTACTGGCCCCTGCAAAGAGCTTCCCCCTGCTGGGCCCCTGCACATTGCTGCCCCTGCTGGGCCCCTGCACATTGCTGCCCCCTGCACAGTGCTGCCCCCTGGTGAGCCCCTGCAAATTGCTGCCCCCTGCTGAGCCCCTGCACATTGCTGCCCCCTGCTGGGCCCCTGCACATTGCTGCCCCCTA
Source organism: Leptobrachium leishanense (assembly GCA_009667805.1). Lineage (NCBI taxonomy): Eukaryota > Metazoa > Chordata > Amphibia > Anura > Megophryidae > Leptobrachium > Leptobrachium leishanense. The sequence continues at coordinate 37,830,981 of CM019071.1, read as the reverse complement.
CTGGGCTCTGCACAGTGCTGCCCCCTACTGGCCCCTGCAAAGAGCTTCCCCCTGCTGGGACCCTGCACATTGCTGCCCCTGCTGGGCCCCTGCACAGTGCTGCCCCTGCTGGGCCCCTGCACATTGCTGCCCCCTGCTGGGCCCCTGCACAGTGCTGCCCCCTGGTGAGCCCCTGCAAATTGCTGCCCCCTGGTGGGCCCCTGCACAGTGCTGCCCCTGGGGGGGGCCTGAGCGCAAGGCATTGGTGTGTTCTGTGTGTTCCAGATATGCACATTATCCTGGGGAGCGAGGAAGGAATATTCACCCTGAACAGAGCCGAGGCCGAGGCGTCCCTGGAGCTGGTGAGATGCGCGAAGGCCAGGAGAACCACGGTGCAGCATCAGGCCAGGGGAACCGTGGTGCAGTGTCAGGCCAGGGGAACTGTGGTGCAGCATCAGGCCAGGGGAACCGTGGTGCAGCGTCAGACCAAGAGAACCGCAGTGCAGCGTCAGGCCAGGGGAACCACAGCGCAGCATCACACCAGGAGAACCGCGGTGCAGCGTCAGGTCAGGGAACCTGCAGTGCAGCGTCATACCAGGAGAACCGTGGAGCAGCGTCAGGACAGGAGAACCACAGTGCTGGGTCAGGACAGGAGAACCACAGTGCAGCGTCAGGACAGGAGAACCGCGACGCCACGACAGACCAGGAGAACAGCGGCGCAGCGTCAGGCCAGGAGAACTGCAGTGCAGCATCAGGCTAAGGGAACCGCAGTGCAGCGTCAGGCCAGGAGAACCACGGTGCAGCGTCAGGCCAAGAGAACCATGGTGCAGCATCAGGCCAGGGGAACCGTGGTGCAGTGTCAGACCAGGAGAATCTCGGCGCAGCGTCAGTCCAGGAGAACCACGGTGCAGCAACAGGCCAGGGGAACCGTGGTGCAGCGTCAGACCAGGAGAACCGCGGTGCAGCGTCATACCAGGAGAACCACGGTGCAGCATCAGGCCAGGGGAACTGTGGTGCAGCATCATACCAGGAGAACCGTGGTGCAGCATCAGGCCAGGGGAACCGTGGTGCAGCATCACACCAGGAGAACCGCGGTACAGCGTCACGTCAGGGAACCCGCGGTGTAGCGTCATACCAGGAGAACTGTGGAGCAGCGTCAGGACAGGAGAAACGCAGTGCAGCGTCAGGCCAGGAGAACTGCGGTGCAGCTTCAGGACAGGAGAACCGCGGTGCAGCGTCAGGACAGGAGAACTACAGCGCAGCGTCAGGCCAGGAGAACCGTGACGCCACGTCAGACGAGGAGAACAGTGGCGCAGCGTCAGGTCAGGAGAACCATGGCGCAGCGTCATACCAGGAGAACCGCAGAGCAGCGTCAGGCCAGGGAAACCGCGGTGCAGCGTCAGGCCAGGAGAACTGTGGTGCAGCGTCAGCCCAGGGGAACCACAGCGCAGTATCGAACCAGGAGAACCGCGGTGCAGTGTCAGGTCAGGGAAACCGCGGTGCAGCGTCATACCAGGAGAACCGTGGAGCAGCGTCAGGATAGGAGAACCGCGACACCACGTCAGAATAGGAGAAGAGCGGTGCAACTTCAGGACAGGAGAACCGCGGTGCAGCTTCAGGACAGGAAAACCGCGGTGCAGCTTCAGGACAGGAGAACCGCGGTGCAACGTCAGGACAGGAGAACCACAGCGTAGCGTCAGGCCAGGAGGACCGCGATGCCACATCAGGCCAGGAGAACAGCGGCGCAGCGTCAGGCCAGGAGAACTGCGGTGCAGCTTCAGGACAGGAGAACCGTGGTGCAGCGTCAGGCCAGGAGAACTGTGGAGCAGCGTCAGGACAGGAGAACTGCAGTGCAGCGTCAGGACAAGAGAACCACAGAGCAGCGTCAGGACAAGAGAACCACAGCGCAGCGTCAGGCCAGGAGAACCACGACACCACGTCTGACCAGGAGAACAGTGGCGCAGCGTCAGGCCAGGAGAACCGCGGTGCAGCTTCAGAACCGGAGAACGGCGACGCAGCGTCGGGCCAGGAGAACCACGACACCACGTCCGACCAGGAGAACGGCGACGCAGCGTCAGGACAGGATAGCAACTGCACAGAACAATGGGGAGAGATTGCCCTGATTGGCTGAGCCCTGGCTTTTCACTCCAAATGCAGCAGGACCTCTCTCTCTGTCGGACCCTGTCCTGCAGTACCCACCTCGTCATCCTGTGTGCGTTCCTCCGCTGTCCTCCCGTCCTATGCACGTGTGCCGCCGGCCTCAGCACCTTATGCCGCAGGCGGCACGTCGCTGCGTGACGTCATCACATCCACCACGGCTATTCCTGGTGTCACATGATCCAGGCAGCCAATCATAGATCAGGGCGCAATATTTAACCTTCTTTAACCAGTTTCTCACTGCCCTTTCGTGGTTCCGGTTCTGCTGACCCTTAAGTGTCCTCTTGTTGCTGTTTCTTACACTTTCTGACTGATTTACTGTGTTTGACCCGGATTTGGCTGATTACCTGTGTCCCTCTATAACCCTTTGACCCGGATTTCTACCTGCTTTGAATCGGTTCCAGGTTTTGCTTGGTTCTGTTCTCCTCTTTCTCTTTTTTCCGTGCTTTCCCTGTCGTGGTCTGCCGGATATGGTGTTTCCTTCCTTTTTGCTGTCGCTGCCTTTTATAGGTTCATTTATTACCATTGCTAAACCCAAACACCTCACGGACTGGTACAGAACCTGGGTGATGGGCTTCTTGGTCCTACGTCTTGGGCTAGCCTGTAGCACGCCCCAGAGATACCCTGAACCAGCCTTACACTCTCCTCTCTCTCTCCTCTACCCTGAACCAGCCTTACACTCTCCTCTCTCTCTCCTCTACCCTGAACCAGCCTTACACTCTCCTCTCTCTCTCCTCTACCCTGAACCAGCCTTACACTCCTCTCTCTCTCCTCTACCCTGAACCAGCCTAACACTCTCCTCTCTCTCTCCTCTACCCTGAACCAGCCTTACTCTCTCCTCTCTCTCTCCTCTACCCTGAACCAGCCTTACACTCCTCTCTCTCTCCTCTACCCTGAACCAGCCTTACTCTCTCCTCTCTCTCTCCTCTACCCTGAACCAGCCTTACACTCTCCTCTCTCTCTCCTCTACCCTGAACCAGCCTTACACTCTCCTCTCTCTCTCTCCTCTACCCTGAACCAGCCTTACACTCTCCTCTCTCTCTCCTCTACCCTGAACCAGCCTTACTCTCTCCTCTCTCTCTCTCCTCTACCCTGAACCAGCCTTACACTCCTCTCTCTCTCCTCTACCCTGAACCAGACTTACGCTCTCCTCTCTCTCTCTCCTCTACCCTGAACCAGCCTTACACTCTCCTCTCTCTCTCTCCTCTACCCTGAACCAGCCTTACACTCTCCTCTCTCTCTCCTCTACCCTGAACCAGCCTTACTCTCTCCTCTCTCTCTCCTCTACCCTGAACCAGCCTTACACTCCTCTCTCTCTCCTCTACCCTGAACCAGACTTACACTCTCCTCTCTCTCTCTCCTCTACCCTGAACCAGCCTTACACTCTCCTCTCTCTCTCCTCTACCCTGAACCAGCCTTACACTCTCCTCTCTCTCTCTCTACCCTGAACCAGCCTTACACTCTCCTCTCTCTCTCCTCTACCCTGAACCAGCCTTACAGTCTCCTCTCTCTCTCTCCTCTACCCTGAACCAGCCTTACACTCTCCTCTCTCTCTCCTCTACCCTGAACCAGCCTTACACTCTCCTCTCTCTCTCTCTACCCTGAACCAGCCTTACACTCTCCTCTCTCTCTCCTCTACCTGAACCAGCCTTACACTCTCCTCTCTCTCTCCTCTACCCTGAACCAGCCTTACACTCTCCTCTCTCTCTCTCCTCTACCCTGAACCAGCCTTACACTCTCTCCTCTCTCTCTCTCCTCTACCCTGAACCAGCCTTACACTCTCTCCTCTCTCTCTCTCCTCTACTCTGAACCAGCCTTACACTCTCTCCTCTCTCTCTCCTCTCTCTTATTTTGTGGTCTTCATGTCTCGTATCTAGCTGTTTCCTGGACGGACAACATGGGTTTATTCCATCAACAATGTCTTAATGTCCATATCCGGTAAAACCCCCCACCTGTACTCTCACAGTCTCACAGCCCTGTACGAGCAGTCACGTCGAGAGCCCCGGCTGGTCCATATCCCCACACACCGGCTCCTGCCAAGGTAAACACATGGGAGGTGTATGGGCAAGGAGGATGGCACCTGGGGCAGAAAACAGGGTGGGAATGGAAGAAGCAGAAGATGCGGTAAGGGGAGGGAGGGAGGGTGAGGAGAGCGCCGGCATGGCCGAGGAACGGGGAAACAGGTGCAGAGATAGTGATTCTGCGATGGAGGAGGGAGCTGCATGGGGTGGCAGCTGCAGGGACAGGCAGGTGGATTAGGGTACAAGATGTCAAGCAGGTGGGGCATAGAAACATGATAAAAGGGGGTCACTGCGTATATATGGTCATATTACAGGGGTGCAGACTTACTTAACTCTTTGTTACAGGAGGAAATCTACCTCAAGCAAAGTGCCGGACACTAAGGGCTGCAAGCGATGCTGTGCGGGTGAGTAAAGCCCGTCCTATTCTGACTCGGATTGTTGTAACAGGGATTTACTCCTTGCTGAGGCCTCTATGCTCGGCCGGTATAAGCAGATACAATCACCGAGGACAATCTTTATCAGAAGCTGAACTCACCAAACACCTCGTCCATCCACAAAGTTGTTTTATTCTGTGCATCAGATCACAAGTGGCAGCGGATGAATGATTTGTGTTTTTTACGCGCTTGTTCGTAGCATGTAATGCAGAGACATGTGTAGCCGCCATAACACAGGAAAGTTACTGAGCAAGAAAGGCGGAGCTTACACACAGGAGGAAATGCGTCATAAAACGAGGGAAAAGAAAAACATGTGCACTACAGAAAAGACCACTAGGTGGCAGCATATAAACTACCCATAAGAAATGGTTCAAGACAATAACTATAAATTCTCATCAGCATGAAAATAACTGTAACAGCAGACACAGCTTGTCATATTGCTCACCATGCGCAATGACTGAGTGTGGGGTCAGGGTTACTCTGTATAAAGCCAGGGGTCACTGTTACTCTGTATAAAGCCAGGGGTCACTGTTACTCTGTATAAAGCCAGGGGTCACTGTTACTCTGTATAAAGCCAGGGCAGGGGTCACTGTTACTCTGTATAATGCCTGGGGACACTGTTACTCTGTATAATGCCAGGGGTCACTGTTACTCTGTATAAAGCCAGGGGTCACTGTTACTCTGTATAAAGCCAGGGGTCACTGTTACTCTGTATATAGCCAGGGGTCACTGTTACTCTGTATAAAGCCAGGGGTCACTGTTACTCTGTATAAAGCCAGGGGTCACTGTTACTCTGTATAAAGTCAGGGGTCACTGTTACTCTGTATAAAGCCAGGGCAGGGGTCACTGTTACTCTGTATAATGCCAGGGGTCACTGTTACTCTGTATAAACCCATGGGTCACATTATCCTATATAAACATACTGCGCCCCCTGACTCAGACTATTTGTGTCTGTCCGTCTTCTTTCCCGTTCAGCTCACAATCCCATATGTGACAGCTGGTTCCTGTGTGTGGCCCTCGAGAGCAGCATCCTCCTCCTAGAATGGTACCAGCCTCTCCAAAAGTTTATGTTGCTCAAGGTATGTCCTGCGCGTTTCGCATTAGCCCATGCTCTATAGAATGATCGTCCTGCGCATTTCGCATTAGCCCGTGCTCTATAGAATGAATGTCCTGCGCATTTCGAATTAGCTGGGCTCTATAGAATGATCGTCCTGCGCGTTTCGCATTAGCCGGCCTTTATAGAATGATCGTCCTGCGCGTTTCGCATTAGCCCATGCTCTATAGAATGATTGTCCTGTGAGTTTCGCATTAGCCCATGCTCTATAGAATGATTGTCCTGCGAGTTTCGCATTAGCCCATGCTCTATAGAATGATCTTCCTGCGCATTTTGCATTAGCCCATGCTCTATAGAATGCTCATCCTGCACATTTCGCATTAGCCGGGCTTTATAGAATGATCGTCCTGCGCGTTTTGCATTAGCCCATGCTCTATAGAATGATCGTCCTGCACGTTTCGCATTAGCCCATGCTCTATAGAATGATCTTCCTGCGCATTTTGCATTAGCCCATGCTCTATAGAATGCTCATCCTGCACATTTCGCATTAGCCGGGCTTTATAGAATGATCTTCCTGCGCATTTTGCATTAGCCCATGCTCTATAGAATGCTCATCCTGCACATTTCGCATTAGCCGGGCTCTATAGAATGATCGTCCTGTGCGTTTTGCATTAGCCCGTGCTCTATAGAATGATCATCCCTTTGCATTTCGCATTAGCCCGTGCTCTATAGAATGATCATCCCGTGCGTTTCGCATTAGTCCGTGCTCTATAGAATGATCATCCCGTGCGTTTCACATTAGCCGGGCTTTATAGAATGATCATCCCGTGCGTTTTGCATTAGCCGGGCTCTATAGAATGATCGTCCCATGCGTTTCGCATTAGCCGGGCTTTATAGAATGATCATCCCGTGCGTTTCACATTAGCCGGGCTTTATAGAATGATCATCCCGTGCGTTTCACATTAGCCGGGCTTTATAGAATGATCATCCCGTGCGTTTTGCATTAGCCGGGCTCTATAGAATGATCGTCCCATGCGTTTCGCATTAGCCGGGCTTTATAGAATGATCGTCCTGCGCGTTTCGCATTAGCCCATGCTCTATAGAATGATCGTCCTGCACGTTTCGCATTGGCTGGGCTCTATAGAATGATCGTCCCGTGCGTTTTGCATTAGCTGGGCTCTATAGAATGATCATCCCGTGAGTTTCGCATTAGCCCATGCTCTATAGAATGATCCCATGCGTTTCGCATTAGCTGGGCTCTATAGAATGATCATCCTGGGCGTTTCGCATTAGCCCGTGCTTTATATAATGATCATCCTGGGTGTTTCGCATTAGCTGGGCTCTATAGAATGATCATCCTGGGCGTTTCGCATTAGCCGGGCTCTATAGAATGATCATCCTGTGCGTTTCGCATTAGCTGGGCTCTTTAGAATGATCATCCTGGGTGTTTCGCATTAGCCGGGCTCTATAGAATGATCATCCTGTGCGTTTCGCATTAGCCGGGCTCTATAGAATGATCATCCTGGGTGTTTCGCATTAGCCGGGCTCTATAGAATGATCATCCTGTGCGTTTCGCATTAGCTGGGCTCTATAGAATGAACCTCCTGCGCAGGTCCGGCCCAAGCCACTGTGCTGCCTGGAGCGATGGACGAATTGCTGCCCCCCCAAAAAAAAACATGCAGCGTGTATGAGCTTATTATAAAGCTCCACAGCAATGAAACTCAATAATGTGCGGTGTGTGTGTGAGCATAACAGAGCTCCACAGCAATAAAACTCCCTGGCTGCGAGCGGCTGTGATAGGCTGCAAAATAACAACATGCACAGTGAGGGTTATATAGAGATTTGAGCTGTCAGTCTGGAAATTGATAGCTGTGTGTGTAATACTCAGGGGTCTCAGTCTGGTAAATGCCCCCCTCCCCCAGACAATGTGAGTGTTACACACAGGGCTGACCTCCCTGCCTGGTACAGGTAAAGACAGTAGTAGGTGCGACAGGGCCTCACCCTGGAACCCGTCATCACTCCCCAGCTCGTCTCCATCCACAGACTCAGCCATGGAGCCCTGACCCTGCAGCATCCTGGATCCTGGCCAGCACCGCATTCCCTGCAGGGACCAGACGTCAAGTCTCTCCCCCGGAAACAGGTCTAGCTCAAAACCTGTACTCCCAACACATCAAGCAGAGCCCCTGGATACACACGGATAGGCACCAATATTATCCAGGGGGTCAGACAGGTCTTCAGCACCCCCATATCTCTAATCCAAGATCCAGTACATCACTCATTGGGCAGATGAAGCAGCCAGTCTCTCCCTAATAAGGGGTGGGCACAGCCTGCTAGAGGGGCGTGCCATGTTGGGGCCGAGCACTCTCCATGCCATGGCCTTTGCCAGGGTGGCAAAATGCTGCCCCTGACAAAGGGCTGCCTGGTGCGGCTGCTCCTCCCTGCTCCTGCGCGTTTTGTATTTGCTGGGCTCTATAGAATGATCATCCCGTGCGTTTCACATTAGCCGGGCTCTATAGAATGATCGTCTTGTGCGTTTCGCATTAGCTGGGCTCTATAGAATGAACGTCCTACGCGTTTCTCATTAGCTGGGTTATATAGAATGATTGTCCCGTGTGTTTCGCATTAGCTGGTCTCTATAAAATGATCGTCCTGTGCGTTTCGCATTAGCTGGGCTCTATAGAATGAGCATCCCTTGCGTTTCACATTAGCCGGGCTCTATAGAATGATCGTCTTGTGCGTTTCGCATTAGCTGGGTTATATAGAATGAACGTCCTACGCGTTTCTCATTAGCTGGGTTATATAGAATGATTGTCCCGTGCGTTTCGCATTAGCTGGTCTCTATAAAATGATCGTCCTGTGCGTTTCGCATTAGCTGGGCTCTATAGAATGAGCATCCCTTGCGTTTCACATTAGCCGGGCTCTATAGAATGATCGTCTTGTGCGTTTCGCATTAGCTGGGCTCTATAGAATGAACGTCCTACGCGTTTCTCATTAGCTGGGTTATATAGAATGATTGTCCCGTGCGTTTCGCATTAGCTGGTCTCTATAAAATGATCGTCCTGTGCGTTTCGCATTAGCTGGGCTCTATAGAATGAGCATCCCTTGCGTTTCACATTAGCTGGGCTCTATAAAATGATCATCCCGTGCGTTTCGCATTAGCGGGGCTCTATAGAATGATCATCCCGTACGTTTTGCAGTAGCTGTGCTCTATAGATTGAACGTCATGTGCGTTTTGCATTAGCTGGGCTCTATAGAATGATGATCCCGTGCGTTTCGCATTAGCTGGGCTCTTTAGAATGAACGTCCTGCGCCTTTCGTGTTAAATTATAACCATAAACAAACAAAAACAATTTTCCTATTATATTTACCATATATGGAATCCCAAAAAGTCTGTCATTTCTTTCTCATATATCAAAATGAAGCAAGACGCTGCGCTATGCTGCGCTACACCATGGCGGAGACACCAAAATCAGCCACACACAAAATGTAGCTTCAGGTCATGTCTGAATATCTCGTTGTTAGTCAGACCAGTTTATTATTTCAACATCCAATAGAAACGTTCGTTGTAGAAAAGAGGTTCCTATCCACCCCACATAGGAATGTGATATAACAGCCAATCAGAGCAGATACATTTCTACACTTCATATAACAAAGACTTTACAGGAAATGTGGCTAAATTCCGCAGGCTAACATCCTATGTAAGAAAAGACTGTCTACATACAGAATTGACACTTAGAAAGGGGGGTCACAGCCCATTTTATCAGAACAGGCTTTTCACACTAATGCATATTGAAATATGGTACGTATTTCAATCACAGGAAATTTATATTCATACATAAAATTAAAATCTAACATTCACATTAGCTGGGCTCTATAGAATGATCGTGATGATGCGCATTTCGCATTTGCCGGGCTCTATAGTATGATCGTCCTGCGCGTTTCACATTAGCCGGGCTCTATAGTATGATCGTCCTGTGTGTTTTGCATTAGCCGGGCTCTATAGAATGATCGTCCCGTGCGTTTCGCAATAGCCGGGCTCTATAGAATGATCATCCTGTGCGTTTCGCATTAGCTGGGCTCTATAGAATGATCATCCTGGGCGTTTCGCATTAGCCGGGCTCTATAGAATGATCATCCTGTGCGTTTCGCATTAGCCGGGCTCTATAGAATGAACCTCCTGCGCAGGTCCGGCCCAAGCCACTGTGCTGCCTGGAGCGATGGACGAATTGCTGCCCCCCCAAAAAAAAACATGCAGCGTGTATGAGCTTATTATAAAGCTCCACAGCAATGAAACTCAATAATGTGCGGTGTTTGTGTGAGCATAACAGAGCTCCACAGCAATAAAACTCACTGGCTGCGAGCGGCTGTGATAGGCTGCAAAATAACAACATGCACAGTGAGGGTTATATAGAGATTTGAGCTGTCAGTCTGGAAATTGATAGCTGTGTGTGTAATACTCAGGGGTCTCAGTCTGGTAAATGCCCCCCTCCCCCCAGACAATGTGAGTGTTACACACAGGGCTGACCTCCCTGCCTGGTACAGGTAAAGACAGTAGTAGGTGCGACAGGGCCTCACCCTGGAACCCGTCATCACTCCCCAGCTCGTCTCCATCCACAGACTCAGCCATGGAGCCCTGACCCTGCAGCATCCTGGATCCCGGCCAGCACCGCATTCCCTGCAGGGACCAGACGTCAAGTCTCTCCCCCGGAAACAGGTCTAGCTCAAAACCTGTACTCCCAACACATCAAGCAGAGCCCCTGGATACACACGGATAGGCACCAATATTATCCAGGGGGTCAGACAGGTCTTCAGCACCCCCATATCTCTAATCCAAGATCCAGTACATCACTCATTGGGCAGATGAAGCAGCCAGTCTCTCCCTAATAAGGGGTGGGCACAGCCTGCTAGAGGGGCGTGCCATGTTGGGGCCGAGCACTCTCCATGCCATGGCCTTTGCCAGGGTGGCAAAATGCTGCCCCTGACAAAGGGCTGCCTGGTGCGGCTGCTCCTCCCTGCTCCTGCGCGTTTTGTATTTGCTGGGCTCTATAGAATGATCATCCCGTGCGTTTCACATTAGCCGGGCTCTATAGAATGATCGTCTTGTGCGTTTCGCATTAGCTGGGCTCTATAGAATGAACGTCCTACGCGTTTCTCATTAGCTGGGTTATATAGAATGATTGTCCCGTGTGTTTCGCATTAGCTGGTCTCTATAAAATGATCGTCCTGTGCGTTTCGCATTAGCTGGGCTCTATAGAATGAGCATCCCTTGCGTTTCACATTAGCCGGGCTCTATAGAATGATCGTCTTGTGCGTTTCGCATTAGCTGGGTTATATAGAATGAACGTCCTACGCGTTTCTCATTAGCTGGGTTATATAGAATGATTGTCCCGTGCGTTTCGCATTAGCTGGTCTCTATAAAATGATCGTCCTGTGCGTTTCGCATTAGCTGGGCTCTATAGAATGAGCATCCCTTGCGTTTCACATTAGCCGGGCTCTATAGAATGATCGTCTTGTGCGTTTCGCATTAGCTGGGCTCTATAGAATGAACGTCCTACGCGTTTCTCATTAGCTGGGTTATATAGAATGATTGTCCCGTGCGTTTCGCATTAGCTGGTCTCTATAAAATGATCGTCCTGTGCGTTTCGCATTAGCTGGGCTCTATAGAATGAGCATCCCTTGCGTTTCACATTAGCTGGGCTCTATAAAATGATCATCCCGTGCGTTTCGCATTAGCGGGGCTCTATAGAATGATCATCCCGTACGTTTTGCAGTAGCTGTGCTCTATAGATTGAACGTCATGTGCGTTTTGCATTAGCTGGGCTCTATAGAATGATGATCCCGTGCGTTTCGCATTAGCTGGGCTCTTTAGAATGAACGTCCTGCGCCTTTCGTGTTAAATTATAACCATAAACAAAAAAAAACAATTTTCCTATTATATTTACCATATATGGAATCCCAAAAAGTCTGTCATTTCTTTCTCATATATCAAAATGAAGCAAGACGCTGCGCTATGCTGCGCTACACCATGGCGGAGACACCAAAATCAGCCACACACAAAATGTAGCTTCAGGTCATGTCTGAATATCTCGTTGTTAGTCAGACCAGTTTATTATTTCAACATCCAATAGAAACGTTCGTTGTAGAAAAGAGGTTCCTATCCACCCCACATAGGAATGTGATATAACAGCCAATCAGAGCAGATACATTTCTACACTTCATATAACAAAGACTTTACAGGAAATGTGGCTAAATTCCGCAGGCTAACATCCTATGTAAGAAAAGACTGTCTACATACAGAATTGACACTTAGAAAGGGGGGTCACAGCCCATTTTATCAGAACAGGCTTTTCACACTAATGCATATTGAAATATGGTACGTATTTCAATCACAGGAAATTTATATTCATACATAAAATTAAAATCTAACATTTCACATTAGCTGGGCTCTATAGAATGATCGTGATGATGCGCATTTCGCATTTGCCGGGCTCTATAGTATGATCGTCCTGCGCGTTTCACATTAGCCGGGCTCTATAGTATGATCGTCCTGTGTGTTTTGCATTAGCCGGGCTCTATAGAATGATCGTCCCGTGCGTTTCGCAATAGCCGGGCTCTATAGAATGATCATCCTGTGCGTTTCGCATTAGCTGGGCTCTATAGAATGATCATCCTGGGCGTTTCGCATTAGCCGGGCTCTATAGAATGATCATCCTGTGCGTTTCGCATTAGCCGGGCTCTATAGAATGATCATCCTGTGCATTTCGCATTAGCTGGGCTCTATAGAATGAACCTCCTGCGCAGGTCCGGCCCAAGCCACTGTGCTGCCTGGAGCGATGGACGAATTGCTGCCCCCCCAAAAAAAAACATGCAGCGTGTATGAGCTTATTATAAAGCTCCACAGCAATGAAACTCAATAATGTGCGGTGTGTGTGTGTGAGCATAACAGAGCTCCACAGCAATAAAACTCACTGGCTGCGAGCGGCTGTGATAGGCTGCAAAATAACAACATGCACAGTGAGGGTTATATAGAGATTTGAGCTGTCAGTCTGGAAATTGATAGCTGTGTGTGTAATACTCAGGGGTCTCAGTCTGGTAAATGCCCCCCTCCCCCCAGACAATGTGAGTGTTACACACAGGGCTGACCTCCCTGCCTGGTACAGGTAAAGACAGTAGTAGGTGCGACAGGGCCTCACCCTGGAACCCGTCATCACTCCCCAGCTCGTCTCCATCCACAGACTCAGCCATGGAGCCCTGACCCTGCAGCATCCTGGATCCTGGCCAGCACCGCATTCCCTGCAGGGACCAGACGTCAAGTCCCTCCCCCGGAAACAGGTCTAGCTCAAAACCTGTACTCCCAACACATTAAGCAGAGCCCCTGGATACACACGGATAGGCACCAATATTATCCAGGGGGTCAGACAGGTCTTCAGCACCCCCATATCTCTAATCCAAGATCCAGTACATCACTCATTGGGCAGATGAAGCAGCCAGTCTCTCCCTAATAAGGGGTGGGCACAGCCTGCTGAGGGGCGTGCATGTTGGGGCCGAGCACTCTCCATGCCATGGCCTTTGCCAGGGTGGCAAAATGCTGCCCCTGACAAAGGGCTGCCTGGTGCGGCTGCTCCTCCCTGCTCCTGCGCGTTTTTTATTAGCTGGGCTCTATAGAATGATCATCCCGTGCGTTTCACATTAGCCGGGCTCTATAGAATGATCGTCTTGTGCGTTTCGCATTAGCTGGGCTCTATAGAATGAACGTCCTACGCGTTTCTCATTAGCTGGGTTATATTTATTTATTTATAAAGGATTTTACCAGGAAGGATACATTGAGATTTCTCTCGTTTTCAAGTATGTCCTGGGTTATATAGAATGATTGTCCCGTGCGTTTCGCATTAGCTGGTCTCTATAAAATGAGCATCCCTTGCATTTCACATTAGCCGGGCTCTATAAAATGATCATCCCGTGCGTTTCGCATTAGCGGGGCTCTATAGAATGATCATCCCGTACGTTTTGCAGTAGCTGTGCTCTATAGATTGAACGTCCTGTGCGTTTTACATTAGCTGGGCTCTATAGAATGATGATCCCGTGCGTTTCGCATTAGCTGGGCTCTATAGAATGAACGTCCTGCGCCTTTCATGTTAAATTATAACCATAAACAAACAAAAACAATTTTCCTATTATATTTACCATATATGGAATCCCAAAAAGTCTGTCATTTCTTTCTCATATATAAAAATGAAGCAAGACGCTGCGCTATGCTGCGCTACACCATGGTGGAGACACCAAAATCAGCCACACACAAAATGTAGCTTCAGGTCATGTCTGAATATCTCGTCGTTAGACCAGTTTATTATTTCAACATCCAATAGAAACGTTCGTTGTAGAAAAGAGGTTCCTATCCACCCCACATAGGAATGTGATATAACAGCCAATCAGAGCAGATACATTTCTACACTTCATATAACAAAGACTTTACAGGAAATGTGGCTAAATTCCGCAGGCTAACATCCTATGTAAGAAAAGACTGTCTACATACAGAATTGACACTTAGAAAGGGGGGTCACAGCCCATTTTATCAGAACAGGCTTTTCACACTAATGCATATTGAAATATGGTACGTATTTCAATCACAGGAAATTTATATTCATACATAAAATTTAAATCTAACATTTCACATTAGCTGGGCTCTATAGAATGATCGTGATGATGCGTGATCGTGATGATGCGCATTTCGCATTTGCCGGGCTCTATAGTATGATCGTCCTGCGCGTTTCACATTAGCCGGGCTCTATAGTATGATCGTCCTGTGTGTTTCGCATTAGCCGGGCTCTATAGTATGATCGTCCCGCGCGTTTCACATTAGCCGGGCTCTATAGTATGATCGTCCTGCGCGTTTCACATTAGCCGGGCTCTATAGTATGATCGTCCTGTGTGTTTCGCATTAGCCGGGCTCTATAGTATGATCGTCCTGTGTGTTTCGCATTAGTCGGGCTTTATAGTATGATCGTCCTGCGCGTTACTGACTGTTGGGGTCTCTCCTTTTGCAGCACTTTGATTTCCCCTTGCCCTGCCCCTTGAGGCTCTTCCAGATGCTGGTGATCCCCGGGGAGCAGTACCCCCTGGTGTGTATTGGGGTCCGGAAAGTTCCTGCCTTGAGTCTCAGAGTCCAGTTCCAAACCGTTAACCTGAACTCTCTGACGTCCTGGTTCACAGACAGCGGATCCGGTGAGAGACGTGGCGGGGACATGGTGTAGATCTGCACAGGGTGGCGTTTATGGAGGTTTGCCACATACTTTACCGTGAGGAACCAAACAAGGGGGAGGGGAGATTCCATTCTTCTGACCCTCCAAATAAGTGTCCTTTCTCTAAAATGAAAAACGTGCCTTCCCTCCCGCACCACGCCCTCTCCTGCACCACGCCTTCCCTCCCGCACTGCGCCCTCTCCTGCACCACGCCCTCCCTCCTGCACCGCGTCCTCCCTCCTGCACCGTGCCCTCTCCTGCACCACGCCCACCCTCCCGCACTGCGCCTCCCTCCTGCACGTGCCCTCTCCTGCACCACGCCCACCCTCCCGCACTGCGCCCTCTCCTGCTCCATGCCCTCCCTCCTGTACCGGGCTCTCTCCTGCACCATGCCCTCCCTCCCACAACGCGCCCTCTCCTGCACCACGCCCTCCCGCACCACGCCCTCTCCTGCACCACACCCTCTCTCCTGCCATATGCCCTATCCTGCACCGTGCCCTCCCGCGCCTTCTCTCCTGCACCACACCCTCTCTTCTGCACCGCGCCCTCGCTCACGCACCACACCCTCACTCCTGCACCGCGCCTTCTCTCCTGCACGCGCCCTCTCTCCTGCACTGCGGCTTCTTTCCTCCACTACGCCCTCCCTCCTGCACCACACCCTCTCTCCTGCACCGCACCCTCCCTCACGCACTGCACCCTCCCTCCCACTCTGCACCTTATCTCCAGCACCACGCCCTCTCTCTCACACTGCGCCCTCTCTCCCGCACGATGCCTTCTCTCCTGCACTGCACCCTCTCCCACACATCATCCTCCCTCCCAGCGCCCTCTCTCCCGCACTGCACCCTCTCTCCCGCACAGCTCCCTCCCGCAGTGCCCTCCCTCCCACACAGTGCCCTCCCTCCTGCACAGCGCCCTCCCGCACAGTGCCCTCCCTCCTGCACAGCACCCTCCCACACAGTGCCCTCCCTCCTGCACAGCGCCCCCTCCCACACAGTGCCCCCTCCTGCACAGCACCTCCCACACAGTGCCCTCCCTCCTGCACAGCGCCCTCCCACACAGTGCCCTCCCTCCTGCACAGCGCCCTCCGCACAGTGCCCTCCCTCCTGCACAGCACCCTCCCACACAGTGCCCTCCCTCCTGCACAGCGCCCTCCCACACAGTGCCCTCCCTCCTGCACAGCACCCTCCCACACAGTGCCCTCCCTCCTGCACAGCGCCCTCCCACACAGTGCCCTCCCTCCTGCACAGCGCCCTCCCGCACAGTGCCCTCCCTCCTGCACAGCACCCTCCCACACAGTGCCCTCCCTCCTGCACAGCACCCTCCTGCACAGCGCCCTCCCAGCAGCACCCTCTCTCTTGCACCGCATTCTCTCACCTGCACCACACTCTTCCTCCCAGCTGACCGTTGTCTCGCTGCAGGAAGCTACTTGGTGCCAATCAGCACACGCACAACAAACAAACCACCAATCACATGTCTGTCCGTGCAGAAACATTGAGAGGCATCCCACGCGTGGCTGGTGCAGCCTCTGTATTCTGTCCTAGCTACACATTAAAGGGTTAACCTGAATTTAAAGTACCTGCAGGGGTTAATCATTATCCCCGATCTCTCCAGCACTGGCTTCTGCTTTGACAGTCCTGATGAGGCGTGGGATGTTGTCACTGTGCCCATGCTGTGTGGATGGTAACCCTGGAAGGCTGTCACCGGGCAGCGAGGAGTCGAGGACGCACAGCTGGATAAATCTGTCTTTATTAGGGAATTATAATAAAATTCTATGGGCCATATTACATAGTTGGTGCTAACTTAACCAGAGCGCGTGTAAACTTCCCAGAGCCATTATAGTCTATGGAGGTTTAACGTTTACAACAGCTCTGGTTAAATTAGCGCCAACATTGTAATATGGCCCTGTGTGTTTTGTGTCTTAATCCAAGCTGTGTCTGTGCGTTCTGTTTCTCAGACTCCTCCTGGGTGGGACCTGTGCAGCTCGTACAGAGAGGCAGCGATGGCGTCCTGGTGCTGACAGATAGTAAGATCCACCCACATTAAAACATCCCCTCTACTGCTCCAATCCTTCAACCTCCCCCCTCCCTGCTGCTCCAATCCTTCAACCTCCCCCCTCCCTACTGCTCCAATCCTTCAACCTCCCCCCTCCCTGCTGCTCCAATCCTTCAACCTCCCCCCTCCCTACTGCTCCAATCCTTCAACTTCCCCCCTCCCTACTGCTCCAATCCTTCAACCTCCCCCTCCCTGCTGCTCCAATCCTTCAACCTCCCCCCTCCCTGCTGCTCCAATCCTTCAACCTCCCTGCTGCTCCAATCCTTCAACCTCCCCCCTCCCTGCTGCTCCAATCCTTCAACCTCCCTGCTGCTCCAATCCTTCAACCTCCCCCCTCCCTACTGCTCCAATCCTTCAACCTCCCCCTCCCTGCTGCTCCAATCCTTCAACCTCCCCCCTCCCTGCTGCTCCCAACCTTCAACCGCCCCCTCCCTGCTGCTCCAATCCTTCAACCTCCCCCCTCCCTGCTGCTCCAATCCTTCAACCTCCCCCTCCCTGCTGCTCCCAACCTTCAACCGCCCCCCTCCCTACTGCTCCAATCCTTCAACCTCCCTTCTCCCTGCTGCTCCGATCCTTCAACCGCCCCCCTCCCTGCTGCTCCGATTCTTCAACCTCCCCCTCCCTGCCGCTCCGACCCTTTTAACCTCCCCCCCACCGCTCCCATACTTCAACCGCCCCCCTCCCTGCTGCTCCAATCCTTCAACCTCCCCCTCCCTGCTGCTCCCAACCTTCAACCGCCCCCCTCCCTACTGCTCCAATCCTTCAACCTCCCCCTCCCTAATGCTCCGATCCTTCAACCGCCCCCCTCCCTGCTGCTCCGACCCTTTTAACCTCTCCCCCTCCTTATTTAGTACCTATCTGCCCCCCATCCTTGTTGGCTCCTGTGTTTCCGCACACTCGCGCATACAAATAATTTTTTTGTTTTTTCTTGCAGACACACTAAGTTTTGTGGACCTACACGGAGAGGCCATCCATGGGTCTCATGTCCCTGAAGTCCTGTTCACCTTCTCAGTGGAGGCTGTGGGTGAGACCGCGATGTCCTCCAGTCCTTTTCACTGTGTTGGTTTGATGTTCTTCTCAAAGTGTGGCCAGATAATGGTGACATTGAATCGATCTCCTGGTTAATCCCTGGGCGCTGCTGCCCATTATTCGTCCGGCCTGAATGTCTCTTTCTTTGGAACTTTCTCCTCTTGTGACCTGTGCGTCTCTACGTCTCGTTTTCCTGGTCTCCTCCTGGACGTTACTAATTGCTTATTTTTTCCAGCTGTTACAGGAGATAAAATCCTCGTTTTGCGGAATAAAGGCTACCAGGAGCTGGACCTCTGGTCTGCGGAGGTGAGACATGCACTGGATCCACCAGGAGGGATATAATCCACATATACAAAACCCTGATAGGGGTGACCTTCTCCTCAGGCCTGACCTAGCGAGTCATGATAGTTATGTGGAAATGGCTAACTGGAAGATCCTCTGGCCTTCTTGACTGTAAGGCAAGAGATCATAAGTTCTTCTAAGTAGCCACGGGCAACTGCAGGGCTTTCCTCACACCCCATCCAACCAGGGACCAGGGCTGATCCTGCACCTCACAAATTCACCATGAGGTGCTTCATGCATGAAATGGCCCAGTAAAGGATTCCGGTTAATGACAGTCGGCAGGTGCTATAAGTTTTGGCAGGATTTTGCTGAACCTGTGCCGGCTGGGCCTGGTCAGGTGTGAGACGCTGAGAATCCGACATGCGTTACTCGCTCCTCAGCATCTGTAAGGATTGACTGGGTGAAGGTTTCTCCGCTTCCTCCAGGTCATAGTTATACATAGTCTGAAAAAAGCCGCGCGTCCATCGAGTTCAGCCTCTCACACATCACCTGCTGCCGCTGATCCAAAAGAAGCAAAAACCTCCCAGTCTGAAGCGCTCACCAATATGCAACATACTGGGAAACATTCCTTCTTGCCAAAATAATTATCCAAACTGTGATTAGCATTCTCAGCCAATCAGATATCACGAATGTCATGCTTATGGGGCGCATGCACAGGGGATTCCGTTTCCAGAGTGCAACATGTGACGCAGCGAGGAATGTGACGCAGCGAGGAATGTGACGCAGCGAGGAATGTGACGCAGCTAGGAATGTGACGCAGCTAGGAATGTGACGCAGCTAGGAATGTGACGCAGCGAGGAATGTGCATTTGCATGTGGCATATTGTCTAATTTAACGGGGCGAGCGTGTACGCGATTCACACACTCACACATTACAATCGCTAACATTGACTCACAAGCACTCACTGATTAATTAATTCTGACATTCTGTCCCCCCTTCCATGCATCTTTTTTCCCTCTTTTCCATTGTCTTCCTCTACTCTCTACCTGCTCTTCCTCTCATGGGTATTTTCTCCCCCTCCCAAGTCCATTCTCCCCTCCTTTTCATGTTCATTTCACGTTTCACCCTGCTCCCTTTTTCAATCCATTCCCCCTTCTTTTCATGTTAATTTCATCCCATTTCCCCTCCTTTTCATCCCCCTCTTCTTTTTTAGTCCATCCCCCTCCTTTTCATGTTTGTTTTACCTTCTTTGAAGCTGGAAGCCAGTAGCAGTGCTTTGCTCTCTGCTTTGTTCCTCCGTAGCAGAATGAATGGAGCACTGGGAGGAAGTGACTTATATGATCACTTCCTCCCAGTGCTGCCACGGCGCGAAGTGGGACTGGCTGGGAGGAAGCAGGGTCATGTGACTGCACCTCCCAAAACTGGCAGAGGACGGAGGAGCGGCCAGTGGATCGATGCTATGCATCTAATTACAAAATTTTCCTATTCCATAACGGAAAGTTTGAATTTTATTAATGACACGGAGGCGAGTATTTGCAGTCTCTTTCTTACTTTAATAAACAGTAGCAAGAAGTAGACAGAAAAGTATATATGTATATATAAACTTTGATAAGAAAAACAATAGTACCAACATGGTACGTGCTGCAACACCCCCCTCCATAACGCAGTATGGACTGTCCTGAGTTAACATAAGATTCCCCCTGCTGTCCATTAAGCCTCTTTCTTGAAAACTACGAAGAAGCCTAAAACGACACTTGAAATCTTTTCCGTGCGGAGTCGAAGACGAGTGATCCAGGAGGAAAGGAATCGAAAGAATCCAGATTCAAACAGGTGGGCCAGTGGCTGTAATAAAAGCACAAAACACGAAGGTGTGTTAGAACAATAACAGCAACTGCGTGCAACACTCAAGACACGCGGTACTAGCGCTGAAAAGATTTCAGAACCCATAGGAGCAATAAAATTTTATTGAATAAACACACAGTGTACAGATAAGTAATCACAGTAACTGAATAAAGATGACACAGAGTCCATGTGTTTTTATTTATTCATACATGACAATAACATAACAGAACCATATATAAAAGGAGGGTTTGTAAAATGGGAGGAAATACTCGCCTCCGTGTCATTAATAAAATTCAAACTTTCCGTTATGGAATAGGAAAATTTTGTAATTTTAAGGCATGACACGGAGGCTCCTATTTGCAAGTTTAAAGCTAGAGGAAAATTAAACATCAAAAACATCGGACGACCAATGTGATACGGGTTTAAAGTAAAACTCCCTGAAAGTGGATTCTCGTGACCAGTCCGCGGAGCGTAACAGGTCTTCCAATCGACAACCAGAGGAAACTGCTTTGGAAGCAATGGCGCTTCTAACTGAATGTGCCCCGAATTGGGAGGTGTCAATCCCTGCTAAATCTAACAACCAACGAATCCACCTAGCCAGAGTGGGTGAGGTAACCGGAGGAAGGGGGTTTGAAAGATATAAACAAAGGAGCCACTTCCTCCATACGTCTAAAGGGTAGAGTACGTTCCTCGTATTCCTGTAAACATCTAACCGGACATAACCACGGTTGTGAGGAAAAAGACGGAAAGAACGCCTGTGAGATGGACGTCTTGGTACGACGGGAGATATTAAATCTTACGCCTTCCGGCAAAAAAGAGCGAACTCCAAAGTCTAACGCTCTCACATCTCCCACTCTTTTACACGAAACCAAACACAGTAACATTAGTAACTTCGCCGAGAGTCGGCGTAACGATAATCCATGATTATCCGGCCAAGCGAGGAGGAAACGAAGCACTACAGTAACATCCCATGTTACCACATATCGAGGACGAGGAGGACGAGCAAAACGGGCCCCTCGAAGGAGCCGGCAGACTAAGGGATGTCGTCCAAGAGGAACGCCCCCGAAACCGACATGTCCAGCCGACATAGCTGATCTCAACACATTAAGGGAACGGTAAGCTGTGCCCGAGTCAAAAACTGAAGACAAGAAATTCAGGACGTGTGTCAGAGGTGCTAAAAAGGGATCTTGAGCCCGTTCAATACACCAGCTAGACCATCTTGTCCAACAGGAGGCGTACACTCCTCTAGTTGCCGGAGCCCAGGAGCGATGGAGCAACGAGGTAGCCGAGCTTGATAAGCCGCTCGCTGATCCATCGATCCCGAAAGTACCCATGCCATGAGCTGCAGTTGACCTGACAAGATCAATGGTGGGGTCTGTGATCCGGATCCAGTAATACGTCCTCGAAGGATGGGATCAAGCGGGGATCGTCTATCACGAGGTCCAGGATGGATGAGAACCATGCTTGAGACGGCCAGAACGGGGTCACCAGAACCAAGGTGAGGTGTCGCGTTCGTATTACATTCAGAACTTTCTGAACCAATGCAAATGGAGGAAACGCATATGGGCGTCCCGGTCCCCAATCTTGAAGGAACGCATCTGTTGCCTGCCGCATCTGGATCTTGGCGCCAGCTGAAGAACGTCGGTAGCTTTGCATTCAGCCGGGAGCAAACAAATCCGTGTGGAAGGGACCCCACAGCTGAGAGAGCGTTGAGAAGACTGAAGAGTGGAGCGACCAATCTCCTGCGTCGTGCCAATGCCGTGAGTTCCAGTCCGCGACCACATTCGAGAGCCCTGGAATGAACTGTGCCGTCACATGGAGGTGATGTTGGAAACAGAAATCCCAAAGTTGGTGTGCCATGAATGTCAACTGAACTGAGCGAGGTCCCCCTAGGCTGTTGATGTATCGCACAGCCGGGAAGTTGTCCAAGCGAAGGAGGATGGATTGATGATCGGTTCCTTTCACAAAACATCGGAGAGCAAAGAATGCTGCGAGCAATTCCAGGACGTTGATATGCAGTAATGTCTCTTCTTGAGACCAACGTCCTCCCGTCTCCAGTTGACCGCATTGAGCTCCCCAACCTAGACGACTGGCGTCCGATTCGATCGTGAGGGAATGAGTTGGAAAATGAAGAGGACTCCCGTTCCAAAGATGTAAATCTGTAATCCACCATTGGAGATCGGTGGTTGCGTCCTCCGTGATCTCCACTATCCTGTTGTATGAAGAGCCGGACCGGAGAAAACGGGCCTTCAATCTCTGGAGGGCTCTGAAAAACAGGGGGGCTGGAAATATTGCGTGTCGTGTGGCTGACATAAGTCCTATGACTCGTGCAATTTGTCTCAGGGAAGTGGAGCGATGGCGAAGTAGTGTTCGGACTTCCTTCCGGAGGGAAAGGACCTTCGAGTTCGGGAGGCTCAGGGTCTGGAGTACCGAGTCGAGAATGAAGCCTAAAAACTCCAGTTTTTGTGACGGAACTAGGATCGATTTTTCCATGTTGATCAGAAATCCGAGATCCTGTAACAGTTGAATGGTCCATCGTAGATGTAGTTGTATGGTGGAGTGTGACTGCGACATGATGAGAATGTCGTCGAGGTAGATCACTAAGCGCACTCCTTTTGATCGTAACTGAGCTATCACTGGTTTCATGAGTTTCGTGAACACCAGGGGGCTGACGATAGACCGAATGGGAGACATGTGAACCTCCACATTCTGCCATTCCAGGGGAATGCGAGGAAGTCCCTGAAGTCTTCTCGAATCGGAATTGTCAAATAGGCATCTTTGAGATCCAATTTGACAAGCCAATCCCCTGCAATCAACAACTCTTTCATTGTATGAATTCCTTCCATTTTGAAATGGCGGTATACCACCCAACCATTCAACTCTTTCAGGTTGATGACTGGGCGGTATCCGCCCCCTTTCTTCGCAACTACGAAGAGGTTGCTTACAAAGCGCGGTATGGGAGTAGATGTTTCTATTGCCTCTTTCTGTAGGAGGTTTTGTACCTCCGTGTGTACTAATTCGTGAAGTGTCGAAGACAGTGATAACGGGTGTGGTGGCGACGATTGGCATGGAGTGTCGGTGAAATCCACAGTGAACCCCTGTATCGTGTTGAGGACCCATGTGTCCTGTGTGAGTGCGTCCCAATTGTGTAGGAAATGACGCAAGCGCCCCGCGATTGGGATCGTGGGATGTGGTATAGGAATTACCTGCTGAACGACGGAAATATCCTCTGCCTCTCGTCCCTCTAAACCCGCGTCCCTGCCAGGGTCGGGCACGTGATGGGAAAAAGGATCCCGTGAATCCTGATGCTCTGGATTTTGGAGCAGATAGTGAGGGCAAGTTCCCCGTACGGGAAGTGGCGTAAGGATTGTTTCCTCGGCCGGCAGGTCGCCCTCTGTATCTGCCGGCCCTGCCAAAAACTCTAGTGGGATTGAAGACTTTCTTCATTGTGGCCTCATTCTTTTCCATGTTGTTAAAGGTGTTCGCATACGTTCCCATCTCTTTGATGAAACGGTCCCCAAATAGAAAAACCCTGCGCCTCACTACCTAGGTCTTTTGGGGCTAGAGTAGTGAATTGCGGGTCCATTTTTATCAGGATTGCTTTACGGCGTTCTGCCGCTATTGCCGCATTAGCGTTCCCGAACAAGCACATAGTGCGTTGTAACCATCCCCCGACATCCTCAGGTTCCAGGGGGTTACCAGAGAGCTTAGCATCTTCCACCATTTCGAAAAGGTGTGTTAAGGGACCTGACATATCAAGGACTTTGTCCTGAATCATGCGCAGAGCATTGTCAATGCCCTTTTTTATTGTCCAACCTTTTCCTCCCAGGAATTTTTCAAAATATTCATCTACCACCGGGGTAAGGCAGACTTTGCCCGCCGTGGTAGGTCAGGGGACACTCAGCCCTCATAGTTGCTCTGGAGGGACGGTCTAGGGGAGCCCTGAAATTTTGATCAATCCACTTGGCCACATGGGGCAGTGGATACCATTCTGTAGAGCGTGGGTGGGATATGGTTGGGGGTGAAACAGGGGGTTACCCTGCGGGTCATAAATTATTTCACGTGGCCCCGGGAAAATAGGTGGTACAACATCCTCCTCCAACTGCGCATCGTAAGCGGGCGCATGTATTTCAAAAGGCTCCTCATAGTCATAAGCCTTATCCCCTTCATCCTCATCTGAAAGCGGATAAGCCGGTAACAGAGAGGTGCACGTTTTTTTGCTGTTTAGGCAAACCTACCGCTTTACACGCCCCGCGGTCAAGGGCTCTTTTTTGTGCGGGGATGTGATGGGGTTCAGGCAGTTGAACGGGGGATGCCAGCCCCTCTGGCGCTCAGATTGTCAGGCGCGGTCTCACTGTGAGCATGAAAGCTCTGGGGTCTGTTTAGAGCCTGAGAGCTCATGGATCGATTGAAATGTAATTGAGGAGGATGTGAGGCTAAATTAAAGCTAGGGCCATGGGACACATGGAGTGAGCAGGGGTAAGTGTTCCAGAGGAAACAGTAGGGCAGGGTTAACAGGTATGGGAGGCATAAAATAATGGGGATTATATGAAGTGGAGGGTACATTACGGTCAGCCCAGGCGCGGGTGAAGGATTCCGAATACAGGTGACCGCCGACTGCATTCGGGTGATGGAAGCCTCCAGAGCCTCCAGCCTTGTCTCAGGGTCCCCCTCTGGGACGCAGGGGTAAGCCATGCCGGTCAGCGAGGGTAGAGATGTGCATCACCTCACCCTCGGAGTCGGAATCGTGGTGACCGGAGCGCGAGGTCTGCTTGGAGAGCGACATGTTTTAAAAGCAAGTCTTTTCAGTTTGAAATGGCCGCGCCCTAAAGCCCGCGAAAACGCCGCGAGATAGGGGGCGGAGCCTAACGCATGAGGTAAAACTCAGTGATTTACAGCGCAGGCCGTGGGAGGTGTAAAGACAGGATATGTAACACCCAGTTACAGATCCTAAACCCAACGGCCAAAACGCTGACAGATAAACAATAATAAATACATTACAAGCATATAAAATAAAGCGTCCCAGACTCCCTTAACGCGCAGGGAGGCTGGGAAAATTTTTGTATACTTAACTGTCCGCTGAGTAGCAAGAAAGAGGCTTAATGGACAGCAGGGGGGATCTTATGTTAACTCAGGACAGTCCATACTGCGTTATGGAGGGGTGTTGCAGGACGTACCATGTTGGTACTATGTTTTCTTATCAAAGTTTTATATATACATATATACTTTCTGTCTACTTCTTGCTACTGTTTATTAAAGTAAGAAAGAGACTGCAAATAGGAGCCTCCGTGTCATGCCTTAAAATTGGCATTGTGGATGGCAGCACCGTGCTGCCGATTTTTATTTTTTTTGACAGCCCTAGCCAGCACTGGCTGCGCCCCCTCACAGCTGCTGCAACCGAGGCGAGTGCCTCCCTACGGCCCTGCCCCGGCTGTTATAGGGAGCAGCCTCCTCCAGTACTGCTACACCTGAGCTGCTGCACCCAACATCTTCACTCAAAGGGGCAAATCTGCTTGTGTGCGCAAAATCAGGACTAGCCAACCTGCTCCTCTTCCCTCCCCCCTGCTACCACGTGTCACTGACACCCAGCTACCAACCTGCTCCTCTTCCCTCCCCCCCTGCTACCACGTGTCACTGACACCCAGCTACCAACCTGCTCCTCTTCCCTCCCCCCTGCTACCACGTGTCACTGACACCCAGCTACCAACCTGCTCCTCTTCCCCCCCCTGCTACACGTGTCACTGACACCCCAGCTACCAACCTGCTCCTCTTCCCTCCCCCCTGCTACCACGTGTCACTGACACCCAGCTACCAACCTGCTCCTCTTCCTCCCCCTGCTACCACGTGTCACTGACACCCAGCTACCAACCTGCTCCTCTCCCTCCCCCCTGCTACCACGTGTCACTGACACCCAGCTACCAACCTGCTCCTCTTCCCTTCCCCCTGCTACCTCGTGTCACTGACACCAGCTACCAACCTGCTCCTCTTCCTCCCCCTGCTACCACGTGTCACTGGACACCCAGCTACCAACCTGCTCCTCTTCCCTCCCCCCTGCTACCTCGTGTCACTGACACCCAGCTACCAACCTGCTCCTCTTCCCTCCCCCCTGCTACCTCGTGTCACTGACACCCAGCTACCAACCTGCTCCTCTTCCCTCCCCCTGCTACCACGTGTCACTGACACCCAGCTACCAACCTGCTCCTCTTCCCTCCCCCCCGCTACCACGTGCCACTGACACCCAGCTACCAACCTGCTCCTCTCCCTCCCCCTGCTACCACGTGTCACTGACACCCAGCTACCAACCTGCTCCTCTTCCTCCCCCCCGCTACCACGTGCCACTGACACCCAGCTACCAACCTGCTCCTCTTCCCTCCCCCTGCTACCACGTGTCACTGACACCCAGCTACCAACCTGCTCCTCTTCCCTCCCCCCCTGCTACCTCGTGTCACTGACACCCAGCTACCAACCTGCTCCTCTTCCCTCCCCCTGCTACCACGTGTCACTGACACCCAGCTACCAACCTGTTCCTCTTCCCTCCCCCCCTGCTACCTCGTGTCACTGACACCCAGCTACCAACCTGCTCCTCTTCCTCCCCCTGCTACCTCGTGTCACTGACACCCAGCTACCAACCTGCTCCTCTTCCCTCCCCCCTGCTACCACGTGTCACTGACACCCAGCTACCAACCTGCTCCTCTTCCCTCCCCCCCGCTACCACGTGCCACTGACACCCAGCTACCAACCTGCTCCTCTTCCCTCCCCCCTGCTACCACGTGTCACTGACACCCAGCTACCAACCTGCTCCTCTTCCCTCCCCCCTGCTACCTCGTGTCACTGACACCCAGCTACCAACCTGGTCCCTTCCCTCCCCCCTGCTACCTCGTGTCACTGACACCCAGCTACCAACCTGCTCCTCTTCCCTCCCCCCTGCTACCACGTGTCACTGACACCCAGCTACCAACCTGCTCCTCTTCCCTCCCCCCCGCTACCACGTGTCACTGACACCCAGCTACCAACCTGCTCCTCTTCCCCCCCCTGCTACGTGTCACTGACACCAGCTACCAACCTGCTCCTCTTCCCTCCCCCTGCTACCTCGTGTCACTGACACCCCTACCAACCTGCTCCTCTTCCCTCCCCCTGCTACCATGTGTCACTGACACCCAGCTACCAACCTGCTCCTTCTTCCCTCCCCTTACCACGTGTCACTGACACCCAGCTACCAACCTGCTCCTTCTTCCCTCCCCCCTGCTACCACGTGTCACTGACACCCAGCTACCAACCTGCTCCTCTTCCCTCCCCCCCGCTACCACGTGTCACTGACACCCAGCTACCAACCTGCTCCTCTTCCCTCCCCCTGCTACCACGTGTCACTGACACCCAGCTACCAACCTGCTCCTCTTCCCTCCCCCCCGCTACCACGTGTCACTGACACCCAGCTACCAACCTGCTCCTCTTCCCTCCCCCTGCTACCACGTGTCACTGACACCCAGCTACCAACCTGCTCCTCTTCCCTCCCCCTGCTACCACGTGTCACTGACACCCAGCTACCAACCTGCTCCTCTTCCCTCCCCCCTGCTACCACGTGTCACTGACACCCAGCTACCAACCTGCTCCTCTTCCCTCCCCCCTTCTACCACGTGTCACTGACACCCAGCTACCAACCTGCTCCTCTTCCCTCCCCCCCGCTACCACGTGTCACTGACACCCAGCTACCAACCTGCTCCTCTTCCCTCCCCCTGCTACCACGTGTCACTGACACCCAGCTACCAACCTGCTCCTTTCCCTCCCCCCGCTACCACGTGTCACTGACACCCAGCTACCAACCTGCTCCTCTTCCCTCCCCCTGCTACCACGTGTCACTGACACCCAGCTACCAACCTGCTCCTCTTCCCTCCCCTGCTACCACGTGTCACTGACACCCAGCTACCAACCTGCTCCTCTTCCCTCCCCCTGCTACCACGTGTCACTGACACCCAGCTACCAACCTGCTCCTCTTCCCTCCCCCCTTCTACCACGTGTCACTGACACCCAGCTACCAACCTTTTCCTCTTCCCTCCCCCCTGCTACCACGTGTCACTGACACCCAGCTACCAACCTGCTCCTCTTCCCTCCCCCCTGCTACCATGTGTCACTGACACCCAGCTACCAACCTGCTCCTCTTCCCTCCCCCTGCTACCACGTGTCACTGACACCCAGCTACCAACCTGCTCCTCTTCCCTCCCCCCTGCTACCACGTGTCACTGACACCCAGCTACCAACCTGCTCCTCTTCCCTCCCCCCGCTACCACGTGTCACTGACACCCAGCTACCAACCTGCTCCTCTTCCCTCCCCTGCTACCACGTGTCACTGACACCCAGCTACCAACCTGCTCCTCTTCCCTCCCCCCGCTACCACGTGTCACTGACACCCAGCTACCAACCTGCTCCTCTTCCCTCCCCCTGCTACCACGTGTCACTGACAGCCAGCTACCAACCTGCTCCTCTTCCCTCCCCCCCTTCTACCACGTGTCACTGACACCCAGCTACCAACCTGCTCCTCTTCCCCCCCCCCGCTACCACGTGTCACTGACACCCAGCTACCAACCTGCTCCTCTTCCCTCCCCCCTGCTACCTCGTGTCACTGACACCCAGCTACCAACCTGCTCCTCTTCCCTCCCCCCGCTACCTCGTGTCACTGACACCCAGCTACCAACCTGCTCCTCTTCCCTCCCCCTGCTACCTCGTGTCACTGACACCCAGCTACCAACCTGCTCCTCTTCCCTCCCCCCTTCTACCACGTGTCACTGACACCCAGCTACCAACCTGCTCCTCTTCCCTCCCCCCCGCTACCACGTGTCACTGACACCCAGCTACCAACCTGCTCCTCTTCCCTCCCCCTGCTACCACGTGTCACTGACACCCAGCTACCAACCTGCTCCTCTTCCCTCCCCTGCTACCACGTGTCACTGACACCCAGCTACCAACCTGTTCCTCTTCCCTCCCCCCTGCTACCACGTGTCACTGACACCCAGCTACCAACCTGCTCCTCTTCCCTCCCCCTGCTACCACGTGTCACTGACACCCAGCTACCAACCTGCTCCTCTTCCCTCCCCCCTGCTACCACGTGTCACTGACACCCAGCTACCAACCTGCTCCTCTTCCCTCCCCCTGCTACCACGTGTCACTGACACCCAGCTACCAACCTGCTCCTCTTCCCTCCCCCTGCTACCTCGTGTCACTGACACCCAGCTACCAACCTGCTCCTCTTCCCTCCCCCCTGCTACCACGTGTCACTGACACCCAGCTACCAACCTGCTCCTCTTCCCTCCCCCCCTTCTACCACGTGTCACTGACACCCAGCTACCAACCTGCTCCTCTCCCCCCCCCCTGCTACCACGTGTCACTGACACCCAGCTACCAACCTGCTCCTCTTCCCTCCCCCTGCTACCACGTGTCACTGACACCCAGCTACCAACCTGCTCCTCTTCCCTCCCCCCTGCTACCTCGTGTCACTGACACCCAGCTACCAACCTGCTCCTCTTCCCTCCCCCTGCTACCACGTGTCACTGACACCCAGCTACCAACCTGCTCCTCTTCCCTCCCCCCCGCTACCACGTGTCACTGACACCCAGCTACCAACCTGCTCCTCTTCCCTCCCCCCGCTACCACGTGTCACTGACACCCAGCTACCAACCTGCTCCTCTTCCCTCCCCCCCTGCTACCACGTGTCACTGACACCCAGCTACCAACCTGCTCCTCTTCCCTCCCCCCGCTACCACGTGCCACTGACACCCAGCTACCAACCTGCTCCTCTTCCCTCCCCCCTGCTACCACGTGTCACTGACACCCAGCTACCAACCTGCTCCTCTTCCCTCCCCCCTGCTACCACGTGTCACTGACACCCAGCTACCAACCTGCTCCTCTTCCCTCCCCCCTGCTACCACGTGTCACTGACACCCAGCTACCAACCTGTTCCTCTTCCTCCCCCTGCTACCACGTGTCACTGACACCCAGCTACCAACCTGTTCCTCTTCCCTCCCCCTGCTACCACGTGTCACTGACACCCAGCTACCAACCTGCTCCTCTTCCCTCCCCCTGCTACCACGTGTCACTGACACCCAGCTACCAACCTGCTCCTCTTCCCTCCCCCTGCTACCACGTGTCACTGACACCCAGCTACCAACCTGCTCCTCTTCCCTCCCCCCTGCTACCACGTGTCACTGACACCCAGCTACCAACCTGCTCCTCTTCCCTCCCCCCCTGCTACCACGTGTCACTGACACCCAGCTACCAACCTGCTCCTCTTCCCTCCCCCTGCTACCACGTGTCACTGACACCCAGCTACCAACCTGCTCCCCAGTTAACTCCACTCCTCCCACACCCCTAGATTCCTCCGCTATACTCTGCTCCGTGAGAAGCCGCTCCTCTCGATGTCAATCTGCCTCAGCGTTACGATTTGCCTTCCAGATCTCCAATATGAGCTTCCAGAAGAGCTACACGCTCACACTCGCTACAGAGATATGGACCCTGGAAGGATTCCTCCAGACATGCAGCAGGATGTGCACTGGGTCAAACCTCCGAGCTCGCTGACACTCACCCCCACAACAAGAGAACATATATATAAATACCAATTGGTACCTGAACTCCTGTCTTTAACTCCTACTTGAAAGTAGCTCACTTGGGAGATAGTCAGGGCCGGATTAAGAGTATCATGGTGCTGGTGCTGAGCCTGTTTAGAGATACGGAGATAGCAATCGGCCCGCGCTGCTTTCTGGTTTAGGCTAGGGTCAGACGAACGCATTTTTCATGTTGCCCGTGAAAAAGTACGTTCGAACGAATGTACGTATTTTTTTCCCTGAATACGCGATAGCGGTCATACGATGCACCTTCTCGTCCGTGATTTTGTACGGATCATCAATAAAACCCTTTTTGTGTCTGGACGTTATGTTGGCCGGACATTAGCAGCGTCTGACGTCTCCTAATCACGCACACACGCCGCTAGCGGACGCAGCGCACTCTGTACGTCAGTACTAGCGGTTTGACATTCTCGAAAAAATGCGTTCGTTTGCCACTTGCGTTGCGCAGACGAACTTTCGTGCGGCCGTTCGTCGTATGTTCCCCGGCATTGGACGTCATTTGCTGCTAGCACGGCTGTGATTTTGTGCGGCTAAACGCACGTTAAAACTGCGCTAGTCTGACCCCAGCCTTAGAGAGTTTGGCGGTGCACGGTGCGTATGTCACGTGTGCTATGACACATAGTGTGACTTACAGTGCGCCGGATCACAAGCCTCCTGGTGGATTAGCATGTGTGGCCCATATATTAGTCAATCACTACAACTCAAGCAGACAAGCTAGTAAGGATGGACCGGATCACTATATGAAGCAACCATATATTAAAATAAATCGCAGGCAGGGCCGGTTCTACTTTTTGTGGGGCCACTATTACGCTGGAGATACCCCGGCGCGAAGCGGTTGCTTTGCGCCCCATCACAGCCGAAGCTGGCCATTTCCAACTCTGGGCACTCAGCCATGCAGACCTGAGGCCCGTCCAGTTCCTGAGCTGCTTCAAGTGCTAAGTTAGCATCTCGTCACTGGACACTGTGCTGCAATTCAGCACTCAGCACTGCTAACTTAGCACTTGCAGCCAAGTCGAGAGGTGCTGCAGAGTAGCTGAGTGTGACGTAGGAAAGATGGCCGTCTCCACGGAGCAAATATTCCAATAAGGAAATGTTCAGCTTGAGGTTTTAGTGGAGCAAAACACCAGGGGCACCATTAGTCACCGCGCTAAAACGGGGACGCTAGGGAGAAAAACCTGCGCCCACAGTGTTCTCCTTTGCGTCCCCGTTTTAACGCGATATTATGACGCTATAAAAGCAGCCTGCATCGTTATCAGGCGCGAAGCCCTGGAATCTCTTAGCACCAAGTCCAGGCTGAGGTTAATTTATGTGTAATTAGCGTTCGTATATTCTAATCCTAACGCTAATTAACTCTTTCAGCTCCCTGTGTTAAGCATAGGAAGCACAAAGTACAGTAACCTCGCGCTGAAAAGCACAAGATTCCAAACGCTAACGTTTTTTTAACCCATTAGTGTTTGGATTGTAATATGGGTGGCCGCGCCAGGGCCCACAAGGGTTAACATTAACGCTGACTCAGGTGAGCGCTAAAGTTCGTGATAAGACTGTAATGGTGCCCCAAATATTCATTGGAACATGGTAAACATTAACACTAAAGTGGTAATAAAATGAACAGTGGATTTTGCAGAAACAGCACCTTTTATTAAGCGATTCAACACCCTTTCACTCCCATATTCACAGCCAAAGCGTTCAGTGAGACTGCTGCAGCAAACTGAACTGCTGTACTGAAGCAATTCAGCAGCTGCTGAGGAACTGAACGGACCTCTGTATACACTGAGTGCATCTCGAAGCGCAGCGCTGCTTACAGGCGCCTCGTTTTCAGGGTATTTCCAGCATTATTACGCTTTTTTTATCAGAAAACATTACCACTGCTCTCCCTGCAAACACCGGTCGCTGGAGCCGGCACAGACTCACACTCTGACAGCAGCCGGAGCAGTTCATATACGGCGACGATGGCGAACCTTGGCATTCCAGATGTTTTGAAACTACATGTTCCATGATGCTCTGGCAGCTTTAAGGCTCACTAGGCATCATGGAACATGTAGTTCTAAAACATCTGGGCTGCCGAGGTTCACCATCACTGATATAGGGGATGGGTCAGAGCACAGAGGGAGAGAGTGCGGCTCTGTGAAAAGGAGGAAAACACAGGGGTCTGTATGTGATAACCACTGATACTGTACCCTGCGTGTGTAATACCCAGTGCTAATATATTATATATATACACAAAAAAAAACCCCAGCTCTCTGAAACTCTTATCCCTGATACACAAAAATATTTATCAATTTATACCAAGTCACCCCCTTCCACCCCACCAGTCCCTTTGCTCTGCACTCACCCTCCCAAACAGTATTTTCTCCATTCCTCAGATCAATTCAATACCTCCAAATCCCATCACTTCCCTCCCTCCCACCATAAACCCCATTCTGCCCTCTTACCCAATGTAAATGGATAGTCTTTTTACCTGTCACAAGGGGCCATTAACGTGCAGAGCGTGTGCAGAGCAGTGTGCAGAGCGTGTGCAGAGCGTGTGTAGAGCGTGTGCAGAGCAGTGTGCAGAGCGTGTGCAGAGCGTGTGCAGAGCAGTGTGCAGAGCGTGTGCAGAGCGTGTGTAGAGCAGTGTGCAGAGCGTGTGCAGAGCGTGTGCAGAGCAGTGTGCAGAGCGTGTGTAGAGCAGTGTGCAGAGCGTGTGCAGAGCGTGTGCAGAGCACGTGCAGAGCGTGCTGCCTGGGGAACATGTGGGAACCTCCTTCCTTTTGTTGCTCCTCCAAAGAGGACCCGGCACTCAGGAGAGATGGCTGCCCGGATAATGGCTGCTTCACCCTGGATAAGGTTAACATGCCTTTGCCTGTCTCAGTAAAATAGAGGCAACCCCATTCAAACCAGTGGGCAGCACAATGTATGTGTTAATACCAGGGACGCTGCAGAGAGGGAAGGGGGCGGAGCCAACACTTGGCACAGTGTGCCTGCAAGTGTGACAAGGCGGGGCCGGGTGCAGCGCATGCACGCTGCGAGCTGGCTCTGGTGGTAGGTCTGCCTGCTGGCCAGCGGCTCATCTTGGCTGCTGCCAGTACTGTGGGCCTATTTTCAGAAGGGGGCCTGGAGCGGCCGCTCCATCCGCCCCTACATTAATCCGGCCCTGGAGATAGACCACTGACAAGCAGCTCCCAGTGAGCCGCCAGTGAGTTTATGTAGCCACCCAAGTGAAAGACACAGGTCCTGGGGTTTATGGTGCTTTTATTCAGGGTTTTATAGTTATTAGTGACAGGGTTGACGTTCCTGGAGGGATCAGCCAAATGACAAATGATTTAGGTAAACTAAAAAAATGGTCGGCGTTGTGGCAATTGAGTTTTAATGTGGATAAGTGCAAGATAATGCACCTGGGACGTAACAGCCCAAGGGCTGAATATAGAATATTTGATACATCTGAGGGTTGGGATTTAGGGGTTATTATTTCAGAGGATCTAAGGGTAATAGAGCAGCAGGAAATGCTGGCAGAATGCTTGGAAATGCTGGCAGAATGCTTGGTTGTGTAGGGAGAGCCTGTATTAGCAGTAGGAAAAGGGAAGTGCTCATGCCACTGTACAGAGCACTGGTGAGACCTCACTTGGAGTACTGTGTGCAGTACTGGAGACCGTATCTCCAGAAGGATATAGACCTCTTAGAGAGAGTTCAGAGAAGGGCTACTAAAATTGGTGTACGGCTTGAAGGAGAAAAGTTACCAGGAAAGGCTAATGATCTTAACATGTACAGCTTGGAAAAAAGACGAGACAGAGGAGATATGATAGAAACATTTAAATACGTAAAGGGAATCCACAAGGTAGAGGAAGGGAGTATATTTAAAAGGAAACAAAGTAGCAAAACAAGAGGACATAGTCTTAGATTAGAGGGGCAAAGTTTAAAAGTAACATCAGGAAGCATTATTTTACTGAGAGGGTGGTGGATACATGGAACAGTCTTCCAGTAGAAGTGGTAGAGGCCAAAACAGTAATTGAATTTAAGCAGGCATGGGATAGGCATAAGGCTATCCTAAACAAAAGATAAATCCAGGTAAAGTATCCATGTAATTGGGCGACTAGATGGGCCGAAAGGTTCTTATCTGCCGACATTTTTCTATGTTTCTAGTGACCGCCTGGACGCTCCTGATCTTGTTTTCGTGCTTTTATTTGGGGTTTTATAGTTATTAGTGACGGCCTGGACGCTCCTGGTCTCGTTTTATTAGGTTTATCCTCATACTATAACGAGCTTCGCTTCTCTCTCCTTGTGCAGGTCCTGACTGAGTGCTGTGATCGATCCTTCCGGCTTCTCTCCTCAGACAGGTAACGCCCCGCGCTCTTTGCGAGCCAATCACTTTGCGCCCCTGATTATTAACCCTTTCTGCCCCCTTTATACATGAGACAGGGTTAATCCAGCTCGTTCTCAGGGTATCAGTTAAGTTACTCTGTGAAGGGAATGAGAACCCAAACCTGTCCCTGTCGGTTTCTCGGGTCACCAGTCGCACCATGTGATGCTCTGATCGTGTCTCCAGGCCTGGATTTGGTATGAGTCAATGACTGCGTCCGAGGTCTGAGCCGCGGGTAATTGAAAGCACCTGATTGGCTGCTGAAACATAAGATATTTAAACACAGGAGAATCAAGATCCTAAAATAACACGAACAGATACAAAGAAACCACCAGAAATCCGAGAGCGCCGCGACCTCTGTGTGACCCGGAGCCACACACAGGACACCCCTGGTTGTGTTATCTTCTCACACATTGTGTCGTTCTCCCCTGGTTGTGTTATTTTCTCACACATTGTGTCTCTCTCCCCTGGTTGTGTTATTTTCTCACACATTGTGTCTCTCTCCCCTGGTTGTTATTTTCTCACACATTGTGTCGTTCTCCCCTGGTTGTGTTATTTTCTCACACATTGTGTCTCTCTCCCCTGGTTGTGTTATTTTCTCACACATTGTGTCTCTCTCCCTGGTTGTGTTATTTTCTCACACATTGTGTCTCTCTCCCCTGGTTGTGTTATCTTCTCACACATTGTGTCTCTCTCCCCTGGTTGTGTTATTTTCTCACACATTGTGCGTGTCTCCCCTGGTTGTGTTATTTTCTCACACATTGTGCGTGTCTCCCCTGGTTGTGTTATCTTTTCACACATTGTGTCTCTCTCCCCTGGTTGTGTTATTTTCTCACACATTGTGTCTCTCTCCCCTGGTTGTGTTATCTTTTCACACATTGTGTCTCTCTCCCCTGGTTGTGTTATTTTCTCACACATTGTGTCGCTCTCCCCTGGTTGTGTTATTTTCTCACACATTGTGCGTGTCTCCCCTGGTTGTGTTATCTTTTCACACATTGTGTCTCTCTCCCCTGGTTGTGTTATTTTCTCACACATTGTGTCTCTCTCCCCTGGTTGTGTTATTTTCTCACACATTGTGTCTCTCTCCCCTGGTTGTGTTATTTTCTCACACATTGTGCGTGTCTCCCCTGGTTGTGTTATCTTCTCACACATTGTGTCGCTCTCCCCTGGTTGTTATTTTCTCACACATTGTGTCTCTCTCCCCTGGTTGTGTTATCTTCTCACACATTGCGTCTCTCCCCTGGTTGTGTTATTTTCTCACACATTGTGTCTCTCTCCCCTGGTTGTTATTTTCTCACACATTGTGTCTCTCTCCCCTGGTTGTTATTTTCTCACACATTGTGTCTCTCTCCCCTGGTTGTGTTATTTTCTCACACATTGTGCGTGTCTCCCCTGGTTGTGTTATCTTCTCACACATTGTGTCTCTCTCCCCTGGTTGTGTTATCTTCTCACACATTGGTCTCTCCCCTGGTTGTGTTATCTTTTCACACATTGTGTCTCTCCCAGCAGAGTGATTATTGTTGAAGCGTCAAAGTCCGTCCACAGCAACACGACCAACCTCTACATCCACGAGTGACGCGCAGTGTCGGCCGCCCGTATCAACGGCTGGAATGTTCCATTTCGGTGACTGTGAAAAACTCCTGGAAATCCATTTATTAAACCTTTTCTTACACTTTTACCGACGCATTGATTGTGTCACACGGGGGGGCGGGACCATCACACAATGAGGGGGCGGGACCATCACACAGCGAGGAGGCTCTGTGCATAATGGTACCAGCCACTCCGTATAAGAGAGATGCTCTGCATAAGGTGCAGAAGAGATATTCTGTATAAGGTGCAGAAGAGATGCTCTGTATAAGGTGCAGAAGAGATGCTCTGTATAAGGTGCAGAAGAGATGCTCTGTATAAGGTGCAGAAGAGATGCTCTGTATAAGGTGCAGAAGAGATGCTCTGTATAAGGTGCAGGATGCTCTGTATAAGGTGCAGAAGAGATGCTTTGTATAAGGTGCAGGATGCTCTGTATAAGGTGCAGAAGAGATGCTCTGTATAAGGTGCAGGATGCTCTGTATAAGGTGCAGAAGAGATGCTCTGTATAAGGTGCAGAAGAGATGTTCTGTATAAGGTGCAGGATGCTCTGGATAAGGTGCAGCAGAGATATTCTGTATAAGGTGCAGAAGAGATGCTCTGTATAAGGTGCAGAAGAGATGCTCTGTATAAGGTGCAGAAGAGATGCTCTGTATAAGGTGCAGGATGCTCTGTATAAGGTGCAGGATGCTCTGTATAAGGTGCAGAAGAGATGCTCTGTATAAGGTGCAGAAGAGATGTTCTGTATAAGGTGCAGGGTGTTCTGTATAAGGTGCAGGATGCTCTGGATAAGGTGCAGCAGAGATGCTCTGTATAAGGTGCAGAAGAGATGCTCTGTATAAGGTGCAGGATGCTCTGTATAGGGTGCAGGATGCTCTGTATAAGGTGCAGAAGAGATGCTCTGTATAAGGTGCAGAAGAGATGCTCTGTATAAGGTGCAGGATGCTCTGTATAAAGTGCAGGATGCTCTGGATAAGGTGCAGCAGAGATATTCTGTATAAGGTGCAGAAGAGATATTCTGTATAAGGTGCAGAAGAGATGCTCTG
This sequence comes from Leptobrachium leishanense, assembly GCA_009667805.1. Lineage (NCBI taxonomy): Eukaryota > Metazoa > Chordata > Amphibia > Anura > Megophryidae > Leptobrachium > Leptobrachium leishanense. The sequence goes on along the minus strand of CM019071.1, from coordinate 37,793,313 downwards.
TATAAGGTGCAGAAGAGATGCTCTGTATAAGGTGCAGAAGAGATGCTCTGTATAAGGTGCAGGAAAGATGCTCTGTATAAGGTGCAGAAGAGATGTTCTGTATAAGGTGCAGGATGCTCTGTATAAGGTGCAGGATGCTCTGTATAAGGTGCAGAAGAGATGCTCTGTATAAGGTGCAGAAGAGATGTTCTGTATAAGGTGCAGGATGCTCTGGATAAGGTGCAGCAGAGATAATCTGTATAAGGTGCAGAAGAGATGGTCTGTATAAGGTGCAGAAGAGATGTTCTGTATAAGGTGCAGGATGCTCTGGATAAGGTGCAGCAGAGATATTCTGTATAAGGTGCAGAAGAGATGCTCTGTATAAGGTGCAGAAGAGATATTCTGTATAAGGTGCAGAAGAGATGCTCTGTATAAGGTGCAGAAGAGATGCTCTGTATAAGGTGCAGAAGAGATGCTCTGTATAAGGTGCAGAAGAGATGCTCTGTATAAGGTGCAGAAGAGATGCTCTGTATAAGGTGCAGGAAAGATGCTCTGTATAAGGTGCAGAAGAGATGTTCTGTATAAGGTGCAGGATGCTCTGGATAAGGTGCAGCAGAGATAATCTGTATAAGGTGCAGAAGAGATGCTCTGTATAAGGTGCAGAAGAGATGTTCTGTATAAGGTGCAGGATGCTCTGGATAAGGTGCAGCAGAGATAATCTGTATAAGGTGCAGAAGAGATGCTCTGTATAAGGTGCAGAAGAGATGTTCTGTATAAGGTGCAGGATGCTCTGGATAAGGTGCAGCAGAGATAATCTGTATAAGGTGCAGAAGAGATGCTCTGTATAAGGTGCAGAAGAGATGCTCTGTATAAGGTGCAGAGCAGATCCTCTGTATAAGGTGCAGGATACTCTGTATAAGGTGCAGAAGAGATGCTCTGTATAAGGTGCAGGATGCTCTATATAAGTGCAGAAGAGATGCTCTGTATAAGGTGCAGAAGAGATGTTCTGTATAAGGTGCAGGATGCTCTGGATAAGGTGCAGCAGAGATAATCTGTATAAGGTGCAGAAGAGATGCTCTGTATAAGGTGCAGAAGAGATGTTCTGTATAAGGTGCAGGATGCTCTGGATAAGGTGCAGCAGAGATAATCTGTATAAGGTGCAGAAGAGATGCTCTGTATAAGGTGCAGAGCAGATCCTCTGTATAAGGTGCAGGATACTCTGTATAAGGTGCAGAAGAGATGCTCTGTATAAGGTGCAGGATGCTCTATATAAGTGCAGAAGAGATGCTCTGTATAAGGTGCAGAAGAGATGTTCTGTATAAGGTGCAGGATGCTCTGGATAAGGTGCAGCAGAGATAATCTGTATAAGGTGCAGAAGAGATGCTCTGTATAAGGTGCAGAAGAGATGCTCTGTATAAGGTGCAGAGCAGATCCTCTGTATAAGGTGCAGAAGAGATCCTCTGTATAAGGTGCAGGAAATATACTCTGTATAAGGTACAGAAGAGATGCTCTGTATAAGGTGCAGGATAGATGCTCTGTATAAGGTGCAGGAAAGATACTCTGTATAAGGTGCAGAAGAGATGCTCTGTATAAGGTGCAGGATGCTCTGGATAAGGTGCAGAAGAGATGCTCTGTATAAGGTGCAGGATGCTCTGGATAAGGTGCAGAAGAGATGCTCTGTATAAGGTGCAGAAGAGATGTTCTGAATAAGGTGCAGGATGCTCTGGATAAGGTGCAGCAGAGATAATCTGTATAAGGTGCAGAAGAGATGCTCTGTATAAGGTGCAGAAGAGATGCTCTGTATAAGGTGCAGAGCAGATCCTCTGTATAAGGTGCAGAAGAGATCCTCTGTATAAGGTGCAGGATACTCTGTATAAGGTGCAGAAGAGATGCTCTGTATAAGGTGCAGGATGCTCTATATAAGTGCAGAAGAGATGCTCTGGATAAGGTGCAGCAGAGATAATCTGTATAAGGTGCAGGAGAGATGCTCTGTATAAGGTGCAGGAAATATACTCTGTATAAGGTGCAGAAGAGATGCTCTGTATAAGGTGCAGGATGCTCTGGATAAGGTGCAGAAGAGATGCTCTGTATAAGGTGCAGGATGCTCTGGATAAGGTGCAGAAGAGATGCTCTGTATAAGGTGCAGGATGCTCTGGATAAGGTGCAGAAGAGATGCTCTGTATAAGGTGCAGGATGCTCTGTATAAGGTGCAAAAGAGATGCTCTGGATAAGGTGCAGCAGAGATAATCTGTATAAGGTGCAGGAGAGATGCTCTGTATAAGGTGCAGAAGAGATGCTCTGTATAAGGTGCATAAGAGATGCTCTGTATAAGGTGCATTAGAGATCCTCTGTATAAGGTGCAGGATGCTCAGGATAAGGTGCAGGATGCTCTGTATAAGGTGCAGAAGAGATGCTCTGTATAAGGTGCAGAAGAGATGCTCTGTATAAGGTGCAGAAGAGATGCTCTGTATAAGGTGCAGAAGAGATGCTCTGTATAAGGTGCAGAAGAGATGCTCTGTATAAGGTGCAGGAGAGATGCTCTGTATAAGGTGCAGAAGAGATGCTCTGTATAAGGTGCAGAAGAGATGCTCTGTATAAGGTGCAGAAGAGATGCTCTGTATAAGGTGCATTAGAGATCCTCTGTATAAGGTGCAGGATGCTCTGTATAAGGTGCAGGATGCTCTATATAAGGAGCAGGATGCTCTTTATAAGGTGCAGAAGAGATCCTCAGTATAAGGTGCAGGATGCTCTGTATAAGGTGCAGGATGCTCTGGATAAGGTGCGGAAGAGATACTCTGTATAAGGTGCAGGAGAGATGCTCTGTATAAGGTGCAGAAGAGATGCTCTGTATAAGGTGCAGAAGAGATGCTCTGTATAAGGTGCGGAAGAGATACTCTGTATAAGGTGCAGAAGAGATGCTCTGTATAAGGTGCAGAAGAGATGCTCTGTATAAGGTGCAGAAGAGATGCTCTGTATAAGGTGCATTAGAGATCCTCTGTATAAGGTGCAGGATGCTCTGGATAAGGTGCAGGATGCTCTGGATAAGGTGCAGGATGCTCTATATAAGGTGCAGAAGAGATGCTCTGGATAAAGTGCAGCAGAGATAATCTGTATAAGGTGCAGGAGAGATGCTCTGTATAAGGATTTCTCACGCGCAGCCCCCACTCTCTGGAACGCTCTCCCTCGTGCTGTCAGACTTTCCCCTAACTTCTCTTCCTTCAAACGCTCCCTTAAAACATTCCTATTTAGGGAAGCCGACCCCCCCAACTCACTGACACAACCATCAATCACTCTCACCTTACAGTCCTCTCCTCCTGTTTCCAACCCCAACCCTCCCAGATTGTGAGTTCCTACGGGAATAGGGCCCTCATCTCCTCCTGTACTGTTTGTCAAATGTTGTTCAATGTATTGTAACCCTGTCTATACTGTGCTTATTGTACAGCGCTGCGGAATATGCTGGCGCTTTATAAATAAATAATAATAATAAAATAAGGTGCAGAAGAGATGCTCTGTATAAGGTGCAGAAGAAATACTCTGTATAAGGTGCAGGAAAGATACTCTGGATAAGGTGCAGAAGAGATGCTCTGTATAAGGTGCAGGATGCCCTGTATAAGGTGCAGGATGCTCTGTATAAGGTGCAGGAGAGATGCTCTGTATAAGGTGCAGGAAAGATGCTCTGTATAAGGTGCAGAAGAGATGCTCTGTATAAGGTGCAGAAGAGATGCTCTGTATAAGGTGCAGGAGAGATGCTCTGTATAAGGTGCAGGAGAGATACTCTGTATAAGGTGCATGAGAGATACTCTGTATAAGGTGCAGAAGAGATACTCTGTATAAGGTGCAGGAGAGATACTCTGTATAAGGTGCAGGATAGATGCTCTGTATAAGGTGCATAAGAGATACTCTGTGTAAGGTGCAGAAGAGATGCTCTGTATAAGGTGCAGAAGAGATGCTCTGCAGACACAGTACGTATTTGGTTTTATAAACCTTCCCCATTAATATGAAACTAACGAATCACAGGGCGGACTCTGTATATGGAGATTCCTCCCTGTGCGGTGTATAAAGGGTTAACCCCACGCGGTAATGAGTGAGAAGCCGCCACGATCAGATCTGTGTTTATTGGTTTAAATCTCTGAAAGTCTCTTTATAAGTTATTGCTTTCCTGGAGGAAGGGTGAGTGTTAACCCTTTACCAGCCGTGCAGTATGAAGACTTGCTGTGCAGCAAGGGTTAATTTCGGCAGGATGCTCTGCAGGTTGTGCAGCACATGGGGCAGGGCACTTGTTTTGGCAGTGAAGAAGCACGAAGCTCTGAATCCTGGCAGTGGGGACGGCCCGACCCTGATAGCATCGCCATCACTAGTATACGGTGCAATGCTCTGTCTGGGGAAATAAAACCTTCTGCAGACCTCGCTGCTCTGTAAATCCGCAATGTTCTGCAGGGACTAGCACAATGCTGTGCAAAGGACACACGATTGTAAAACACAATAGTCTGTGACTGGAACTGCAAAGGGTTAATGCTCTGCAAGGATCCTGGATTTTTAATTTGCAATGCTCTGCAGGGATCCTGAGTTTATAAAAAGCGATGCTCTGCAGGGATCCTGAGTTTATAAAAGGCGATGCTCTGCAGGAATCTCTGGGTTTACAAGTTGTGATGTTCTGCAGGGTTTTTAAATTGCGGTGCTCTGCAGGGTCCCCTGGGTCTATAGGTAGTGATGCTCTGCAGGGATCCTGGGGTGTTGAGGCGCGGTGGTACCGGCAGGCGCCCCTGCATCACATTATCCGAGCTGGTCTTCATAGGTTTTCCTGAAACAGTCCCCGACCGGGTAGAAATCCCAGCAGCGCTCCTGGTACATCTTCCAGACGTAGGACTCCTGCAGGACAGGGACAGGTCAGAATCGGGACAGGCACACGTCAGAATCGGGACAGGCACACGTCAGAATCATGACAGAGACAGGCGCAGGTCAGAATCGGGACAGGCGCAGGTCAGAATCATGACAGGGACAGGCGCAGGTCAGAATCGGGACAGGGACAGGCGCCTGTCAGAATCGTTTCAGGGACAGGCGCACATCAGAATCGGGGCAGGCGCACGTCAGAATCAGGACAGGGACAAGCGCACGTCAGAATCGTTTCAGGGACAGGCGCACATCAGAATCGGGACAGGCACAGGCGCACGTCAGAATCGGGACAGGCGCACGTCAGAATCGGCACAGGTGCACGTCAGAATCAGGACAGGGACAGGCGCAGTTCAGAATCATGACAGGGACAGGCGCAGGTCAGATTCATGACAGGCGCACATCAGAATCGGGACCGGGACAGGCGCACGTCAAAATCGTCACAGGTGCACGTCAGAATCAGGACAGGCGCACGTCAGAATCGGGACAGGCGCACGTCAGAATCAGGTCAGGCACACGTCAGAATCAGGACAGGGAGGGGCACAGGTCAGAATCAGGACAGGGACAGGCGGACGTCAGAATCGGGACAGACGCATGTCAGAATCAGGACAGGCACACGTCAGAATCCGAACAGGCACAGGCGCAGGTCAGAATCGGGACAGGCACATGTCAGAATCGGGACAGGCGCAGGTCAGAATCATGACAGGGACAGGCGCAGGTCAGAATCGGGACAGGGACAGGCGCACGTCAGAATCGGGACAGGGACAGGCGCACGTCAGAATCGGGACAGGCGCACGTCAGAATCGGGACAGGCGCACGTCAGAATCAGGACAGGGACAGGCGCACGTCAGAATCGTTTCAGGCACAGGCGCACATCAGAATCGGGACAGGCACAGGCGCACGTCAGAATCAGGACAGGGACAGGCGCACGTCAGAATCAGGACAGGGACAGGCGCACGTCAGAATCGTTTCAGGCACAGGCGCACATCAGAATCGGGACAGGCACAGGCGCACGTCAGAATCGGGACAGGCGCACATCAGAATCGGCACAGGCGCACGTCAGAATCAGGACAGGGACAGGCGCAGGTCAGAATCAGGACAGGCGCACGAGGACAACAAATCCAGTGGCACTCAGCCCTGCGCACAGACACTTACCTGCCCCGTGTGCTCCGTGTCATCCTTATTGATCAGATACATCAAGAAGAACCTGGAGGAGATACATGAAGGTCAGGACATGCTGCTCCTCCCAGAGGTCCGCCTGGCCCCGTCAGCCCCTAATTCCCATGATCTGTGACTCCATCATCATGTGACCCATGGCCTATCTCCCTGCCCTGTGATTGGTCAGGACTGTCCACTCCTCAAATCAATCCTGATTTCTTCTATCCTTCCACATCACGTTACCTTCACGGGAGATCACATGACGCGCTATGATTTCCTCCTGGACCCTGTGACCCCCATCATTACTATATACCCCCCTGACCCCCCCATCATTACTATATACCCCCCTGACCCCCCCATCATTACTATATACCCCCCTGACCCCCCCAATCATTACTATATATATACCCCTGACCCACCTCCAATCATTACTATATATATACCCCAACCCCCCATCATTACTATATACCCCCCTGCCCCCCCAATTATTACTATATACCCCCTGACCCCCATCATTACTATATACCCCCCTGACCCCCCCAATCATTACTATATATATACCCCAACCCCCATCATTACTACATACCCCCCTGCCCCCCCAATTATTACTATATACCCCCCTGCCCCCCCATCATTACTATATACCCCCTGACCCCCCAATCATTACTATATACCCCTGACCCACCTCCAATCATTACTATATACCCCCCTGACCCCCCCAATCATTACTATATATATACCCCCTGACCCCCCCATCATTACTATATACCCCCTGACCCCCCCAATCATTACTACATACCCCCCTGCCCCCCCAATCATTACTATATACCCCCCTGCCCCCCCATCATTACTATATACCCCCCTGACCCCCCCAATCATTACTATATACCCCCCTGACCCCCATCATTATTATATACCCCCCTGACCACCTCCAATCATTACTATATATATACCCTGACCCCCCATCATTACTATATATATACCCCCTGACCCCCAATCATTACTATATATATACCCCTGACCCCCCCAATTACTATATATATACCCCCTGACCCCCCCAATCATTACTATATACCCCCCTGACCCACCCCAATCATTATTATATACCCCCCCTGTCCCACCCCCAATCATTACTATATATATACCCCGAGCCCCATCATTACTATATATATACCCCCTGACCCCCCAATCATTACTATATATATACCCCTGACCCCCCCAATTACTATATATATACCCCTGAACCCCCCAATCATTACTATATACCCCTGACCCACCCCCAATCATTACTATATACCCCCTGACCCACCCCAATCATTACTATATATATACCCCATGACCCCCCATCACTATATATATATACCCCCTGACCCCCCCAATCAGTACTATATACCCCCGACCCACCTCCAATCATTACTATATTATACCCCCTGACCCCCAATCATTACTATATATATACCCCCTGACCCCCACAATCATTACTATATATATACCCCTGACCCCCCCCAATCATTACTATATACCCCCTGACCCACCCCCAATCATTACTATATACCCCCTGACCCCCCAATCATTACTATATATATACCCCCTGACCCCCCCAATTACTATATATATACCCCTGACCCCCCCAATCATTACTATATATATACCCCTGACCCCCCAATCATTACTATATACCCCCCTGACCCACCTCCAATCATTACTATAATATACCCCTGACCCCCATCATTACTATATATATACCCCTGACCCCCAATCATTACTATATATATACCCCTGACCCCCCCAATTACTATATATATATATACCCCTGAACCCCCCAATCATTACTATATACCCCCTGACCCACCCCCAATCATTACTATATACCCGTGACACCCCCCCAATCATTACTATATACCCCCCTGACCCCCCAATCACTATATATATAACCCCTGACCCCCAATCAGTACTATATACCCCCGACCCACCTCCAATCATTACTATATATATACCCGACCCCCATCATTACATATATATACCCCTGAACCCCCCAATCATTACTATATATATACCCCCTGACCCCCCCAATCATTACTATATACCCCCTGACCCACCCCCAATCATTACTATATACCCCCTGACCCACCCCCAATCATTACTATATACCCCCCTGACCCACCCCCAATCATTACTATATATATACCCCCTGACCCACCCCATCATTACTATATATATACCCCCTGACCCCCCATCATTACTATATATATACCCCCTGACCCCCCCAAGCATTACTATATATATACCCGCTGACCCCCAAATCATTACTATATATATACCCCCTGACCCCCCAATCATTACTATATACCCCCCTGACCCACCCCCAATCATTACTATATACCCCCCTGACCCACCCCCAATCATTACTATATATACCCCCTGACCCACCCCCAATCATATTACTATATATATACCCCGACCCCCATCATTACTATATACCCCCTGACCCCCCAATCACTACTATATATATACCCCCTGACCCCCCAATCATTACTATATATATACCCCCTGACCCCCCAATCATTACTATATATATATACCCCCTGACCCCCCAATCATTACTATATATACCCCCTGACCCCCCCATCATTACTATATATATATACCCCCTGATCCCCCATCGTACTATATATATACCCCCTGACCCCCCAATCATTACTATATATATACCCCCTGACCCCCAATCATTACATATATATATATACCCCCTGACCCCCCAATCATTACTATATACCCCCTGACCCCCCATCGTTACTATATATATACCCTGAGCCCCCCAATAATTACTATATATACACCCCTGACCCCCCCATCATTACTATATATATATCCCCTGACCCCCCAATCATTACTATTACTATTACTATATATATACCCCTGACCCCCACAATCATTACTATATATATACCCCCTGACCCCATTACTATATATATATATACCCGACCCCCAAATCATTACTATATATATACCCCCTGACCCCCATTATTACTATATATATATATATACCCCGACCCCAATCATTACTATATATATATATATACCCCTGACCCACCCCCAATCATTACTATATACCCCCTGACCCACCCCCAATCATTACTATATACCCCCTGACCCCCCAATCATTACTATATACCCCCTGACCCACCTCTAATCATTACTATATATATACCTGACCCCCATCATTACTATATATATATACCCCCTGACCCCTCCAATCATTACTATATATATACCCCTGACCCCCAATCATTACTATATATATACCCCCTGACCCCCCATCATTACTATATATATACCCCCTGACCCCCCCAATCATTACTATATATATACCCCCTGACCCCCCAATCATTACTATATATATACCCCCTGACCCCCCAATCATTACTATATACCCCCCTGACCCACCCCCAATCATTACTATATACCCCCTGACCCCACCATCATTACTATATATACCCCCTGACCCCCCCATCATTACTATATATACCCCGACCCCCATCATTACTATATATATATATATATACCCCCTGACCCCCCAATCATTACTATATATATATACCCCTGACCCCCAATCATTACTATATATATATACCCCCTGACCCCCAATCATTACTATATATATATACCCTGACCCCCCAATTCATTACTATATATATACCCTGACCCCCCATTATCACTATATATATATACCCGACCCCCCAATCATTACTATATATATATAACCCGACCCCCCATCATTACTATATATATACCCCTGACCCCCCAATCATTACTATATATATATATATATTATATATATATATATATATATATATTACACCCCCTGACCCCCCAATCATTACTATATATATACCACCTGACCCCCATTATTACTATATATATACCCCTGACCCCCTATCATTGCTATATATATACCCCCCTGACGCCCCATTATTACTATATATACCCCTGACCCCCCATCATTACTATATATATACACACCCCCTGACCTCCCCAACCATTAAATCATTATTATATATATATATACCCCCTGACCCCCCCGATAATTACTATATATATATATACCCCTGACCCCCCATCATTACTATATATATATATACCCCTGACACCATCATTACTATTTATATATATATATATATATACCCCTGACACCCATCATTACTATATATATATATACCCTGCCCTGACCACCCCATCATTACTATATATTATATATATATATACCCCTGACCCCCCATCATTACTATATATATATATATTACCCCTGACACCCATCATTACTATATATATATACCCTGCCCTGACCACCCCATCATTACTATATATATATATATATATACATACACCCCTGACCCACCCCATCATTACTATATATATATATATATATATATATACCCCTGACCCCTCGTCATTACTATATACCCCCTGATCCCCCATCATTACTATATACCCCCTGATCCCCCATCATTACCTGATGACCTCTGACCTCTAACATTCACTGCATTACCATTCCGCTGTTATTACCCAGTGACCTCTGATCCATCTTATGACCTCCTTCCTCCACGTCTGTATGACATCACACACAGATCGCAGGACTCACATGTAATTGGCCAGGTTATGCTCCTCCAGGGTGTGCGTCTCGAAGCCGTGCGGAGTCGTATCAAAGTAATCGCTGCCGATCCCGCAGATAAAGCATTTTGTCTAAAAGAGAGCAGAGACACAGCGTGAATCACCGAGTCCCATCCCGGGGGGACGGAGACGCCAAGGCCCATCCCGGAGGACAGGGACGCCGAGGCCCATCCCGGAGGACGGAGACGCTGAGGCCCATTTTGGGGGGGCCGAGACACCGAGGCCCATTCCGGGGGGGCCGAGACACCGAGGCCCAACCCGGAGGTCGGAGACGCCGAGGCCCATCCCGGAGGACGGAGACGCCGAGGCCCATCCCGGAGGACGGAGACGCCAAGGCCCATCCCGGAGGACAGAGGCACCGAGGCCCATTCCAGGGGCGGAGACACCGAGGCCCATTCCGGGGGCGGAGACACCGAGGCCCATTCCGGGGGGGGCGGAGACACCGAGGCCCATCCCGGAGGTCGGAGACGCCGAGGCCCATCCCGGAGGACGGAGACGCTATGGTCCATCCCGGAGGACGGAGACGCCGAGGCCCATCCCGGAGGACGGAGGACGGAGGTGCTGAGGTCCATCCCGGAGGACGGAGACGCCGAGGCCCATCCCGGAGGACGGAGACGCCGAGGCCCATCCCGGAGGACGGAGACGCCAAGGCCCATCCCGGAGGACGGAGACGCCGAGGCCCATCCCGGGGGTCGGAGACGCCAGGGCCCATCCCGGGGAGATGCCGAGGCCCATCCCGGAGGACGGAGACGGCAAACCCCATCCCGGAGGATGGAGACGTCAAGACACAGGACTTTGAGAGACATGAAGCTATGCAACAAGGACTATCGGGGTCCACTTGCAGGTGGATATCAGGATAATGGGAGACAGATGGTAGTCATTGGACTCACCTCCATGTCCTCCTTCACCTGCTCCTGCTGGTCTCTCAGCTCCCCGAAGGCATCAATGATTAAACCTGCAGAGAGACACGGTGTTAGGGCACAGTATTCCCAGATCTCCTGCCCCCCATGTCCAGACTGACGGAGCACAAGTTACATTCAGCAGACACTGACTCTCTCCAATACACAGACATGACGACATAGAAGCCCCGCCCACTGCGTACCTTGGATGATGGCCAGCAGGATGACGATAACAAAGAAGAAGAACGTGATGTCAAAGATGACACGATAAAATTCATACTCATCTCCAGCGGGGTCTTCTATTTCATCACCGATTCCCCCTCCAGCTCGGACCCCCACGTACATGTGGAAGAGGTAGCACTGAGGGGAGACAAACACGCAGTAACAATGCGCGCAGTAACAAGGGAAAAACACAAAACACGAGCAGTAACAATGGATAAACACAAAACACGCGCAGTAACAAGGGAAAAACGCGAAACACACGCAGTAACAAGGGAAAAACACAAAACACGCCCAGTAACAATGGATAAACACAAAACACAAGCAATAACAATGGATAAACACAAAACACAAGCAATAATAATGGATAAACACAAACACGAGCACCACGAGCACTGAGGGAGACAAACACGCAGTAACAATGCGCGCAGTAACAAGGGAAAAACACAAAACACGAGCAGTAACAATGGATAAACACAAAACACGTGCAGTAACAAGGGAAAAACGCGAAACACGAGCAGTAACAATGGATAAACACAAAACACGAGCAGTAACAATGGATAAACACAAAACACAAGCAGTAACAATGGATAAACACAAAACATGAGCCATAACAATGGATAAACGCAAAACACGAGCAGTAACAAAGGAAAAACACGCGCAGTAACAATGGATAAACGCAAAACACGAGCTGTAACAAAGGAAAAACACGCGCAGTAACAATGGATAAACACAAAACATGAGCAATAACAATGGATAAACACAAAAAACGAGCAGTAACAATGGATAAACACAAAACACGTGCAGTAACAATGGATAAACACAAAACACGTGCAGTAACAACAGATAAACACAAAACACGAGCAGTAACAATGGATAAACACAAAACACAAGCAATAACAACGTAAAAACTCAAAACACGAGCAGTAACAACAGAAAAACACGACCAGTAACAATGGATAAACACAAAATACGTGCAGTAACAAAGGAAAAACCCAAAACACGACCAGTAACAATGGATAAACACAAAACACGTGCAGTAACAACGGAAAAACACAAAACATGCGCAGTAACAACGAAAGAACACAAAACACGAGCAGTAACAATGGATAAACACAAAACATGAGCAATAACAATGGATAAACACAAAACACGTGCAGTAACAATGGAAAAACACAAAACACGCTCAGTAACAATGGATAAACACAAAACATGAGCAATAACAATGGATAAACACAAAACACGTACAGTAACAATGGATAAACACAAAACACGAGCAGTAACAATGGAAAAACACGTGCAGTAACAATGGATAAACACAAAACACGAGTAGTAACAATGGATAAACACAAAACACGAGCAGTAACAATGGATAAACACAAAACACAAGCAGTAACAATGGATAAACACAAAACATGAGCCATAACAATGGATAAACGCAAAACACGAGCAGTAACAAAGGAAAAACACGCGCAGTAACAATGGATAAACGCAAAACACGAGCAGTAACAAAGGAAAAACACGCGCAGTAACAATGGATAAACACAAAACATGAGCAATAACAATGGATAAACACAAAAAACGAGCAGTAACAATGGATAAACACAAAACACGTGCAGTAACAACGGATAAACACAAAACACGAGCAGTAACAATGGATAAACACAAAACACGCGCAGTAACAACCGTAAAACACAAAACACGAGCAGTAACAACGGATAAACACAAAATACGTGCAGTAACAAAGGAAAAACCCAAAACACGACCAGTAACAATGGATAAACACAAAACACGTGCAGTAACAATGGAAAAACACAAAACATGCACAGTAACAACGAAAGAACACAAAACACGAGCAGTAACAATGGATAAACACAAAACACGAGCAGTAACAATGGATAAACACAAAACACGAGCAGTAACAATGGATAAACACAAAACACGAGCAATAACAATGGATAAACACAAAACACGTGCAGTAACAATGGAAAAACACAAAACACGCCCAGTAACAATGGAAAAACACAAAACACGCTCAGTAACAATGGATAAACACAAAACACGAGCAGTAACAATGGATAAACACAAAACACGTGCAGTAACAATGGATAAACACAAAACACGAGCAGTAACAATGGATAAACACAAAACATGAGCAATAACAATGGATAAACACAAAACACGAGCAGTAACAATGGATAAACACAAAACAAGCGCAGTAACAATGGATAAACACAAAACAAGCGCAGTAACAATGGATAAACACAAAACACGTGCAGTAACAATGGATAAACACAAAACATGAGCAATAACAATGGATAAACACAAAACACGAGCAGTAACAAAGGAAAAACACGCGCAGTAACAATGGATAAACGCAAAACACGAGCTGTAACAAAGGAAAAACACGCGCAGTAACAATGGATAAACACAAAACATGAGCAATAACAATGGATAAACACAAAAAACGAGCAGTAACAATGGATAAACACAAAACACGTGCAGTAACAATGGATAAACACAAAACACGTGCAGTAACAACAGATAAACACAAAACACGAGCAGTAACAATGGATAAACACAAAACACAAGCAATAACAACGTAAAAACTCAAAACACGAGCAATAACAATGGATAAACACAAAACAAGCGTAGTAACAACGGATAAACACAAAACAAGCGCAGTAACAATGGATAAACACAAAACACGAGCAGTGACAATGCATAAACACAACATGAGCAATAACAAGTGATAAACACAAAACATGAGCAATAACAATTGATAAACACAGAACACGAGCAGCAACAACGGAAAAACACAAAACACGTGCAGTAACACTGGATAAACACTAAACACGCGCAGTAACAACAGAAAAAACACAAAACACGAGCAGTAACAATGGATAAACACAAAATACGTGCAGTAACAATGGAAAAACACAAAACACGAGCAGTAACAACAGAAAAACACGACCAGTAACAATGGATAAACACAAAACATGCGCAGTAACAACGAAAGTAACAATGGATAAATACACATCTTACTAAGGGTTTATTTGGTGTAGGACAGGGGTCAGCAACCTTGGCTCCCTGATGTTTTGGGAACTACATTTCCCATGTGGCTCAGTCAGCCTAATGGGTGACTGAACATCGTGGGAGATGTAGTTCCCAAAACATCAGGGAGCCAAGGTTGCTGACCCCTGGTGTAGGAAAAAAGCTATGCATCCTGCATGAACAGGAGAGAAGCTTTCAGCTGCAGACAGGCAGACATACATATAGACAAAGAGACAGACATATAGACAAAGAGAGATAAAAGCAGAATGCTGACAGACAGCGCAGATGGAAACAATCTTACCGTCATCATGTCATCGCACTTCATGTCAGGCTCATCTTCATCTTCACTTTTATTATAAAATTTCCGGAAGAAGTTGAAAGCCACAACTGTATAAAGATAAACGATCACCGCGAGGAGACCGACGGTCATCATGAGCTGTGAGGGAGAGAGACAGGGGGGCCGGGTCATTCCATGGGGTGCGGAGGGGAGGATGGGGCAGTGGATAGAAGGGGGGCTGTGCCATTCCATGGGGTGCAGAGGGGAGGATGGGGCAGTGGATAGAAGGGGGGGCAGTGCCATTCCATGGGGTGCGGAGGGGAGGATGGGACAGTTGATAGAAGGGGGGCTGTACCATTCCATTGGGTGCGGAGGGGAGGATGGGGCAGTGGATAGAAGGGGGCTGTGACATTCCATGGGGTGCTGACCTGTTTGCCGTTGTGTGTGACAGAGGACAGGATGGTGCGCAGCGTCTTGACACCCATGGCAATGTCCAGCAGGTGAGCAGCAAAGAAGAAGTTGTTGTAGTGTCCGAGAAGTGACATGACGAGGTACCAGACCAAGTAGAGGAAGGACTGCGGAATAGAGCGAGGAGAGTGAGCAATGAGACACCCAGACCACCTGATGGAGAGCGCGAGCGAGACTCACCGCTGACTGATAATGGACCAAGAATCAAGAAGCTCCAGGAACACAAGGACAGAGCCGCGATCCACTCACCGTGTGCAGGATGCCGCGTGTACAGCACAGAATGTCGATCACTGCCCCTCCCCCAATCACCCACCTCCTAATCCTGCTTTATTTTATGGTGAAAGAATTAATATTTTTAATTTCCTGTATGAATATATATGTATTGTGATTCAAATACGTACTATAGTAAATATATTGGGCTGTGGGCTTCCCCCCTCCCTTTCATGGCACATGATCCTGTTTCTCTGAACCATATATGGTAATAAGTTTTTTTTGTTAAATACCACATATGGTAATAAGGTTTCTTTGTTAAACTGTGCTGGCCAAATTCTGAAGTGAAAATATATCAGTATACTGATTGGTTGTTCTATCACATTCCTGTTTGGGACAGAAATGAAACCCTGTCTATGACGAACGCTCCTATTGGATGTTTGTTAGACAGACCAATTTATTAGATTTCAAAGAAAAAGTCAGACATGAGGAAAGCTATACATTGTCTGTAGTTGATTTTAAAATCTCCGCTAGCGTAAGCGCGCGTCTTTTCTTTCTTCATTTTCTTATTTGAGAAGGAACTTGCAGATGTTTATTGGAATTCAGATTATGGTAATTATAAATAGGAAAACTGATTTTGTTGGTTTAAAGTTATTTTTTAACATGTGGAACTTACATTATCAGTGAAAACCACCCCGAACTTCCAGATCTGGTACTTTAAATCAATGGAGGTTATCCTGCGGGAGAGGAAAACAAAACCCCAGACAGTCAGTGAGACGGACACAGGAGGACAGACAGGAGGACATGCGGTGCAGCAGGACATGCGGTAGAGAAGGACATGTGCTGGAGGACATGTGCTGGAGGACATGCGGGACATGCGTGGAGGACATGCCCTGGAGGACATGTGGGACATGCCCTGGAGGACATGCGGGACATGCACTGGAGGACATGCGGGACATGCACTGGAGGACATGCGGGACATGCACTGGAGGACAGGCGGGACATGCACTGGAGGACATGCGGGACATGCACTGGAGGACAGGCGGGACATGCACTGGAGGACATGCGGGACAGGAGCTGGAGGACAATATTATTATTATTTATTTAAAAAGCGTCAGCATATTCCACAGCGCTGTACAATAGGCACAGTATAGCAGGGACGTGCAGTCAGGGGTGGCAGGGGAGGCAGTATATTAATGTGGTCATTGTGCTGTAATGACATGTGTGATGTGTATATTTAAACTGTAAATTAAATTTTATTTATTGAAAAAAGTTCTCATACTCACCTGCTCCAAGCTCCCTCGCTGTGCTTGCTTCTTCTCGCTGTCCTCTGCTTTTTTTTCTCCTGCACTTTCAGTTGCGGTGTGTGTCATTCATTACACAAACAGCAGGGGCAGCACTGAGCCAGCCTAGCCTACGCAATTTGGGCAGCTGAATGGTACACTAATTGCGAAGCTCAAGCTGGTTCTACGCTCTTTTGCGCCTCCAGAAGCGATGAGAGCAATTGAAAGCTTGAGCCAATGGGAAAGCTCCATTCGTCTGAAGCACTTCTTTTTTAAAAAAAAACGCCTCCCCATGGATTGATTGACGCAGGACAGTCATGTGACTGTACTCGTCAGTCGTGCGGGGGGGGGGCAGGCAGAGCTCAGCAATCAGCAGGTGTGTAATAGCGCCCTCTATTAGTCAGTATTATAAGTGCATGCTCTTAACACATTATACACCTGTATGCAAACTTTTTTTACAGTAAGAGTTGTAATAGCGCCCTCTATTAATCAGTATTGTAAGTGCATGCTCTTAGCTGTAAAAAAAAAAAAAAGCGAACTTTATAAATAGTGAAACTCTATTCTCCTATATAACGATAATTAAATGCGTAAATTGAGACTGCGTAACCCTGTGTATATCTGGCTCACCAGCCACTGACCTCACCGCACGTCACTGCAGTATAGACAGGGTTACAATACAATACATTGAACAACATTTGACAAACAGTACAGGAGGAGATGAGGGCCCTATTCCCATAGGAACTCACAATCTAGACATGCGGGACAGAAGCTGGGGGACATGCGCTAGAGAACATGCGGGACAGAAGCTGGAGGCCTGACAGGAGCATATGAGCTGCAGGAGGACAGACCGGGTGTCCTGGCGGGTGAAACGCACCAGGTCAGTAAGGAATTGTCTGGTTTGGGCTTCTTCTCGCTTTGCGTGCTGATGTCCAGGCTGGCGAGGTCCATGCCCAGCAGCTCAGCGATCCTTTCACGACCATAAATGTCTCCGTACTTGTCCAGCACCTGAGCAGGAGACAAGCTGTGTGAATGGCGAGTGTCTGCACACAGGTGTATGTTCATGAATAATGTCGCCGTCCGATCATGGGGGGGGGGGATATTATTTATATCAAAACCAATAGACAAGCAGAACCTTGGCTTTGTGACGGGACGAGACGGAACTGGTTGACCAGGGCCCAAATCCTGACCGGTGATAGTTACCGGCTGATAGAATCCCTTCACTGCCCTGAGCTGCCCGCGGTGCGCTTATTACTGATATACACGCGCACAGTGCTTACCTTTCTCTTCACAAACTTGTCCCAGTAATTGTTTGGAAACGACCTGCGGGAGAAACAACCAAGATGTTAATGTCCATGGTTTCTCCACACGGTCCTGGAAACGTCACCAGAGGTCCCTGCACACCGCTGTGTCTCTGTATTGCACACACCCTCCCTAATCTGGCCACTTACGGCGTGTTGAGGACCAGGCGGTCCCACTGTCCCTTGATGTCATCGTCTTCCGGTTGTTCTATGATGTAAACTCCGTCAAACTCCAGTTTTCGAGCCAGCTCCTTTTCACGCTTAAATATGACCAGAGGGACCTGCAGGAGGACATCGCCGGGTTACCGAGTGCCTGCAAATGCAAACCCCCCGACCTGAAGACTCCGAGCAGGCGACATATATACATTCAATACCAACCATAATGCATCATGATCCGGCCACAACCTAAACTGCAAATAAAAACCTAACTTTCCAGCTCTATAACGCAGGATCCAAGAGGAAGGCTATTATTCTCCAAACCGGAGTATAAACTGCAACGAACCGTGAAATTCATTATTCAGAGTTTAGTGAATAACCTTTTAATCTCAGTCCCACCTCCCCTATACAGGGAGCAGCCCTACCCTCACTGTAATAAAGCTACAAGGAGCAGCCCCCACCCTCACTGTAACAAAGCTACAAGGAGCAGCCCCCGCCCTCACTGTAACAAAGCTACAAAGAGCAGCCCCCGCCCTCACTGTAACAAAGCTAAAAAGAGCAGCCCCTGCCCTCACTGTGACAAAGCTGCAAGGAACAGCCCCTGCCCTCACTGTAACAAAGCTACAAGGAGCAGCCCTCGCCCTCACTGTAAAACAGCTACAAGGAGCAGCCCCCCGCCCTCACTGTAACAAAGCTACAAAGAGCAGCCCCCCACCCTCATTAACAAAGCTACAAGGAACAGCCTCTGTCCTCACTGAAACAAAGCTACAAGGAACAGCCCCTGCCCTCACTGTAAAAAAGCTACGAAGAGCAGCCCCCCACCCTCACTGTAACAGCTACAAGGAGCAGACTCCGCCCTCACTGAAACAAAGCTACAAGGAGCAGCCCCTGCCCTCACTGAAACAAAGCTACAAGGAGCAGCCCCCGCCCTCACTGAAACAAAGCTACAAGGAGCAGCCCCCGCCCTCACTGTAACAAAACTACAAAGAGCAGCCCCAGCCCTCACTGTAATAAAGCTACAAAGAGCAGCCCCATCCTCACTGTAACAAAGCTACAAGGAGCAGCCCCGGCCTCACTGTAGCAAAGCTACAATGAGCAGCCCCCACCCCCTACTGTAACAAAGCTACAGAGTGCAACCCCCGCCCTCACTGTAACAAACTTTACTGCAGTAGCCAGGGATGTGTCAGAATACAGGGAGAGCTGTGGGGTCAGTCGCTGCTGTACAGGGATGAGATTCAGGGGGTTATAATGAGTGTAAATTCCCTGCTGGGGCCTGTGATATCTTTAAAAATCGAATAATCTGTGTCGCAGCAAGGTGGTTTCAGTGATGGCCAAGTGGACCTGCTCCAGGACGAGAATCAAAAAGGCGATGGCAGCTGACTCACCTTCAGACAGTTATATCCAATGATGCACAGGAATGCGATGAGGGTGTGGACGATGGACAGGATGTTGAGCGTCGGTTGCATGTATCCTGTACTTTCCTCCAAGAAGAAGTACACCATGCTATCCTCCTCATCCTCTTCATCTCCCCCCCCTTCATCGAGGACAGTCATCTCCTCCTCCATACCTGATCCTTCAAAGTCCTCCTCACCTTTTGGGGAATCAGACACCTGGGAGTGCGAGGAAACAGAATAATGGATGATGGGAGGTCGGGATATTTCTCCTTGTGGTGAGCAGACAAACCCAGAGCTCCCCGTTACCAGGATAAAACTCTGGGTGACACTCATCGACTTGATCAGACCCGCATGGTCAATCTCACCTTGTAGAAGAGCAGGATGAAGTTAATGGCAAAGGCCAGAAAGAGGGTCAGGAAACGCAGGTTGTAATAGTTTCTGGAGAGATAATTCTGTGGAAAGATAAGGATATCAAGATTAAGTTTACATCGGGAGCCCCAAAACTGGCGACACAACACAAACATGCAACTAGGTGTGGCTCTAGAGCATAACATCTAGTGGCCAACATGTCGTGCCGTGAGTGTGCTCCTCTACATATGTCAACTTCAACTGCTCCATTCTCCTCTTTTCCCTCATAAACCTCAGTATCGTCGCCCGAGCCTCCTTTCCACTTCTATTTCTCTCAGGTTATTGCTCCTCTCAAATCTTGACATGTTTGCCCCATGTTCCCTTGTCTTGTCCCATCTCCCCTTTATATTTGTATGCCTCATATACACCTCTACACCTATGACCTCACTCGCCATGTCCCCCCTCTCTCCTGTATGTCATTATGACCTCACTCGCCATGTCCCCCGTTCTCCTATATGTCATTATGACCTCACTCGCCATGTCCCCCTCTCTCCTGTATGTCATTATGACCTCACTTGCCATGTCCCCCTCTCTCCTGTATGTCATTATGACCTCACTCACCATGTCCCCTCTCTCCTGTATGTCATTATGACCTCACTCGCCATGTCCCCCTCTCTCCTGTATGTCATTATGACCTCACTCGCCATGTCCCCCTCTCTCCTGTATGCTTGTGAAGCCTTCTAAGTGCAAGCCTTCCAAGTGAGGCACTTAGAGATATTCTGGTGAGTGATTTTGATTTTTGTTTCAAACAGATCTTCTCTATTCATTTTAAGGTTTTAAGTTAGGTCTGGTGAGTAAATTAGGTTAGGCTGGTGACTCAATTATCTTACTGATTAGCACAAAATTGATAATCAATTGGGTGCTATTTGCTAATGGGTTAAGCTCGTCCACGCCTTGCTGGGGGAGGTGTTCTTAGGTGACTATATAAAGATTGCTGATATTAGCTTGTCTAAAAGAGCTTGTGAAGCCTTCTAAGTGCAAGCCTTCCAAGTGAGGCACTTAGAGATATTCTGGAGATACTCTGGAGGTAGTCTGAGGTTAGACAGGAGGTAGAAAACCTACAAAAAGGTAAGATTTGTGTGTTTTAAATCCATTCTTTCATTTTATAATGGCAGGCTTGGTCTATTGTAATAGCTGTCATGCATTTGTTTTTAGATCCAATTTTATGGAGGTTTGGAGGGTGCCTGATATGTAGGCAGTTCTCTTTATTGCAGCAGGAAATTGCCTGTTTGAAGTCTGAGATTTGTAAATTATCTGTTAGACAAACTCAGGCTATGACTGTTACAAAGCCCTGCCACAGAGGCCTCCTAGGAGCGGCAGATGGACTACTGTAGGATCTGGTAGACTTAGAGTTGTGGATAGAAGGCATGTCCCACAGTCTGTGGCTCTTCTTAATTCTTTTGAGGCACTTTCAGAGTGTAGTGGTAAGACGGAAGAAGGCTCAGACACCAAAGTTGAGGAACCACCATCCCCTATGCCTAAGGTATGCAAGACTGCAACAAAGGACAAAAAGGAAAAGGTGGGACTTGATAGAAGGCAATTGTTGCTGGGTAATTCGATCATAAGAGGTGTTGAGCTGGAGAGTAGTGGTTTGGTGAGATGTCTTCCTGGGGCTACTGCTCGTAGAGACAGGAGACGTATTCTCAATAATGTCAAACAAGCTAAGCAGCAAGGGGAAGTGGACGTTCTAGTCCATCTAGGGACAAATGACTTGGCTAGCAATGAGGTTTCTGAGATTAAGGAAGATTTTTGTGTTCTTGGAGGTGAAATAAAGCAGATTGCGTCCACGGTGTCATTCTCTGAAGTTCTGCTTGTGCATAACATTCAGGATAGGCAGATGTGCACTAGGGAATTTAATTTGTGGCTTTGGGAATGGTGTCGGGAGCTAGGATTTGGCTTTGTGCCCCTTGATAGCTCTAATTGGAGCAGAAAGGAACTGTAAAAAAAGATGGTTTACATCTTACTCATAGGGGAACATATGTTCTCATTGAGAAGTTCAAAGGTTTCACAAAGGAATATTTAAACTAGGAGGGGGGACAAAAGGGTAAAAAAAACAATCTGCCCAATTGTCCCCCAAAACTAAATCTGAGGGTGCAAGCAACATGCGGGGTAAGAAATGACAAGCTCAGAGTCGTGTCTATAAATGCTCGCAGTTTAGTCAATAAAATCAATGAACTGGAGGCAATGATGGCAGCTGAGAAAGTAGATTTAGTGGCGGTTACGGAGACATGGTTCAGTGAGAAAAATAACTGGGACATAACAATACCGGGGTACTCTTTATATAGAAAAGACAGAGAAGGTAGGAAAGGAGGAGTGGCCCTGTATGTGAAAAACAACATAAAAACGAACCAAATAAAAGTGAGCGAGGTGAACATAGAGTCAGTTTGGGTTACGCTAACATTTGGCAATCATACAGTAGCTCGTGTAGGTGTGATCTATAGACCCCCTGGGCAAGTAGAAGAGCTAGATAATCTGCTAGTGGAGGAAATAGCCAAAATGACAATAAAGGGGGAAGTTATTATCATGGGGGACTTTAATCGTCCTGATGTGAACTGGAAAACCAAAATAGCTGGGTGCACCAGGAGTACAAATATTCTAAACTCCCTACTGGGATTATCTCTAACACAAGTAGTTGAGGAGCCGACCCGTAAAGAGGCCATATTGGATTTAATACTCACAAATGGAGGTTTGGTATCAGACGTTGTTGTAGGTGAAAATTTGGGATCTAGTGATCACCAGTCAGTATGGTTTAATATAAGAACAGGGATGGAGCCGCACCACACAAAAACAAAAGTTTTAGACTTTAAAAAAAACAGATTTTTCTAAAATGAGATTTTGTGTGAAGGAGTCATTATCAGACTGGAGGAGTTTAAAGGGAGTCCAGGAGAAATGGGATTATTTAAAGGAGGCATTATTGAAGGCCACAGGCAATTGCATTCGGCTTGTTAGCAAAAACAAAAAAGGGAAGAAACCACTGTGGTACTCTACAGAAGTGGCCAAAATAGTGAAGAACAAAAAGATAGCATTCAATAATTATAAAAAAACTCAGCGTGAGGAAGATAGGCAAACCTATAAGATTAGGCAGAAAGAGGCAAAGCAATTTATAAGAGCTTCCAAAGCACACGCAGAAGAGAAAATAGCTCAGTCAGTAAAAAAGGGGGACAAAACATTTTTTAGATACATAAACGAGAAAAGAAAAGTAAAACAAGGATTAGTTAGATTAAAAACAAAGGAAGGAAGGTATGTAGAAGAGGATAAAAGTCTCGCTGACTGCCTCAATGAATATTTTTGTTCAGTCTTTGCAGAAGAAAAGGAAGGAAAGGGACCTCAGTTAGGAGGAAACACTAAAGAGACATTTACATATTAGTTTACAGAGGAGGAGGTTCTACAGCAGCTGTCTAAAGTAAAGACAAATAAGTCAATGGGGCCTGATGGGATCCACCCTAAATTATTAAAAGAGCTCAGTGATGTAATAGCAAAACCGTTAACAGATTTATTTAACCAATCCTTGCTAACGGGAGTCGTCCCAGAAGACTGGAAATTAGCAAATGTTGTGCCCATTTACAAGAAGGGTAGTAGGGAGGAATCGGGGAACTATAGGCCAGTTAGTCTTACGTCAGTAGTGGGGAAATTAATGGAAACCATGTTAAAGGAAAGGATTGTTGTACATCTAAAAACACATAGATTATAGGATCAGAAACAACATGGGTTTACCTCAGGGAGATCATGCCAAACTAATCTTATTGACTTTTCTGATTGGGTAACAAAAATAATAGACACAGGTGGTGCAGTAGACATTGCTTATTTAGATTTCAGTAAGGCTTTTGATACTGTTCCGCATAGAAGGCTTATCAATAAATTGCAATCTTGGGGGGGCGTGTCCGGACATAACACCGCGTGGTCGCATGGCTGAATAGCTCCCGCGGCCAGCGCTGAATTTGTCAATCCCGCGGCTTCCAAGGGGCAACCCGAGGCAATTTTTTCGCAGCACCAGGTGGGGGAACTTAACCTGCACCCCCGATGGCACCTCCCAAGGCACAACGAGTGCCGGATCCCCCAAAATCGGCCCGGAAAGACCGCGGTAAGGAGGCCCAAGATGGCGGATTCCCACAGCATGAGCTGGCCCATGACCCAGACGCATCACCCTCAGCATTGCTCGGCCTATCTGACTCCTTGCCCCCCTCAGAGAGCAGGTTACATGCCATGCTGCAGGATCTGCGAACAACCATACAGGCACATATCAAAGGAGCGCTGCAGGAGCTGAGCTGGGACGTTCTGGATTTAGGTGAGCGTACTGACGCGTTGGAAACCAAAGCGGATGACTTATGTTTGGCCCACAATGATCTGGTAGACAGGCATCAGGCCTTACAAGCGGCCCATGACTCCTTAGCACTTAAAGTGGCTGACATTGAAGATCGCTCACGGCGTAATAATATTAGAATCAGGGGCATTGCAGAAGCGGTCACCCTAGCGGACTTACATCCATATCTTCTGGAGTTGTTTCAAACTTTGCTGCCTGAGGCTACACCACAAGACCTATTACTGGATCGAGCGCTCCGTCTCCCACGAGCGAAAAACCTGCCTACATCGGGGGCCCGTGATGTTATTATACGGGTGCACTTTTTTCATATTAAAGAGGCTTTAATGTCTGCGTCACGGAAGTCTATGCCTTTACCTGTCCCGTATGCTGATATCTCTTTCTTCACTGACTTGTCGGCTTCGACCATGTCCAAGCGCCGTGAGTTCTCCTCTCTCACCAAGCTTCTTCGTACTCACAAGTTGGCGTACAGATGGGGGTTCCCTACGAAGCTCTTGATATGGAAGGATGGAACCCTGCATGTTGTTCCCGATGTTGCCACTGGATTACAATTTTTGAAAGATTGGAATATTCTGGCTGATTTCTCACCTCCACGCGAGCCTTCTTCATCACCGATCAAAGTCTCCCCAGAATGGCACAGAGTCCGGCCTAAATGATGGGTGTCTTCTTTCCTGTGTTGCTTCTAAAGCTGTCCGGATTTCTGGACAGTTAACCCCATGGAGGGAGTGGTTCCTCTACTTGATCGCCTCGGGACCCTATGCTTATAGATGCAGCGCTTGGTACTTGCGCTGAGTTCTGAGTAGCGAGCGTCCACTCGTCACCTGTTTGAGTCTCCTCAGCCGATTTTTTTTTGCATTTTTTCTTGTCACCTGGAATGACTCATTTTGTTTGTTGATATGCTCTCATGGTCCTGGCCTTCACACTCCTCATGCCTCCCCTATGTTAATTTTAATCCTACCATGCATATAGTATCGCTGTGGTTACTTATTCATGAATAAACCTCAGTTCCGAATTTTCTCAATGAATGTTAGGGGGCTGAATGTTCCGTTTAAACGTCATGCTCTGTTTCATGACTTACATAAACATAAACCGGCGATAGTCTGCGTGCAGGAGACGCATTTTAGTGCTCTGCGTACCCCACACTTAAAATCCGCTATGTACCCTGTTTCTTATCATTCTTCTGCCCAGACAAAGTCCAGGGGCGTCTCGATTCTTTTTCATAATGACTGGGTCTTTAAATGATCGAACCAATACGCAGATCCGATGGGTCGCCTTTTGATTTTGGTGGGCACCATGAAGGAACTGCCAATAACTGTTGCTAATTTGTATTTACCTAATGTTAACCCGGTATGTTTTCTTAACCCTTTCGCTGCGGAGGACGCGCTCGGCGCGTCCACCCGCAGGTAACGTTCCTTGCGGGGGACGCGCTGAGCGCGTCCTCCCTTTGGGGCCAGCGTTCGGCCGGGTTCCGGCCGATCGCTGGCCCCCCTGGTGCGGACTGACATCCTCGATGTCGGAGGAGGCGCCTGAAAAGGAGGGGGGGAGGTCCTTCGGACCTCTCTCCCTCCCGATCGCCGGCGTTGCAGGGGTTAATCCAGGCACCGTTTGGAAGGGCACAGCCTGCCCTTCCTAACGGTACCTGGAATTAACCCCATGGGGGCTGGATCACGAATCGGCGCCGAAAAGTGCCGGTTCGTGATCCTTTCCCGGAGCTGGCCGACATCTTGGATGTCGGCCAAGCTTCCGGGAATGCCCCCTGAGGCCTGGCGTCATCGTGCATAGCACGATGACGCCAGTCCATGGAGTTAACCCCTAACTGCCACCTGGCGTCATCGTGCATAGCACGATGACGCCAGTCCATGGAGTTAACTCCTAACTGCCACCAATGGTGGAGATAGGGGGTTCCAATGAACCCCCTATCTCCCGATCCGTGGCAGTTAGGGGTTAATGTTTGATATTGTTGGATCGGCCAGAGCATGGCCGTTCCAACAATACCAAACTTGACTATGAAAAAAGTTTTTTTAAAAAAATTAAAAATAAAAATAAATAAAGAAAATAAATAAACAAGTTTTTTTTCCTTTTTGTTGGTTCGTTAATGCAGCAATATTGTTCCCATTTCAATTATAATGTGAACAATAATGCTGCACTAACGATTTTTGTATGCGGTGCGTTTGTTAAAAATCGCGTAATTTTCCCCCAAAAAAAAATGTAACGAGACCCCATCTCTAATTTTTTTAACAAGCGCACCCCATACAAAATATAACCGCAATTGCTCGCATGTTAAAATGTGAAAAAAAACACTTTACACATTGTAAATTATTGAAAATTGATATTTTATTGCTATAATATACAGACAGGACATGACGTATACATATAATAATGACATATTATGAATCTGCCGAGTCTGACGGAAAGAACGATATATAATATGTCTGGGTCATATACTAAAATAAGCTTCAAAACACGTTTAAACATGATGAGCGAAACCGGTAAAAATGACCTCAGCACAGAGGCGTGAAAAGCCTCAGCAGCGAAAGGGTTAAAGAAGCTTATAGTCACTGGATGCCACATTTGTGTACTAGTTGAATATCTGATACTGATGTATACTAAGATGTCTCTCTCTATGGTTTTCTGTATGTTGATCCAAGATGAATAAAAATATGTTTAAAAAAAAAAAAAAAAAAGCTTATAGTAAGATTAAGAATATGATGGAGGGATCCCTTTTCATGTGTGGAGATTTTAACGGTGTGCCTGACTCGGCTATGGATACACGACCGGGCCAGACCCGCGCGCAGCCTCATAAACAGCCCCCCTCTAGCCGCCAACTGAATGATTTTTTACGCTCCTCTGACTTATATGATGCATGGAGAATTATCAACCCCTCGCCCAGGGACTTCACCTTTTTCTCCCCGCTTCACTTGTCTTACAGTCGCATTGACTTGTGTCTGATACCTGGCTCTTCCGTCCCTCGCCTCCTGGCAGCCCGTATCGGCTCTATAACATGGTCTGATCACGCACCTCTAACGATTGATTTTGAGGCGGACTACCCGGCTAGAGGACCTGGCGACTAAATGACTCCCTTATTGTAAGTGACACTGATGTCTCTGATACCTCGGCGGTATTACAGGAATATTTTGCACTGAATGAGACAGGAGAGGTGGCCATCTCGTCAGCTCGGTTGGCACATAAAGCAGTGGTGAGGAGCCATTTGATTCAAAGAGGGGCTAAATGGAAAAGGGCACTAGGTGCCCAGACGGTCTCGATACGGCAGCAAATCGCTGACTTGGAATCCCAACATAAAACAAGTCCTACACCTGACCTCTTGTCTCGGTTAACGACCCTCCGACGGGATTTAATTCACTTGATTTTACAATCCTCTGAACGAGCCATAAAACGCTTAAACTGCACTCATTATACCCAGGACAATAAGGCTGTCGCTTATTAGCATCTAAACTAAAATCTAAAAGACTTCAAACCAAAATATCTCACCTATTAGATAAGGATTTACAACACGTTAAAGATCACGGAGGAATTTACTGACTATTACGCCTCTTTATATAACTTAAAGTCGTCCCTATGACCCCCGACCCAAACCCAGATGAGATAACTCGATTCCTCCAGGGTGCAGACCTCCCCTCATTATCCGATCACAGGCGGCAGATTTACTGGCTCCATTTACGGAGGAAGAGGTGCGTAAGGCCGTTAAGGCTCTCCCAAAGAATAAAGCCCCTGGGCCGGATGGTTTCTCTAATTTATATTCTCAGACTTTCGCAGATATTCTAATCCCGACCCTTACGAGACTTTTCAATCAAATCAAAACCACAGGTGTGATACCCCCAGAAATGCTCCAAGCTACTATTATAACGCTACCTAAACCTGGCAAACCCCCGGCGAGCTGTGCGAATGTCCGTCCTATCTCATTACTAAATGTAGATGCTAAGCTGTACGCCAAGTTATTGGCGTCTAGAGTAGATCCTCTGCTTCCCCTCCTGATCTCAGCGGAACAGACTGGTTTCATACCCGGTAGACAAACATGTGACAATACCCGCCGCTTTTATAATATTATTGACATTGCCTATAGAACCAGTACACCTGGGCTCCTCTTAGCGCTGGATGCCGAGAAGGCATTCGACCGCCTGCACTGGGGCTATATGCGCAAGGCATTAGAATCCTTTGGCTTCCCTGCCCTATTTATTAATAGTATCATGACTCTATATTCCTTCCCGACAGCAAAAGTCCTGGCGTCTGGGTTTCTTTCCTCCTCATTCTCCATTACCAACGGTACCAGACAGGGATGCCCCCTCTCCCCACTAATCTTTGTTTTGGCCCTGGAGCCTTTGGCCTCGCGGATTAGGCAAGACCCTTCTATCTCTGGCATCTCCACCCCAGATGGAATCCATAAATTAGCTATGTTTGCTGATGATATTTTGATTTTTCTTACCTCCCCTGAAACCTCTCTGCCATCTCTAATGCACCAGCTTACCTCATATGGCCTGGTCTCCTACTACAAAAACAATGTGAACAAGACGCAGGCACTTCCCCTACATGTTGAGGATTTTCCGCTTTCCTCCTTACGTGCCTTGTACCCATTTGACTGGAGAACGACCTCTTTAAAATACTTAGGTATCTCTCTCACCAAATCCAGGGGCTCGATCCTTAAACTCAATTATAACCCCTAATGACCTCTATCTCCTCCCAATTGACTTCCTGGCAGGGCCTGGAGGTCTCTTGGATGGAACGCATGGCGGCTCTGAAAATGTGTATTCTGCCCCAGATTCTCTATTTTTTTCAGGAATATTCCAGTTTTTATCCCGGCTCATATGTTGCTCCGCATGCAAAAAATGCTACATACACATATGGAAGGGGAAGCCCCCGCGAATTTCAGCTTCCACACTCAACGCGACTAGGTGCAGGGGGGGCCTAGGCTTTATAAATCTTACAGTGTATTATAGGGCGGCTTTATTGGCTCAGCTCCTGTCCTCTATGTCCCAACGAGAAACGCCTTTATGGCTGCGGATGGAGAATGCCTATACTGCCCCTCTTCGAATCCATGACCTGCTGTGGTTTGTGACGATCCCACATCGTACATTAGAAGGTATTCTACCGTCTACTTCTCTTTCCCTTATGTCATGGCGCTTATGGGGTAGACAACTCTTACGGCCCTTCCCGTTGCTAAGCTTGGCCCTGCTGCGCTTCCTATGCCGTACTATCCAGGACCTGAATCTTGACCAATGGTTCCAGTTAGGTCTTACTCATATAAACCAGCTCTTCACAACCTCCTCAATGAAAACCTCCCCGGACCTAACACGAGAGTTTTCCCTCCCGCCAGCGACTGTTTCACGTACCTTAGAGTAAAACATGCACTGACCCAACGAGGTATCTCTTCCTTTGCAGCGACGGACATTACGGCCTTTCATAGACTGTGCTTAGGTAAAAAAGTTATGAAAAAAACCTTTGTCTTTGTGTTATGACAGTTTGTTAAATGTGAACTCTAATAAGAAACTGCCTTATATGACCAGATGGGACAAAGATCTGTCACTCGACTCATCTAGGGAGGACTGGTTCTATGTCACTGAAACGGTATATAAATACAGCACTAACCTACGGGAATCACACCTTAAACTTTTATATAGATGGTATCTGACCCCGACTCGTTTGGCTCACATACCCGGACACTCTGGTATGTGTTGGCGCTGTGGTACCTGTGTCGGATCTATTCTTCATATATTTTTGCAATGTCCGCTCCTTGCTACCTTCTGGGGAAAAATTTGTAGATTGATATCTCACTGTTCCGGCCTGTCTCTGCCTTTATGCCCCAAACAATATCTGTTACTAGACATGTGCATTCGTTTTAGTACTAAAGCGATTTAGTCCGAATTTTGGGATAATTTAGTTTTAGTATGACTCAAGAGATACGAAACTGCTCAGTACAAAAAACGAAAGAAACTAAAATAAAATGCACTACATTTTAGTTTCAGTCCTCTTTGTGATATTATATTGATGAGTGAAGGAGACCAGCAATGAAGAGCGCAACATCGCAACATCCGAAGTTCTGCACCCTCCACATGCCAATGCAGGAAGATGTTCTATACAGAGAGGGACATTAATTCAGGAGGATGTTCTATATATTATACAGAGAGGGGTATTAATTAATGCAGGTGGATGTTGTATACATTATACAGAGAGGGGTATTAATTAATGCAGGAGGATGTTCTAAACATTATACAGAGAGGAGCCTTTTTTTTTTTAGCCCTTTAAATCCAGTGGCTGTGAGCGCGGAGATCGGCTGCTTGTTACATTATCTCTCAGTACAATGTATCAGGCTCAGCTGTTACAGTAACTGACTGCTGCTCATCACAGCGCTCAGAGTTTCAGTAAAACAAGAAATAATATTGTTCTAACGTCTTATATATAAAAATATTATTTACTAGTTTTACTGAAACTCTGAGCGCTGTGATGAGCAGCAGTCAGTTACTGTAACAGCTTTGCCTGACACGGGGCAGTATTGCAATGTTGGTGCTAACTTAACCAGAGCTGTTGTAACTGAAAACCTCCATAGGCTATAATAGCTCTGGGAAGTTTACAACAGCTCTGGTTATGTTAGCACCAGCTATATAATATGGCCCACATTGTGCTGAGAGTGAGAGATACTGTAACGAGCAGCGATCTCAGCCCTCTGAGGAGCCACTACAATAGTAATTGTATCCACTGGTTTTCGGATGAATGAAATTAGTTTTCATACTAAAGAACTGAAAACGAATTTCTTTAGCAACTAAATAAATTGCATTTTAGTACTAATGCATTAGTTCAAAACGAAATTTTGTGCTGTGCACATGTCTATCTGTTACATATGCTTCCTATTACTATACAACAAGGACATAGAGGCATCATATCGATTATACTTAGCGTAGCTAAATCTACTATAGCGCGTCACTGGCTTTCTAAAGTGAGTCCCTCTATGAGAGAAGTCATGTCATCACTGGAGAATGTTTATCATTATGAGGGAATGTACCTAACTCTCTATTCTTGTTTCAAGGTGTTTGGGAAGGTTGGGAGGTCTTTGTAGCTTCCGGGGACTTGATATAATTGATGGGGATGATGATATATGTGTTGCTGATGTCGGACTTACCTGAGCATATTTTTTCTTTTCCTTTTTTAATCTATTTTTGAGTATTTTATAATTTTGTGTGTTTTTTGTTATTTATTTATTTATTTATAAAGGATTTTACCAGGAAGGATACATTGAGATTTCTCTCGTTTTCAAGTATGTCCTGGTTTGTTATGCCTTATCATTTTCATGTATTTTAGTTTAGACTGAAAATGTTGGTTCAACCGATTTGTTACAAGCAAAATTTATGTTGCTGCTAGAATTATTTCGTTGTAGGATCCTACGCGATCCTTTCTTTTCTCAATATTTGTGTTTTATTTCTGGCATTTGTTCTTTACGTGTGAACCTCAATAAAAAACTTTTATATGGAAAAAAAATAAAATTGCAATCTTTGAGCTTGGATTCCAATACTGTTGACTGGATTAGGCAGTGGCTGAGTGACAGGCAACAGAGGGTTGTGGTAAATGGAGTTTATTCGGCGCAAGGTCTTGTTACCAGTGGGGTACCTCAGGGGTCAGTACTTGGACCCATTCTCTTTAATATTTTTATTAGTGATATTGCAGAAGGTATTAATGGTAAAGTATGTCTTTTTGCTGATGACACAAAGATTTGCAACAGGGTTGACGTTCCTGGAGGGATCAGCCAAATGACAAATGATTTAGGTAAACTAAAAAAATGGTGGGAGTTGTGGCAATTGAGTTTTAATGTGGATAAGTGCAAGATAATTCACCTGGGGTGTAAAAACCCAAGGGCTGAATATAGAATATTTGATACATCTGAGGGTTGGGATTTAGGGGTTATTATTTCAGAGGATCTAAGGGTAATAGAGCAGCAGGAAATGCTGGCAGAATGCTTGGAAATGCTGGCAGAATGCTTGGAAATGCTGGCAGAATGCTTGGAAATGCTGGCAGAATGCTTGGTTGTGTAGGGAGAGCCTGTATTAGCAGTAGGAAAAGGGAAGTGCTCATGCCACTGTACAGAGCACTGGTGAGACCTCACTTGGAGTACTGTGTGCAGTACTGGAGACCGTATCTCCAGAAGGATATAGACATCTTAGAGAGAGTTCAGAGAAGGGCTACTAAAATGGTGTACGGCTTGAAGGAGAAAAGTTACCAGGAAAGGCTTAATGATCTTAACATGTACAGCTTGGAAAAAAGACGAGACAGAGGAGATATGATAGAAACATTTAAATACGTAAAGGGAATCCACAAGGTAGAGGAAGGGAGTATATTTAAAAGGAAACAAAGTAGCAAAACAAGAGGACATAGTCTTAGATTAGAGGGGCAAAGGTTTAAAAGTAACATCAGGAAGCATTATTTTACTGAGAGGGTGGTGGATACATGGAACAGTCTTCCAGTAGAAGTGGTAGAGGCCAAAACAGTAATTGAATTTAAGCAGGCATGGGATAGGCATAAGGCTATCCTAAAGAAAAGATAAATCCAGGTAAAGTATCCATGTAATTGGGCGACTAGATGGGCCGAAAGGTTCTTATCTGCCGACGTTTTCTATGTTTCTATGTCATTATGACCTCACTCGCCATGTCCCCCTCTCTCCTGTATGTCATTATGACCTCCCTCGCCATGTCCCCCTCTCTCCTGTATGTCATTATGACCTCACTCGCCATGTCCCCCTCTCTCCTGTATGTCATTATGACCTCACTCGCAATGTCCCCCTCTCTCCTGTATGTCATTATGACCTCACTCGCAATGTCCCCCTCTCTACTGTATGTCATTATGACCTCACTTGCCATGTCCCCCTCTCTCCTGTATGTCATTATGACCTCACTCCCCCTTTCCCCCTCTCTCCTGTATGTCATTATGACCTCACTCGCCATGTCCCCCTCTCTCATGTATGTCATTATGACCTCCCTTGTCACATCACGTCACTGACCAGGAATTTGGTTTTCTGGATCTCCAGCTCATTCCAAAACTCAGAAACTCCTTCTCCAGCCTCGGCCTTCTTATCTCTTGATGAGGATTTCCTCTTGGTTGTAACGGTGTCTTCTGGCTCCTCAGGGTCCTCGGGTGCAGGGGCGCCCCCTTCTTGCATCTCCTCACCTTTCTCGCCATTTTCTGTGCTGGAATCGGTGAAGGAGAAGTACGGTTACACGTCGTGTCACTTTCCATGATCACCGTATGAATGAGCGACTCGTGCTCTTCTGGCTGAACGTGAGTGACATTTCATAAATCAGCATGATGACATCACACACGTTGCAAACAATAAACTGACAAGACCCTGACCTTTACCGGTCATGCTGCGCATCTTCTCGCAGATCTGCAAGTCCCTGTCTGAAGCCCTGCCCAGCAGCGTTCCATGGAACATATTGTCCATTTCCACCCAAAACGATGTTCCTAATCACCTGTAGGACCATCAAGCGTCCAATAAGCTTCGCTCTTACTGCTACTCAGCGCTTATATCAGGGGATGCTCTAATGTTGTGCACAAATCGGGAATTTCATTCAATAGACCCGGAAATACAAAATATAGAGACGTTCATAGCGTGATATGTAGAATATAGCAGTCCTGACATGTAGCTCCCAGTGAGCTACACTCACATGATTCTGAGCCAGCCTGGGCGCTCGGGTTAATCGCCTGCGGGTTATTTAAAAGGCCGCCCTACATCTTGCACATATTCCACAGATCTAGGACTTACTTCAAGTTATAAATAACGGCCATAACCCTCATACCTCTAACCCCAGAATGATTACCATTGGCCACAGCCGTGCCGGCAGCATATTGGGCCATATCGTCTATTTATGAAAAAATTCACAGAGAACGGCGGGTGAGAAAACATCTGCTCATTACAAGCGGCAAAATGCATTCATGCCCATGGGGCGCCCCTCTTTATCCTGCACCCTCCCAGAAATGAATACTGAATTTGCCGGCTGCTTCTGCTCCGTTACTCACTCGGCTTTCTCCGGCTCTGGTTCTGGTGCTGGTTCCTCCTCCACCACTTCCGTCTCCTGGCCTTCTAGTAACTCTCCATCCTAAACAGAAGAGGGTTATTGTTTCAATCAGGAGCATTTCTGCGGCTTCTATATAACACATTCTCTCTGCTCTTATAGGGGGTTAAGGTGGATGGGGAGAGATGTTCCTTAAACATGAAACATGACCATGCTGGAGAGAATTCGCCGGTCACAGACATGTTGGGGGTATCTGGACTTTGTAAGATTCAGTCATTAATCGCTGATGGGCATCATGTTACTTACATCAAATTTCCGCTTCAGAATAGGGGTTCCTTCAGGCGTTGGTGGTTCAATTGGTGTTGTGTCTCCCATGTCACCCAACCCACCCGGGGCGTCTGGGGCGCTGAGTCGATAATGTCCGCCATCTTTCTTCAGCTCCATCCCAAATATTTCACCTCCTTCTTCCTGCACCTCTTCTTTGATCATGTCCACAAAGTCTGTCGTATCTCCATCTTCCGGCACTTCGTCGCTCACTGTTACAGGTGGCCCGTCTCCATGGACCTCATCCTGCGTGGGATCTGGCATGCTAGCCAAGAGCTCTGTTACAGTCATCTTTTGGGCGCCTTCTACTAGGCTTCCCCCAAACAAAGTGTGCCAGATCAGGAAAAAGACCCCTTTGCAGACGCTGTAGAAAAAGAGGCAGGTGCCCAGTAAAAAGGTCCACAGGAAGGAGGCGATGGCCATGATGATCTCCTTGAATGTCATCTTCTTCACCTGTTCATAAAGAACCCAAAACATCACCCATTACAGA
The DNA here is from genome assembly GCA_009667805.1 of Leptobrachium leishanense. Classification (NCBI taxonomy): domain Eukaryota; kingdom Metazoa; phylum Chordata; class Amphibia; order Anura; family Megophryidae; genus Leptobrachium; species Leptobrachium leishanense. Next base: position 37,757,807 of record CM019071.1, on the reverse strand, counting down.
TCTGTTTAACATAAACATTGACAAAACTCATCCCACAGGGGCTCCCCAAGCAGCGTATGTAACCAGGTGACGCGTCATGTTCATGGACTATGACATAAAGGTTAATAAACATTTATGGTGTCATTCAAAGGGATTTTATTGATCCGCCAGGAGGCCAACATGTACCTGACCAAACCACAGAGTTTGGAAACATCGCTTGTTCCCAGTTTTAGAATGAATCGTGTTCCAGCGCGCGGGGAGGGGATTACCTTGCGAAATTGTCTCCTGAGATTCCTGAAGGTAAAAATCTTAAAAAAGTTTATTACATTCTCCATAAACTCCACAAAAGCAGATGATGATTCTGGTGGATGGGCGCCATTATCTGTCTCTTCTGCTTCCCCAGCTCCCTCTGACCCTGCTCCTTCATCTTCGTCGTCCTCTGCTTTCTCCTCTTCTGGCTCTGAGATCTGGGCAGCGATCTGCATCTCAAAGATGGTGTCCTCGCAGAAGTTCACAAAGAGCTCCATCTTCTCAGATTCTCCTCCTTCATTGACGACATCGAAGATGAACTGCCGTTTGGACTCCTTGACCTGCGGCATCTCCCACTGCGCTTTGTTGGTCTCACTGATCTCAAAATATATCCTCTCTATCCTCTTTCCGGCGCCCATGATCTCGATGCGGCCGAGATAAGGCTTGAAGTAGGCAATGATGCAGTCTGCAAGCTCCAAGAAGTTCTTCAGTCTGGAGTCGTGAGGAACATGTTCGGAAAGATTGGTCAGTAAAACGGCAACATTGAACCCGATATCCTTTGCCGGTTCTTGGAATCGATCAGCAAACTCCTCAAAGTTGATCATCTCGTTTTCATCGGCTTCTGAGCAGGAAAGGAGGAACTGGATCTCTGAAGGTGTGTATTGCTTCTGACTGTCCATGGCTTTCTGGAAATCTTTTTTGGAAATGAGGCCACGGGGGTCAGTCACATAATCTCTGCAAGGCAGAAAACATTGTTACCTGTCAAACTCTCCAACTGTGTGTGCAGAAGACATCCTGAAACCAGTGTTCCATCATGAATGGGTGGAATCCAGTGGCACCATGTGACCTGGTAATTAATATTTTGCATACAGAGTTTATTGAGGTTTTTCCACTTTACCTGAAAGCGTCAGATGCTACGATGTCCTTCAGCTTCAGGAACATGTCAAAAAATTTAAGAATCATCTCCACATTGCTAGACGACTCCACAAGCATGTCCACCATCTGCCGGGCAATAGTTCCATTGACCACATTTCCTGAAAGTATAAATCGGTGAAGCTTGGTTGGTGATTGGATAAGAACATTCCATGTAAATCATCTAGTGCATTCTCAGTGAAGCTCAGGAACTCTAACGTGTTCAACGGAACCTACTATTTATAAGGCATTGCAATCCACTTCCTATGAAGGAGACTCAATGGAGGGTTGTACTTCACATTGGCAGTGAGTGCCACTCATTGCAGGGTTGTACAACACATTGGCAGTGAGTGCCACTCATTGGAGGGTTGTATGACACATTGACAGTGAGTGCCACTCATTGGAAGGTTGTACAACACATTGGCAGTGAGGGCCACTCTTTGGAGGGCTGTACGACACATTGACAGTGAGTGTCACTCGTCGGAGGGCTGTACGACACATTGACAGTGAGTGTCACTCGTCGGAGGGCTGTACGACACATTGACAGTGAGTGTCACTCGTCGGAGGGCTGTATGTCACATTGGCAGTGAGTGTCACTCGTCGGAGGGCTGTAGGACACATTGGCAGTGAGTGTCACTCGTCGGAGGGCTGTAGGACACATTGGCAGTGAGTGCCACTCATTGGAGGGTTGTACTTCACATTGGCAGTGAGTGCCACTCATTGGAGGGCTGTAGGACACATTGGCAGTGAGTGTCACTCGTCGGAGGGCTGTAGGACACATTGGCAGGGAGTGTCACTCGTCGGAAGGCTGTAAGACACATTACCACTAGACATGTGCATTAGTTTTAGTACTAAAACGATTTAGTCAGAATTTTGGGATAATTTAGTTTTCGTATGACTCAAGAGAAACGAAACTGCTCAGTACAAAAAAACGAAAGAAACTAAAATAAAATGCACTATATTTTAGTTTCAGTCCTTTTTGTAATATTACATTGAGTGAAGGAGACCAGCAATGAAGAGCGCAACATCCGAAGTTCTGCACCCTCCACATGCCAATGCAGTAGGATGTTCCATACAGAGAGGGGCATTAATTAATGCAGGAGGATGTTCTATACATTATACAGAGAGGAGCCTTTTTTTTTAGCCCTTTAAATCCAGTGGCTGTGAGCACGGAGATCGGCTGCTTGTTATATTATCTGTCAGTAAAATGTATCAGGCTCAGTTGTTACAGTAACTGACTGTAACAACGCTCAGAGTTTCAGTAAAACAAGGAAATAATATTGTTATAACCTCTTATATATAAAAATATTATTTACTAGTTTTACTGAAACTCTGAGCGCTGTGATGAGCAGCAGTTAGTTACTGTAACAGCTTTGCCTGACACATTGTGCTGAGAGTGAGTGATACTGTAACAAGCAGCGATCTCAGCCCTCTGAGGAGCCACTACAATAGTAATTGTATCCACTGGTTTTCAGATGAATGAAATTAGTTTTCATACTAAAGAACTGAAAACGAATTTCTTTAGCAACTAAATAAATTGCATTTTAGGACTAATCCATTACTTCAAAACGAAATTTTGTGCTGTCCACATGTCTAATTGGCAGTGAGTGTCACTCGTCGGAGGGCTGTACGACACATTGGCAGTGAGTGTCACTCATCGGAGGGCTGTAAGACACATTGGCAGTGAGTGTCACTCATCGGAGGGCTGTAAGACACATTGGCAGTGAGTGTCACTCGTCGGAGGGCTGTACGACACATTGGCAGTGAGTGTCACTCGTCGGAGGGCTGTATGACACATTGACAGTGAGTGTCACTCGTCGGAGGGCTGTAAGACACATTGGCAGTGAGTGTCACTCGTCGGAGGGCTGTATGACACATTGACAGTGAGTGCCACTCGTCGGAGGGCTGTATGACACATTGGCAGTGAGTGTCACTCGTCGGAGGGCTGTACGACACATTGACAGTGAGTGTCACTCGTCGGAGGGCTGTAAGACACATTGGCAGTGAGTGTCACTCGTCGGAGGGCTGTATGACACATTGACAGTGAGTGTCACTCGTCGGAGGGCTGTAAGACACATTGGCAGTGAGTGTCACTCGTCGGAGGGCTGTACGACACATTGACAGTGAGTGTCACTCGTCGGAGGGCTGTAAGACACATTGGCAGTGAGTGCCACTCGTCGGAGGGCTGTACGACACATTGACAGTGAGTGTCACTCGTCGGAGGGCTGTAAGACACATTGGCAGTGAGTGCCACTCGTCGGAGGGCTGTACGACACATTGACAGTGAGTGCATAAGTCATATTCACCTTCCAATAGAGACAACAGCATGACGACCATATCCTTCTGAAGGTCCAGCAACTCTTTGAGGAGACCGATCTGGCTGGAGTCCTGGAAGACATACAAGGAGATACAGATCCTAGAACATGAACCTCACAAGCCCAAATTACAATTGCCAAGAAGCTGCCACCCCATGTCATTTCTACACCTCATGCCTATTCTCAGAAGATGAAGGGAAACCCTGGCCCAAGGCAGATCCAGAAGAGAAGATGGACCCCTCCATTTTTTAGCATTTAACAAGACCCGAGACATCCCCTGATGTCCTTTGAGATAATAAGTCTTCAGGTGGTTTGTGACATTACATTTTCATGCACAGTAGATGCCTGCAGACCCTAATCATGGACTACATGAAGATAAGACGGGTCGGCCCCCAGGCTCAGAAGTCAACGTTCCACCTTTACATTACAGAAATCCATCGAGGGAACAAAACAGGTCTATGGATTGATCGTGGAGATAACCTAGCCTCATCCTCCTGAACTCATTACTCTTCATCAACTCCAGAGAAGAACGCTCCTACCAGGCCAACGTCGGACAGGTCCATGTGGGTCAAAAAGAGGGGAACGAAAAATATCTAGATGTTCTTTGGATACAGCAGGTGTACGGGGCAAAAACAAATAGACGTACATTGATCTTACCTCTGGGTAAAAACGACTCCAGAAAGTATCCTTGTATGCGTTTCAATAAAAAGGAGACTGCGTTTAATGTCAGTACTTCCTAATACTCCGATACCCAATCCAGGCTGACTACGCTTCCTAATACTCCGATACCCAATCCAGGCTGACTATGCTTCCTAATACTCCGATACCCAAGCCAGGCTGACTATGCTTCCTAATACTCCGATACCCAAGCCAGGCTGACTACGCTTCCTAATACTCCCATACCCAATCCAGGCTGACTATGCTTCCTAATACTCCCATACCCAAGCCAGGCTGACTACGCTTCCTAATACTCCGATACCCAAGCCAGGCTGACTACGCTTCCTAATACTCCGATACCCAAGCCAGGCTGACTATGCTTCCTAATACTCCCATACCCAATCCAGGCTGACTATGCTTCCTAATACTCCGATACCCAAGCCAGGCTGACTACGCTTCCTAATACTCAGATACCCAATCCAGGCTGACTATGCTTCCTAATACTCCGATACCCAAGCCAGGCTGACTATGCTTCCTAATACTCCCATACCCAAGCCAGGCTGACTACGCTTCCTAATACTCAGATACCCAATCCAGGCTGACTATGCTTCCTAATACTCCGATACCCAAGCCAGGCTGACTACGCTTCCTAATACTCCGATACCCAAGCCAGGCTGACTATGCTTCCTAATACTCCCATACCCAATCCAGGCTGACTATGCTTCCTAATACTCCGATACCCAAGCCAGGCTGACTACGCTTCCTAATACTCAGATACCCAATCCAGGCTGACTATGCTTCCTAATACTCAGATACCCAAGCCAGGCTGACTGTGCTTCCTAATACTCTGATACCCAACCCAGACTGACTGTGCTCCCTAATACTCAACCCAGACTGATTGTGCTCCCTAATACTCTGATACCCAACCCAGACTGACTGTCCATGCTACCTAATATTCCGATACCCAACCCAGACCACCCATGCTCCCTATTACTCCGATACTTAACCCAAAATATCACCGCTTTCCAATTTTCTCATTGATCTACCCCGAGTACTCTTTGTTACTCAGTTACTGGACCTATCACAAGAATATTATTACTCCATTGTACTCAGTAATGTATATAGGAGTATCGGTACTGCCACCCCTTGCATGAAGGATATTGTTACCCTTACTCCCAACAGACACCCTTTAGCTTTTTGCTGCAAGAAGGGAAGGAAGACTGACGGCAAACCAGCGATGAAAGTGTTAGGGACAGAGGGGTAAAAAGGCAGTTTATAACATGTCCCCTCTCCTGGAAGGGTAGATGCTGCGCGGGACAGACAGACAAGTATCATTGTGAGGGGAGGAGAAGGAGGGAGATAACAGGTATCCATCTGTGGCATATGGGTAACATATCCATGCTATGTCTTATGCAGGACCTCCAGACGTCACCATTAGCTCTGTCTATACACGCCAGCTGGAAATCTGGGGTACCACGTGCAGGATGTCCCCCGGCCTCAGATTCCCCACACAATCCAGTGTAAAGCTGGTACTAATGGGCTCCGGAGTGTAATGCTGACACCCTATGAAGTTACACACAGGGTGCAGGATACTGCCTCACCTCTTCCCTCCTCCCCCCTGTGACCGACAAATGTCAAGAGGAGCCAAAGATGCAGAATTCACAAGAAAAGCGATGAAATAAACCCCCCCCAATCCCATCCCAGCACCCACCGAGCCCGGCTCACCCATCCGAGGGGCCAAGCCCACACAACTCACTGTCACACGGCTGCGGCAGTGAAACAGGGGAGACACGGGGTGTCACGGCATGGAGACAGACAGCAGGGCGGGAGAGAGGTCACGAGAGAGAATGAGAGATGACTAGAAAGAGACCACGAGAGAGAGCAGAGAGTGAGAGCAGGGAGTGAGAGCAGAGAGTGAGAGCAGAGAGTGAGAGCAGGGAGTGAGAGCAGAGAGTGAGAGCAGGGAGTGAGAGCAGAGAGTGAGAGCAGAGAGTGAGAGCAGAGAGTGAGAGCAGAGAGTGAGAGCAGGGAGTGAGAGCAGGGAGTGAGAGCAGAGAGTGAGAGCAGAGAGTGAGAGCAGAGAGTGAGAGCAGGGAGTGAGAGCAGAGAGTGAGAGCAGAGAGAGCAGAGAGTGAGAGCAGAGAGTGAGAGCAGAGAGAGAGAGCAGAGAGAGAGAGCAGGGAGTGAGAGCAGAGAGTGAGAGCAGAGAGAGAGAGCAGAGAGAGCAGAGAGTGAGAGCAGGGAGTGAGAGCAGAGAGTGAGAGCAGAGAGTGAGAGCAGAGAGTGAGAGCAGAGAGTGAGAGCAGGGAGTGAGAGCAGGGAGTGAGAGCAGAGAGAGAGAGCAGAGAGAGCAGAGAGTGAGAGCAGGGAGTGAGAGCAGAGAGTGAGAGCAGAGAGAGCAGAGAGTGAGAGCAGGGAGAGAGAGCAGAGAGTGAGAGCAGAGAGAGAGAGCAGGGAGTGAGAGCAGAGAGAGCAGAGAGTGAGAGCAGAGAGTGAGAGCAGAGAGAGCAGAGAGTGAGAGCAGGGAGTGAGAGCAGAGAGAGCAGAGAGTGAGAGCAGGGAGTGAGAGCAGAGAGAGCAGAGAGTGAGAGCAGGGAGAGAGAGCAGAGAGTGAGAGCAGAGAGAGAGAGCAGAGAGAGCAGAGAGTGAGAGCAGGGAGTGAGAGCAGAGAGTGAGAGCAGGGAGTGAGAGCAGAGAGTGAGAGCAGAGAGTGAGAGCAGAGAGTGAGAGCAGGGAGAGAGAGCAGGGAGTGAGAGCAGAGAGTGAGAGCAGAGAGTGAGAGCAGGGAGTGAGAGCAGAGAGTGAGAGCAGGGAGTGAGAGCAGGGAGTGAGAGCAGGGAGTGAGAGCAGAGAGAGCAGAGAGTGAGAGCAGGGAGAGAGAGCAGAGAGTGAGAGCAGAGAGTGAGAGCAGGGAGAGAGAGCAGAGAGTGAGAGCAGAGAGTGAGAGCAGAGAGTGAGAGCAGAGAGTGAGAGCAGGGAGTGAGAGCAGAGAGTGAGAGCAGAGAGTGAGAGCAGAGAGTGAGAGCAGAGAGTGAGAGCAGAGAGTGAGAGCAGGGAGTGAGAGCAGAGAGTGAGAGCAGAGAGTGAGAGCAGAGAGTGAGAGCAGAGAGAGAGAGAGCAGAGAGAGCAGAGAGTGAGAGCAGGGAGAGAGAGCAGAGAGAGCAGAGAGTGAGAGCAGAGAGTGAGAGCAGGGAGAGAGAGCAGAGAGAGCAGAGAGTGAGAGCAGAGAGAGAGAGCAGAGAGAGAGAGCAGAGAGAGCAGAGAGTGAGAGCAGGGAGTGAGAGCAGAGAGTGAGAGCAGAGAGTGAGAGCAGAGAGTGAGAGCAGAGAGTGAGAGAAGCAGAGAGAAAGAGCAGAGAGAGCAGAGAGTGAGAGCAGGGAGTGAGAGCAGAGAGTGAGAGCAGGAGAGTGAGAGCAGAGAGTGAGAGCAGGGAGTGAGAGCAGGGAGTGAGAGCAGAGAGTGAGAGCAGAGAGAGCAGAGAGTGAGAGCAGAGAGAGAGAGCAGAGAGAGCAGAGAGTGAGAGCAGGGAGTGAGAGCAGAGAGTGAGAGCAGGGAGTGAGAGCAGAGAGTGAGAGCAGAGAGAGCAGAGAGTGAGAGCAGGGAGAGAGAGCAGAGAGTGAGAGCAGAGAGAGAGAGCAGGGAGTGAGAGCAGAGAGTGAGAGCAGAGAGAGCAGAGAGTGAGAGCAGGGAGAGAGAGCAGAGAGTGAGAGCAGAGAGAGAGAGCAGAGAGAGCAGAGAGTGAGAGCAGGGAGTGAGAGCAGAGAGTGAGAGCAGGGAGTGAGAGCAGAGAGTGAGAGCAGAGAGTGAGAGCAGAGAGTGAGAGCAGAGAGTGAGAGCAGGGAGAGAGAGCAGGGAGTGAGAGCAGAGAGTGAGAGCAGAGAGTGAGAGCAGGGAGTGAGAGCAGGGAGTGAGAGCAGAGAGTGAGAGCAGGGAGTGAGAGCAGGGAGTGAGAGCAGGGAGTGAGAGCAGAGAGAGCAGAGAGTGAGAGCAGGGAGAGAGAGCAGAGAGTGAGAGCAGAGAGTGAGAGCAGGGAGAGAGAGCAGAGAGTGAGAGCAGAGAGTGAGAGCAGAGAGAGCAGAGAGTGAGAGCAGAGAGTGAGAGCAGAGAGTGAGAGCAGGGATGGAGAGCAGGAGAGTGAGAGCAGAGAGTGAGAGCAGAGAGAGTGAGAGCAGGAGAGAGAGAGACAGGAGAGGGCAGAGAGTGAGAGCAGGGAGAGAGAGCAGAGAGAGCAGAGAGTGAGAGCAGAGAGTGAGAGCAGGGAGAGAGAGCAGAGAGAGCAGAGAGAGTGAGAGCAGAGAGAGAGAGCAGAGAGAGAGAGCAGAGAGAGCAGAGAGTGAGAGCAGAGAGTGAGAGCAGGGAGAGAGAGCAGAGAGTGAGAGCAGAGAGTGAGAGCAGGAGAGTGAGAGCAGGGAGAGAGAGCAGAGAGTGAGAGCAGAGAGTGAGAGCAGAGAGTGAGAGCAGGGAGAGAGAGCAGAGAGTGAGAGCAGAGAGTGAGAGCAGGGAGTGAGAGCAGAGAGTGAGAGCAGGGAGTGAGAGCAGGGAGTGAGAGCAGGGAGTGAGAGCAGAGAGAGCAGAGAGTGAGAGCAGGGAGAGAGAGCAGAGAGGGAGAGCAGAGAGTGAGAGCAGAGAGAGCAGAGAGTGAGAGCAGAGAGAGCAGAGAGTGAGAGCAGAGAGAGAGAGCAGAGAGTGAGAGCAGGGAGAGAGAGCAGAGAGAGAGAGCAGAGAGTGAGAGCAGGGAGAGAGAGCAGGGAGAGAGAGCAGAGAGTGAGAGCAGAGTGAGAGCAGGGAGTGAGAGCAGAGAGAGCAGAGAGTGAGAGCAGAGAGAGCAGAGAGTGAGAGCAGAGAGAGCAATGAATGAGAGCAGGGAGTGAGAGCAGAGAGAGAGCAGAGAGTGAGAGCAGAGAGTGAGAGCAGGGAGAGAGAGCAGAGAGTGAGAGCAGGGAGTGAGAGCAGGGAGTGAGAGCAGAGAGTGAGAGCAGGGAGTGAGAGCAGGGAGAGAGAGCAGAGAGTGAGAGCAGAGAGTGAGAGCAGGGAGTGAGAGCAGAGAGCAGAGAGTGAGAGCAGAGAGTGAGAGCAGGGAGAGAGAGCAGAGAGTGAGAGCAGAGAGTGAGAGCAGAGAGAGAGCAGGGAGAGAGAGCAGGGAGTGAGAGCAGAGAGTGAGAGCAGAGAGTGAGAGCAGGGAGTGAGAGCAGAGAGTGAGAGCAGAGAGTGAGAGCAGAGAGAGAGCAGGGAGTGAGAGCAGAGAGAGAGAGCAGAGTGAGAGAGCAGAGTGAGAGCAGAGAGAGAGCAGAGAGTGAGAGCAGACAGTGAGAGCAGGGAGTGAGAGCAGGGAGTGAGAGCAGGGAGTGAGAGCAGAGAGTGAGAGCAGAGAGTGAGAGCAGGGAGAGAGAGCAGAGAGAGCAGAGAGAGAGAGCAGGGAGAGAGAGCAGAGAGTGAGAGCAGAGAGAGAGAGCAGGGAGAGAGAGCAGAGAGTGAGAGCAGGGAGTGAGAGCAGGGAGTGAGAGCAGAGAGAGAGCAGGGAGTGAGAGCAGGGAGAGAGAGCAGAGAGAGAGAGCAGGGAGAGAGAGCAGGGAGAGAGAGGCAGGAGAGAGCAGAGAGAGAGCAGGGGTGAGAGCAGGGAGTGAGAGCAGAGAGAGAGAGCATGAAGAGAGCAGGGAGAGAGAGCAGAGAGAGAGAGCAGGGAGGAGAGAGCAGGGAGAGAGGAGAGCAGGAGAGTGAGAGCAGAGAGTGAGAGCAGGAGTGAGAGCAGGGAGAGAGAGCAGGAGAGGAGAGCAGGGAGAGAGAGCAGGAGAGTGAGAGCAGAGAGAGCAGGAGAGTGAGAGCAGGAGAGAGAGCAGAGAGAGAGCAGGGCAGTGAGAGCAGGAGAGATGAGAGCAGGGAGTGAGAGCAGAGAGAGAGCAGGGAGTGAGAGCAGAGAGAGAGCAGTGAGAGAGGCAGAGAGTGAGAGCAGGGAGAGAGAGCAGAGAGTGAGAGCAGGGAGAGAGGCAGAGAGTGAGAGCAGAGAGAGAGCAGGGTAGGGAGTGAGAGCAGGGAGAGAGCAGGGAGAGAGCAGAGAGTGAGAGCAGAGAGAGCAGAGAGTGAGAGCAGAGAGAGAGAGCAGGAGAGAGAGCAGGGAGTGAGAGCAGAGGAGTGAGAGCAGGGAGTGAGAGCAGAGAGAGAGCAGGGAGTGAGAGCAGAGAGGAGCAGTGAGAGAGAGCAGAGAGTGAGAGCAGAGAGTGAGAGCAGGGAGTGAGAGCAGAGAGTGAGAAGCGAGAGAGAGCAGGGAGTGAGAGCAGAGCAGAGAGAGCAGGGAGTGAGAGCAGAGAGTGAGAGCAGAGAGAGAGGCAGGGAGTGAGAGCAGAGAGAGAAGCAGGGAGTGAGAGCAGAGAGAGAGCAGGGAGTGAGAGCAGGGAGAGAGAGCAGAGAGTGAGAGCAGAGAGTGAGAGCAGAGAGAGAGCAGGGAGTGAGAGCAGAGAGTGAGAGCAGGGAGAGAGAGCAGAGAGTGAGAGCAGAGAGAGAGAGCAGGGAGTGAGAGCAGGGAGAGAGAGCAGGGAGAGAGAGCAGAGAGTGAGAGCAGGGAGTGAGAGCAGGGAGTGAGAGCAGAGAGTGAGAGCAGGGAGGGAGAGCAGGGAGTGAGAGCAGGGAGTGAGAGCAGAGAGTGAGAGCAGAGAGAGAGCAGGGAGTGAGAGCAGGGAGAGAGAGCAGGGAGTGAGAGCAGGGAGAGAGAGCAGAGAGAGAGAGCAGAGAGAGAGAGCAGAGAGAGAGAGCAGGGAGTGAGAGCAGGGAGTGAGAGCAGAGAGAGAGCAGGGAGTGAGAGCAGAGAGAGAGAGCAGGGAGTGAGAGCAGAGAGAGAGAGCAGGGAGTGAGAGCAGGGAGTGAGAGCAGAGAGAGAGAGCAGGGAGTGAGAGCAGGGAGTGAGAGCAGGGAGAGCAGGGAGTGAGAGCAGAGAGTGAGAGCAGGGAGTGAGAGCAGGGAGTGAGAGCAGAGAGTGAGAGCAGAGAGTGAGAGCAGGGAGTGAGAGCAGGGAGAGAGAGCAGGGAGAGAGAGCAGGGAGTGAGAGCAGGGAGTGAGAGCAGAGAGAGAGCAGGGAGTGAGAGCAGAGAGAGAGAGCAGGGAGTGAGAGCAGGGAGTGAGAGCAGGGAGTGAGAGCAGAGAGAGAGCAGGGAGTGAGAGCAGAGAGTGAGAGCAGGGAGTGAGAGCAGGGAGTGAGAGCAGGGAGTGAGAGCAGAGAGTGAGAGCAGAGAGTGAGAGCAGAGAGAGAGAGCAGGGAGTGAGAGCAGAGAGAGAGAGCAGGGAGTGAGAGCAGGGAGTGAGAGCAGAGAGTGAGAGCAGAGAGAGAGAGCAGGGAGTGAGAGCAGGGAGTGAGAGCAGAGAGTGAGAGCAGGGAGTGAGAGCAGGGAGTGAGAGCAGAGAGAGAGAGTAGGGAGTGGAGAGCAGGGATGAGAGCAGGGAGAGCAGAGTGAGAGCAGGGAGTGAGAGCAGGGAGTGAGAGCAGGGAGTGAGAGCAGAGAGTGAGAGCAGGGAGAGAGAGCAGAGAGTGAGAGCAGGGAGAGAGAGCAGGGAGTGAGAGCAGGAGAGCAGGAGTGAGAGCAGGGAGAGAGAGCAGGGAGAGCAGGGAGTGAGAGCAGAGAGAGCGTGAGATTTGGGAGGAATTGAAGGAGTTGGAAGGTATAAAATCCTGGGAATAAGACGGGTGGTAGGAGGAATAATAGGGGAGACGGGTAATGAGAGACAGTCAGCGGGAAGGGGGTGCGCGGAGCACTTGTAACTCAGACAGTTTGAGTAACGCAGCCGTGCGACAATAAATATTCTTACGCCATTTTGGAGTCCTCCGTTTTGGGGCATCTGTTACACATCAGAATAAAAGTGTTATTCAGAATCGCTCAGTACTGGATCATCAGCATCAACTACCTGCAACATCACTGCATCTCCCTCACCCCGCCGGACCGCCAGGCCTGCACCCCACACCAAGCCCAGGAGTGTGAGTGAGCACTCACATTGTGGACATGTCTCAATAGCTTCCCGTGAGTGTGAGTGACCGCATACATGAGTGAGCGCTCACACCATGGACATGTCCCATTATCTGCCTGTGAGTGACCGCATACATTAGGAGTGAGCGCTCACACTATGGACATGTCCATTATCTGCCTGTGAGTGACCGCATACATTATGAGTGAGCGCTCACACCATGGACATGTCCCATTATCTGCCTGTGAGTGACCGCATACATTATGAGTGAGCGCTCACACCATGGACATGTCCCATTATCTGCCTGTGAGTGACCGCATACATTAGGAGTGAGCGCTCACACTATGGACATGTCCCATTATCTGCCTGTGAGTGACCGCATACATTATGAGTGAGCGCTCACACCATGGACATGTCCCATTATCTGCCTGTGAGTGACCGCATACATTATGAGTGAGCGCTCACACCATGGACATGTCCCATTATCTGCCAGTGAGTGTGAGTGACCGCATACATTATGGGATCTATTACAGTCTTTGCGCAAAAAAGCTTGCGCAACACGTGAATTTTTGCGCACAGCGTTAAACGTTAACGCGCGATAATTAACGCTGGTATTACAATCCTCGCGCATTTTTTCATCTGTCAAAAAATAACGCGCATATAAAAGACATGCAAAAACGCGCACGCATTAACGCTGCGCGCAGTAATCAGTGTGCGGACTGTTTTTTCACGCGATTCAGACAATCAGAATTAAGAACCGCAATCGTCTCCCATTCAGCTTTTGCGCCTGTCAAAGTCAATCTGCGTATATATGCTGCAGCAATAATAAAAACACGCACAACTTCTCCATTTTATTTTTTGGGTATGAGTAGAATGTGTAACTATTCTGTGCTGTATTTTTTTTTCGTGCTGGGGTTTTTGGTTTCGGCCAGGACGTTCAGATTAGCCATTAACACCAGCTTTTAAAAGACGTTAAAATTATGAGCGCAAAGGCTGTGCGTTAAAATGTGCGCATAGATTGTAATACCATCCACGAACCAGTGCACAAACGCATTTACTCTCACAATGTTAAGTATAGGACGCGCAAGGGTTTCGCGCAGGTTCACACGCGGTAGACGTTAACGCACATTTTATGCATGGACCTTGTAATACGACGTTCTGTGCAAAGGGTTTTGCCCCTCGCGTTAATGCGTTTTTTGCGCACGTGCAAAATTGTGCACGAAGAGTGTAATAGTGCCCTATGAGTGAGCGCTCACACCATGGACATGTCTCATTATCTGCCCGTGAGTGACCGCATACATTATGAGTGAGCGCTCACACCATGGACATGTCTCATTATCTGCCCGTGAGTGTGAGTGACTGCATACATTATGAGTGAGCGCTCACACCATGGACATGTCTCATTATCTGCCAGTGAGTGTGAGTGACTGCATACATTATGAGTGAGCGCTCACACCATGGACATGTCCCATTATCTGCCTGTGAGTGTGTGTGACTGCATACATTATGGGTGAGCGCTCACATTGTGGACATGTCCCATTATCTGCCTGTGAGTGACCGCATACATTATGAGTGAGTGCTCACACCATGGACATGTCCCATTATCTGCCAGTGAGTGTGAGTGACTGCATACATTATGGGTGAGCGCTCACATTGTGGACATGTCCCATTATCTGCCTGTGAGTGACCGCATACATTATGAGTGAGCGCTCATATCATACATTATTCACTAAAAGTGAGAGACTCCGTTATTCCAGAGATTGCTGTGGAACTCATAGACAGCTTATATGAGTTTGGGGTGAGTGAGCGCTCACTCGGTGGTATGAGGAGTATGAAGTAAGTGTGCAGTGAGCGCTGGCACTGGATCGGATCACCAGGCCTCTCGGGTCTTTAGGAGCCGCTGTGAGATTGCTGCACATTGTACCATTGCGTGAAGGTAAGCTGAAGCTACAGACCAATCAGAAGCCGCCTGGAAATTGCAGAAATCAGGAACATTTCCCCAATTCCTGCTGAATCACAAACTGGACATTCACTGGAGGCTTATTTGAGACAAATCAGGGGATTCTCCCCGAAAACGGAATTACATCGACATATAGTGTATGCAGGTCCATAATGGAAGTGATGGGTCACATGATTGGATTGATCACCAGTGGATCATTTATTGTTATTATACAGTCTGGCTGACATTGGGATTCTGGATGTTTTAGGCCATTTTGGGTAATCTTGTTGGATTTCCATTCATTATCATTAATTTTAATACATGTCTCGGAGGCGAATATTTGCTTTAACTTTCTTTACTTTTTATCCTCACAGAATATTAATAAAGTTATAAAAAGTGCTTGTTAAACCAGATAAAACACATATGACCGAAAGCCCCTCCTTATACTCCCATCCACCAATCCAGTGTTGTTGGTGCTTTATAAAGGAGGTTGCAGGTTAACTCCTCTTCCGCTTTCTTTGCTGCCTCCTCACAGAGTCGAGGTAAGTTAGAACGCTCTCTCCAGATTTTCAGATTTGGTGGAGGTTTTAATCGCTTTAATTGTATATTTTCTGTCAGGATTTCTGGCCGGTGTTTGTCCGTTTCCTCCCTACAGGTTTTTAAACGTGTTTAATAAAATTTAGTTTTTTTTATATAACCTGTATCGGTCCTGCGGGTCGACCGGCAGCTCCGTCGGTTGTACTCTGTGTTGGAAATCTCTCCCCCGGTCCGTCATGCCGATAAGCGCGGCAGCCATACACATTCTTGTTTTCCTCGGTGCGGCACCGCCAGCGGCAAGACCCAGCCCCCTAACAGGCCGCGATATAGTGCACTGATGCGGCTCCGCCATCTTAGCTCTAGATTTTTGCGCTTTTCAGTGTGAAGAGCCACGACTCCATTTTGACAAATCTGCACTTTCATATTATGTCTGTCGCCTCAGCGCGCCAAACAGCAATTCATTACATGACGGACACATTTAATAAATCACTCAAAGAATTTACCTCAGAAACAGCTTCTTCCCGCCGCAGAGCCCCCCCCCCCCCGACAGGGAAGATCCTGACTCTGAGGAGATTCCTCTCCCGTGTTACAAACTCCTCTTCCAATCCCTGCGCCCAGAAAAACATATACAAAATGAAGGGGCTGGCAACCCCGCACCACTGCTGGCATGAGGGGCTGACATCCCCTCATCAATGTCTGTCATAGGGATGGCAACCTCGCACCAATGCCTTCAATAGGGGCTGGCATCCCCGCACCACTGCTTGCCCTACCCCCACCCAGTAAGCGAGCGCCTGATGTTCTTTTACCCAGAGAACGAGGCAAAAAGGGCAAATATCAGAATAATCCCTCACATGAGGATTTACAGGATCAATTTGTTTATGCGGAGCAGGAGGAGGATGAATTCCTTTTACATGTCCCTGATGATGACCTGAGGCGCGTTCAATACCTCAGCCGCTGCAAGTGCTAAGTTAGCAACTTGCCACTGAACGCCGTTCTGCCGCTCTGCACTGCTAAGGCTAGGGTCAGAGTGGGGCAGTCGGAACGCGCGTGCAGACGCACTAAATCACGGCGGCAGTAGCAGCACATAACGGCCAATGACGGCCAATATACGCAGTACGTGCGTACGAAAGTGCGCCGACACCACGCAACCAGCAAATGAACGCATTTTTATCAGAACGTGAAACCGCTGCTACTGACGTACAAAGTGCGCTGCGGCCGCATAGCAGCGTGTGTGCGTGATTAGGAGATGTCAGACGCTGCTAGTGTGCGGCCAACATAACGTTCAAACAGCCGGATTTCCCTAGACTTCTTTTCACCCCATCGTCATGAAATACGTCCAGAATTGCGCATCGTCTGACCACTTAAGCGTATTCCGTGAAAAAATGCGTGCGCACGCATCGACGTACATTTTGACGGTGGCCGCAGAAAATGCGCTCATCTGTCCCTAGCCTAACCTAGCACTTGCAGCGACCCGAGGAGATGCTGCGAGTAGCTGAGTGTGACGTAGTAAAGATGGCCGCCGCCATGAAGCAAGTAACAATTCTGTACAGCAAGATGGCCGCCGCCATGAAGCAAGAAACAATTCCATACAGCAAGATGGCCGCCGCCATGAAGCAAGTAACAATTCCGTACAGCAAGATGGCCGCCGCCATGAAGCAAGTAATAATTCCATACAGCAAGATGGCCGCCGCCATGAAGCAAGTAACAATTCCGTACAGCAAGATGGCCGCCGCCATGAAGCAAGTAACAATTCCGTACAGCAAGATGGCCGCCGCCATGAAGCAAGTAACAATTCCGTACAGCAAGATGGCCGCCGCCATGAAGCAAGTAACAATTCCGTACAGCAAGATGGCCGCCGCCATGAAGCAAGTAACAATTCTGTACAGCAATGTTCATTTTGAGGTTTTTGTTCACCAAAGCACAAAATATTTATTTATTATTTACCCCGGCACATAGACATATATTACAGCTCAATTAGATTTTGTTTCAGAAGTAAACGTTACGTTTATTCAATAAAAACTATAATTTGTGGTGTGTGCGTACATAACGGTATTGTGCTGACTGCTTCTCTTTATCATATTTTGTCCGAGTGACACGAAAAACAATCTGAATCTTTCATTAAGAAACAGTCGGCCATTTTACTTCGAAATTCGCATCCAAAGCGTTCAATGACACTGCTGCAGCAAACTGAATTGCAGTGCTGCAGCAATTCAGCAGCAGCTGAGGTATTGAACGGGGCTCTGCTGAGCGATGATCCTCTTCCCCTGCAGAAACACCGTTACCCCCCTCCACGAGAGGGACAGATTTTAGACAAACAAGGCAAACCCCTGTTTGTTCCTGAGGCGCTTGCACCCCCACGCTCCGCAATATGGGCTCCTAGAGAGCACATTGTTCAATTCCTCGACTGCCGCATGAGTTGATATAGTATTGCTCGTTTCGCCATCTATAAGGGCAGAATGTCCTAGACCCACCACCCCAACGACACCGGATTGGTGGATGGGACTATGGGGAGGGGCTTTGGGTCAAACGTGTTTTTTGTGTTTTAACAAGCTGTGAGGCTAAAAAAGTAAAGAAAGTCAAAGCAAATATTCGCCTCCGATTCATTATTAAAATCCTGACTTTCCTTTACTTAGCAAGGAAAATCATGGCATTATATCAACGAGAAACAAAAATAAATATGAAGAGTGAATTTCAGACATTTAAGTCGGACGGATTAGCAGCATAATGTGCAGCATAATGTGCAGCACAGAAAGTGCAGGAGAAGGCGGCTCGAATGTGACAAGCCGTTAACCAATGAGAGAGAAGGACCAACCCAAAGCTTAGCCACAGTATTAAAAACATAAAGTGATGCTGCCGAGCCATGAAACCTGAAACGCTCATCGGGAAAAGGAGGAGAGGATGAAGCCGATTCTTTTGTCGCTGGCCGGGAATTTGTTTCCATGTGCAAATCACTTTGACAGCAGGGATCTCAAACTCCGGCCTAACAGGTGTTCCTGGCCTACACTTCCCAGAATTCCCTGAACGCAGCACATGGCCAGAGAATCATGGGAGTTGTTGAGAAACGTCTGGGAGGCCAGCGTGTGGGCTCTCTGCCTTAGAGCAATCATGTGATTGGCTGACACCGGACAACATGTAACATCTTTCAATAAGGTTATCATAAACAAAACATTGTGACTGGATGATACTCAGCCTCAGATAGCGAGAGGACCACACCCAGCACCATGATCACTTCGGTTATAAGGGCGAAAGGATAATCAGGAAGATGAGCTTTCTGATCAATATAGAGCGACCTGGGCGTCACTAACACGTACAACGCATAGAGGCTTTGTGTCAGGGATACTATGTGTGGATTCACTGCAAAAGGCAATGTCATTAATCCAAAACAACCAAGTTTTATGGATGTTGGATCACGTCTGTCTAAATGAGCTGCGGTCTGTGAAGAAGTGAGCAGGAGTGTAAAGCAGAGGGACTGAGAAGCGTTACAGAGCAGAGGTGCAGAGCTGTGGGACTATTAACTTGGATTTCTTATGTGTTTCTGTCCATTGCACAGAATGTGTTGTGGAGAAAATGAGAAGGAGGGAATGAAAGGTGAGCAGAGGAGGAAGTGAGAAGTAGGAGAATGAGAGGCGAGTGGAGGAGGAAGTGAGAAGGAGTGGAATGAGAGGCGAGTGGAGGAGGAAGTGAGAAGGAGTGGAATGAGAGGCGAGTGGAGGAGGAAGTGAGAAGTAGGGGAATGAGAGGCGAGGGGAGGAGGAAGTGAGAAGTAGGGGAATGAGAGGCGAATGGAGGAGGAAGTGAGAAGTAGGGGAATGAGAGGCGAGTGGAGGAGGAAGTGAGAAGTAGGGGAATGAGAGGCGAGGGGAGGAGGAAGTGAGAAGGAGTGGAATGAGAGGCGAGTGGAGGAGGAAGTGAGAAGTAGGGGAATGAGAGGCGAGTGGAGGAGGAAGTGAGAAGTAGGGGAATGAGAGGCGAGTGGAGGAGGAAGTGAGAAGTAGGGAATGAGAGGCGAGGGGAGGAGGAAGTGAGAAGGAGTGGAATGAGAGGCGAGTGGAGGAGGAAGTGAGAAGTAGGGGAATGAGAGGCGAGGGGAGGAGGAAGTGAGAAGTAGGGGAATGAGAGGCGAGTGGAGGAGGAAGTGAGAAGTAGGGGAATGAGAGGTGAGCGGAGGAGGAAATGAGAAGGAGTGGAATGAGAGGTGAGTGGAGGAGGAAGTGAGAAGTCGGAGAATGAGAGGCGAGGGGAGGAGGAAGTGAGGAGTGGAATGAGAGGCGAGTGGAGGAGGAAGTGAGAAGTAGGGGAATGAGAGGCGAGGGGAGGAGGAAGTGAGAAGTAGGGGAATGAGAGGCGAGTGGAGGAGGAAGTGAGAAGTAGGGGAATGAGAGGCGAGGGGAGGAGGAAGTGAGAAGTAGGGGAATGAGAGGCGAGTGGAGGAGGAAGTGAGAAGTAGGGGAATGAGAGGTGAGCGGAGGAGGAAATGAGAAGGAGTGGAATGAGAGGTGAGTGGAGGAGGAAGTGAGAAGTCGGAGAATGAGAGGCGAGGGGAGGAGGAAGTGAGGAGTGGAATGAGAGGTGAGTGGAGGAGGAAGTGAGAAGTAGGGGAATGAGAGGTGAGCGGAGGAGGAAGTGAGAAGGAGGGAATGAAAGGTGAGCAGAGGAGGAAGTGAGAAGTAGGGGAATGAGAGGCGAGGGGAGGAGGAAGTGAGGAGTGGAATGAGAGGCGAGTGGAGGAGGAAGTGAGAAGTAGGGGAATGAGAGGTGAGCGGAGGAGGAAATGAGAAGGAGTGGAATGAGAGGTGAGCGGAGGAGGAAGTGAGAAGGAGTGGAATAAGAGGTGAGTGGAGGAGAAAATGTGTGGAATGAGAGGCGAACGGAGGAGGAAATGAGAAGTAGGGGAATGAGAGGTGAGCGGAGGAAGAAATGAGAAGGAGTGGAATGAGAGGCGAACGGAGGAGGAAATGAGGAGGAGTGGAGTGAGAGGTGAGCGGAGGAGGAAATGAGAAGGAGTGGAATGAGAGGTGAGGAGGAAGAAATGAGGAGTGGAATGAGAGGCGAACGGAGGAGGAAATGAGAAGTAGGGGAATGAGAGGTGAGCAGAGGAGGAAGTGAGAAGAGGGAATGAAAGGTGAGCAGAGGAGGAAATGAGAAGGAGTGGAATGAGAGGTGAGCGGAGGAAGAAATGAGGAGTGGAATGAGAGGTGAGTGGAGGAGGAAGTGAGAAGGAGTGGAATGAGAGGTGAGCGGAGGAAGAAATGAGAAGGAGTGGAATGAGAGGCGAGCAGAGCGGGAAGTGAGAAGTAGGGGAATGAGAGGTGAGCAGAGGAGGAAATGAGAAGGAGTGGAATGAGAGGTGAGCGGAGGAGGAAATGAGGAGTGGAATTAGAGGTGAGCAGAGGAGGAAATGAG
Source organism: Leptobrachium leishanense (assembly GCA_009667805.1). NCBI lineage: Eukaryota > Metazoa > Chordata > Amphibia > Anura > Megophryidae > Leptobrachium > Leptobrachium leishanense. The sequence goes on along the minus strand of CM019071.1, from coordinate 37,737,869 downwards.
AAGGAGTGGAATGAGAGGTGAGCAGAGGAGGAAATGAGAAGGAGTGGAATGAGAGGTGAGCAGAGGAGGAAATGAGAAGGATTGGAATGAGAGGTGAGCGGAGGAGGAAATGAGGAGTGGAATTAGAGGTGAGCGGAGGAGGAAATGAGAAGGAGTGGAATGAGAGGTGAGCAGAGGAGGAAATGAGAAGGAGTGGAATGAGAGGTGAGCAGAGGAGGAAATGAGAAGGATTGGAATGAGAGGTGAGCGGAGGAGGAAATGAGGAGTGGAATTAGAGGTGAGCGGAGGAGGAAATGAGAAGGAGTGGAATGAGAGGTGAGCGGAGGAGGAAATGAGAAGGAGTGGAATGAGAGGTGAGCGGAGGAGGAAATGAGAAGGAGTGGAATGAGAGGTGAGGGGAGGAGGAAATGAGAAGGATTGGAATGAGAGGTGAGCGGAGGAGGAAATGAGAAGGAGTGGAATGAGAGGTGAGCGGAGGAGGAAATGAGGAGTGGAATGAGAGGTGAGTGGAGGAGGAAGTGAGAAGGAGTGGAATGAGAGGTGAGTGGAGGAGGAAATGAGGAGTGGATGAGAGGTGAGCGGAGGAGGAAGTGAGAAGGAGTGGAATGAGAGGTGAGTGGAGGAGAAAATGTGTGGAATGAGAGGCGAACGGAGGAGGAAATGAGAAGTAGGGGAATGAGAGGTGAGCGGAGGAGGAAGTGAGAAGGAGTGGAATGAGAGGTGAGTGGAGGAGGAAGTGAGAAGTAGGGGAATGAGAGGTGAGCGGAGGAGGAAGTGAGAAGGAGTGGAATGAGAGGTGAGTGGAGGAGGAAGTGAGAAGGAGTGGAATGAGAGGTGAGCGGAGGAGGAAGTGAGAAGTAGGGGAATGAGGGGTGAGTGGAGGAGGAAATGAGAAGGAGTGGAATGAGAGGTGAATCGCCTGCACTCACCGACGAATCACTCAGACATGAAAGAATTAGCTTTTATGAGGACATTGCTTTATTTTGCGTATTGCTGCGTTTCCATGTGTTTATATGTATCTGAGGGGTCTTTGATGCACATTACATGGGATTTGGGATGTTTGTCACCTGGAATCCTTGGATTGATGAAAGGGCCCAGTAAAGGCAGCTTAAAGGAGGCTGTGTGTGTGATATCACAGCCAATGGAAGAAAAGGAGCGACACCCAGAAGGTGTGCTGCAGCAGCCGTGTCTTCATCACATGGGGAATACTATTTCCGCATATTTTGATGTGTTAATTAAAGTTAATTCTATATGTGAGTGCGGTGAGGTTTGCGCAGTGAAGTTTGCGCTCTGAGCTTTCCAGATGATGCTATGGATTTTCTGGTACCAGAACCCTGAACCTTCTCCACCCTATCCTTAGCAAGAAGTGCTCTCCTCCTTACACAGAGGCTTTTCCTCACCAGAAATGGAAAGAGACGTTAATGACACTAGGGATGCACCGAAACAAAAATTTCCGTCCGAAACCGAAAATTCAGGATCGTTTCGGCTGAAAACCGATACCGAAAATCAGACATGAGAACCTGGGCTTGGAGGCCGGGGACTCACCTGATCCCGAAGGCTGGCCGAGCATGCTGCTCGGCCGGCCTCCAGGCTCAGGCGAGCCCCCGGCTCGGCCTCTAGACCCAGGCCAAGCCAGGGGCTCGCCTGAGCTTGGAAGACGGCTGATCAGGCAACTCGGCCGGCCTCCATGCACAGGTGAGCCCCCGGCTCGGCCTCTAGGCCCAGGTGAGCCCCCGGCTCGGCCAGGAAATGGAAATTTTCGGCCGTTTTTTTCGGCCGAAACCGAAAACACCATTTTCGGCTGATAATTTTCGGTGGCCGAAATTTCGGTGCATCCCTAAATGACACAAGTCTGAGCAGACTGAAGGAGTCAGATCACGGCAGTATGAACAGGGAGCCAGGCTAGCGTCACCAACCCGGACTCCCCAGGAACCTGTGCAGTTTATGACCTAATCCTACACTTTGAGATGACGCTCACTGACAAGTCTCCTGCATAGCGAGCCCAGCTCACCCGCCATGTCCTAATCAGGGAGCTTACCTGCGCCAGTTTCATTATCATGTGAGCAAAGACATGCAGGAAGCCAACCACTGCATCCCATAAACGGCTGTGCGCCAAGCTCTGCTGGTTTCCTGTGCAAGGACCCTAGAGGGGAGAGGGGTACACGGTGAGGGCTCTGCTGGTGCCCGGACATATCAGACTTTTATATTCAGGCTGTTTTTTTTGCATGCGCAATCAGAAATCATATGACTGCATGCGTTATTGCTTTTCTTGTTTGCTTTAGGGCTAGGATTAAATATAAGTTTAGGTTAGTTAGAAGGTTGTGGTTAGTTTTAGGATTAGTTTAGGGTTATATTTCGTTTTAAGGTTATGTTTAGTTTTAGGGTTGGTTTTACGATTAGCTTTAGGGTTCGGATTACTTTAAGGGAAAAGTTAGATTACCTTTAGGGTTAGGTTTAAGATTAGTTTAGGGTTAGGTTAGTTTTAGTGCTATGGTTAGGATTACCTTTAGGGTCAGGGTTTGGTTAGATTTAAGGTTATGGTTAGTTTTAGGGTTCGGTAAATTTTAGGGTTGGAGTTAGGATTAGAATTAGGGTTAGGTTTAGGATTAGCTTTACGGTTAGGTTAGTTTTAGGATTAAGTTTAGGTTAGCTTAAGGGTTATGGTTGGTTTTACGGTTATGTTAGTTATAGTGTTAGGTTTAGGGTATGGTTGGCTTACGGTTTGGGTTAGCTTTAGGATTAGGATAGTTTTAGGGTTCTAGCTAGAATTAGCTTTAGGGTCAGGGATAGGTTAGATTTAGGCTCCTCGTGTTACCTGGATATACTCGGTCAGGCTGTTGAAAACTTGCTTTGCCACCGACATCGCCTTGGAGAAGTTCCTCTTCCCTTGTTCATCGATCACATCTTTCCCAGAGTAATACCAGTAAAAGTCACTAATGGATTCCTGCAGCGGACGGTGAAAGAGAAAGGTGTCAGAAAAGAGACAACCCTGTCTTGATGTGCTCCATTCCGGACGTGCCCGGGAGGATTTACCTGCAGCCGAAGCAGATAGTCTACAGTGCAGATGATGATGTTGATCGTGGTGGTGTTTCCTGTCTGTGTGCGCAGATAATTCTGGAAATCTGCAACGATAAAAAGGCATCGAATTTATTAAGGGCGCACTGGTCCATCATATTTTCATCATGCAGGGCATACATTTAGACAAATCTATGGTGTCCTGCTCATTAACAAAGCAACCATCACCCACTGAAACAATGAGAAAAGGAGATTTCACCTGCAGCAGTCAAGATGGTTCTGTGGCGCCATAATAATATGGATGAAAAGATTGCTTTATGAAACATTTAGATGCACAATGTAACGTGTTCTCCATGTGTGCAGCGGATGTGGGGATACGTGGCAGACTGGCTTTATTAAGTAATAACAATAACACTGATGGCTGGTGACATTCTGAGATGGAAGTGCTGGAATAGAACGCTCTGCGAATATTGAGCCGAGTCCAAGGAAGCATCTGAGTTTATTCATTAAAAGTAGAAATTGTGTAAAAGGATAATTTCTGCTCTTCTAACCAACTTTCTGCCCTAGATGAGAAGGTACTGCGCCGGCCCCTTTATGGGGCAGCACTCTTGGCCTGTCCCAATGCATATTGAATGTGTGACATCACTCATCCCTTCTGGGAGCAAACGGAGTGCGCTTGAAACGTCCTCAGATGGGGCTTTTTTGAAAACTGCCCAATGATCTTGACCCATCCAGCTGCTCTCACATTATTCTCCTGGCAGCAATCAATCAGTGATCAGTCTTCATAACTGTCATTTTATTGGTGGGGCGCTGCCCTAGAAGACCCTTTGGATTAGAGTCCACTGGTAAAGTGGCAACTGGAGTTAAGGAAAGAAATTCTTAAGTTTTATTTAAACGTGGCATACTCCAGACGTATTAATGAGGTGGAGCAATGAAGATGTTACCGTTATTGTGGCCTTCACACATCAGCTGCAGGAAGCGGAAGAGGTCCTGAGTGAACAGGTCATCGGCCATCACCTTCTCTCCTGTTGATGGAGGGAAAGGCAGAGGGATGAGAGCCGCACGCGTGGGAGAGGGCCGAGGAGTGTGAAAGCAGAGATACAATGAACAGGTGAGAAGGACAAACACAGAGATGAAAAGAGACAGAAAGAGAGGAGGACCTGGGGGAGATGTATACATTAACAGTAATAGTGTTTCTACAACGTACCCAGAGTGTTTTACTACAGAGTCGCATACAGAAATACCTTGTTTCATGTTTTATATGACTTTTCATGACATTGATAGATCATTTAACCACTTGTGGAAAGCTGACATTTGCACGTCTGTATGGAGCATATGCTGATCTTTCATACATCTCCCCCATTACTATGTCCAAGGATTGAATGAGACAGAGAGACAGGAGGCAGAAAGGATGAGAGACAGGAGGCAAAGAGAGGATGAGAGACAGGAGGCAGAAAGGATGAGACAAGAGGCAAAGAGAGGATGAGAGACAGGAGGCAGAAAGGATGAGAGACAGGAGGCAAAGAGAGGATGAGAGACAGGAGGCAGAAAGGATGAGAGACAAGAGGCAAAGAGAGGATGAGAGACAGGAGGCAGAAAGGATGAGAGACAGGAGGCAGAAAGGATGAGAGACAGGAGGCAAAGAGAGGATGCGAGACAGGAGGCAGAAAGGATGAGAGACAGGAGGCAGAAAGGATGAGAGACAGGAGGCAGAAAGGATGAGAGACAGGAGGCAGAAAGGATGAGAGACAGGAGGCAAAGAGAGGATGAGAGACAGGAGGCAGAAAGGATGAGAGACAGGAGGCAAAGAGAGGATGAGAGACAGGAGGCAGAAAGGATGAGAGACAGGAGGCAAAGAGAGGATGAGAGACAGGAGGCAGAAAGGATGAGAAACAGGAGGAAGAGACAGGAGACAGAAAATATGAGAGACAGGAGGCAGAAAAGATGAGAGACAGGAGGAAGAGACAGGAGGCAGAAAGGATGAGAGACAGGAGGCAAAGAGGATGAGAGTCAGAAGGCAGAAAGGATGAGAGAGAGGAGGCAAAGAGAGGATGAGAGACAGGAGGCAGAAAGGATGAGAGACAGGAGGCAAAGAGAGGATGAGAGACAGGAGGCAGAAAGGATGAGAAACAGGAGGAAGAGACAGGAGGCAGAAAATATGAGAGACAGGAGGCAGAAAAGATGAGAGACAGGAGGAAGAGACAGGAGGCAGAAAGGATGAGAGACAGGAGGCAAAGAGAGGATGAGAGACAGAAGGCAGAAAGGATGAGAGACAGGAGGCAAAGAGAGGATGAGAGACAGGAGGCAGAAAGGATGAGAGACAGGAGGAAGAGACAGGAGGCAGAAAGGATGAGAGACAGGAGGCAGAAAAGATGAGAGACAGGAGGAAGAGACAGGAGGCAGAAAGGATGAGAGACAGGAGGCAAAGAGGATGAGAGACAGAAGGCAGAAAGGATGAGAGACAGGAGGCAAAGAGAGGATGAGAGACAGGAGGCAGAAAGGATGAGAAACAGGAGGCAAAGAGAGGATGAGAGACAGGAGGCAGAAAGGATGAGAAACAGGAGGCAAAGAGAGGATGAGAGACAGGAGGCAGAAAGGATGAGAAACAGGAGGAAGAGACAGGAGGCAGAAAGGATGAGAGACAGGAGGCAAAGAGGATGAGAGACAGGAGGCAGAAAGGATGAGAAACAGGAGGAAGAGACAGGAGGCAGAAAGGATGAGAGACAGGAGGCAGAAAAGATGAGAGACAGGAGGAAGAGACAGGAGGCAGAAAGGATGAGAGACGGGAGGCAAAGAGGATGAGAGACAGAAGGCAGAAAGGATGAGAGACAGAAGGCAGAAAGGATGAGAGACAGGAGGCAAAGAGAGGATGAGAGACAGGAGGCAGAAAGGATGAGAGACAGGAGGCAGAAAGGATGAGAGACAGGAGGCAGAAAGGATGAGAGACAGGAGGCAGAAAGGATGAGAAACAGGAGGCAGAAAATATGAGAGACAGGAGGCAGAAAAGATGAGAGACAGGAGGCAGAAAAGATGAGAGACAGGAGGAAGAGACAGGAGGCAGAAAGGATGAGAGACAGGAGGCAAAGAGAGGATGGCGAGACAGGAGGCAGAAAGGATGAGAGACAGGAGGCAAAGAGAGGATGAGAGACAGGAGGCAAAGAGAGGATGGCGAGACAGGAGGCAGAAAGGATGAGAGACAGGAGGCAAAGAGGATGAGAGACAGAAGGCAGAAAGGATGAGAGACAGGAGGCAAAGAGAGGATAAGAGACAGGAGGCAGAAAGGATGAGAGACAGGAGGCAGAAAGGATGAGAGACAGGAGGCAAAGAGAGGATGAGAGACAGAAGGCAGAAAGGATGAGAGACAGGAGGCACAAAGGATGAAAGACAGGAGGCAGAAAGGATGGGAGGCAAGAGGCACAAAGGATGAAAGACAGGAGGCAGAAAGGATGGGAGGCAGGAGAAAGAGACAGGAGGCAGAAAGGATGAGAGACAGGAGGAAGAGACAGGAGGCAGAAAGGAGGAGAGACAGGAGGCAAAGAGAGGATGGCGAGACAGGAGGCAGAAAGGATGAGAGACAGGAGGCAGAGAGGATGAGAGACAGGAGGCAAAGAGAGGATGGCGAGACAGGAGGCAGAAGGGATGAGAGACAGGAGGCAGAAAGGATGAGAGACAGGAGGCAGAAAGGATGAGAGACAGGAGGCAGAAAGGATGAGAGACAGGAGGCAAAGAGAGGATGAGAGACAGGAAGCAGAAAGGATGAGAAACAGGAGGAAGAGACATGAGGCAGAAAGGATGAGAGGCAGGAGGCAGAAAAGATGAGAGACAGGAGGCAGAAAAGATGAGAGACAGGAGGCAGAAAAGATGAGAGACAGGAGGCAAAGAGGATGAGACACAGAAGGCAGAAAGGATGAGAGACAGGAGGCAAAGAGAGGATGAAAGACAGGAGGCAGAAAGGATGAGGAACAGGAGGAAGAGACAGGAGGCAGAAAGGATGAGAGACAGGAGGCAGAAAATATGAGAGACAGGAGGCAGAAAGGAGGCAAAGAGAGGATGAGAGACAGAAGGCAGAAAGGATGAGAGACAGGAGGCAAAGAAAGGATGAGAGACAGGAGGCAGAAAGGATGAGAGACAGGAGGCAGAAAAGATGAGAGACAGGAGGAAGAGACAGGAGGCAGAAAGGATGAGAGACAGGAGGCAGAAAAGATGAGAGACAGGAGGCAGAAAGGATGAGAGACAGGAGGCAGAAAAGATGAGAGAAAGGAGGAAGAGACAGGAGGCAGAAAGGATGAGAGACAGGAGGCAGAAAAGATGAGAGACAGGAGGCAGAAAGGATGAGAGACAGGGAGGGAAGAGACAGAGGCAGAAACAAAAGGATGAGGAGACAGGAGGCAGAGAGGATGAGAGACAGGAGGCAAAGAGAGGATGAGAGACAGGAGGCAAAGAGAGGATGAGAGACAGAAGGCAGAAAGGATGAGAGACAGGAGGCAAAGAGAGGATGCGAGACAGAAGGCAGAAAGGATGAGAGACAGGAGGCAAAGAGAGGATGAGAGACAGAAGGCAGAAAGGATGAGAGACAGGAGGCAAAGAAAGGATGAGACAGGAGGCAGAAAGGATGAGAAACAGGAGGAAGAGACAGGAGGCAGAAAGGATGAGAGACAGGAGGCAGAAAAGATGAGAGACAGGAGGAAGAGACAGTAGGCAGAAAGAATAAGAGACAGGAGGCAAAGAGAGGATGAGAGACAGAAGGCAAAAAGGATGAGAGACAGGAGGCAAAGAGAGGATGAGAGACAGAAGGCAGAAAGGATGAGAGACAGGAGGCAAAGAAAGGATGAGAGACAGGAGGCAGAAAGGATGAGAAACAGGAGGAAGAGACAGGAGGCAGAAAGGATGAGAGACAGGAGGCAGAAAAGATGAGAGACAGGAGGAAGAGACAGTAGGCAGAAAGAATAAGAGACAGGAGGCAAAGAGAGGATGAGAGACAGGAGGCAAAGAGAGGATGAGAGACAGGAGGCAAAGAGAGGATGGGAGACAGACGGTAATGAAAGGATGAGAGACAGGAGGCAGAATGGATATGTGATGGAGAGATACTGGTCCCAGTAGCAGCAGAGGAGTGGGTTAGTGCCACGCTTTGTGTGAGTCACTCGGGGAGACGTAAAGTCATTAAATTCTGAAATCAATCCAAATCCAAAAGCACAGCAAACCAGCGCTAGAATTATCCATGCTCTTAGGGGTTGTGTAACGGCGGGTGTAACAGACCCTGGGTAATGGAAATGCCTATAAACCCACTGAGACCTGGAGGAAAAGCCAACCTGGAGGAGTATCTTCATCTAAAGCCTCGGATATACCTGCGTAACTTGCACATGTCTGATGACCCCCTAAATATCGGCCATCACTCCGCAGTTCAGCACCGCAGCGGCCACATGGAAGGAAGTCACAGTAAGTGTATCACCATGAGATGTGAACCCACACTATGCCATTCCCCTCAGTCCAAGCTTGGTGGTGGTTTGCGACGCCCGTTACACGGTGGGAGCGGCAGAGAGTGCAGGAGGGGAATTACTGAATATCTGCTTTTATTGGAACAGACGTGTGTCCAGATCATAACAGCACCGGGACACCTGTGCCATGGACACATCCCGTGCATGCCACCAGGACTAAAACCTGTGTGAATTATAGAGGGGACTCACACCCACATATATAAAACATATATATATATTCAATGGACTAAAATAATCTTTCCATAAAGAAATAAATCAATTAAATCTGTCCCAGGGCTCTATAACGAGTTGTCCCTGCCTCTCTGTGTCCTCCTGGGATCCACTCTATAGATCTGATCACAATACTCTAGGAGGGATCTATAAAGAGCTATCCCTGCATCTCTGTGTCCTCCCGGGATCCACTCTATAGATCTGATCACAATACTCTAGGAGGGATCTATAAAGAGCTATCCCTGCATCTCTGTGTCCTCCCGGGATCCACTCTATAGATCTGATCACAATACTCTAGGAGGGATCTTCCCAGGGATCTATAAAGAGCTATCCCTGCATCTCTGTGTCCTCCCGGGATCCACTCTATAGATCTGATCACAATACTCTAGGAGGGATCTTCCCAAGGATCTATAAAGAGCTATCCCTGCCTCTCTGTGTCCTCCCGGGATCCACTCTATAGATCTGATCACAATACTCTAGGAGGGATCTTCCCAGGGATCTATAAAGAGCTATCCCTGCCTCTCTGTGTCCTCCCGGGATCCACTTTATAGATCTGATCACAATACTCTAGGAGGGATCTTCCCAGGGATCTATAAAGAGCTATCCCTGCCTCTCTGTGTCCTCCCGGGATCCACTCTATAGATCTGATCACAATACTCTAGGCGGGATCTTCCCAGGGATCTATAAAGAGCTATCCCTGCCTCTCTGTGTCCTCCCGGGATCCACTCTATAGATCTGATCACAATACTCTAGAAGGGATCTTCCCAGGGATCTATAAAGAGCTATCACTGAATCTCTGTGACCTCCCGGGATCCACTCTATAGATCTGATCACAATACTCTAGGAGGGATCTTCCCAGGGCTCTATAAAGAGCTATCACTGAATCTCTGTGACCTCCCGGGATCCACTCTATAGATCTAGGTGGGATCGTCCTACAGGATGGCTGGCTCTCTGCGGCCAGTGTATAAGCCCCCCGATGTAAGTCGGCAGCTTGTGGAGTGGGGTGGAAGGATACAGGTCGGTGCTTTGTTAGTAGAAGCGCAGGTGAAGGAAGTTTTAAATGAACATTTACCCTGCTCACGGTTGATGACTGGGAACCAAGGAGGTCAGGGAATGAGAGAGAAGCAGGCAGGAAAAGGAAGGGGGCACAACCACATGTCAGGGAAGAGGAAGGAAAATGTGATCGTCATTATTTCAAACAAATTAATTGGATGATGGATAAAACAGAACGAAAATCCCATTCTGACCCCCACAAACAAGACTGCCAACACAGACGATAAATCATTCCCTGCAGGATTAATGAGCTTTAGAGAGACTTTATGAAGGAGAGGGGCCGGCTTTGTGAACGCGGACTGGTGCTACGAGGGACAGGATGTGAGACGTGGAGGAGAGGGGCCGGCTTGTGAACGTGGCCTGGTGCTGGGACAGGATGTGAGAAGGAGAGCCGGCGTGGGCCTGGTGCTACGAGGGACAGGATGTGAGACGTGGAGGAGACCGGCTTGTGAACGCGGCCTGGTGCTACGAGGGACAGGATGTGAGACGTGGAGGAGAGGGGCCGGCTTGTGAACGTGGCCTGGTGCTACGAGGGACAGGATGTGAGACGTGGAGGAGAGGGGCCGGCTTGTGAACGCGGCCTGGTGCTACGAGGGACAGGATGTGAGACGTGGAGGAGAGGGGCCGGCTTGTGAACGCGGACTGGTGCTACAAGGGACAGGATGTGAGACGTGGAGGAGAGGGGCCGGCTTGTGAACGCGGGGTGCTACGAGGGACAGGATGTGAGACGTGGAGGAGAGGCGGGCTTGTGAACGCGGCCTGGTGCTACGAGGGACAGGATGTGAGACGTGGAGGAGAGGGGCCGGCTTTGTGAACGCGGCCTGGTGCTACAAGGGACAGGATGTGAGACGTGGAGGAGAGGGGCCGGCTTTGTGAACGCGGCCTGGTGCTACGAGGGACAGGATGTGAGACGTGGAGGAGAGGGGCCGGCTTTGTGAACGCGGCCTGGTGCTACAAGGGACAGGATGTGAGATGTGGAGGAGAGGGACCGGCCTTATGAACGGGGCCCGGTGATGCGGAGGACAGGATATGAGACGTGGAGGTGAGGGGCCAGCATGTGAACGGGGTCTGTGCTGCGGGGTACAGGATGTGAGACGTGGAGGAGAGGGCCCGGGCTTTGAACGGAGGTCTGTGCTGCGGGGTACAGGATGTAAGAGGTGAAGGAGATGGGCCGGCCTGTGAATGGGGCCTGGTGCTGCGGAGGACAGGATGTGAGATGTGAAGGAGAGGGGTCGGCCTTTCAACGGGGGTCTGGGCTGCGGGGTACAGGATGTGAGACGTGGAGGAGAGGGCCCGGCTTTTGAATGGGGGTCTGTGCTGCGGGGTACAGGATGTGAGACATCAAGGATAAACGTCCCATGTAGGGGGAGCTGTCTTCATGTGAAGGTTCAGACCTGCAGTAGCCCGTCTGCACCTGATGATACAGTACCAGGGTATATCACAGGCATTATTATTTACACATGGCTTTTTAATCACAGGGGAACAAAACTCACTCGTCCCATCTTCTGTTACCATTCCCAGCCCTTCTGCTTTATTCTGACGTTCAAAGGCGTTCAGGTCCAGCACGCTGCGGGGAGGACACAGAGAGGGAAACATGAGCATGGAACATACACAGTCCTGAGTCTCCATGAGAGGAAGCGACAAACAACCACTCGATACAATGTGCAGACAGTCCACACAGAACCTGATATCAAGGCATCAGATCAATCAGCTCCTCGTCATAATACAGCGATCAATGCGGCATCATTTGCCCGTTTGCAATTCCTGTTACTGGCTCAGCCTGAATTCGGTCTTTGTCCTTAAAACATCATATGGTTTCAATGGGACGTGATCTTCCTTCTACAATACAGGATCCGGAGCCCCTGTACTTGTAAGAAACTGTACCCAGTCCAAAATATCCTCACCTGCAAGTTTGCATCAAGGCCTGCACGCTCTGGAAAAATCCCACTTCCCGTTTGTCCTTCAGGTAATCCAGCATTTTCTGCAGAGAAGAAGAAAACAGCGGATATAAAAGACGGGAAAAAGAGGAAATTGCCACCAGATAGTGCCTTACAAGCCCGAGATGAAAAGTATTTTAACATGATATGTATATACAGAGAATTAAAAACTACCTATTTCTATAATCTTGATAGATAAATATATATAGGTCTGACTGTCTGGAAAATATGTAATTCTGCCCATCGTATTAATCGAGTATGATGCTGAGTCTGATCTTTCTCTTGGCTTCCTGAATTTAACACGATGTGGGCAGATTTTCTATTCAGCCCTACTTCCTCTTGAAAACTAACCAAAGAGGGCGAATCGAGAGGGAAGGGAGGGAGGGAGGGATACAGATGTCCATTGTTAACACATCCTATGTAACTATGTAACTTCCTGGGCAGAAATAGAAATGCCTGCAAGTCTAGGTAACTGCCCAAAGTAGAAAAAACATGTTTTTATCTGGTCAGAGAATGTTTGACAAATGATATGGACTTATACCGCTTTTTTTAATATAACTGTCTGACGTGTTAAATGTTTATTGGCTTGTAATTAATGAATTTGTGACCCTCCCCTTGTATCAAAACTGACCATCCTGCTTGAAACCTGCCAGAATAGAGAAAATCTTTAGGACACAACCTTGTCTATTGGTGTTTATTCTCACTCGAGTTGTTTCCTGCCTGATCGCTGGTTCAGATTACAAAAGCAACATTATACAGAGCACAGGCTGCTCATTGAGGTATAATAATCATTATATTATACAGAGCACAGGCTGCTCATTGAGGTATAATAATCATTATATTATACAGAGCACAGGCTGCTCATTGAGGTATAATAATCATATTATACAGAGCACAGGCTGCTCATTGAGGTATAATAATCATTATATTATACAGCGCACAGGCTGCTCATTGAGGTATAATAATCATTATATTATACAGCGCACAGGCTGCTCATTGAGGTATAATAATCATTATATTATACAGCGCACAGGCTGCTCATTAGGTATAATAATCATATTATACAGCGCACAGGCTGCTCATTGAGGTATAATAATCATTATATTATACAGCGCACAGGCTGCTCATTGAGGTATAATAATCATATTATACAGCGCACAGGCTGCTCATTGAGGTATAATAATCATTATATTATACAGCGCACAGGCTGCTCATTGAGGTATATAATCATCATATTATACAGCGCACAGGCTGCTCATTGAGGTATAATAATCATTATATTATACAGCGCACAGGCTGCTCATTGAGGTATAATAATCATTATATTATACAGCGCACAGGCTGCTCATTGAGGTATAATAATCATATATATATACAGCGCACAGGCTGCTCATTGAGGTATAATAATCATTATATTATACAGTGTACAGGCTGCTCATTGAGGTATAATAATCATATTATACAGCGCACAGGCTGCTCATTGAGGTATAATAATCATTATATTATACAGCGCACAGGCTGCTCATTGAGGTATAATAATCATATTATACAGCGCACAGGCTGCTCATTGAGGTATAATAATCATATTATACAGCGCACAGGCTGCTCATTGAGGTATAATAATCATTATATTATACAGCGCACAGGCTGCTCATTGAGGTATAATAATCATTATATTATACAGCGCACAGGCTGCTCATTGAGGTATAATAATCATTATATTATACAGCGCACAGGCTGCTCATTGAGGTATAATAATCATTATATTATACAGCGCACAGGCTGCTCATTGAGGTATAATAATCATTATATTATACAGCGCACAGGCTGCTCATTGAGGTATAATAATCATATTATACAGCGCACAGGCTGCTCATTGAGAGTATAATAATCATTATATTATACAGCGCACAGGCTGCTCATTGAGGTATAATAATCATTATATTATACAGCGCACAGGCTGCTCATTGAGGTATAATAATCATATTATACAGCGCACAGGCTGCTCATTGAGGTATAATAATCATATTATACAGCGCACAGGCTGCTCATTGAGGTATGATAATCATTATATTATACAGCGCACAGGCTGCTCATTGAGGTATAATAATCATTATATTATACAGCGCACAGGCTGCTCATTGAGGTATAATAATCATTATATTATACAGCGCACAGGCTGCTCATTGAGGTATAATAATCATATTATACAGCGCACAGGCTGCTCATTGAGGTATAATAATCATTATATTATACAGCGCACAGGCTGCTCATTGAGGTATAATAATCATTATATTATACAGCGCACAGGCTGCTCATTGAGGTATAATAATCATATTATACAGCGCACAGGCTGCTCATTGAGGTATAATAATCATTATATTATACAGCGCACAGGCTGCTCATTGAGGTATAATAATCATTATATTATACAGCGCACAGGCTGCTCATTGAGGTATAATAATCATATTATACAGTGCACAGGCTGCTCATTGAGGTATAATAATCATTATATTATACAGCGCACAGGCTGCTCATTGAGGTATAATAATCATTATATTATACAGCGCACAGGCTGCTCATTGAGGTATAATAATCATATTATACAGCGCACAGGCTGCTCATTGAGGTATAATAATCATATTATACTGCGCACAGGCTGCTCATTGAGGTATAATAATCATTATATTATACAGCGCACAGGCTGCTCATTGAGGTATAATAATCATTATATTATACAGCGCACAGGCTGCTCATTGAGGTATAATAATCATTATATTATACAGCGCACAGGCTGCTCATTGAGGTATAATAATCATTATATTATACAGCGCACAGGCTGCTCATTGAGGTATAATAATCATGATATTATACAGCGCACAGGCTGCTCATTGAGGTATAATAATCATATTATACAGCGCACAGGCTGCTCATTGAGGTATAATAATCATTATATTATACAGCGCACAGGCTGCTCATTGAGGTATAATAATCATTATATTATACAGCGCACAGGCTGCTCATTGAGGTATAATAATCATGATATTATACAGCGCACAGGCTGCTCATTGAGGTATAATAATCATATTATACAGCGCACAGGCTGCTCATTGAGGTATAATAATCATTATATTATACAGCGCACAGGCTGCTCATTGAGGTATAATAATCATTATATTATACAGAGCACAGGCTGCTCATTGAGGTATAATAATCATTATATTATACAGCGCACAGGCTGCTCATTGAGATATAATAATCATATTATACAGCGCACAGGCTGCTCATTGAGGTATAATAATCATTATATTATACAGCGCACAGGCTGCTCATTGAGGTATAATAATCATTATATTATACAGCGCACAGGCTGCTCATTGAGGTATAATAATCATTATATTATACAGCGCACCGGCTGCTCATTGAGGTATAATAATCATTATATTATACACCGCACAGGCTGCTCATTGAGGTATAATAATCATAATTATACAGCGCACAGGCTGCTCATTGAGGTATAATAATCATTATATTATACAGCGCACAGGCTGTTCATTGAGGTATAATAATCATTATATTATACAGCGCACAGGCTGCTCATTGAGGTATAATAATCATTATATTATACAGCGCACAGGCTGTTCATTGAGGTATAATAATCATATTATACAGCACACAGGCTGCTCATTGAGGTATAATAATCATATTATACAGCGCACAGGCTGCTCATTGAGGTATAATAATCATATTATACAGTGCACAGGCTGCTCATTGAGGTATAATAATCATTATATTATACAGCGCACAGGCTGCTCATTGAGGTATAATAATCATTATATTATACAGCGCACAGGCTGCTCATTGAGGTATAATAATCATATTATACAGTGCACAGGCTGCTCATTGAGGTATAATAATCATTATATTATACAGCGCACAGGCTGCTCATTGAGGTATAATAATCATTATATTATAACAGCGCACAGGCTGCTCATTGAGGTATAATAATCATATTATACAGCGCACAGGCTGCTCATTGAGGTATAATTATATTCTACAGCGCACAGGCTGCTCATTGAGGTATAATAATCATTATATATACAGCGCACAGGCTGCTCATTGAGGTATAATAATCATTATTTATACAGCGCACAGGCTGCTCATTGAGGTATAATAATCATGATATTATACAGCGCACAGGCTGCTCATTGAGGTATAATAATCATATTATACAGTGCACAGGCTGCTCATTGAGGATATATAATCATTATATTATACAGCGCACAGGCTGCTCATTGAGGTATAATATATATTATACAGTGCACAGGCTGCTCATTGAGGTATAATAATCATATTATAAAGCGCACAGGCTGCTCATTGAGGTATAATAATCATATTATACAGCGCACAGGCTGCTCATTGAGGTATAATAATCATATTATACAATGCACAGGCTGCTCATTTAGGTATAATAATCATTATATTATACAGCGCACAGGCTGCTCATTGAGGTATAATAATCATTATATTATACAGCGCACAGGCTGCTCTTTGAGGTATAATAATCATTATATTATACAGCGCACAGGCTGCTCATTGAGGTATAATAATCATTATATTATACAGCGCACAGGCTGCTCATTGAGGTATAATAATCATTTTTATACAGCGCACAGGCGGTCATTGAGGTATAATAATCATTATATTATACAGCGCACAGGCTGCTCATTGAGGTATAATAATCATATTATACAGCGCACAGGCTGCTCATTGAGTATATAATAATCATTATATTATACAGCGCACAGGCTGCTCATTGAGGTTATATAATCATTATATTATACAGAGCACAGGCTGCTCATTGAGGTATAATAATCATTATATTATACAGCGCACAGGCTGCTCATTGAGGTATAATCAATCATTATATTATACAGCGCACAGGCTGCTCATTGAGGTATAATAATCATTTATACAGCGCACAGGCTGCTCATTGAGGTATAATAATATATATTACAGTGCACAGGCTGCTCATTTAGGTATAATAATATTATATTATACAGCGCACAGGCTGCTCATTGAGGTATATAATATTATATATTATACAGCGCACAGGCTGCTCTTTGAGGTATAATAATTATATTATACAGCGCACAGGCTGCTCTTTGAGGTATAATAATCATTATATTATACAGTGCACAGGCTGCTCATTGAGGTATAATCATTATATTATACAGCGCACAGGCTGCTCATTGAGGTATAATAATCATATTATACAGTGCACAGGCTGCTCATTTAGGTATAATAATCATTATATTATACAGCGCACAGGCTGCTCATTGAGGTATAATAATCATATTATACAGCGCACAGGCTGCTCATTGAGTTATAATAATCATTATATTATACAGCGCACAGGCTGCTCATTGAGGTATAATAATCATTATATTATACAGAGCACAGGCTGCTCATTGAGGTATAATAATCATTATATTATACAGCGCACAGGCTGCTCATTGAGGTATAATAATCATTATATTATACAGCGCACAGGCTGCTCATTGAGGTATAATATAATCATATTATTATACAGCGCACAGGCTGCTCATTGAGGTATAATAATCATTATATTATACAGCGCACAGGCTGCTCATTGAGGTATAATAATCATTAATTATACAGCGCACAGGCTGCTCATTGAGGTATAATAATCATATTATACAGCGCACAGGCTGCTCATTGAGGTATAATAATCATTATATTATACAGCGCACAGGCTGCTCATTGAGGTATAATAATCATGATATTATACAGCGCACAGGCTGCTCATTGAGGTATAATAATCATATATATACAGCGCACAGGCTGCTCATTGAGGTATAATAATCATGATATTATACAGCGCACAGGCTGCTCATTGAGGTATAATAATCATTATATTATACAGCGCACAGGCTGCTCATTGAGGTATAATAATCATATTATACAGCGCACAGGCTGCTCATTGAGGTATAATAATCATTATATTATACAGCGCACAGGCTGCTCATTGAGGTATATAATCATTATATTATATACAGCGCACAGGCTGCTCATTGAGGTATAATAATCATATTATACAGCGCACAGGCTGCTCATTGAGGTATAATAATCATATTATACAGTGCACAGGCTGCTCATTGAGGTATAATAATCATAATATTATACAGCGCACAGGCTGCTCATTGAGGTATAATAATCATATTATACAGTGCACAGGCTGCTTATTGAGGTATAATAATCATTATATTATACAGCGCACAGGCTGCTCATTGAGGTATAATAATCATATTATACAGCGCACAGGCTGCTCATTGAGGTATAATAATCATATTATACAGCGCACAGGCTGCTCATTGAGGTATAATTATCATATTATACAGCGCACAGGCTGCTCATTGAGGTATAATTATCATATTATACAGCGCACAGGCTGCTCATTGAGGTATAATTATCATATTATACAGCGCACAGGCTGCTCATTGAGGTATAATAATCATTATATTATACAGCGCACAGGCTGCTCATTTAGGTATAATAATCATATTATACAGTGCACAGGCTGCTCATTGAGGTATAATAATCATTAGATTATACAGCGCACAGGCTGCTCATTGAGGTATAATAATCATATTATACAGCGCACAGGCTGCTCATTGAGGTATAATAATCATATTATACAGCGCACAGGCTGCTCATTGAGGTATAATAATCATTATATTATACAGCGCACAGGCTGCTCATTGAGGTATAATAATCATATTATACAGTGCACAGGCTGCTCATTTAGGTATAATAATCATTATATTATACAGCGCACAGGCTGCTCATTGAGGTATAATAATCATTATATTATACAGCGCACAGGCTGCTCTTTGAGGTATAATAATTATATTATACAGCGCACAGGCTGCTCTTTGAGGTATAATAATCACATTATACAGTGCGCAGGCTGCTCATTGAGGTATAATAATCTTTATATTATACAGAGCACAGGCTGCTCATTGAGGTATAATAATCATTATATTATACAGAGCACAGGCTGCTCATTGAGGTATAATAATTATATTATACAGCGCACAGGCTGCTCTTTGAGGTATAATAATCATTATATTATACAGCGCACAGGCTGCTCTTTGAGGTATAATCATTATATTATACAGCGCACAGGCTGCTCATTGAGGTATAATAATCATTATATTATACAGCGCACAGGCTGCTCATTGAGGTATAATAATCATTATATTATACAGTGCACAGGCTGCTCATTGAGGTATAATAATCATATTATACAGCGCACAGGCTGCTCATTGAGGAATAATAATTATATTATACAGCGCACAGGCTGCTCATTGAGGTATAATAATCATATTATACAGCGCACAGGCTGCTCATTGAGGTATAATAATCATATTATACAGTGCACAGGCTGCTCATTGAGGTATAATCATTATATTATACAGCGCACAGGCTGCTCATTGAGGTATAATAATCATATTATACAGTGCACAGGCTGCTCATTTAGGTATAATAATCATTATATTATACAGCGCACAGGCTGCTCATTGAGGTATAATAATCATTATATTATACAGCGCACAGGCTGCTCTTTGAGGTATAATAATTATATTATACAGCGCACAGGCTGCTCATTGAGGTATAATAATCATTATATTATACAGCGCACAGGCTGCTCATTGAGGTATAATAATCATTATATTATACAGTGCACAGGCTGCTCATTGAGGTATAATCATTATATTATACAGCGCACAGGCTGCTCTTTGAGGTATAATAATTATATTATACAGCGCACAGGCTGCTCTTTGAGGTATAATAATCATATTATACAGCGCACAGGCTGCTCATTGAGGTATAATAATCATTATATTATACAGAGCACAGGCTGCTCATTGAGGTATAATAATTTTAATTCATGACTCGGAGGCTCCTATTTTGCATCTCTTTCTTAGCATTTATTAAACAGCAGCATAGAAAAACTTTAACAGAAACTAGCTCCTCCCTTCCCACAGTCCATTGCAACAAGCACCCTCCCCTGCCTATAAACAGGTTCTTCCCGCCAAAATGATCCTCTTTCTTAGCTGCTCGTGACCAGATAAGTACTCTGCGCAGCGCTCCTCAATCTGGTCGGTATTTGGTCCCGGCGTCCCGGTTATAACACGGGCGCCGGCCGAGTATCGGCTATTGCGCTTCGCCCATGTATTTTCACAACCGCTGGTTACGACGCGATTTACATTACGGCCGGATCTACTCCTCTCGCGGCGGCCCACGTGATCGGCGCGTCGCGCGCGGGAGCTCATTCAGCCGTTTTGCCTGCACGAAGTTAGTCGAGTGATACCATGCCTGCAAAGGGGAAGCGCAAATCACCTCCTCCCTCGGTGGAGTCCGAATGCTCGGGGGACAGCGATGCTGATCAGGTCACTCATTCTCCCACGGGAGACCCGGCCCCCTTCCCTGTCTTTATCCTCTGACATACAGGCCTCTATTGCCTCGGCAGTAAAAGCGGAAGTAGCTCACCTATCCTCAGCTTCTCCAGCTCCCTCCTAGAGGTTCTGACAGCCGTCCAGGCATTACAAAAACCTGCCATACCCGCATCCCGGGCTCTAGCCCTGCGGAGGGCCTGTCTTCCAGCCCGGCAGTAGTTTTGCCCCCCGATGGGGTGGGCAAAAAGTCAGTGCGGAAGACAAAGCACTTGACTCGAGGGGCTGGCATCCCTGCAGTACTGCCACCACCTGATGTAACACCCCCTCGTAAAAGGGCACTAGTTACCCAAACACCAACAGCTACTGCTGCTAAAAGACCCAAACAGGTGGATAAATCCCCTCCAGAGGAGGCGGATGGTGAGGACGAGGATTCTCACTCGGATGATCCCGATGGTCTGTCGGCCGGGGATGATGAAGTGGTGCTCCACGCTCCCTATGACGAGATATTCGATATGAGGGACACGGTGACCTATGCCCCTACTGGGGATAAGGCGATAGTTTGTGACCCGCAAGGGGATCCCCTCTTCTACCCTGAGGATCTGTCTCACCCCCGATCCTCTGCCTGGTCACCAAGGCCCCACGTGGAGAAGTGGCTGGACGACCGCATGCGGCGCCCGTTAGACAAGGCCACGCGAGACAGGATGCGAGCTGAATGCCCACGTCCCACCACTATGGGAAAGACCTGTCTGACTCCCTTAGTGGACAAAGACTTCCAGAAGTATGTCACCCACCATGGCTGGTCTGCTAAAGCAGGCATCGACCAAGCTTTTAAGAAATGTCAGGATCGTCTCCTAGACACTGTAGGCCCCTTAATAAAATTGTTTGACATTGCAGAAGGAGCCAAGGCCCAAGGGGACACCCTGGACCCCTCTATGGTGAGAGGCTGGCTCCAACGCTCCATCTGTTTTTTAGCTAACGCTAATTCCGCCATCTCGGCTGAGAGACGCAGATCTATTCTGCTTAAGGTGGACAACCAACTAACAGAGAAGGCTGACTCTGATCTCGGCAGTGAAGCCCAAGGGCTATTATTTGGCGAAAAATTCGTCCGAGACCTGGGCAAATACGCCAATACATTCACCTCCCTTGACAAGGTCTCGACCTCTATGAAAAAAGTGTTCAAAGGACGTGTTTTTGGCAAGGCCGGTAGAGCTAGGGGAAACTTTACCGGCCGCCCAGGACCGGGTACCAAGATTGAGGAGCGCTGCGCAGAGTACTTATCTGGTCACGAGCAGCTAAGAAAGAGGATCATTTTGGCGGGAAGAACCTGTTTATAGGCAGGGGAGGGTGCTTGTTGCAATGGACTGTGGGAAGGGAGGAGCTAGTTTCTGTTAAAGTTTTCTATGCTGCTGTTTAATAAATGCTAAGAAAGAGATGCAAAATAGGAGCCTCCGAGTCTTTCTTAAAATTCTAACTTACCGTCATACTTAGGAAAATTATCAATTATATTATACAGCGCACAGGCTGCTCTTTGAGGTATAATAATCATTATATTATACAGCGCACAGGCTGCTCATTGAGGTATAATAATCATATTATACAGCGCACAGGCTGCTCATTGAGGTATAATAATCATTATATTATACAGCGCACAGGCTGCTCATTGAGGTACAATAATCATTATATTATACAGCGCACAGGCTGCTCATTGAGGTATAATAATCATTATTATTATACAGCGCACAGGCTGCTCATTGAGTATAATAATCATTATATTATACAGCGCACAGGCTCTGTCATTGAGGTATAATAATCATATTATACAGCGCACAGGCTGCTCATTGAGGTATATAATCCATATTATACAGCGCACAGGCTGCTCATTGAGGTATAATAATCATATTATACAGAGCCACAGGCTGCTCATTGAGGTATAATAATCATATTATACAGCGCACAGGCTGCTCATTGAGGTATAATAATCATTATATTATACAGCGCACAGGCTGCTCATTGAGGTACAATAATCATTATATTTACAGCGCACAGGCTGCTCATTGAGGTATAATAATCATTATATTATACAGCGCACAGGCTGCTCATTGAGGTATAATAATCATTATATTATAGAGCGCACAGGTCTGCTCATTGAGAGTATAATAATCATTATATTATACAGCGCACAGGCTGCTCATTGAGGTATAATAATCATTATATTATACAGCGCACAGGCTGCTCATTGAGGTATAATAATCATATTATTCCGCTGGCCTGTAAGACTTTCTGTTATTATATGTTATTCTTTTACCATAGGCCTAATGAAATCATTATTAAGGGGACTATATGGGATGTAAATACACAGGCTGGAAGCCGCCCCTACCTGCTGCACTTCGCAGTTTCCACCATTGAGTATGGAGATGCCCAGTTTCAGTGTGGAGGAGACCATGGCGCCCGGCTCTCCTGAGGAGGATAAATCAGACAGTGAGTGAGGCATCAGGAGGAGGCGTCTTGCGTCCCCAGGAGGAGACGTCCTGTGTCAACAGTAGCGGTCCAATGCCACCAAGAGAAGACTTCCTTCATTGGCAGGAGGAGACGTCCTGAGTCGGCAGAAGACATCCTGCCACACCAGGAGGAGACATCCTGCGTCACCAGGAGCTGTCCATGCCAACAAGAGAAGACTTCCTGCGTCGGCAGAAGGAGACGGCCTGTGTCACCAAGAGCTGTCCAATGCCACCAAAAGAAGACTTCCTTCATTGGCAGGAGGAGACGTCCTGTATCACCAGGAGGATCTCCTTTATGTTGCATTTAATGCCTGGCTCGCTCCCTGTTCGCTCACCTTTACACGCACTAATCATCTGCAGGACCATCTCAGCTGCTCCGCGGTTGTGCAGGCGTGCCTGCTGATACAAGAGCTTCTGCTTCTCCATCTCTTTTTCCTGACAGGAATGTGAAGAGTGAGAAGGAGACCATGAGTGAGGAGAGACGAGAGCGGCAAGAGAGGAGGGAAGGAGGAGAGGAGCCAGGGAGAGGAGGATGAGCGCGGTGTAGGAGCAGGATACAGAGCCGGAGGTATCAGAGGAGGCAGCGGTGACAGAAAGGGAGGAAAAACAGGAGAATCCAGATACAGGATAATGGATTAATCATGAAATAACAGACACCAGTGACATCACAACAAGCGAGGACAGGCGGCGCTCAGAGACGAACGTACCTCGAAAGTCAACTCTTCTTCGGCATTCTCTTCTGAATCTTCCTCTCCCTCTTCCTCCATGTGGCAGCTCTGAAGGGTAAAGGACAGGTATGATGGACAGTGCGATGGTTAGAAGCCCCATCCTGGAGAAGAAGAGGCCGCTCCCATTTGGTCATATGGGAACTCGCACTTTACACCATTAATATTCGAAAACATGAGCTAATCCCTAAGTAACTCCTCGCGGTGGGCGAGACGTGTAGACTGACCTCCATCCGAGCCGTCAGTAGCAGCTCATTGACGGATAAATCCTACGTGAGGCGTTTTCCAGTTACAACTCACTCTTTGTGGCTCTATAAGCGGCTCTAGTGGGAATTTGTGGGAGCTGCTGATTGATATCGGCTCCCAGAGTCCATGGAGAGAAGTGATGGCTCCATGTGAGTTTGTACATATGGGGTCAAACTGGACCATCAGAAGGACACAGGAAAGTATCTATTACATAGTTGCACCGGCTAAAAAGCCATGCGTCCATCGGGTTCAGCCTTTCACACATTACCTAATGCTGCTGATTCAAAAGAAACAACCTCCCCCCCCAATCTGAAGCGCTCCCCAATATGCAACTGTGACATGCGTCATTTGGACTTGGGGTGTCTGGACCTGGAGATGTATTTGGGAGGTGCAGGCCGGATGTTCTGTGTCATTTCCTTGCCCTCTCTTGTGTCTGTGTAATCTGAGTTATGCAAGAATAATGTTACTGTCTATTGTTATGGTCAATGTGTACCTGTTTATCTGCATTATATTCGAGGAGTTGTTAATCTCCTGTGTCAGGCAAACACTGCCCTTTTATCTTTCGTTTGAAACTGCAATCTGTGTGTCAATCATGAGTGCCATTGTCCTGTCTGTCTAGGAATGTTACACAATGTTCATTCCATTATTTGTCCCTTGTTAATTATGTCTCTCAACCGTTTCTAAGGGAAGTTTTGTGTATGTAAATAACCCATGTTGATTGTATAAATATGTGTGTCTGTCCCTGATTAAAAGAGTTCTATTCTGACCCTACATGCAGTCACGACTCATGGTTTGGGTAGCAGCTATATACATTGGTAGCTGTTCCAACAAAAAGCTCCAGATCTACAGCCTCGGTTTATTTCTGGAGGACGATAGCAAGGCTCTCTACGTGAACCCACCTTTGATCTTCGTCTGAGGTACTGGAGAAAGGCATGAGAGTCACAAGGAGAACAAGGGGGTCCAGCAAGGAAGCGGCATTGACAGAAGTGACCCTGTCAGGGTACTGAGATCTGTTTCAGCAACATACTGGGAAACATTCCTTCTTTCCCCAGATGGCGTCAGATTTCTCCTTGGATCAAGAAGCTTTTACCCACATATTAAATATTATAACCCTTAATATTCTGTGTCTGCAGGAAGTCATCCAGTCACTGTTTAAAAGTCTGTACAGTCTCTGACCCAACCACCTCAACAGGCAGAGAATTCTCAACCACCTCAACAGGCAGAGCATTCAACCGCTTTATTGTTCTCACTGTAAAATAACCCTTCCTATGCTTTAGGATGAATTTCCTTTGGTCCAGTGGGAGAGAGGCCTCAGGCAGCCGCCTCTTTTGCCTAATCAGTGAGCCGCCTCTGCAGGGGGTGTGCATTTAGCAGTGTGTGGCTTAGGCCATTGGCTTCATGACTCGCTTGGAGTCTGGAACCGGGAGGGTTGAAAGGGCAGAGCCTGAGGAGGGGTGCACCACTCACCTTAGCCATGATGTCTGCGTATGCCATGTACAGGTAGTCTTCGTCCAGTTTGCTGCAGAGAATCAAACAGATGGAGGTTAATTTTGGGGACGTGTTGTGTGATATCACCCCCACATCTATCAGACAAATCTCCAATCTGCCCAAATCATATTTTTAACCCTCAGCTAGCCGGTCTCACGCCCCGGGGCCCCGCCCACACGCTCACCTCTTCTCCGTCAAGGCGGTTCTGCTGAAGTGCAGGATCAGCTGGTGCAGAGGGTCCGGCTTCTTTTCCTCTACCTCCTCCTCTTCCTCTTCCGTCTCGCCAGGTTTCTGAGGAATAAAATCAATGTTTTTGGCAAATATCCCTGTCACGGACCCCAGGATTGCAGGGTCGGGGTCCTGTTTGGGAGGAGTCTTTGAGGATTTGCTTTGCAAGAACAATGTTCTTGTCTGTTACTATCTGCTGATCAGATTAGTCTTCCAGTAAACCTGCTTTCAGGAATGTGTTAATATCTGATTAACAGCTTCTTAAACATAATCTTC
Source organism: Leptobrachium leishanense (assembly GCA_009667805.1). Classification (NCBI taxonomy): domain Eukaryota; kingdom Metazoa; phylum Chordata; class Amphibia; order Anura; family Megophryidae; genus Leptobrachium; species Leptobrachium leishanense. Next base: position 37,712,215 of record CM019071.1, on the reverse strand, counting down.
GTTTAGAGACAAACATTACCCATTATCAGTTGTATTAAACTGTAATCTATTTGTTGATCGCCATTGTCTTAACTCATTAAGAAAGCTTGAGTGATGCTCTCTCTGTCTGTATCTATATCTAATTAGATTACACAAAAACCTCCCCTAGAAGATGTTGTGATTTTGTGAATGTAAATGACCCCTGTTTGACCACATAAATATATGTGCTTGTCCTCAATAAAACCAGTTCTATTCTGACCCTACATGTAATCACGACGCAAGGTTTGGGTTGCAGCTATATACCAGTGTTGACCACATTTGCAGCAATTATTGTAGCGCAACAACAGGAAGCAGCCATTGTATTAGGGAAGGGTTGATGTGGTTCGCCAGATGACTACGGAAGGCATCACTTTAACAGAGAGACTTGAGTTGAGTTAGGAGCTCTGTTACAATCCCCATCTATGTGGATATGTCAGGTATGTTCAGAGACACACAAAATGGATGCCTGTAGCCATCTTGTTTTAATTGTATATCTATACTTTTATATGTAAAGTCTTTCTCAACTTTCGCCTAGTTTTAGAATGAACTCAGAATTTTTTTTTTTACATACGTTCCTTTGAAGGTAAACTCGAAGAGTTATGTATGTCTAATTGCTAGACTATGATGCTATATATGATATATGCCGAGTCTAAGTGCCAGACATGTCATATTTAAATTTATAGGTTTGTTTTTAACCTTGAATTAAAGATATTTTTTCTGGTATAAAAATATTAAGGTTTAAAATATATGCAAGTATATTTATGCTATGTACAAAAATATATTCTTAGAATAATTATATATATTTTAAAATGGTGTATTAAGAAATATTTTGAAGAGTAGAATTAAGTTGTTTTAAATGAAGGGTAGAAGTATGACTTAACTGTAAAGGAATGTTTTAATTGATAAAGAAGTACTTTAGTAAAACCTTGAAGTGGCTAGGAGAGAAAAATATTAAATCAAATATGACAGGAAAGACCCAAAGTCTAGAATTGAATAGGAGGTCTTTTGTTCAAAATAAGATAAGGGGATTGACCTCCGATCTTTGATAAGGGATTTAAAAAGAATTTGTAATAATTAAACTTGAATCAACACTGCCATCTTGTGGTGTAGTAAAGGTTAACAGTTTTGAAGTCCTCATATAGATATAACCCTATATGTAAAGTAGGAGGTGGGTAATAAGTGACGTGATAAAATCCCCTATAACTGGCCATGCACAGTTCATTCCAGAACAATAGGACAGGACATTACACGATGCCTTGAGGACAATATTCAGGCATTAAGCACTTCATTCCACCACTTCATTGAGATCACTCTCTTCACTCTCCCTCTCGGGACTTCACTTATGCATTGACTTAATCTCTATGGCTTTACCGATGATTGAGACGCAACCACCGTATGTGAGAACTTGCAGTTAGGGAGGACGATTAAACACCAGAATTTAGAATGATATAAATTCCTCTAATGAGGACAAATTCCCTGGTGCTTGAAATTAAAAAATAAACTTTTATTGAATACGATTAAAATAATCCCTTTAAATTAAATGAAGATTATTGTCCATAATTGACATAAATATCGGTTATGCCTCAATTGTGCTTGATAATGGATTGTATCAGTAATTTGGTACAGCTAGTTGATTGGTATGATTTAAAGTGTAGTAAACGCTGCGTCCACCAGTTTACAAGTATTGCCAATATCAATCAGTCACACCAGGGGCAATATACTCAAAATTATTGAGAACACAAATGGCAATATACTCACGTTCTCTGTCTCCCCCTCTCCCTCTCTGTCTCTCTCTCTCTCTCTCTCTCTCTCTGTCTCTCCCCCCCTCTCCCCCTCTCTCTCTCTCTGTCTCTCTCTCTCTCTTCTCTCTCTCTCTGTCCTCTCCCCCCTCTCTCCGCTCTCTCTCTCTTGTCTCTCTCTCTGTCTCTCTCCTCTCTCTCTCTCCTCTCTCCCCCTCTCTCTCTCTCTCTCTCCTCCTCTCTCCCTCTCTCTCTCCCCCCTCTCCTCTCTGTCTCTCCTCTCTCCCCCTCCCCCTCTCTCTCTCTCTGTCTCTCTCTCCCTCTCTCCTCCCCTCTCTCCCCCTCTCTCTCTCTGTCTCTTTCTCCTCTCTCTCCTCCCCTCTCTCTCTCTCCTCCCCTCTCTCCCCCCTCTCTCTCTCCCCCCCCTCTCTCTCTCCTCTCCCTCTCTCTCTCTTCCCCCCCCTCTCTCTCTCCCCCCCTCTCCCTCGCTCTCTCGGTGCCCATTAAGGTACCTCTTATATGTTCTCTATTTAAATGGGCTGCTTTCTTGTTACTTAGTAAACTCCCTAATTGGTGCTTTTAGTCACGTGATTGGTCGTGTTGATACTTTAGACGCTCGCAAATGATGATTACCTCGTCCTATACGAAGCGGTAGGGATATACGTTTATCCAAATATCCCTCGTGGGCATCCGTAGCCTGAACACTGAATCGAATTAAACATTGATTGAAGATCTAACTACCTATATATAGAGATCTAGAATCCGTGATCCTCAGAGCTGCGGAGAAACGCGCGTCGAGCGTTCAGCTTAATCAAACCTTAAACAAATCTTTTGATGGACTGTCAGTAAGATAAGAATTTCTATTGCTGATAATGTATCCGGCCTGTGAGGCTTTAAATGAATTGCTTTTATTTCGTCAAGGTGACGTGTTTTTGAAAGCGATAATTATCGTGCTTAATTAGGCGTCACTTTTCACTGATGGTCTATGATGGACGGCGATGACAAACAGGGAATACGATTTTTTCTGGTTGTGTCAGTACACGGTGGTCACGCCGTTTCTCGAGGTTATTCTACTAGTGGCAAGAATTGTGGCATTTAACAACAGGTGTTTACAAGTTCAACGCTGTGTGTATCCTGCGTGTTTACACTGTTAATTAACAGTCAATTGGCGGCTTCTGTACTCTACCATAGTATATGGGTGTCATCAATAACGAGTTCCCAATACATCAGACTCTGCAATACGTGGAGGAATTAGTGGAACCTAATGCAAGATGATTTAATGTTATGCGAGTTATCCACACAGGAGCACATGTTGAACAATATCCATGGAGCTACCATAGTGGTGGCGAAGTATAAATTCTAAGTGATAATCACCTTAAACAGAAGGTCAACGCTGTGGTTATTCAGCGAGCTTATACTGCTAATCAATAGCCAATCGGCAGCTTTATTGCACTTTCATGATAATATATGAGTACCAGCAATAACGTGTTCCGAGTATATTAGACTCTGCAATATGTGTAAGATTTAGTGGAACCTATTGTACGCTCAAATATTTTATGCAAGCTATCTACATAGGAGTACAATAAGGTTGGTGCACACATCTCCTCAAAACGTGAGTATGTTGCCCCTGGTGTGACTGATTGATATTGGCAATACTTGTAAACTGGTGGACGCAGCGTTTACTACACTTTAAATCATACCAATCAACTAGCTGTACCAAATTACTGATACAATCCATTATCAAGCACAATTGAGGCATAACCGATATTTATGTCAATTATGGACAATAATCTTCATTTAATTTAAAGGGATTATTTTAATCGTATTCAATAAAAGTTTATTTTTTAATTTCAAGCACCAGGGAATTTGTCCTCATTAGAGGAATTTATATCATTCTAAATTCTGGTGTTTAATCGTCCTCCCTAACTGCTAGTTCTCACATACGGTGGTTGCGTCTCAATCATCGGTAAAGCCATAGAGATTAAGTCAATGCATAAGTGAAGTCCCGAAAGGGAGAGTGAAGAGAGTGATCTCAATGAAGTGGTGGAATGAAGTGCTTAATGCCTGAATATTGTCCTCAAGGCATCGTGTAATGTCCTGTCCTAGTGTTCTGGAATGAACTGTGCATGGCCAGTTATAGGGGATTTTATCACATCACTTATTACCCACCTCCTACTTTACATATAGTGTTATATCTATATGAGGACTTCAAAACTGTTAACCTTTACTACACCACAAGATGGCAGTGTTGATTCAAGTTTAATTATTACAAATTCTTTTTAAATCCCTTATCATAGATCAGAGGTCAATCCCCTTATTATGGACAACAATCTTCATTTAATTTAAAGGGATTATTTTAATCGTGTTCATTTTTTAATTTCAAGCACCAGGGAATTTGTCCTCGTTAGAGACTTAATCTCTATCACTTCTCACGGAGCATCTCTACTCAAGGAGATGCTAGAAGAGATAATATCTTACTCTCACATATACTCGAAAATATATTATATCCAAAGAACTTATTGCTGCCGCTGGAAATCAGAAACGCTGACTCCAGATTTTGGACAGGTAATGTATGAAAGAAAATAGTGGGATTAATGTAAGATATATATATATATATATGGATTTATCTTGCAATGAATATAGACTGAGATTGTCTCAGATTATTGTTAGATCGGAGACTGACATATTTCTAATCTGCATTGTAGAAATATGAGAAGCATCTGATAAAAGGATATCATTTATCCCAAAGTATTTGTTGCAATGAAATACAAATATATATATTGAATTTGGAAGCTATTGTGATTGACGTAATAAGCAAAGAAGTTATATAACCTACAATATCAAAAGCAGAAGATTAGAAGCTAAATTCTCGTTATTAGGGGAGGATTCGCTAAATAAGCTTTTATTACTTATCATTCTAGAAATAGAATAAGTGATAGCTCATCTTTTGTTGATCCAGGGAGTACAAGGAGATATATACTTATATATCTACAAGATACTAGTTTGTTTTAAATATTGGTTTGCTGGGAATACATTGTTTTCTTTAAGCAGGAAGTAAACTAACCATCTGTGTATTAGTTACTAACTGATGAAAGTAAATGGTATTAACCATATATATATATATATATATACAGTTACTAACGGAAATACTATGTTAAAAGCTAGAGATCTGTCTGCTGATGGATGGATGTTGTATTTTATAAATCTTTGATCAGGTGGGGAGATAAAAATCTTTTTGCATACGTAATAAATATATATATATTTTTATCTAGGCTGGTTGGTTCTATTTTTTTAAAACTAAAACACGTACAATGAAAAGAATTTAGGAGAACTTCGGAGAAATACAAGCGAGATAAATTTGTTGTTGTTTATATCTCGTATAAGTTTCTTACCTATTTAATATCTCCGACAGATATATCTGCAGCATCCTATGATCGCACGCAGCACAGCGGCGCACAGGGAGGCTGAGAACCCACAACATGAGCGGCTTTTTTTATGCATTTGTTAAACTGTAATTTCCATCTTCCGGATTCATTGCACCTGCACATGTTATATACTGCTTTTTAAAGGACAAATAAGGGCCTCAGTCTGATGAGACACATAATAAACAAAAAAAATAAAAATACTAATTAATCCAAAAAAAAAAACAAGTCGTGATCTCAAGGCCCTGAAAGGGTTAATGGCCTCCTTGTTCTGAGTTGACGCACATTCTCCTCAGGGACATTATGTAGCACACGGATCCTCAGCTCCACATCTCCATGTGATAAGTCGATGGGCTCATGCAGGTGCTTTAACGGTGCTGGGATTGGCTGTGACAGTGGTCACATGGGCCGGGACCCCGGAAATTGATGTTGATGGCAGCAGCATTAACCCCCTGATGGAATAATTGCATGATCCGTCGAGAAGGGGTTAAACACAGGCCGGGATGTATTTGCTGTAACTTGGCCTGACCGTTCGAGATTCCCAGTTGGGGGTCAGTGTCCTCACCTGACATGCCGGAGGCCAGACATGTCAGGATTTTGGGATAATGGGAATAATGAGATATTTCGGGGACCCGCGAGTCTAAACACGACATTCTCACACGATTATACAGCATTGTAATCATTTTGCCCCGTCACATGATCTCAGGGGGGATTTCACACATGTGATGTCACGGCGCCCGTGCGCGCAGGTACACGGTAATACTCGTTACTTCACACGCTGTGACGCTCACCGCTAAGTCGTCGATCATGCGGTCCTCGAAGTCGTGCGCCTCGCTCATTATCCAGGACTGTTTGTACGCCTCCAGGAACATGTTACATGCGCGATTCCTGGAACACAGCAAAAGCAGCACACGCATTACAGCCTGCTCTGCCAACTCGCACACTGAGGAGCAGAGATGCGCATCTCGGTTCATATCAAAATTCCCACATAATTTACTGATTGGTATTTCGGAAGAACGTCAGCAATAACAAATTGGTTCCGAAACCGAACGAAATACAAACGAATTGATTCCGTTTTCACAAATCGATTCGTTATATCGTTTCACTTAGACTCGGCAACGCGTCCCTGTCCATTGGCCGCGGGATGGAGCCTGTTGTGTTCAAAACCACAGGCCATGGACACCGCCATGGTGCCGTTCGTTGCTGTTCGGCGGCAGTAAATTTGCCACAGAGAAGCAATGGTTAATCTATTCACATTGACCAGCAGAGAAATGTCAGTGAAATGCCCTGATGTTCAGTGGTTTCATTCGACAGATTTAATCAGGCGAATCCCATAGGTTTCAATGTTAAAAATATTCCTGTCCTTGGTGCTGAATAGGTTTCAGAACCAAGGACAGCAGGATCACATATCCTTTTTTTACCCTTATCTAAGTAATTAATTAATCCGTATCACATTCCGAAATAACGAATAAAAACGAAATAACAAATTCATCAGGAATATGAATCACAGTAACATAACGAACGCACCGAAACGAACTAACAAACGTAACGCATGGATCCGAAATAAAAATTTTCATTGTGCACTTGTCGGAGCAGTGTAATGGCGTAGCAGCCGCCCAGCAGAGGTGGTCAATCCATTAGTGTCTGTGTCCCATCATCTTCCTGACACCCACAAACTGTTCCCCAAATGCATCCCATAATAAATCCCCACCATGTGGACAACTTTATTAACAGCAACAAAAAAAACAAAAAAAGTAATTGTGTTAAGAAAAAAAATAAAACCCCAAAAAAAAGATATTCGCTGAATTGATCCAGTCATCAGAATCGCCGGTGTTTGAACTTCTTATTCTTGTTTTTTTACCCGGTGATTTTTTTTGCTGCTGTTAATAAAGTTGTCCACGTGGTGGCGCTTTATTTTGGTGCCCCCCCCCCCACTACGATCACTAGAAACCCCAGCAATGTGCCAGGCAGCCGATTCGCCCCCATTCTGCCGGTCCACATGACTACCCGTCCTCACCTGGGGAGGTTATACAGGGGTGTCATACGGAAACACGCCACCACCGCGCGGCGACGCTGCTTGGACAGGAGTTTGTGCCACACGGCCTTTTTGGATTTGAAGGGGTGCTCGGTCTGGGGGAGACAGACAGGTCAGAGAGCAAAGCGATCACAGGAAAGAGCAAGGACAGACAGAAGGACAGGCAGCGCACCAGCTCCAGGTGATACAGCACAGCGGAGACCTCCTGCACGCGTTTCACAATCTTCTCTGGGCTGTTCGAGTCCTCGGCCTTCCCGGACATCTTGTTATAAAGGGCCATCTGCCACCGCATGGAGGAATTCTCACACTGTGAGGGGAGACAGGGCGGCGTGAGGCGCAAAAAACAAAGGGGAGACAGGCTGGCGTGAGGCGCAAAACACAAAGGGGAGACAGGCTGGCGTGAGGCGCAAAACACAAAGGGGAGACAGACCGGTGTGAGACACAAACCACAAAGGGGAGACAGACCGTTGTGAGACACAAACCACAAAGGGGAGACAGGCCGGCGTGAGGCGCAAAACACAAAGGGGAGACAGGCCGGCGTGAGACACAAAACACAAAGGGGAGACAGACCGTTGTGAGACACAAACCACAAAGGGGAGACAGGCCGGCGTGAGGCGCAAAACACAAAGGGGAGACAGGCCGGCGTGAGACACAAAACACAAAGGGGAGACAGACCGTTGTGAGACACAAACCACAAAGGGGAGACAGGCCGGCGTGAGGCGCAAAACACAAAGGGGAGACAGACTGGCGTGAGACACAAAACACAACGGGGAGACAGGTCGGCATTAGACCCAAACACAAAGGGGAGACAGGCCGGCGTGAGACACAAAACACAAAGGGGAGACAGACCGGCGTGAGACACAAAACACAGAGGGGAGACAGACCGGCGTGAGGCGCAAAAAAAAAAAGGGGAGACAGGGTGGTGTGAGACACAAAACAAAAAGGGGAGACAGGCCGGCGTGAGGCAAAAAACACAAAGGGGAGACAGACCGGCGTGCGGCACAAAAAAATAAAGGGGAGACAGACTGGCGTGCGCACAAAAAAAAAAGGGGGAGACAGGGCGGCGTGAGACACAAACGGGAGACAGGGCGGCGTGAGACACAAACGGGAGACAGGGCGGCGTGAGACACAAAACACAAAGGGGAGACCGGGCGGCGTGAGGCACAAAAAAAAAGGGGAGACAGAACCTGTATTCAGAAATAATAAACAGGAATGGGCGACAGAAGAGAAAGATGAGGGGCAAGTGCAGGAACCGGGGGGGGGACTCTGAGACCGAGAGGACACAGAGAAGAAAGGGGTGAGTGCAAGAATCAGGAGAGGACACAGAGGAGAAAGGGGTGAGTGCAAGAATCAGACGAGGAAGCAGAGGAGAAAGGGGGGAGTGCAAGAATCAGGAGAGGATACAGAGGAGAAAGGGGAGAGTGCAAGAATCAGACGAGGAAGCAGAGGAGAAAGGGGTGAGTGCAAGAATCAGGAGAGGATACAGAGGAGAAAGGGGTGAGTGCAAGAATCAGGAGAGGACACAGAGGAGAAAGGGGAGAGTGCAAGAATAAGGAGAGAACACAGAGGAGAAAGGGGAGAGTGCAAGAATCAGGAGAGGACACAGAGGAGAAAGGGGAGAGTGCAAGAATCAGGAGAGGACACAGAGGAGAAAGGGGTGAGTGCAAGAATCAGGAGAGGACACAGAGGAGAAAGGGGTGAGTGCAAGAATCAGACGAGGAAGCAGAGGAGAAAGGGGTGAGTGCAAGAATCAGGAGAGGACACAGAGGAGAAAGGGGTGAGTGCAAGAATCAGGAGAGGACACAGAGGAGAAAGGGGAGAGTGCAAGAATAAGGAGAGAACACAGAGGAGAAAGGGGAGAGTGCAAGAATCAGGAGAGGACACAGAGGAGAAAGGGGTGAGTGCAAGAATCAGGAGAGGACACAGAGGAGAAAGGGGTGAGTGCAAGAATCAGACGAGGAAGCAGAGGAGAAAGGGGTGAGTGCAAGAATCAGACGAGGAAGCAGAGGAGAAAGGGGTGAGTGCAAGAATCAGGAGAGGACACAGAGGAGAAAGGGGAGAGTGCAAGAATCAGGAGAGGATACAGAGGAGAAAGGGGTGAGTGCAAGAATCAGGAGAGGATACAGAGGAGAAAGGGGTGAGTGCAAGAATCAGGAGAGGACACAGAGGAGAAAGGGGTGAGTGCAAGAATAAGGAGAGGACACAGAGGAGAAAGGGGTGAGTGCAAGAATCAGACGAGGAAGCAGAGGAGAAAGGGGTGAGTGCAAGAATCAGGAGAGGACACAGAGGAGAAAGGGTGAGTGCAAGAATCAGGAGAGGATACAGAGGAGAAAGGGGTGAGTGCAAGAATCAGCAGAGGATACAGAGGAGAAAGGGGTGAGTGCAAGAATCAGGAGAGGATACAGAGGAGAAAGGGGTGAGTGCAAGAATCAGGAGAGGACACAGAGGAGAAAGGGGAGAGTGCAAGAATCAGGAGAGGATACAGAGGAGAAAGGGGTGAGTGCAAGAATCAGCAGAGGATACAGAGGAGAAAGGGGTGAGTGCAAGAATAAGGAGAGAACACAGAGGAGAAAGGGGAGAGTGCAAGAATCAGGAGAGAACACAGAGGAGAAAGGGGAGAGTGCAAGAATCAGGAGAGGACACAGGGGAGAGAAGAACATGTACAAACCTTGCCCTGCAGGTGGAGGTTATTCTGCATGTATTCCCTGACCTCCTCATCCGTATCTTTCTGTTAGAGAGAAATCAGAGGGAGGAGACACAATGTGACACACGGGGAGGATATATATATGTGTATAGGGCCTGTGAGACGCTGGGGACGCGGGATTGAGAGCAGAGGGCCTGTACGTGAGACGCTGGGGACACGGTATTGAGAGCAGAGGGCCTGTACGTGAGACGCTGGGGACACGGCATTGAGAGCAGAGGGCCTGTACGTGAGACGCTGGGGACACGGCATTGAGAGCAGAGGGCCTGTACGTGAGGCGCTGGGGACGCGGCATTGAGAGCAGAGGGCCTGTACGTGAGACGCTGGGGACACGGCATTGAGAGCAGAGGGCCTGTACGTGAGGCGCTGGGGACGCAGCATTGAGAGCAGAGGGCCTGTACGTGAGACGCTGGGGACGCGGCATTGAGAGCAGAGGGCCTGTACGTGAGGCGCTGGGGACGCAGCATTGAGAGCAGAGGGCCTGTACGTGAGACGCTGGGGATGCAGCATTGACAGCAGAGGGCCTGTACGTGAGACGCTGGGGACGCGGCATTGAGAGCAGAGGGCCTGTACGTGAGACGCTGGGGACGCGGCATTGAGAGCAGAGGGCCTGTACGTGAGACGTGGCATTAAGAGCAGAGGGCCTGTACGTGAGACGCTGGGGACGCGGCATTGAGAGCAGAGGGCCTGTACGTGAGACGCTGGGGACACGGTATTGAGAGCAGAGGGCCTGTACGTGAGACGCTGGGGACACGGCATTGAGAGCAGAGGGCCTGTACGTGAGACGCTGGGGACACGGCATTGAGAGCAGAGGGCCTGTACGTGAAACGCTGGGGACACGCCATTGAGAGCAGAGGGCCTGTACGTGAGACGCTGGGGACGCGGCATCGAGAGCAGTGGGCCTGTACGTGAGACGCTGGGGATGCGGCATTGAGAGCAGAGGGCCTCTACGTGAGACGCTGGGGATGCGGCATCAAGAGCAGAGGGCCTGTACGTGAGACGCTGGGGACGCGGCAGTGAGAGCAGAGGGCCTGTAGGTGAGATGCAGCATTGAGAGCAGAGGGCCTGTACGTGAGACGCTGGGGATGCGCCGTTGAGAGCAGAGGGCCTGTACGTGAGACGCTGGGGACACGGCATTGAGAGCAGAGGGCCTGTACGTGAGACGCGGCATTAAGAGCAGAGGGCCTGTACGTGAGACGCTGGGGACACGGCATTGAGAGCAGAGTTCCTGTACGTGAGACACGGCATTGAGAGCAGAGGGCATGTACGTGAGACGCTGCATTAAGAGCAGAGGGCCTGTACGTGAGACGCTGGGGACGCAGCATTGAGAGCAGAGGGCCTGTACGTGAGACGATGGGGATGCGCCATTGAGAGCAGAGGGCCTGTACGTGAGACGCGGCATTGAGAGCAGAGGGCCTGTACGTGAGACGCGGCATTGAGAGCAGAGGGCCTGTACGTGAGACGCTGGGGACACGGCATTGACAGCAGAGGGCCTGTACGTGAGACGCTGGGGACGCAGCATTGAGAGCAGAGGGCCTGTACGTGAGACGCTGGGAATGCGCCATTGAGAGCAGAGGGCCTGTACGTGAGACGCTGGGGACGCGGCATTGAGAGCAGAGGGCCTGTACGTGAGGCGCTGGGGACGCGGCATTGACAGCAGAGGGCCTGTACGTGAGACGCTGGGGACGCGGCATTGAGAGCAGAGGGCCTGTACGTGAGACGTGGCATTAAGAGCAGAGGGCCTGTACGTGAGACGCTGGGGACGCGGCATTGAGAGCAGAGGGCCTGTACGTGAGACGCTGGGGACACGGCATTGAGAGCAGAGGACCTGTACGTGAGACGCTGGGGACACGGCATTGAGAGCAGAGGGCCTGTACGTGAGACGCTGGGGACGCGGCATTGAGAGCAGAGGGCCTGTACGTGAGACGCTGGGGACACGGCATTGAGAGCAGAGGACCTGTACGTGAGACGCTGGGGACACGGCATTGAGAGCAGAGGGCCTGTACGTGAGACGCTGGGGACGCGGCATTGAGAGCAGAGGGCCTGTACATGAGACGCTGGGGACGCAGCATTGAGAGCAGAGGGTCTGTACATGAGACGCTGGGGACACAGCATTGAGAGCAGAGGGCCTGTACGTGAGACGCGGCATTGAGAGCAGAGGGCCTGTACGTGAGATGCTGGGGACGCGGCATTGAGAGCAGAGGGAGTGTGACATTGATTTGGGAGCACGAGATCGGTGGGACTGGATATCTGGCTCTGGAACATGATACCCACCATTGCATAGCGCGCCTTGGCTGCGTTGATCAGCTCCTGGTCGGTGGGTGAGCACATATTGAGTCCAATGGGCAGCATCTTCTTCAAGGTGGCCACAATGAGCGACGTCTGGACGGAGTAGCGGTCCCCTCGCCTCTTCTTTTTCGTGCGCTCCTGATCGGATCCTCCGGACTGAGGGACAAAAGGCAGAGCACAAAAACAGCAGTGACACGAGAGCAGGAATAACCTGGGCTCTGCGTGTGCAGAAAACCGCTTGCCCCATATGAGATGCATGCAGTGGCCAGTGTCCTCCCGACAGAGCCACGGACTGAGCCACAAAAAACGAATCAAAACCGACAATCAGGCACCGGCACAACCACCATCCCACCGCAGCCACCAGCAAAGTCTGCCAAATGCTCCCAGAAGCAAAGATCCAGCCAAAGTCTGGTGCTTCAACGCCATCAGTGATCACCGTATACCTGGATATACAGCGTGTGGCACGACACAAAGTAGCAAGACACAAAGAGATAGAGAAGGAGCATCCACAACACCATACCCAGGCAATAAACACATTAAACATTGAAAGCACGAGAAGAAAAACCTGAAAACCTCTTTAATTACCTCAATAAAAACACACAATATGAATGAATGAACCCCCTGCGCTCCGGCACGACGCGGCAAAGCCAAATCATCAACAGGAACCTAAAAAAGCGGCTTTATTCATGCGACAAGATCCTGATCTGCACAAACCGTGGTCAGACGCCACCATGAAGGCGCCGTGCATTATGGGACGAGCACGGGGTGGCAGCGGAATGAGGGAATGGAGGATCTCAGGTACGAAGGAATAAATGACATCACACATAGGATCAGTGTAAGATCCTGCGCGCTGATCATTAACAGGACTGAACGATCGTGATGAAAGCAGAGACAACGTGTCACTAATCTTCTGCGCACTATATGGAGTCTGTGGACGGCCGTGGGGCTATGACATCATATCTGCACTAAGCCTCTTCTGTTACATCGTGGCTGATGAAGAAGCGGGGGGGGGGGTACAGTAAGCAGGTCCTATCCACGATGGATGGTGGGGGGGTTAAAGGAGAGACACGTATCACTGCCGTGAGGGTGAGAGGGGGGGGCGGAGAGGTGGGCGGACAGACGGACAGACCAGGGAGCCATGCTTCCACACAGGCTGAAAGCAGCAAGCAGCAGCCACACGGTATGAGAGCAGGCTGACTGCTGACCTGGCTTTCTCCAGACTAAACCAAGAGACAGGGAGAGAAACACAACAAGAGAGGGTTACAGTTTATCCCGGACACATGGAACCCACAGGGCGCCGCTACCCGGGGGGGGGGGGGGGGGGGTAATACGGGGGGCAGCAAAGCAGGAGATCAGCAGAAATGGGTCTGAGAGACAGGATTATGGGTAATAACATGTACGGAGGATTTAATGCTCGGGGTTTGCTGGTTGTGGAATGAGAAGAATGCCAGGTGGGACAATCACATTACACAATACAAGGGGGGAGAGAGGGGGGGGGCCGCAAAGATAGAGGAAAGAATATCTCGAACAATGTGTCTGGGGGGTCAGGGTGACAGTGTGTGTCTCTGGGGGGTCAGGGTGACAGTGTGTGTCTCTGGGGGTCAGGGTGACAGTGTGTGTCTCTGGGTGGTTTCAGGTGACAGTATGTGTGTCTCTGGGGGTCAGGGTGACAGTGTGACTAGGGGGGGTCAGGGTGACAGTGTGTGTCCTGGGGGTCAGGGTGACAGTGTGTGTCTCTGGGGGGTCAGGGTGACAGTAGTGTGTCCTCGGGGTCAGGGTGACAGTGTGTATCTATGGGGGTCAGGGTGACAGTGTGTCTCGGGGGGTCAGGGTGACAGTGTGTCTATGGGGGTCAGGGTGACAGTGTGTCTCTGGGGGGTCAGGGTGACAGTGTGTCTCTGGGGGGTCAGGGTGACAGTGTGTCTATGGGGGTCAGGGTGACAGTGTGTCTCTGGGGGTCAGGGTGACAGTGTGTCTCTGGGGGTCAGGGTGACAGTGTGTCTAGGGGGTCAGGGTGGACAGTGTGTCTATGGGGGTCAGGGTGACAGTGTGTGTGTCTCTATGGGGGGTCAGGGTGACAGTGTGTGTCTATGAGGGGTCAGGGTGACAGTATGTGTCTCTGGGGGGGTCAGTGGGTGACAGTGTGTCTATGGGGGTCAGGGTGACAGTGTGTGTCTATGGGGGGTCAGGGTGACAGTGTGTGTCTCTGGGGGGTCAGGGTGACAGTGTGTGTGTCTCTGGGGGGTCAGGGTGACAGTGTGTCTAGGGGGGTCAGGGTGACAGTGTGTGTCTCTGGGGGTCAGGGTGACAGTGTGTGTCTATGGGGGGGTCAGGTGACAGTGTGTGTCTCGGGGGGTCAGGGTGACAGTGTGCGTCTATGGGGGGTCAGGGTGACAGTGTGTGTCTTATGGGGGTCAGGGTGACTGTGTCTATGGGGGTCAGGGTGACTGTGTCTATGGGGGGGTCAGGGTGACTGTGTGTGTCTCTGGGGGGTCAGGGTGACAGTGTGCGTCTATGGGGGGTTCAGGGTGACAGTGTGCGTCTATGGGGGGGTCAGGGTGACAGTGTGTGTCTCTGGGGGTCAGGGTGACAGTATGTCTCTGGGGGGTCAGGGTGACAGTGTGTATCTATGGGGGGTTCAGGGTGACAGTGTATCTATGGGGGGTCAGGGTGACAGTGTGTGTCTCTGGGGGGTCAGGGTGACAGTGTGTGTCTATGGGGGGGTCAGGGTGACAGTGTGTGTCTCGGGGGGGTCAGGGTGACAGTGTGCGTCTATGGGGGGTCAGGGTGACAGTGTGTGTCTATATGGGGGGTCAGGGTGACTGTGTCTATGGGGGGTCAGGGTGACTGTGTCTATGGGGGGGTCAGGGTGACTGTGTGTGTCTCTGGGGGTCAGGGTAACAGTGTGCGTCTATGGGGGTCAGGGTGACAGTGTGTGTCTATGGGGGGTCAGGGTGACAGTGTGAGTCTATGGGGAGTCAGGGTGACTGTGTCTATGGGGGGGTCAGGGTGACTGTCTATGGGGGGTCAGGGTGACTGTGTCTATGGGGGGTCAGGTGACTGTGTGTGTCTCTGGGGGGTCAGGGTGACAGTGTGTGTGTCTCTGGGGGGTCAGGGTGACAGTGTGCGTATATGGGGGGGTCAGGGTGACAGTGTGCGTCTATGGGGGGTCAGGGTGACTGTGTCTATGGGGGGTCAGGGTGACTGTGTCCTATGGGGGGTCAGGGTGACTGTGTGTGTCTATGGGGGGTCAGGGTGACAGTGTGCGTCTATGGGGGGTCAGGGTGACAGTGTGCGTCTATGGGGGGTCAGGGTGACAATGTGTGTCTATGAGGGGTCAGGGTGACAATGTGTGTCTATGAGGGGTCAGGGTAACAGTGTGTGTGTCTCTGGGGGGTCAGGGTGACAATGTGTGGTCTCTGGGGGTCAGGGTGACAGTGTGTGTGTCTCTGGGGGGTCAGGGTGACAGTGTGTGTGTCTCTGGGGGGTCAGGGTGACAGTGTGTGTCTCGGGGGGGTCAGGGTAACAGTGTGTGTCTATGGGGGGTCAGTATCACTATGTGTCTATGAGGGGTCAGGGCGATCGCACGCGTCAGTGTTGCGTCTGGCTGTGTGACGGCCGCTCGCTGTTTATACGCACTTTTGACATCTTGCTCTTGCTGTCCGCCGTGAGGAACGACATGTTGTTGATTTCATTCAGGACAACAAAGTTCTGCTCTTCTCGTTTAAAGTTCTGATGGAAAAGAGTAAATACCAGATGGTCGTGTGAAGGGACGGGGGGTCTGTGCATTGTCACACGGGGGTCTGTGCATTGTCACACGGGGGGCTTTCCTCTCGCTTTGTCACACGGGGGGCTTTTCACTCGCTTTGACACACGGGGGGCTTTTCACTCGCTTTGTCACACGGGGCTTTCCTCTCGCTTTGTCACACGGGGGGCTTTTCACTCCCTTTGTCACACGGGGGGCTTGTCACTCGCTTTGTCACACGGGGGGCTTGTCACTCGCTTTGTCACACGGGGGCTTCCTCTCGCTTTGACACACGGGGGGCTTTTCACTCGCTTTGTCACACGGGGGCTTTCCTCTAGCTTTGTCACACGGGGGGCTTGTCACTCGCTTTGTCACACGGGGGGCTTGTCACTCGCTTTGTCACACGGGGGGCTTGTCACTCGCTTTGTCACACGGGGGGCTTGTCACTCGCTTTGTCACACGGGGGCTTTCCTCTCGCTTTGTCACACGGGGGGCTTTCTCTCGCTTTGTCACACGGGGGGCTTTTCACTCGCTTTGTCACACGGGGGGCTTGTCACTCGCTTTGTCACACGGGGGGCTTGTCACTCGCTTTGTCACACAGGGGGCTTTCCTCTCGCTTTGTCACACGGGGGGCTTTCCTCTCGCTTTGTCACACGGGGGGCTTTTCACTCGCTTTGTCACACGGGGGGCTTTTCACTCGCTTTGTCACACGGGGGGCTTTCCTCTCGCTTTGTCACACGGGGGGCTTTTCACTCGCTTTGTCACACGGGGGGCTTGTCACTCGCTTTGCACACGGGGGGCTTGTCAATCGCTTTGTCACACAGGGGGCTTTCCTCTCGCTTTGTCACACGGGGGGCTTTCCTCTCGCTTTGTCACACGGGGGGCTTTTCACTCGCTTTGTCACACGGGGGGCTTTTCACTCGCTTTGTCACACGGGGGGCTTTCCTCTCGCTTTGTCACACGGGGGGCTTTCCTCTCGCTTTGTCACGTCGCATCATGGCCCGGGAGCCGGCGGCGATACTTACATGTGACTTGGACCAGAAGATGAAGACCTCGCCCACCATGCGGAAGAGTTCTTCGGCGTCGCTGTTAGGAACCGTCAGCCAGTTCGCTCTGTAACAACATTAGGATTACGTTTAACCCCGTAACGGCTGCAAATTCTGGTGGGACAGATACAAAATATGAGAGAAAATGGGCCAGAATGTCCCTGGACGCAAGGAGCTGCCGTCCAGTTCCAGTGGTTCAGAGCAGGTGGTAGAAACGTTTCCCACCTCCGTCCCCTTACCTGTTGTTATCCACGTAGCGGATGAGCAGAGGGTACAGAGCGTACAGGTCCCGGCACAGCACCGAGAACTCATCCCGTATCAGAGACTCCGAATCCTCCGACTCACTCTTGGCCTCCAGGCGAAGCTGCTCCTCCTCGGCCACCACCTTTCCTGCACGCTTCTTCAGCTTCTCCATGGTGGGAATGAAATGAGAGCGGAGCAGCTCTGGTTTGGCTTTGCTCACAATGGGCTGCGCAAAAACTGGGGGAGACAAAGGGGGGGGGGAGCTGATTCCTTCCACCTCAAAAGCGTCCTCGTATTTACCCGTATTTACTTGGGCTGACTTACAGAAAACACAACCATGAGAGAACCATCTGGCAATTACATCTCTCCATACAAGGTGCCCTGCGGCCCGTGAGCTTACAATCTACAGCTCACAACGGGACACGAGACAGAAGGGAGCAGGGGGAGCAGCTATCAGGAGAACTTTACCTGCCAACCTCTTCATCCATGAGGCCTCGTCGATGCCCAGATTGTTGACCACAATGCGCAGGATGTTGCCCAGAAGAGCATTGAGGTGCTCAGAGGTCACACTTGTGCAGCATGGAGAGGAATCATCCGGGACGTTCTCCGGTCCGCGCTCCCACCAGCGGGGAAGGTAGTTACACAGCATGGGCAGGGTCACCTCAATGACATGTGGCATCTCTGTGTACCGGGCGCCAGACTCTGCTAGCATCCCGATGTCCTTCATCAGGGTGTCAAGGTCAGGGATATCTGGGCACATCTCCTCTACAGAGTTGGGGAGGCCGAGGACTGGGAGCAGAGGAGGAGAGAGCGCGCCATGAGTTAAACGGAAGCAGAGGAGAGATAAACCCATTAATCAGCCCCCATACTCACTGGCGCGCTCGCGAGGCGACTTGGTGGTGTATACGGAGTACATGTTGTACTCATTGAGCGATGGCTCCAGGAAGGCCACGGGCATGGCGGCCGCCAGTCTGGCCAGACATTCACCCAAGGCCGGGCGCTGCCTGCAGGGGACAATGATCACCGTTAATTTGTACGTACGGACAGAAGGAGGGAGCCGTGCATTCTGGCTCTCACACTTACTTTTCAACGTAGGGGTTCTTCGTGGTTCCCAGAGAGTAGATACTGCACAGCGTCCGGTAACAGGAGACCTGGACATCGTCCACTGAGAGAGGAGACAGAGGGACGCTTTAACTCGAGGTGTGCACGGCTGAAAATTTTATTTTGTCTCGTTTTAATTTATTTTGTTTACGGAATTTCGTTTCGGAATATGGTTACGATTTGATTTGTTTCGTAATATGGTCACGTTTTGTTTCGTTTTATGGTCACGTTTTGTTTCGTTTCGTAATATGGTCACGTTTTGTTTCGTAATATGGTCACGTTTTGTTTCGTTTTATGGTCACGTTTTGTTTCGTAATATGGTCACGTTTTGTTTTGTTTCGTTTTATGGTCACGTTTTGTTTCGTTTCGTAATATGGTCACGTTTTATTTCGTTTCGTAATATGGTCACGTTTTGTTTCGTTTCGTAATATGGTCACGTTTTATTTCGTTTCGTAATATGGTCACGTTTCGTAATATGGTCACGTTTTGTTTCGTTTTATGGTCACGTTTTGTTTCGTTTCGTAATATGGTCACGTTTTGTTTCGTTTTATGGTCACGTTTTATTTCGTTTCGTAATATGGTCACGTTTTATTTCGTTTCGTAATATGGTCACGTTTCGTTTCGTAATATGGTCACGTTTTGTTTCGTTTTATGGTCACGTTTTGTTTCGTTTTATGGTCACGTTTTGTTTCGTTTCGTAATATGGTCACGTTTTGTTTCGTTTTATGGTCACGTTTTGTTTCGTTTCGTAATATGGTCACGTTTTGTTTCGTTTTATGGTCACGTTTTGTTTCGTTTCGTAATATGGTCACGTTTTGTTTCGTTTTATGGTCACGTTTTGTTTCGTTTCGTAATATGGTCACGTTTTGTTTCGTAATATGGTCACGTTTTGATTCGTTTCATTTTGTAATATGGTGACGTTTCGTTTCATTTTGTAATATGGTCACGTTTTGATTCGTTTCATTTTGTAATATGGTGATGTTTTTTGTTTCGTAATATGGTCACGTTTTGATTCGTTTCATTTTGTAATATGGTGACGTTTCGTTTCATTTTGTAATATGGTCACGTTTTGATTCGTTTCATTTTGTAATATGGTGATGTTTTTTGTTTCGTAATATGGTCACGTTTTGATTCGTTTCATTTTGTAATATGGTCACGTTTTGATTCGTTTTGTAATATGGTCACGTTTTGATTCGTTTCATTTTGTAATATGGTCACGTCTTGATTCGTTTTGTAATATGGTCACGTTTTGATTCGTTTCATTTTGTAATATAGTCACGTTTTGATTAGTTTCATTTTGTAATATGGTGACGTTTTGTTTTGTTTCGGAATATGGTCACGTTTTGTTTTGTTTCATAATATGGTCACGTTTTTTGTTTCGTAATATGGTCATGTTTTTTGCTTCATAATATGGTCACGTTTTTTGTTTGGTAATATGGTCACGTTTTGATTCGTTTTGTAATATGGTGATGTTTTGATTTGTTTCGTTTTATATTATGGTCACATTTTGATTTGTTTAGTTTTGCAATATGGTCATGTCTTGATTCATTTCGTTTGGTATCTCGGATTCGGGATCGATTCGATATTTGATATCGATTCGAATATCGGATTTCTAAATCCCCAATGAATCAAATCTTGCTCCAGAATCATTAATCAATGGATCTCTCGTGAAACAGTATAACGAATCAAATTAGTTTGATACCGTTTCGTATGAAATTAATTTGTTATTTTAGAAGTGCTTCCGAAATACGAAGAAACAAAATTCGTAATGAATTGAAATTCATTACAAAACGAATGCACACCCCTAGCTTTAACACAATCCTTAAACACTCCTGATATGACACAACTTACAGCAGCGGAGACACCATTAAACACTGTGACCCTGGGTGAAGCCCTCGGAAACACTTTAAGACAAGCATCCCATTCACCACCCAGACGCAGGACATTTACCCACGCCCAGACACAGGACATTTACCCACGCCCAGACACAGGACCTTTACCCACGCCCAGACACAGGACATTTACCCACGCCCAGACACAGGACATTTACCCACGCCCAGACACAGGACATTTACCCACGCCCAGACACAGGACATTTACCCACGCCCAGACACACAGACATTTACCCACGCCCAGACACAGGACCTTTACCCACGCCCAGACACAGGACATTTACCCACGCCCAGACACAGCCACGCCCAGACGCAGGTCATTTAGCCACGCCCAGACACAGGACACTTAGCCACGCCCAGACGCAGGACATTTAGCCACGCCCAGACGCAGGACATTTAGCCACGCCCAGACACAGGACATTTACCCACGCCCAGACACAGGACATTTACCCACGCCCAGACACAGGACACTTAGCCACGCCCAGACACAGGACATTTAGCCACGCCCAGACGCAGGACATTTACCCACGCCCAGGCGCTGGACATTTACCCACGCCCAGACACAGGACACTTAGCCACGCCCAGACACAGGACATTTACCCACGCCCAGACACAGGACACTTAGCCACGCCCAGACACAGGACATTTACCCACGCCCAGACACAGGACACTTAGCCACGCCCAGACGCAGGACATTTACCCACGCCCAGACGCAGGACATTTACCCACGCCCAGACGCAGGACATTTACCCACGCCCAGACACAGGACACTTAGCCACGCCCAGACACAGGACATTTACCACGCCCAGACGCAGGACATTTACCCACGCCCAGACGCAGGACATTTACCCACGCCCAGACGCAGGACATTTACCCACGCCCAGACACAGGACACTTAGCCACGCCCAGACACAGGACATTTACCCACGCCCAGACGCAGGACATTTACCCACGCCCAGACGCAGGACATTTACCCACGCCCAGACGCAGAACTTACAAATGACATCATCTCCAAACTGATGCTGCGCGATGTGCTCAAAGAGCGATGTCAGGACGGGCAGCAGGGCCACCGTGGTGTAGTTAATGTTTTGGGTGACACCCTTCACTTGGGTTTTGGACTGGGACACTTTGCCGAGCTTGAGATTCTCCACCATCTTCTCAATGTCCTCAGACGCTCCCTCAAAGAAAGAGCGCAGGCCGGCTTTCACGATCTCCGGGCCCGACTTCATGACAGTCCTGCGAGGAGGGAAAGCATGGGATAGGGTTACTATATGAAGGAAGTACCAGGGTCGCAGCGGTCGCAGTTGCGACCGGGCCCTGGCATTCCGCCACTGGAGGGGGGCCCAGCGCTGCCCGCCAGATTCCGGCAATCAGCGCCGGAATCTGGGAGCCGCGCACTGGCCGTCCCTCTCCCTGCGAGTGGCCACTGACATGCAGCTTGGCCGCTCACGTGGGAGAGAAACCACCTGACCAGCGCACGAGATCCTCTCGCGAGACCTCTGCGCTGATCAGGTGGTTTCCGGCGAGCGGCCAAGACGCATGTTTCCAGCGGCCGCTCGTCAAGGAGAAGAACACCTGGGGCCAGCAGAGGTAAGAGCTGGGGGGCCCTTATAACCATGAGCTGGGGGGCATATCCATGAGCTGGGGGGCATATCCATGTGAGAGCTGGGGGGCATATCCATGAGCTGGGGGCATATCCATGAGCTGGGGGGCATATCCATGAGCTGGGGGGCATATCCATGTGAGAGCTGGGGGCATATCCATGAGCTGGGGGGCATATCCATGAGCTGGGGGGCATATCCATGAGCTGGGGGGCAGTATCCATGAGCTGGGGGGCAGTATCCATGAGCTGGGGGGCAGTATCCATGAGCTGGGGGGCATATCCATGAGCTGGGGGTGCATATCCATGAGCTGGGGGCATATCCATGAGCTGGGGGGCATATCCATGAGCTGGGGGGCATATCCATGAGCTGGGGGTGCATATCCATGAGCTGGGGGGCATATCCATGAGCTGGGGGGCATATCCATGCGCTGGGGGGCAGTATCCATGAGTTGGGGGTGCATATCCATGAGCTGGGGGGCATATCCATGAGCTGGGGGTGCATATCCATGAGCTGGGGGGCATATCCATGAGCTGGAGGTGCATATCCATGAGCTGGGGGGCAATATCCATGAGCTGGGGGTGCATATCCATGAGCTGGGGGTGCATATCCATGAGCTGGGGGGCATATCCATGAGCTGGGGGGCATATCCATGAGCTGGGGGGCATATCCATGAGCTGGGGGTGCATATCCATGAGCTGGGGGGCATATCCATGAGCTGGGGGGCATATCCATGCGCTGGGGGGCAGTATCCATGAGCTGGGGGTGCATATCCATGAGCTGGGGGTGCATATCCATGAGCTGGGGGGCATATCCATGAGCTGGGGGTGCATATCCATGAGCTGGGGGCATATCCATGAGCTGGAGGTGCATATCCATGAGCTGGGGGGCAATATCCATGAGCTGGGGGGCAGTATCCATGAGCTGGGGGTGCATATCCATGAGCTGGGGGGCAATATCCATGAGCTGGGGGCAGTATCCATGAGCTGGGGGTGCATATCCATGAGCTGGGGGGGCAATATCCATGTGTGAGCTGGGGCAAATCCATGTGTGAGCTGGGGCAAATCCATGAGCTGGGGCAGTATGAATATATATATATATGGGGGGGGGATATACATGTGAGCTGGGGGCATTTTTATATGGTCTGTTCTTATTGGAAAGCGTCACATGACATTAAAGAAAAGTATCGGTACTCGTACTCGGTCTTAAAAAAGTGGTATCGGTGCATCCCTAGGCAATACTATCTTTGTTTTATTTTGCAATGAAAAATAGGTAAAATTACATAGATTTATTTTTGGGGGGGCCCTTCGTGGATTCTTGCACCGGGGCCCTCAGGTTTCTAGTTACGCCACTGGTTACTATATGAAGGAAGAGGCCAGAGGACCCGGGGTCTCTCTGTATTATATGTGAGGGACATTCCTCTCTGTATTAGGATACGATGTACCTGGCGTCCAGTGACCTCGACAGAATGTGGAGACAGTTCACAACAGCGGACGCATCGTTACCTGCAGAGACCCAAAGAGGATACATTATTTGGGGTAAAATATTGAAAAACAGAGCAATCCCAGGATTTTATAATTCTCCAGACCGTCATGCAGAAAGGACAGATCCCCCCGTCCCCCGACTAAGGGCTGAGACACAAACCATTCCAAGATGGAGACATTGGTTCCATAAAACACGCATTGCCAAGCTGTGCAGAACCCAAAACATGGCGACATGAGGACAGGGTAAAACATGTCGGGTCGCACGGAATATTCTCTGTTGCAGAGGCTGAGGGGGTCCTGGGACAGGTGAGCCGGGCCGGCATGCACTCAGCGGACACACGGACAGATACACTGGCCAGAACACCTCAGGATATTTGGAATAAATGTGAGCTCGTCAGCGACTGCAGGAGATGGTTGGGCGCTAACGGGAGCGTCAGCCACACACAGCAATTAAAAGGTCACTTAGTGACATCATGCAATTTGAAGATGATATCACAGCACGCCAGACGCTTACCAAACAAGGACACGCGGTGTCGCACCAACGCGGCTATCTTACAAAACAGACTGCGTGGGGGCAGAAACGGTGGGGAAACCAAGAGGACACCAAGAAGAGGACACCGGGGGGGGACACAGAGGAGAGGGGGACACCGGGGGGAGGGACACCAGAGAGAGGAGAACACAGAGGGAAGTGGAGGACACAGAGGAAAGGAGGACACACACGGGAGAGCAGGATAAGAGGATAACATGGGATAAGAGAACACAGGAGAGGATGACACACAGGAGAGAGGAGGATATCGCGGAGAGTACACAGGGGAGATGACACAGGAGAGAGGAGGACATCGTGGAGAGGACACAGGAGAGAGGAGAACATCGTGGAGAGGACACAGGAGAGAGGAGGACACAGGAGAGAGGAGGACACAGGAGGACACCGTGAGAGGATGACACACAGGAGAGAGGAGGACATTGCGGAGAGGACACAGGAGAGAGGAGGACATTGCGGAGAGGACACAGGAGAAAGGAGGACATTGCGGAGAGGACACAGGAGAGAGGAGGACATTGCAGCAAGGACGCAGGAGAGAGGAGGACATCGCGGAGAGCATACAGAGAAGATGAGGACACAGAGAGGACACAGGAGAGAGGACACAGGAGAGAGGACACAGGAGAGAGGAGGACATCGCGGATAGGACATCGTTGAGAGGACACAGGAGAGAGGAGGACATCGTGGAGAGGACACAGGAGAGAGGAGGACATTGCGGAGAGGATACAGAGAAGATGAGGACACAGGAGAGAGGACACAGGAGAGAGGAAGACATTGCGGAGAGGACACAGGAGAGAGGAGAACATCGTGGAGAGGACACAGGAGAGAGGATGACATTGCGGAGAGGACACAGGAGAGAGGAGGACATTGCGGAGAGGACACAGGAGAGAGGAGGACATTGCGGAGAGGACACAGGAGAGAGGAGGACATTGCGGAGAGGACACAGGAGAGAGGAGGACATTGCGGAGAGGACACAGGAGAGAGGAGGACATTGCGGAGAGGACACAGGAGAGAGGAGGACATTGCGGAGAGGACACAGGAGAGAGGAGGACATTGCAGCAAGGACGCAGGAGAGAGGAGGACATCGCGGAGAGCATACAGAGAAGATGAGGACACAGAGAGGACACAGGAGAGAGGACACAGGAGAGAGGAGGACATCGCGGATAGGACATCGTGGAGAGGACACAGGAGAGAGGACACAGGAGAGAGGACACAGGAGAGAGGACACAGTGAAGATGAGGACACAGGAGTGAGGACACAGGAGAGAGGACACAGGAGAGAGGACACAGGAGAGAGGACGACACAGGAGAGAGAGGACACAGGAGAGAGGAGAACACAGGAGAGAGGAGGACACAGGGAAGATGAGGACACAGGGAAGATGAGGACACAGGAGAGAGGAGGACACAGGAGAGAGGAGGACACAGGGAAGATGAAGACACAGGAGAGAGGAGGACACAGGGAAGATGAAGACACAGGAGAGAGGAGGACACAGGAGAGAGGAGGACACAGGGAAGATGAAGACACAGGAGAGAGGAGGACACAGGGAAGATGAAGACACAGGAGGACAGGGAAGATGAAGACACAGGAGAGAGGAGGACACAGGGAAGATGAAGACACAGGAGAGAGGAGGACACAGGAGAGAGGAGGACACAGGGAAGATGAAGACACAGGAGAGAGGAGGACACAGGAGAGAGGAGGACACAGGGAAGATGAAGACACAGGAGAGAGGAGGACACAGGAGAGAGGAGGACACAGGGAAGATGAAGACACAGGAGAGAGGAGGACAGGGAAGAGAAGTCAGTCAATTAGAAGCTGTATGTGTGACCAATGTATCATTAATGCAAGAATTTGAGAAAAATACATTCCACTCATGGAACCGCACGAACACACTGACTGAGCACACAAACACACTGCAAACACACCAACTGAACTCACAAACACACTGAGCACACAAACACACCGTATGAACACACTGACTGAGCACAGAAACACACCGACTGATCACACAAACACACTGACTGATCACACAAACACACTGCAAACACACCGTATGAACACACTGACTGAGCACACAAACACACTGACTGAGCACACAAACACACTGACTGAGCACACAAACACACCGTATGAACACACTGACTGAGCACACAAACACACCGTATGAACACACTGACTGAGCACAGAAACACACCGTATGAACACACCAACTGAACTCACAAACACACCGTATGAACACACTGACTGAGCACACAAACACACCGTATGAACACACTGACTGAGCAAACAAACACACTGACTGAGCACACAAACACACTGACTGAGCACACAAACACACCGTATGAACACACTGACTGAGCACAGAAACACACCGTATGAACACACCAACTGAACTCACAAACACACCGTATGAACACACTGACTGAGCACACAAACACACCGTATGAACACACTGACTGAGCACACAAACACACCGTATGAACACACTGACTGAGCACACAAACACACCGTATGAACACACTGACTGAGCACACAAACACACTGACTGAGCACACAAACACACTGACTGAGCACACAAACACACTGACTGAGCACACAAACACACCGTATGAACACACTGACTGAGCACACAAACACACCGTATGAACACACTGACTGAGCACACAACACACTGACTGAGCACACAAACACACTGACTGAGCACACAAACACACCGTATGAACACACTGACTGAGCACACAAACACACCGTATGAACACACTGACTGAGCACACAAACACACTGACTGAGCACACAAACACACTGTATGAACACA
Organism: Leptobrachium leishanense; assembly: GCA_009667805.1. Taxonomy (NCBI): domain Eukaryota; kingdom Metazoa; phylum Chordata; class Amphibia; order Anura; family Megophryidae; genus Leptobrachium; species Leptobrachium leishanense. The sequence goes on along the minus strand of CM019071.1, from coordinate 37,685,549 downwards.
CTGACTGAGCACACAAACACACCGTATGAACACACTGACTGAGCACACAAACACACTGACTGAGCACACAAACACACTGACTGAGCACACAAACACACTGCAAACACATCAACTGAACTCACAAACACACCGTATGAACACACTGACTGAGCACACAAACACACCGTATGAACACACTGACTGAGCACACAAACACACTGACTGAGCACACAAACACACCGTATGAACCACTGACTGAGCACACAAAACACACACCGTATGAACACACTGACTGAGCACACAAACACACCGTATGAACACACTGACTGAGCACACAAACACACCGTATGACACACTGACTGAGCACACAAACACACCGTATGAACACACTGACTGAGCACACAAACACACTGACTGAGCACACAAACACACTGACTGAGCACACAAACACACCGTATGAACACACTGACTGAGCACACAAACACACCGTATGAACACACTGACTGAGCACAAAAACACACTGACTGAGCACAAAAACACACTGACTGAGCACACAAACACACTGACTGAGAGCACACAAACACACTGACTGAGCACACAAACACACCGTATGAACACACTGACTGAGCACACAAACACACCGTATGAACACACTGACTGAGCACACAAACACACTGCAAACACACCGTATGAACACACTGACTGAGCACACAACACACCGTATGAACACACTGACTGAGCACACAAAACACACACGTATGAACACACCGTATGAACACACTGACTGAGCACACAACACACCGTATGAACACACTGACTGAGCACAAAAACACACTGACTGAGCACACAAACACACTGACTGATCACACAAACACACTGACTGAGCACACAAACACACTGACTGAGCACACAAACACACCGTATGAACACACTGACTGAGCACACAAACACACCGTATGAACACACTGACTGAGCACACAAACACACTGCAAACACACCGTATGAACACACTGACTGAGCACACAAACACACCGTATGAACACACTGACTGAGCACACAAACACACCGTATGAACACACTGACTGAGCACACAAACACACCGTATGAACACACTGACTGAGCACACAAACACACTGACTGAGCACACAAACACACTGACTGAGCACACAAACACACTGACTGAGCACACAAACACACCGTATGAACACACTGACTGAGCACACAAACACACCGTATGAACACACTGACTGAGCACACAAACACACTGACTGAGCACACAAACACACTGACTGAGCACACAAACACACCGTATGAACACACTGACTGAGCACACAAACACACCGTAGGAACACACTGACTGAGCACACAAACACACTGACTGAGCACACAAACACACTGACTGAGCACACAAACACACTGCAAACACATCAACTGAACTCACAAACACACCGTATGAACACACTGACTGAGCACACAAACACACCGTATGAACACACTGACTGAGCACACAAACACACTGACTGAGCACACAAACACACCGTATGAACACACTGACTGAGCACACAAACACACCGTATGAACACACTGACTGAGCACACAAACACACCGTATGAACACACTGACTGAGCACACAAACACACCGTATGAACACACTGACTGAGCACACAAACACACCGTATGAACACACTGACTGAGCACACAAACACACTGACTGAGCACACAAACACACTGACTGAGCACAAAAACACACTGACTGAGCACACAAACACACTGACTGATCACACAAACACACTGACTGAGCACACAAACACACCGTATGAACACACTGACTGAGCACACAAACACACCGTATGAACACACTGACTGAGCACACAAACACACCGTATGAACACACTGACTGAGCACACAAACACACTGCAAACACACCGTATGAACACACCAACTGAACTCACAAACACACCGTATGAACACACTGACTGAGCACAGAAACACACCGTATGAACACACTGACTGAGCACACAAACACACTGACTGAGCACACAAACACACTGACTGAGCACACAAACACACTGACTGATCACACAAACACACTGACTGAGCACACAAACACACTGCAAACACACCAACTGAACTCACAAACACACCGTATGAACACACTGACTGAGCACAGAAACACACCGTATGAACACACTGACTGAGCACAGAAACACACCGATGAACACACTGACTGAGCACACAAACACACCGTATGAACACACTGACTGAGCACACAAACACACCGTATGAACACACTGACTGAGCACACAAACACACTGACTGAGCACACAAACACACTGACTGAGCACACAAACACACTGACTGAGCACACAAACACACTGCAAACACATCAACTGAACTCACAAACACACCGTATGAACACACTGACTGAGCACACAAACACACCGTATGAACACACTGACTGAGCACACAAACACACCGTATGAACACACTGACTGAGCACACAAACATACTGACTGAGCACACAAACACACCGTATGAACACACTGACTGAGCACACAAACACACTGCAAACACACCAACTGAACTCACAAACACACCGTATGAACACACTGACTGAGCACAGAAACACACCGTATGAACACACTGACTGAGCACAGAAACACACCGTATGAACACACTGACTGAGCACAGAAACACACCGTATGAACACACTGACTGAGCACACAAACACACCGTATGAACACACTGACTGAGCACACAAACACACCGTATGAACACACTGACTGAGCACACAAACACACCGTATGAACACACTGACTGAGCACACAAACATACTGACTGAGCACACAAACACACTGACTGAGCACACAAACACACTGACTGAGCACACAAACACACCGTATGAACACACTGACTGAGCACACAAACACACTGACTGATCACACAAACACACTGACTGAGCACACAAACACACTGACTGAGCACACAAACACACTGACTGAGCACACAAACACACCGTATGAACACACTGACTGAGCACACAAACACACTGACTGAGCACACAAACACACTGACTGAGCACACAAACACACCGTATGAACACACTGACTGAGCACACAAACACACTGACTGAGCACACAAACACACTGCAAACACACCAACTGAACTCACAAACACACCGTATGAACACACTGACTGAGCACAGAAACACACCGTATGAACACACTGACTGAGCACACAAACACACCGTATGAACACACTGACTGAGCACACAAACACACTGACTGAGCACACAAACACACCGTATGAACACACTGACTGAGCACACAAACACACCGTATGAACACACTGACTGAGCACACAAACACACCGTATGAACACACTGACTGAGCACACAAACACACCGTATGAACACACTGACTGAGCACACAAACACACTGACTGAGCACACAAACACACCGTATGAACACACTGACTGAGCACACAAACACACCGTATGAACACACTGACTGAGCACACAAACACACCGTATGAACACACTGACTGAGCACACAAACACACTGACTGAGCACACAAACACACTGACTGAGCACACAAACACACCGTATGAACACACTGACTGAGCACACAAACACCGTATGAACACACTGACTGAGCACACAAACACACTGACTGAGCACACAAACACACCGACTGAGCACACAAACACACCGTATGAACACACTGACTGAGCACACAAACACACCGTATGAACACACTGACTGAGCACACAAACACACCGTATGAACACACTGACTGAGCACACAAACACACCGTATGAACACACTGACTGAGCACACAAACACACTGACTGAGCACACAAACACACTGACTGAGCACACAAACACACCGTATGAACACACTGACTGATCACACAAACACACCGTATGAACACACTGAGCACACAAACACACCGTATGAACACACTGACTGAGCACACAAACACACCGTATGAACACACTGACTGAGCACACAAACACACCGTATGAACACACTGACTGAGCACACAAACACACTGACTGAGCACACAAACACACTGACTGAGCACACAAACACACTGACTGAGCACACAAACACACTGACTGAGCACACAAACACACTGACTGAGCACACAAACACACCGACTGAGCACACAAACACACCGTATGAACACACTGACTGAGCACACAACACACCGTATGAACACACTGACTGAGCACACAAACACACCGTATGAACACACTGACTGAGCACACAAACACACCGTATGAACACACACTGACTGAGCACACAAACACACCGTATGAACACACTGACTGAGCACACAAACACACTGACTGAGCACACAAACACACCGTATGAACACACTGACTGAGCACACAAACACACCGTATGAACACACTGACTGAGCACACAAACACACCGTATGAACACACTGACTGAGCACACAAACACACCGTATGAACACACTGACTGAGCACACAAACACACCGTATGAACACACTGACTGAGCACACAAACACACTGACTAAGCACACAAACACACCGTATGAACACACTGACTGAGCACACAAACACACCGTATGAACACACTGACTGAGCACACAAACACACTGACTAAGCACACATACACACCGTATGAACACACCAAACTGAACGAACCAACACACTAATTAAACATACGAACACAGCGACTATGCTCCCCAGAACACGGATACCATCATACAGGCCACACACATACAGAACACATGCTACATATGACTCAATCACACACATATCATAACATTCACACACACGGATAACCACGCAAGTATCCACGACTGTGTCCTATAAGTGGCGGCACCATCTACAACCGGCGATGCTCGCTATCCGTGTGGAGGCAGCTCTCACCTAGCAATCATCTCCTTCTCTTTGTTGGACGCGTGGCCTCCGCTGCCCAGCACTTTGGCCGGCGTTGACAGAAAGTACAGGCAGTGATTAGAGAAGTACTGATTAATGAGAGGGAGCAGAATCTGAGTGAAGGAAGAGAAGGCAGAGGATCGAGTGTGAGCACAGGGCGCAGAGGAGAGTGAGCAATGCTGCTGTGACATAGTAACTCTGAACGCTCCGCTATGTTCTTGTTTTTAATTATTGTTGCACATTTGAGTTATGAAAGGCTTTCTGCTTTAATCTCTAGGCCAGTGTTTCCCAAACCTCTCCTCGGGACCCTCAGCCAGGCCAGATTTTACAGATCCCCTTGGGGAAATGCAGTCTGAATCCTGCAATCACTGAGCAGCAAATCATGTCACCTGTGCTATGCTTCATATCCTGCAAACCTGGCGAGGCGGAGGCTCCTGAGGACAGGCGCGGGAAACACTTGTCTAGGGGAAAATTAATTCCATTGGAGTGCATTGAGCGGTGAATATCACCTCCAGCCAGTAGATGGCAAGAGCACGGGTGGGAGTGGACGGGTGGGAGTGGAGAGTCGTGGACAAGGAAGTGAAATGCTCAACAGAAAATCTCTATGATGCGTGGAGAGAGCAAATCGCTTCCTGTATCACCGCCAGCGCTAGAGGTTAAATGTTGTTTTTGTTTTCTACAGGTAAGACAAGTGAATGTTTAGATCTAACAAGAAACATAAACTTTCAGTGTGTTAAACCATAACAAAAGAGTGGATTATTTCCCTTGTATTTGTGCTGTTCAGGATTTTAAACTAGTTCTGTAAATGTCGCTTAGCAATGCGGCCTGCTCGGTAATGTTAGGTTTATAGGTTAATTCTCAAAGACTCTTATGCAGAAATATTATATTTAAAAGCACTGTGTGTCAGAAAAAGTATTAACTGTGTGCACAAACTGTACGTTTATCAATATTGTAAAAGGACGTCTGCTAGAAATGCTCGAAGGTAAATCTCTATGAAGCATTGAGAGACCTCAAAACGCATTCTGTATCACCACCAACGCTAGAGGTTAAATGGTGTTTTTCTTTTTACAGCAACATCGACCAATAAAAAGGTCTCTAACTGGAGCAGAGTGTCAGATGCTTTATTGCAAATGCGCAACACAGAGACTTAAAGGAGGACAGAGATTGGAGAAAAGGGTGAGAGCAATGCAGAAACAGAGCGGCAAGTATGGGTGAGAGGAGGACAGAAACAAGGGAGTAGAGTGAGAGTAATACAGAGACAGAGAGGCGAGTATGAGTGAGAGGGAGGGAGGAAGAGTATAGGGAGAGTGAGTGTAATGCAGAGACAGAGAGGCGAGTATGAGTGAGAGGGAGGGAGACGCCTTGAGACTGATAGAGGGACTGAATGAATAAGATGGAGGCAGGCAGAGTATAGGGAGAGTGAGAATAATGCAGAGACAGAGGCGAGTATGAGTGAGAGGGAGGCAGGCAGAGTATAGGGAGAGTGAGTGTAATGCAGAGACAGAGAGGCGAGTATGAGTGAGAGGGAGGGAGACGCCTTGAGACTGATAGAGGGACTGAATGACTACGATGGAGGGAGGCAGAGTATAGGGAGAGTGAGTGTAAGGGCAGAGATTTATAGAAGGTCCCACTCACCTTTGCAAAGAATTTGATCTCACGCTCATGTGGCGATTTCTCTACTCTGCCGCTGCTCACCACGGCCTCTGCGGAAGCCACAATGAGAAAACACATTACTCGCTGCCTGGCACACTGACTCGCAACACGAAAAGCAGGCTTAACACAGAGACAGAGGGAACATGGCGCCGGGGGCCAAGAAGATTCTTTTCTTTACTTCTGCCGGAATTTAAACTCAAGTCTCTCTAAAAAAAAAGGGCTGAATTTAACGGGTCAGCTCCCAAATCCGTTTGTTTCCGCCCAGCCAGAGAAAACAAGAATAATGGACTCCAAGTCCCACAGGTGTAAACCCAAAATAAAATTCCGTTACTGACCCATCTCAGCAGAAAACAAAACAAAGCAACGTTTCAGCCACAATTGGCCTTAATCATCCATATATATTCATCACAAAACCTCTGACGTATATATACACTCTATATACTAATCTACATAGAGATTGGGGGTCGGGACTATCCCACACACAAATTAACCCTTCCATCATCAGTTATAGCAAGTCATGATTAACCCCATCTCATCTAAAAAAAAGTAATATCAAAACAATATAACGAGCAGAAGATCATATATGATGGAGACAGCAGGAGGTTTCTCGTGCGGCGCCGACCCGATGGAATGCGCTTCCCCGCACTATCATCATGATACACAAGATCTGTGCGTTACTCCTACTGATCGTCTTCAGATCTTTGGGTTTATGTTCGCCACAAGAACAGGCCGTGCGCTACAGAGTCTTTACTTCCCAAGAGATAATAACGTGCATCTGCCGCTGTGGAGAGCAGCAAAGAAAGAGGGGGGTGAGGCAACCTCACAGCGACGCTATTCCAGGAAGGATGGATGTGATTGGTGGAGGAGACTGTGGGCCCTTTTGTTGTGCATGTTTTTCGTTCCAATGTGGTGCGTTAATAGCTTTGCTGCTGTGGACGGCTTTAAAGAAAGATACTCGCCTCTGGGTTTTTATTAAAATCATTGCGCACCTCGCTCGCCCTGAAGCTTCTGGCCGGACATTATATCTAACCACTTATTTATTGTTATTAAATATATTTTTTCGCTTCCTTATTCTGAAGCCGACCCAGAATCGGGGAATCCGTCATTTTCTGTCTTAGCTTGAAAATCTCCATTTTCACTGATCTTCACCAAAGAGTGATTGGTTGAGTGTCCGGTCGCGGCGCGAGGTCATGCGGCACTTATTACAGTGTTAAAAATACGTTTGTGGGGGACACACAGTGAGGGGCTGCAGGAGAGATCACCCCCCCCCCCACGGACACCATGACCAGACTCCTTCACACTTACCCAAATGAGCGATGAATTCCTGCGCCGTGTCCATCAGTTTCAGGAGTTTCTGCAGGAAGCCATAAGCAAAGCGCTTCTCGATGGACGATGTGTCCAGCTCCATGTCCTTCAGACCTCTGAGCAAAAGAGTGAGCGGCAGGAATTAAATCCAGCGCCCCTGATCCCCTCCCGGCTCCTTCCCATTCACCAAATAATCTGCATGCTGCGGCTACTCCCCCAACCCAAAAACGCAGAGCAGCCAATGAGAACGCAGCGACTCCCGGCAGCAGTAACTGCTACATCTCCATCTCTAACCCCCACTCACCTTGTCACCGAGTAGCCATTAATCTGCAGGAATTTGAGCAGCTCCTGCGCCTTCTCACGGTCTCGGGCCTTCTCTTTGGCCGTCAGGGTGTCATATGGTACAAGCAGGGGGTGCGTTCCTCCTCCTGGAGGGTGGCAGAAAAGACGGGTGTGGTGGGTCAGTCGATTGGATTTGCAGGTGATTGAGAGGTGTGGATGGTAGTTACTATGGTAGTCCAGTGGGTTGCCGGTGGTTGGCAGGTGATTGGTATGACAGCTCAGTGGTGTGCTAGAGATTGACAGGCGTGGTGGGTGAATGACAAGTACGGTGGGTGGATGCTCTGGCTGCATAGTGGTTTGATGTGATTGACAGGTGTGGTGGGTGACTGCTGAGTGGTTGGCAGGTGATTGACAGGTGTGGCGGGTGACTGCTGAGTGGTTGGCAGGTGATTGACAGGTGTGGCGGGTGACTGCTCAGTGGTTGGCAGGTGATTGACAGGTGTGGTGGGTGACTGCTGAGTGGTTTGATGGTTGAGGTGGTTTTGAGGACACGGGTAATCCGGACTCTTACCCTTTGCCTCCAGCTCATGCTTCTTCTTTCGCCCCCATGTGTTATGGTAATTTTCGGCGAGCTGCTCAGCCATTGACTAAAAGAGAAACATAATGCAATGTATTATGGGTCACATGATGATAGACTGGTCCCTGTGAAGCAGTGGAGAGGCAGGACGGGCACCCTGATACCCTCAGATGGAAGATGAATGGGCAGAGGGTTCCTGCCTCCTCTCCTGGACAGACGTGATGCTTATTATTCAGACGCACATCCGTCCCCTCCCCGTCACCCGTTACCCCGTTCTCTCCCTGTCACCCCCGTTACCCCCGTTCTCTCCCTGTCTCCTCCGTTACCCCCGTTCTCTCCCTGTCACCCCCGTTCTCTCCCTGTTACCCCCGTTCTCTCCCTGTCACCCCCGTTCTCTCCCTGTCACCCCCGTTACCCCTGTCAACCCGTTACGCCCGTCTCAATGTGTGAGGGGCACGAAAATATTTAAATGGCCTTTAATTCCACAAACTAAAGCGTAAAATGACATCATCGTATGATTATGAGCTGGTTATGTCCAGGAAGTACATTAACCCTCACAGTGCTGGCAGCTTTGACAAACCACAGAACATCCTCAAAATGCACCTTTTACTGGACGTATTGTGACACCCCGGGGCGTGCGGTCCTTACCTGCAGCTCCCTGGAGATGGTGATCCCCGACAGGTCGATGGGCGTGGGGCTGAACGTTTGCACTGCCGGGTCATAAGTTGCCTGAAAGAGGAGAGAGAAGCGGGAGGTTTGCGGTTACACGATGGGGGGGGGGGGGTTAAAAGAAGACGGGGCAGAAAACTAAGGTCCATATTACAAAGCTGGTGCAAACTTAGCCAGAGCCATTATAGGGCCGAATTACGATCCTAGCGGTAAAACGGGGGGCGCTAGGGAGGAAAAACTGCACCCGCTAAAAAAGCCAAGCGCAGCCGCGCGCATCCTCTCAATGGAGTCCATAGGAGCAGTGGTGTATTTAGGTTTTGTGCTGCCCTAGGCCTGACTAAACACGTGCACCCCCTAATTTAAATGACACGCCCCTTCCAGTCAAGGCCACACCTCTTCCTGTTCCTATAGCATTCAGTGGGAAGTCATTGCATGCTGGGATTTTAGTAATCTCTGCATGCAACGGCTGCCTCAGAGTGCTAAGCGTCCTATCACTCTCAGACAGCCTTTACATGCTAATATCACTGAATACGGTGCTGTTCGGCGGCAGTGAAATTCCCCATAGAGAAGCAATGGTTAATCTATTAAGAGACACCAAAGTGCTCCAAAATGTCAGTGGTTTCATTCGGCAGGTTTATTCAGGCGAATCCCATAGGTTTCAATGTTAAAAATATTCCCGTTTTAATCCAATATCTAATAAACCGTTTATTATTTTAATTTGCAGCTTTATTTATTTTTTAGGCGTTTTTCGGTGATTTTTTTTCAGATTTTTTTAAATAGCGTTTTTTTCTGTATCAGACCTTTTTATTAGTATTTATAGGACCTCATATAGTATCATTTTCAGGCATTGTCGTGCAATAGTTTTGCAAACAGGTTTTAAAAGTGGTGGGATTTTTACCCCTCTTTTGGCTTGTAGGCTTTTCTCCTGGGCATTTGCCGGGTCGTCAGCTGCATTTGGTGGTCTGTTCGGCAGGTCGTCGGAGGCTTGTGGGTGCGTTCGGTGGCTGTTCCACGGGTGTGGCGTTCTTTTGTCGCGTTTATGGTGCTCGTTCGGCGGGTTTGCGGTGTCCCAGAGTGCACTGCTGCTGGCTGCCTGGCCGTCTCGCTTCCAGAGAGTCCAGGCGGGGTGTGGTGTGAGGGGGTCCCCTGCAGTGGCACGGCTCATCTCGTTCTGCTCCTTCCCATGTGACGATGTCAGCGCCAAATACGCAAAGCATGGCGCCAGTGCGCCGCGTCAGTGTGAAGGAGGTGCTTGGCGGGAGCCGGGAAGCTGCTGACTGGCGGAGCTGATAGGAACATCTCACGCAGCCCACTCGAGTGCTTGTAAACACACACAGCAGGCTGCGCAAGATGTTCCGATCTGCTCCAGCCTGCCCTCCGTCAACTTTCCCCTGCCAGACGCATAGTGCCAGCTTTTTTGGCTGCCCCCTGGAAAGTGCCGCCCTAGGCCTAGGCCAAGATACAGCACTGCATAGGACTCCATTGAAGCGAACGCTGGCGGTCACATGACCAGCCAGATCTCACGGCCAGTCAGCATAGTGATTCGCAGGGGGATACGGGAGGGACTTTTTCCCCCAGTCTCTCCCTGCTCCGCCGGACTGAGGAGGCGGACAGAGCCGCGGGACAGGAGGTGAATATCTCTATTTTTTGGGGGGCTTCTGGATGGTGCTAACCGATTGTGCAGCAGCGGAATCCATTAGCACCAAATCCTGGCTGTGGTTAACGTTTTGCTGACCAGAGCCGGACGTTAATCAGTGTTAGGACATTGTAATCCAGCGCTGATTAACCCTTTGCGCTCCCCATGTTAAGTATAGGGAGCACAAAGTACAGTAACTCGCGCTGAAAAGCACAAGATACCAAAACGCGTTACTTAACCCATTAGCGTTTGGATTGTAATATGCGGTAACACCGCGGCTAACATTAACGCTCACGCAGGTGAACACTAACGTTAGCACCAAAAATGTAATGTGGCCCCACAGTCTATGGAGTTGCTACGTTGACACCAGCTCTGGTTAAGTTAGCACCAGCTTTGTAATATGGCCCTAAATGTGGAAACCTATGATATGTTACAGCCAATCCTGGCGCTTCAGCTCACACAGTACGCACCGCACAGGGGACGCAGCGCACAGGGGACGCAGCGCACAGGGGACGCACCACACAGGGGACGCACCACACAGGGGACGCACCACACAGGGGACGCACCACACAGGGGACGCAGCGCGCAGGGGACGCATCGTGCAGGGGACGCACCACACGGGACACAGCGCACAGGGGACGCAGCGCACAGGGGACGCAGCGCACAAGGGACGCACCACACAGGGGACGAAGCGCACAGGGGATGCATCGCGCAGGGGACGCACCACACGGGACACAGCGCACAGGGGACGCAGCGCACAGGGGACGCAGGGAACGCAGCGCACAGGGGACGCAGCGCACAGGGGACGCACCGCACAGGGGACATCTGGCGCTTTATTCTCACCTGAGCAGACTGAGATATTTTTCGGGTTTTTGTTTTCTTCTCTGCTCTGTCATCGTCTCCCTCGCGCGCCTTCTCCACCATCCACTCCCACGCGATCATGGCTTTCAGAGACTCCTTAATGGGCCAGCGATAGATCTCCTTGTCCTGAGGGATCAGTCATTACGTAAAGGTGAAACGTGAAAGGAACCGTGCATTAAAATGCAAAAAAAAAGACCCGCTCGGTGGTTTAATAATAAACTTACTGCACATTCTGTGCAAGAAAAATGACACAACACAGTGTAACACAATGTGACACAAACAGCAACTATTAGAAAAGCTTTATTTAATCTGCATTTTCTGTATTATGCCGGTGTTATACATGTATCATATACGCCTGTGTTATACCTCTATATTACACGAGTCCAGCCTGTATAATATGTCTGTGTTATACGAGTCCAGCCTGTATAATATGTATGTGTTATACCTCTATATTACACGAGTCCAGCCTGTATAATATGTCTGTGTTATACCTCTATATTACACGAGTCCAGCCTGTATAATATGTCTGTGTTATACCTCTATATTACACGAGTACAGCCTGTATAATATGTCTGTGTTATACCTCTATATTACACGAGTCCAGCCTGTATAATATGTCTGTGTTATACAAGTCCAGCCTGTATAATATGTCTGTGTTATACCTCTATATTACACGAGTACAGCCTGTATAATATGTCTGTGTTATACAAGTCCAGCCTGTATAATATGTCTGTGTTATACCTCTATATTACACGAGTCCAGCCTGTATAATATGTCTGTGTTATACCTCTATATTACACGAGTCCAGCCTGTATAATATGTCTGTGTTATACGAGTCCAGCCTGTATAATATGTCTGTGTTATACCTCTATATTACACGAGTCCAGCCTGTATAATATGTATGTGTTATACCTCTATATTACACGAGTCCAGCCTGTATAATATGTCTGTGTTATACCTCTATATTACACGAGTACAGCCTGTATAATATGTCTGTGTTATACGAGTCCAGCCTGTATAATATGTATGTGTTATACAAGTCCAGCCTGTATAATATGTCTGTGTTATACCTCTATATTACACGAGTACAGCCTGTATAATATGTCTGTGTTATACAAGTCCAGCCTGTATAATATGTATGTGTTATACAAGTCCAGCCTGTATAATATGTCTGTGTTATAACTCTATATTACACGAGTCCAGCCTGTATAATATGTCTGTGTTATACCTCTATATTACACGAGTCCAGCCTGTATAATATGTCTGTGTTATACGAGTCCAGCCTGTATAATATGTCTGTGTTATACCTCTATATTACACGAGTCCAGCCCGTATAATATGTATGTGTTATACCTCTATATTACACGAGTCCAGCCTGTATAATATGTCTGTGTTATACGAGTCCAGCCTGTATAATATGTCTGTGTTATACCTCTATATTACACGAGTCCAGCCTGTATAATATGTCTGTGTTATACCTCTATATTACACGAGTACAGCCTGTATAATATGTCTGTGTTATACAAGTCCAGCCTGTATAATATGTATGTGTTATACAAGTCCAGCCTGTATAATATGTCTGTGTTATAACTCTATATTACACGAGTCCAGCCTGTATAATATGTCTGTGTTATACCTCTATATTACACGAGTCCATCCTGTATAATATGTCTGTGTTATACCAGTCCAGCCTGTATAATATGTATGTGTTATACAAGTCCAGCCTGTATAATATGTCTGTGTTATAACTCTATATTACACGAGTCCAGCCTGTATAATATGTCTGTGTTATACCTCTATATTACACGAGTCCAGCCTGTATAATATGTCTGTGTTATACAAGTCCAGCCTGTATAATATGTCTGTGTTATAACTCTATATTACACGAGTCCAGCCTGTATAATATGTCTGTGTTATAACTCTATATTACACGAGTCCAGCCTGTATAATATGTCTGTGTTATACCTCTATATTACACGAGTCCAGCCTGTATAATATGTCTGTGTTATACAAGTCCAGCCTGTATAATATGTATGTGTTATACAAGTCCAGCCTGTATAATATGTCTGTGTTATAACTCTATATTACACGAGTCCAGCCTGTATAATATGTCTGTGTTATACCTCTATATTACACGAGTCCAGCCTGTATAATATGTCTGTGTTATACAAGTCCAGCCTGTATAATATGTATGTGTTATACGAGTCCAGCCTGTATAATATGTCTGTGTTATACCTCTATATTACACGAGTCCAGCCTGTATAATATGTCTGTGTTATACAAGTCCAGCCTGTATAATATGTATGTGTTATACGAGTCCAGCCTGTATAATATGTCTGTGTTATACCTCTATATTACACGAGTCCAGCCTGTATAATATGTCTGTGTTATACCTCTATATTACACGAGTCCAGCCTGTATAATATGTCTGTGTTATACAAGTCCAGCCTGTATAATATGTATGTGTTATACGAGTCCAGCCTGTATAATATGTCTGTGTTATACCTCTATATTACACGAGTCCAGCCTGTATAATATGTCTGTGTTATACCTCTATATTACACGAGTCCAGCCTGTATAATATGTCTGTGTTATACCTCTATATTACACGAGTCCAGCCTGTATAATATGTCTGTGTTATACGAGTCCAGCCTGTATAATATGTCTGTGTTATACCTCTATATTACACGAGTCCAGCCTGTATAATATGTCTGTGTTATACCTCTATATTACACGAGTCCAGCCTGTATAATATGTCTGTGTTATACGAGTCCAGCCTGTATAATATGTCTGTGTTATACCTCTATATTACACGAGTCCAGCCTGTATAATATGTATGTGTTATACCTCTATATTACACGAGTCCAGCCTGTATAATATGTCTGTTATACGAGTCCAGCCTGTATAATATGTCTGTGTTATACCTCTATATTACACGAGTCCAGCCTGTATAATATGTATGTGTTATACCTCTATATTACACGAGTCCAGCCTGTATAATATGTCTGTGTTATACCTCTATATTACACGAGTACAGCCTGTATAATATGTCTGTGTTATACGAGTCCAGCCTGTATAATATGTATGTGTTATACAAGTCCAGCCTGTATAATATGTCTGTGTTATAACTCTATATTACACGAGTACAGCCTGTATAATATGTCTGTGTTATACAAGTCCAGCCTGTATAATATGTATGTGTTATACAAGTCCAGCCTGTATAATATGTCTGTGTTATAACTCTATATTACACGAGTCCAGCCTGTATAATATGTCTGTGTTATACCTCTATATTACACGAGTCCAGCCTGTATAATATGTCTGTGTTATAACTCTATATTACACGAGTCCAGCCTGTATAATATGTCTGTGTTATACCTCTATATTACACGAGTCCAGCCTGTATAATATGTCTGTGTTATACAAGTCCAGCCTGTATAATATGTATGTGTTATACAAGTCCAGCCTGTATAATATGTCTGTGTTATAACTCTATATTACACGAGTCCAGCCTGTATAATATGTCTGTGTTATACCTCTATATTACACAAGTCCAGCCTATATAATATGTATGTGTTATACGAGTCCAGCCTGTATAATATGTCTGTGTTATACAAGTCCAGCCTGTATAATATGTCTGTGTTATACCTCTATATTACACGAGTCCAGCCTGTATAATATGTATGTGTTATACGAGTCCAGCCTGTATAATATGTATGTGTTATACGAGTCCAGCCTGTATAATATGTCTGTGTTATACCTCTATATTACACGAGTCCAGCCTGTATAATATGTCTGTGTTATACAAGTCCAGCCTGTATAATATGTATGTGTTATACGAGTCCAGCCTGTATAATATGTATGTGTTATACCTCTATATTACACGAGTCCAGCCTGTATAATATTAGACGTCGGTATTATTAGACGTCAGTATCACTAGACGTCAGTATCACGCGTCTGTATTATTATGTCAGTATCACGCGTTTGTATTATATGTCAGTATCACGCGTCTGTATTATACGTCAGTATCACGCGTCTGTATTATTATATGTCAGTATCACGTGTCTGTATTATGTCAGTATCACGCGTCTATTATGTCAGTATCACGCGTTTGTATTAAATGTCAGTATCACGCGTCTGTATTAAATGTCAGTATCACGCGTCTGTATTAAATGTCAGTATCCCGCGTCTGTATTAAATGTCAGTATCACGCGTCTGTATTAAATGTCAGTATCACGCGTCTGTATTAAATGTCAGTATCACGCGTCTGTATTAAATGTCAGTATCACGCGTCTGTATTAAATGTCAGTATCACGCGTCTGTATTAAATGTCAGTATCAGGCGTCTGTATTAGATGTCAGTATCACGCGTCTGTATTAAATGTCAGTATCACGCGTCTGTATTAAAAGTCAGTATCACGCGTCTGTATTATACGTCAGTATCACGCGTCAGTATTATTATATGTCAGTATCGCGTGTCTGTATTATACGTCAGTATCACGTGTCTGTATTATACGTCAGTATCACGTGTCTGTATTATTATGTCAGTATCACGCGTCTGTATTAAATGTCAGTATCACGCGTCTGTATTAAATGTCAGTATCACGTGTCTGTATTAAAAGTCAGTATCACGCGTCTGTATTATACGTCAGTATCACGCGTCTGTATTATACGTCAGTATCACGCGTCTGTATTATACGTCAGTATCACGCGTCTGTATTATACGTCAGTATCACGCGTCTGTATTATACGTCAGTATCACGCGTCTGTATTATACGTCAGTATCACGTGTCAGTATTATTATATGTCAGTATCACGCGTCAGTATTAAATGTCAGTATCACGTGTCGGTATTATTATATGTCAGTATCATGCGTCTGTATTATACGTCAGTATCACGCGTCTGTATTATACGTCAGTATCACACGTCTGTATTATACGTCAGTATCACGCGTCTGTATTATACGTCAGTATCACGCGTCTGTATTATTATATGTCAGTATCACGCGTCAGTATTAAATGTCAGTATCACGTGTCGGTATTATTATATGTCAGTATCATGCGTCGGTATTATTATGCGTCTGGGTTCCTTGCTCCGGAGAGTTACCTTTTCAGAGAAGGTTTTATAGGGTCGCAGCATGGGGTGCATTTTTGCTTCTTCGTCCACCGTGTCTCCATACGACCAATTATTTTGTATCTGTAGAGGAGAAAAATTAATCTGCGGCTCAAAAACCCATTAACCACGTTTCCCAAAACACAGTAAAGTATGCGTTACCTTCTCGAAGGCCCACTTGTCGTGTGTATACTCTGCGTACTTATTAATGAAGCCGTCCAGTTTCTCCGGGATGATAACACTGGAAAACAGAGAGCACTCAGTCACCGTGTACAGATTCTGCTGTCCGTCCTCACAGCGAAACGACAGACACATGGGTTTATACGGGGGCCGGGCACCTACCCCTAATGCCCCGGGGCAAGCCTCCATGTCCAATTAGCCAAACCCTCTGGGAGCAGAAATAAGACCGGCAAGATCTAAAGAGCTTGCAATCTGATACAGCCTGGTCTGCAGACAATTACCAGCAGAATTAATTAAAGTGACGCCCACAGCACAATCCAAAGCCCAATGAATATCCGGGGGGGGGGGTGTATAGGAATCTGGGGGTGACGTCTCTTACTTCAGAGTCTCCACTGGTTTAGGGTCAAAATTTCCCTCTGCGTCCACGGACGCCTTCTTCTCAGTTTTGGAGGAGTAACTGGCATCCACATAGTCGGGAGGGATTGCTCCAGCGATGGCGCACAGACACGGCATTGTGATCTTATAAAGATCTGCATCAAATTTCTGGCAAAAATATATAAGAAAAGCAATTTAATTGTATAACAAATAAAACACAGAGTGAACATTGGAAAGGAGTCAGCATGTGCGAGCACCGGGGAGCTATGTAATTCTACTTATTTTATTAAAGACTCGGAGGCGATTATTACACATTTCTCACTTTAACGCTAACTCCATAGCAGCACGGAAACAAAACAAAAAAGGAAACATTGTCATGGCAACAATGGATTGCATTAAGAAACATGGGACCAACTGTACTACGGAAATAAGGGGAACAGGCCATCCTGCAAAAAAACTAAATAACTAAAGCCAGCTATTGGCTAGACTCGGGAATATGAAACCATTACCTCACCTTTCCCTTGATCTAAACAAGTTGCTACACTATGCGGGTTATTCAGAGAATTCCAGTGCTCTCTTGCTTTGTCCACTTCGACGAGTTCAATTAGCCGATCCTGCGGTTAATTCAGCATTCACAACAGGGTCCCTGAAGGGATTTGCTGAATGCCGCCAATCAACCCGCCGAACGCAGCCAACAACCCGCTGAACAGACCACCAATCGCAGCTGCAAACTGCAGAACACAGAAGACAATCCACAGAACAGATCGCTGAACGCAGCCGACAACCCGCCGAACAAACTGCCATACGCAGCCAACGATCCGTCTAACGCAGCCGATGATTCACCAAACAGACCGAACACAGCCATCGATCTGCTGAACAGACCGCCGAACACAGCCGCTTACCGCCGAACGCAGCTGATGAACCGCCAAGCAGACCGCCGAACGCAGCTGATGATCCGCCGAACAGACCGCTGAATGCAGCTGATGATCCGCCGGACAGACCGCTGAACGCAGCTCCAAACAACCAAACGCAGCCAACAATCCGCTGAACACCTCCAATCAGTCACCAAAAGCTGCCATAAAAAGCTGATCAGCCGACGAACATGGGTAAAAAAACAAAAACAAAACCAAAACAACAAAAAAACACCAAATTTTTAAAATGTTGTTTAAAACAAAAAAAGCATGAAAATACATGGAAATGAAAAATAAGTTCCCATGAATAATAAAAAAGGTCGGTTACAGAATACAAAAAAAACACCAATTAAAAGTAAATTGGAATCAAAAATGTTGCCGGAATAATCCAGAAAAATGCCAAATAAATTCAAAAAAATTAATTAATAAAGAGACTTTTTGCTGCAAATGAAAAAACGGTTGAATAAAAATATTGTAAATACAGGATTTTTTTTTTACGTTGCAACCTTTGGGATTAGCCCGTTTAAACCTGTTGAATTGAAGCCCCGAAAATCTGGCCATTTCAATAAACATTTCGGTGCCATTTGGCATTATCTGAATAGATTAACTATTACTTCTCCATGGGACAATTTTACTGCTGCCGAACTGCACCGAGCTGCGGTGATCTGAGGCCAATTGCATTGTATTTCACTGGCGATTCGTCAATATTTGGGGAATTGCCAGCTTTCTGAATAGCGGAATGGCCGTGAAATTGCACTGTATGGGAAGATCCACCATTCGGTGCAATTCGGTGTCAATTCACCTCTCTCTGAATAACCGACTTAACGTTATGAAGATTCATCATCCGGACGGAATGTTCCCGGATTGTATATTTAGTATTTAGGTTTGGGTGGGACTTGGTGTCATTGCACGTACATAACACAGGTGCACGGTCTACTCTTCTACTACATGCATGTGTTTATATTTGGTGTGAATTTGGGAGATTTTGTTACACACATTGTGCCCATGTCTGGCTCACCAGAAAGCACATGGGTTTTGTTTCTGAAGCAAGTTTGTGGACGCCATCAGGCCACTAATGACCGTGTGGAGGCGGCCATGGATCGAATCTCCCCGGTGGATGCTTTCTTAAGGTTAAAAAAACAAAATTCTCCTGTGGATATGGATTCCCTGAAAGGGGGGATTCAAAGAGCTATTTGCTTTCTGGGGAACGGTGCAAATCGATATTGTTAAAGATTGAAGTGGAACTCACTGCTTTGACCATGATGGAACATCCCACATGTAAAAAAAATAAATTTGAAATACTACAATTTTGGTCATATTCAATATATATCTGTATATTTGTGAATTTATTATTCAATATATATCTGTATATTTGTGAATTTATTATTCAATATATATCTGTATATTTGTGAATTTATTATTCAATATATATCTGTATATTTGTGAATTTATTATTGAATATATTTCAGTATATTTGTGAATATATTATTGAATATATTTCAGTATATTTGTGAATATATTTCAATGTACAGTGGCACGAAAAAGTATGTGAACCCTTTGGGATTAGGTGGAGTTTTGCATGAATTGGTCATAAAATGTCTCTGATCTTCATCTAAATCACAACAATATGAAAAACACAGTCTGCTTAAAATAATACAACACAAACATTAGATCAGGGTTATTCAAAGAGATCCGAATTGCTTGAGAAAGGTAACCGAACCCTGAAAATCAGCGTTCGGTTACCTTTCTTGGCCATTGCCTGCACATACGGTGCCTGTTCGGTGCCTGTTCGAGGGCAGTGAAATCCCCATAGAGAAGCAATGCTTCGGCTATTCAGAGAACACAAACCAGCAGTGAAAGGTTCCCCTAATGCCCTGCCATTCGGTGGTTTAATTCGGCAAGTTTATTCAGGCGAATCCCATAGGCTTCAATGTTAAAAATATTCCCGTTTTAATTCAATATCTAATAAACCGTTCATTATAAAATTCTGCAGCAAAAAGTCTCTTTATTTATAGATTTTTTTAGGATATTTTAAGAATTTTTCTTAATTTTTTTTTTTTTAAGTTTACTTATTTTTTCTGTAACAGCCCTGTTTATTATCATTGCCTGGACCTCATATGAAAATTTCAGACATTTTCGCTCAGTAGTTTCTTTGCAAACAGCGTTTCACTTTTCAATCATTCATGCAAACTATTTTCCTAATTTATTCACTTCACTCTGCGGTCTCGGCTTTTTCCGGCGGCTTCGCTGCGTGTGATCGGCTCCTGCTCGGGTTTTTCCGTGGTGTTCGGTGGGTTAATCCAGATGTTTTTGAGTGTTTTCGGCGTGCATTCGCTGGGTTTTGCGGTTAGTTTTCCTCAGGTTTTCGGCAGCTTTTCCCTGCAATTCGGGGACCCTGTGGTGTTTGCTGAATACACCGCAGGGTCACCGAAATGGGATCGGCAAAAGAAATCGAATTGAAGAGAACGAAAAGTCACCGAACGTGCGGTGACTTTTCGAATCTCTTTGAATAACCCTGTATATGTTTCCATGCGTTTATTGAACATAACATGTAAACATTCACAGTGCAGGGGGGAAAAGTATGTGAACCCCTAGCCTAATGACTTCTCCAAGAGCTAATTGGAGCCAGGAGTGAGCCAACCTTGAGTCCAATCAGTGTGATATTATTGGATGTGTTGCTGAAAGCTGTCCTGCCCTTTAAAAACACACACCAGTTTTGGGTTTACTGGTTTCAAGAAGCACTGCCTGATGTGAACCATGCCTCGCAGAAAAGAGCTCTCAGAAGACCTACGATCAAGAATTGTTGACTTGCATGACGCTGGAAAGGGTTACAAAAGTATCTCCAAAAGCCTTGATGTTCATGTGTCCACGGTAAGACAGACTGTCTACAAATGGAGAAAGTTCAGCACTGTTGCTACTCTCCCTAGGCATGGTCGTCCTGTAAAGATGACTGCAAGAGCACAGTGCAGAATGCTTAATGAGGTAAAGAAGAATCCTAGAGTGTCAGCTAAAGACTTACAGAAATCTCTGGCACATGCTAACATTTTTTTTGACACATCTACAATAAGGAAAACATTAAACAAGAATGGAGTACATGGGAGGACACCACGGAGGAAGCCATTGCTGTCCAAAAAGAATATTGCAGCACGTTTGAAGTTTGCAAAAGAGCACCTGGATGTTCCACAGGACTACTGGCAAAATATTCTGTGGACAGATGAAACCAAAATTGAGTTGTTTAGAAAAAACACACAACACTATGTGTGGAGAAAAAAAAGGCACAGCACACAAACATCAAAACCTCATCCCCACTGTAAAACATGGCGGAGGGAGCATCATGGTTTGGGGCTGCTTTGCTGCCTCAGGGCCTGGACGGATTGTTGTCATTGATGGAAAAATGAATACCAGAGTTTATCAAGACATTTTGCAGGAAAACGTAAGACCATCTGTCCACCAACTGAAGCTCCGCAGAGGATGGGTGATGCAACAGGACAATGACCCAAAGCATACAAGTAATTCAACAAAAGAATGACTTCAACAAAACAAAATACGCCTTCTGGAGTGGCCCAGTCAGAGTCCTGACCTCAACCCGATTGAAATGCTGTGGCATGACCTTAAGAGAGCGATTCACACCAGACATCCCAAGAATATTGCTACACTGGAACAGTTTTGTGAAGAGGAGTGGTCCAAAATTACTCCAGATCGTTGTGCAGGTCTGATCTGCAACTACAGGAAACGTTTGGTTGAGGTTATTGCTGCCAAAGGAGGGTCAACCAGTTATTAAGTCTAAAGGTTCACATACTTTTTCCACCCTGCACTGTGAATGTTTACATGTTCTGTTCAATAAAAACATATAATGTTTGTGTTGTATTATTTTAAGCAGACTGTGTTTTTCAAATTGTTGTGACTTAGATGAAGATCAGAGACATTTTATGACCAATTCATGCAAAACTCCACGTAATCCCAAAGGATTCACATACTTTTTCTTTCCACTGTATTTGTGAATATACTATTGGATATATTTCAGTATATTTGTGAATTTATTATTGGATATAGTTCAGTATATTTGTGAATATATTATTGAATATAGTTCAATATATTTGTGAATTTATTACTGGATATATTTCGGTATATTTGTGAATATATTATTGGATATTTGGGAATATATTTCAGTATATTTGTGAATATATTATTGGATATTACTGTATATTTGTGAATATATTTCAGTATATTCGTGAATTTATTATTGGATATATTTCAGTGTATTTGTGAATTTATTATTGGATATATTTCAGTGTATTTGTGAATTTATTATTGAATATATTTCGGTATATTTGTGAATATATTATTGTATATTTGTGAATATATTATTGGATATATTTCAGTATATTTGTGAATATATTTCAGTATATTTGTGAATATATTTCAGTATATTTGTGAATTTATTATTGGATATATTTCAGTGTATTTGTGAATTTATTACTGAATATATTTCAGTATATTTGTGAATATATTATTGTATATTTGTGAATATATTGTTGGATATATTTCAGTATATTTAGGAATATAGTATTGGATATATTTCAGTATATTTGTGAATTTATTATTGGATATATTTCAGTATATTTGTGAATATATTTCAGTATATTTGTGAATATATTTCAGTATATTTGTGAATTTATTATTGGATATATTTCAATGTATTTTTGAATATATTATTGGATATATTTCAGTATATTTAGAATTTATTATTGAATATATGTTCAGAATGCATGCTGGTGATAATTAATAATTTCCCTGTTCTATACATATAAAAGGTTATCGAAATATACCACTTCGTTAATAAGCCCTTTTGTTAAATCTGTAGAAAGTCTCAGGAACGTGGGATGATAGGACTTAGAAAGTTCCCCCCTTCTGCCTCCCCTTTCAATGACCATACTACGACACGTGACTCTGGGCATAAGATTGTCTTTGTCTAAACCTAAAAAGTTAAATGTGAACCATATATGGTAACAGTGTTGACCAAGATAATTATCTGTGACGCTAGCTAGCATTGCTCTGCGCCACGCCTTACATGATGGAAAAACAGAATATAGAAATCTAAATTGCATGTCTTGGTAAATATGAATATGAATCTAATTTTTAACAGTGGTGCTCAGATGTGGGTGTTGCCATTCAACTGTTTCATGGTGATGGGTTTTTGATTTTCTTTTTATTCTTTTAAAGAAAATAAAAAGGAGAAGGAAAGAGAAGAAGGAAAGTGACCTAGAATCACTTTGCACAGTTGCTTGTTCGACGTGTTGACTCTGCGTTTCCCACTGCGATGACGCAAAGGGTGTATTTTGTGTGCGTCTGTTCTGACTGTGTGCTCTCATGGACTTTGCCGACGATGCTGTTCACTGCTTTGATGCTCTTAGTTACAGTGTTCCCTGTGTCCCGGTTACAAGGGTTGTTTGTAATTAGCTGGATTTTGGAGCAGTCCCTGATATTAGCTGGACCGCCCGGGTGGGAAGTCCTCGTAGGCTAATTTTCGTCTGGACTCCCTGTGTAATTCCAGTAGGTTAACAGGTTTGTCTAGCATTTGTGAGAGCCCCCCTCTGTCTAACTGAAGTCTCAAGTGCTGGAGTATCTGTTCGTTTGTTTACTTTTGGTGACTTGTCCATGTTTGTTTGAATCCTGAGTGATTGTTTATTTTAGTTGATTAACGGAGACCTAATCTGTATTCTTCCTCATGTAACCGCTGCGCTCCCATTGCGATCGCCCGTTCTGCGCTTGCCGCCATTTTTATTTTTGCAAACTGATTTCTAGACTCGGTAAGGAAAAAACACTAACCAATTTTTTTATTCTGTTTTTTATTGCTGACAGTTTATACAGGATAAATGGAGAATGTTCCTTTTTTCATTTTCCTCTCTGTTTTTGTATATTTATTTATTCCCTGACAATAATTAAGCCTTTGTTTACATGTTTGTTTTTACTAATGATTAATATCTCTGATCATCTGTAATGTTTTATATTCTCTTACATTATGATACTGTGTTTCTCCATATGTATCAATATAAGGGTTGTCTTACTTTACACATGCCATTGGGTTGCTATGGTTTTGGAGTTATTTTTTGTGTGTGCATTTTGTTTTCAGTGTGCTTTTGGACAGTGTATGGGCACCACAGATGTGTATTTGGCTGTGTGTTGGGCGTTGTGGAATGTGACCTGTTTTGACCCTATTATGTTGCTATTTTAAGGACTTGCGTTTAGACAATGATTGTGCTTACATGCTGTGAGTATCTTTCAGGGTAAGGGGACGGTACATAGCAAATAACACATATCTAATGCCTTAAAGTTAATAAATAAATAACAGCAATTAAATCCTAACGAATTGTCATTGATATGGATTTTTCATGTGCTTCTACTATTATCTATAAATTATCTGGAGACCTAAAAGGGCGTATTCAGGTATTTATTTCAGTGCTATGGTCTCAATTTGCCATCCAGGACAAAGAATTAACCACACCTTAATATGAGCTATGTGTTCTGCACAAAAGAGGGCGTGGTCGCCTGTGCAGTTCCTTTTGTTACTGAATAAATGACAATTTCTATTGATTTCTTTATACCCTTCGATAACATAGTTTATTGACCCGCGATAATTTATTATTTCTGTGTATTTTATATGGAGTTATTTTAGGTGTAGTAAAGACAAGTTTTATTTACATATTTACCAGAACCATTATGTTAAACTTATTATAAGCCAGAATCACCTATTAAATAAATGGAAGATATGAAAGAAGAAGTTTTAAGTGTTGAAGGCATGGATGGAGTTTGAGAACATTTAATTTGAAGAAAAGACAGAAACCAAGCTGTGATTGTGTGTTTTCACTGTGTGCCATATGGCATGCTAGTGAATTACAGTATATTATGTGCTTGGATGTGAGTGATATGATTGAAGGCAGTTAGTAATTGCAGACGAGTTACAAGTGATCGTTCTAGAAAAAAAACCAGAAGAAACTGCAGGGGGGTGGCAGCCTTTCCCCAGCCCCCCTCCCTTCTTGTTCTTAAGTTTGAGCATGGCTCAATATGTCTTCATGTTTCTTTTTTTTTTTTTCTTTAAATTCTTTATTTTGAGAATTATACATAACAAGAAATTCACGAAATCAAACGTAGAAAAAGACAGCCGTCTAGGGCTGGCCAAACTAACTACGGTCAGCCAGTCAGATAATGTAAGATGCAAGTAGTAACAGGTCAATAAGGGAATAATAAAAACAAAAAGCAAGAAGTCCCAACCTCAGTGAAGGAAGAAAACACAAAAGAAACACATAAGCATGTAGGACTATCAACGTAAATGCCA
Organism: Leptobrachium leishanense; assembly: GCA_009667805.1. Lineage (NCBI taxonomy): Eukaryota > Metazoa > Chordata > Amphibia > Anura > Megophryidae > Leptobrachium > Leptobrachium leishanense. Next base: position 37,659,757 of record CM019071.1, on the reverse strand, counting down.
TAAATTGTCCTGATAATTATACTCAGAGCTTATCTATAGACCAGTGACACGTATACAGAGAAGAAAAAAGCTGGGGGGGATAAACAATATCGCTCAGGTCTCAGTCTGGCTGAAGTTCCGGAGGGTCCGGCGAGATGCCCGCCGCTTCAAGGTCGGACCAGGCGGTTTCAGGATCAGTGATGGTGTAGGGGACATTATTATGTGTCACCACCAATGCTCCCGCCAAGCCCCACCGATAACGGATCCCCCTCCGACGAAGAACCGCAGTCACAGGACGGAACCGCCTGCGAGCAAGCAGAGTCTGGAATGGAAGGTCGTGGAGCCCTCAAATTTCACTGGATCTCTTGCTCCAGGAGCAGACATAAGCTTGACCTTAAATGCTACGTCACGAAAGGCCACCACGACATCACGGGGTGTCCCCTTCGAAAGCGCCGCAGGTTTCCGAACCCTGAATACCGATCCGATCACATCTGGCTTGTCAGGAGGGAGTCCCGCCATCCGAAGGGCCAAACGAGACACATAAGCTGGGAGTTCATCCGACGACACAGAGTCCAGGATGCCTCTGACCCTGACGTTACGACGGCGGTGTCTTGTTTCCAGCATCTCCACAGAGCGGGACAAAAGCTCGACCTGGGATCTTAGACCAGCGACCTGTCCCAACAGGTGAGTATGTTCCGATAGCACTGTAGAGGTCGTCGCCTGCACTGCTGTCACCTGCGCACGGATTGCTGCAACCTCCTCCCGAACCGCCGCCACTTCAGGTTTCCACACCCCCCGGATCTCCCGGAGTTCGTCCAGGATCCTCTGAAGGTCTCTTTTCGTAAGAGGAAGATCATCATCATCCTCCTCCTGCCGACTTTCTTCAGGCTGTGTCATACGGGTTTCGAGTGAGGTCGCTCTCGTTTGTTGCGGTTGGGCACCCGGTCTCAAAACGTCCTGTCGTAATGAAGCCACACTACTGCTGGCTGAAAGCTGGTGTTTCTCGGCCGAATCCCCGTCAGAGAGGCCACCAGCAGTAAGTGAGGCACTCAAAGACGCCGTCAGCGCTGCTTTTCGTTTCTTTTGCGCCCTTTTTTTTGCTGCTGCAGATAGTGGTTGGGAGTCTGGTGTCCGAGATTGTGGGGAGATCCAGGTCATCGCAGAGCTACCACCCGAGTGCCAGGGGTCCTCTTCATCTTCCGAAAAGTCATAGCCCGGGGGGAGGGAGGAGGAGATCGCATCTCCCTTCGAAGTGGACCCACCTCTCATGGAGTCCTGAATGTCCCTCTGTCTGGACCCCAACTTCTGTGAGCGACTGGTGGGCATGTCACCAAAAGCGCAGGCACAAAGAAGAAGAGCGGTAAAAGGTCTCAGAAATCTCCTTCCAGGCTTCTAAAATGGCCGCTAGTACTAGGCCCCGATTGTGCCGCGGGGGTTAATCCGCTCTGGAGCGTCAATGTCGGGCGTAAGGCAAACTCACCAAGTCCCCCAGTGCCCCCAGAGACCGTAGAGCGTTTCTCAAGTGAGAGCAAGCGGCGGAAATAACTTTAAAAACCGTGTTTATCACGGAGCTCCTTCAACATGCAGCCGCTCGCTTCCTCAGCTAGCTCCGCCCCCCTTCTTCATGTTTCTTTAACACCTTAAGGACCAATGATGTAACTGTTACGTCATAAATGAAAGACCTTTGGTCCTTAAGGGGTTAAAGTATGTGACAATTAATTCATTTTTCTTTTATAGGATATTAATATTCTCTTTTTTCAGAATCATATAGACCATCGCTCCTGGTGATCAAAGATTATGGTTCAGTTAAAGAATGCTAGTAAAAATATTATACCCTCAAGATGCAAGTTTTATCACATGATTACCAACCTATATAGCTGTAACAGTGGATCCATATTTTTATATATATCACAATTTACATCAAATTTTATGTCACATTTTCCATCATATCATATTGAAAGATTATCCAATAATCAAAGAGGATTTTTGTGATCACCAACAAAGCTCCTGCTCGATTAAAGAGATCATTGATCTGGAATTAAATTATATAGCTACGGAATTTGAAGAAAATTAACTCGGAAACATATCGGGCTCTATTATATTCTTCACGCAAACGTTAACACTCACATGTGTGAACGTTAACGTTTGCTGCGGTATTTACAGCATATTACAATCCAAACGCAAACGGGTTAAAAAACCCGTTTGCGTTTGGTATCTTGTGCTTTTCAGTGTGAGGTTACTGCACTTTGCGCTTCCTATACTTAACATGGAGAGCGCAGAGTGTTAATCAGCGCTGGATTACAAAGTCCCAACACTGATTAACGCCTGGCTCTGGTCAGCGAAAAGTTAACCAGAGCCAGGACTTGGTGTTAACGGATTCCACTTCTGCAGCATCCGTTAACACCAGGCTTGAAAAATAAAAAATGATTCAGATACTCACCTCCTGTCCCGCGGCATGGACCACGGCTCTGCTCGCCTCCTCCAGCCGGCGGGAGCAGGGAAAGACTGGGGGAAAAGTCCCCCCAGGCTCCCCCTGCGTATCCCTACGCCCGGATCTCGCGAGGCTGGTCAAGTGACCGGCAGGGAGGAACTCAATGGAGTCCTATGGACGAGCATCCCAGCATTTACCACCAGCAAACAATGCAGGCAGCATTTTTTGCGCCTGCATTGTGATCTGGCGTTAAAACACAGGCGCAAGGGGAAAAACTGCAGGCGCAGTTTTTCCTCCCTTGCGCCCGCATTTTAACACGAAGATCATAATAGAGCCCATCATCTTTACGAAATAAAGATCAATAACAGCTATGGGATGTCGGCAATAAACATTTTAACAAGAAAGTTGTATTTAAATTTATCCCAATAAGAAAGAAAGAAAAAAAGAACGCTGCATTTTTATATTCTGATGACTCATTGTATGGTTTTCGTATTGAATGTTCGATCAAATTGATGATTACTTTGTACTGTATACTTTATTATTTTGTATTGTATATTCTTGTTGTGTGCTCACATTTATTTGAGACTGGAGTCATAGTATTTTTATACACAGGAAAATATAGAAGATACAGGGATTTTCAATATAAAGCCCCCTGATGACTTATGACATATCTAGTGGAAAATGGAATATAATAATTAAAATTAACCAGTTGGTTAAAACAGTCCCATGAATAAATAGTTTTAGTTTAATGTTACAGGTATAATGACTAAACCCTTAATATGAATCAGGTGTAAATGATTGCAGGAAAAGTTTTAGTTGGTAAAATTTATCAGATGCCTTTTTTTTATTTTATTGGGAATATTTTGTTTCGTAACCGCCAAACAAGAATGGGTAAATAGCAATATTTTGATATTAAAATGGGTGGAGGGTGCACTTTGGCTATTTTTGGTTTTTGAGCCAGAGCTGTATATATATATCTATATATCTATATCTCTCTAATGAAAGGAGTCAGACTTCGTAGGATTCTCGTTCTGGCTGTGTGAGGCCCATAGGGTTTGCAGGGAAATTTTTAAAGTTTATTATCTGTGTTTCTTCTTGTGAGATTAACATGTTTTGTTTCATTGCAGCTGTAATTGATGTATGAAAAATGAATGAATCTGTATAAGAGTTTGGGGACAGGTTTAGAGGGAACAACATTTTTTTTATTCTTTTATTTTTGCTAAGCCGTGTCACCATCATCATCATTGTTACTATCGAGAACCTGACAGTCACCAAGTTCACAGTGACTGAGTCTGGAATGAATCATGGACGTCTTGTGCCAAGGTCAAAGGTAATATGCAACTAGCGCACAGAGACAGCTTGCTCAGAAAGAGTACCAGTCTTTATAGCTCAGGTTATCTCCTTTGCTTGACATTTGAGGAACCCAAGGATGTTGCATCTCAAGGTGGGATGTTGCTAAAGGCCGATTGTTGATCATTCACTCTGGATAAAGACCATGGTCCGAAACTCAAAGACATTATTTTTCTTCAATCCCCTAGATAAGTGTGAGAAAGGGTTGGATTTGGGAAAATGAGACGCATTTCTTGAGAGTGTGTGTGAATGCAGGTGTGTATGAGTTTTGTGGAGTGAAGCTGAACATAAGAAAACACACAGATCTTACTTATGCTGATTATTAGATGAACTTTTAAATTCATCTAACTTATTATATTTTTCTTGTTCGGTGAAAATCATTTGGGAAATGGGAGTTAATAGTTATTTAATGTCTAAAATAGGCATTTGGCCCAGGTCCCTAGTTTGGTTCACTGGAAGAGTGAATCTAGATTTTATTATAGATAAGTGTATTTTATGCTCATAAAGGGCCTCCTTGTTGAATCCATTTAGTACACTGTAAAAGTATTTCATGATTATCGTTCCTGCCCCTGCCTACCCTGCACTTCCACTCCACCTTTCTTGATTCCTTTCCTCCCTTCCCCTCCCATGAGTAGTTACTGGACTATTTTTGTCCCCCTCTGGGCATCTAGAATGACCTATGGGTATAAAGTAATGACACTATGGTCCTGGCTATGACCAGTAACAAGGCCTTGTCTTGTCTTACACAATTGTGATCACTCAAAAGGATATGTGATCAAAGAGAAAACTGATTTAATAATTTCCCTGTTCTATACATATAAAAGGTTATCGAAATATACCACTTAGTTAATAAGCCCTTTTCTTAAATCTGTAGAAAGTCTCAGGAACGTGGGATGATAGGACTTAGAAAGTTCCCCCCTTCTGCCTCCCCTTTCAATGACCATACTACGACACGTGACTCTGGGCAAAAGATTGTCTTTGTCTAAACCTAAAAAGTTAAAGTAAACCATATATGGTAACAGTGTTGACCAAGATAATTATCTGTGACACTAGCTAGCGTTGCGCCACGCCTTACATGATGGAAAGGTTATCGAAATATACCACTTAGTTAATAAGCCCTTTTCTTAAATCTGTAGAAAGTCTCTGGAACGTGTGATGATATGACTTAGAAAGTTCCCCCCTTCCCCCACCCCTTTCTATGACCATACTACGACACATGACTCTGGGGATAAGAATGTCTTTGTCTAGACCTAAAAACTTAAATGTAAACCATATATGATAACAGTGTTGACCAAGATAATTATCTGTAATGCTATCTCCATAGAGAAGTGATGTTACCTCTACTCCATCCAGCCGGTGTAATAATCTTGTGTTACTGACACATAGAAATGGTCAAAGCTGGCTCATATTTCAGCTCCAAATAATAATAAAAAAAACACGTTAGTCTTGTTTAGGCAGAAAATAAAATACTTTTCTTGTCAACTTAGATCACAAAACCAGAAATTGTAAAGTATCAGCAGGCCAATAATTCGAGGGGTAGACATTAGAATTTGGAGTTAAAATATGAGTCACTCCTCTATAAACGTGGAGACCCAGGTGTGAATGTGCCAATGTGTTGATTAACCCCCCGCCTCCCAGTGCTGAGGGGTGACTCCGGAGATTAGTTCAGGTTCGCTAAAGGGTGACCCTGGAAGAAATGTCAGTTGATCTGTCAGGTATATTGGAAGGAAAAATAAATAAAATGGATGCCTGTAGCCATTTTGTTTTTAAAGACAGTCTTTTTCTTTCTCCAAATTTCCCTAGTTAGAAATGAACCGAGATTTTTTTTACAGAGTTCATGGCTGGGTGAGATCTTCTATATTTTTTTTAACATACCAGACATGAAGGAATCTTAAAATGTCTTTGTGTGATATAATGCTAGGCTAAGTGCTAAGACCTGTTATAATTAAATTTATTGGTCTGTTTTAAGTTTTTAAAACAAAAAGATATTTAGTTTTTTTTGGTATAGAAATATAAGAGTTAATATCTTCGTAAGGTAAAATATATTCACAAAATATCTATACTATAAAAGAGTAAGGCTTTGGCTGTCCGTCGCCAAAGCCTTACTGCGCATGCGCGCGCAACCAGCGGCGGTTGGTTGCGCGCGCATGCAACCGCCGCGGCACGAGCCGGCTGCCGGCTCGCCGCGGCGGTTACACATGCACACAGCAGCCGGGTAGAGGCTGCGCTCGCAGCCTCTACCCGGCTGCCGCGCGCATCCAACCCCCCGAGCGGCGAAGGGAAAGTTTCCTCCCCCGCTCGGGGGGTTGGATGCGCGCGGCAGCCGGGTAGAGGCTGCGAGCGCAGCCTCTACCCGGCTGCTGTGTGCATCTAACGGGTCCCCCGAGCGGCGAAGGGAAAGTTCCTCCGCCGCTCAGGGGTAGGATGCGCGCGGCAACCGGGTAGAGGCGCAGCCTCTACCCGGCTGCCGCGCGCATCCTACCCCCCGAACGGCGGAGGGAAAGTTCCCTCGCTTCCGCTTTGAAGGACCCAAGCCCCGGTCACGTGACCGCGGCTTGGGTCCTTCAAAGACCGGAAGCGGGGAAATCTTCACTTCCCTGGCGCCGCTCGACAGGTAAGTATGAGCGCTGGTGGGGGTGGGGGGGGGGGGTCAATATCCACGAGCTGGGGGCAAATCCACGAGCTGGGCAAATCCACGTGCTGGGCAAATCCATGACCTGGGGGCAAATCCATGAGCTGGGGCAAATCCATGTGCTGGGCAAATCCATGAGCTGGGGCAACTCCATGAGCTGGGGCAACTCCATGAGCTGGGGGCAAATCCATGTGCTGGGGCAAATCCATGAGCTGGGGGCAAATCCATGTGCTGGGCAAATCCATGAGCTGGGGGCAAATCCATGTGCTGGGCAAATCCATGAGCTGGGGGCAAATCCATGTGCTGGGCAAATCCATGAGCTGGGCAAATCCATGAGCTGGGCAACTCCATGAGCTGGGGGCAAATCCATGAGCTGGGGCAACTCCATGAGCTGGGGGCAAATCCATGAGCTGGGGCAAATCCATGAGCTGGGGGCAAATCCATGTGCTGGGCAAATCCATGAGCTGGGGGCAAATCCATGAGCTGGGCAAATCCATGAGCTGGGGGCAAATATCCATGTGCTGGGGGCAAATATCTATGTGCTGGGGCAGTATCCACATGCTGGGGCAATATCCACGTGCTGGGGCAGTATCCACGAGCTGGGGCAGTATACCCACAATAGACTGCCCTCTGGGCAGGCTGGGGCAGTATCCACGTGCGGGGGCAGTATCCACGTGCGGGGGCAGTATCCACGTGCGGGGGCAGTATCCACGTGCGGGGGCAGTATCCACGTGCTGGGGCAGTATCCACGTGCTGGGGCAGTATCCACGTGCTGGGGCAGTATCCACGTGCTGGGGCAGTATCCACGAGCTGGGGCAGTATATCCACGAGCTGGGGCAGTATATCCATGAGCAGGGGCAGTATATCCACAATAGACTGCCCTCTGGGCAGGCTTTACAACTAGTATGTTTATAATCAAGGTATATTTTATTATATTTACAGTAGAAAATAGACACTCCAATTTATATTGTAGAGAGTTTAAGTGGTAAATAGTATAATTATTGAAGAATAGATTCTGTTGAGTTAACTAGAAAAGAATTCAACTAATAAGACTCAGTAAAAATTTAGAAAGGAGTGAGAATATAAATCTAATTTTGATATGTAGAGACTAAATGGCTACATTGTGAGAGAGAGGGTCTTTGTTAAGTCAGATTGACCTTTGACACGAGATAAGGATTTTAAAAAGAAATGGTGGAATTAATTAAGAAGTGCAATGCTGAGCTCTAGAGGATAGTAAATATTATAATTGATATTATAAGGGTATTGTTAGTGACGTCAAATTGACTATAATTGAAGCGGCAATGTTGGTTGCAGTCATTCCGAGATTCAGAGACTCACACCGCAATGCATTCAGACTTCCAATACATATGAGAAATTCCAAGATTCCAGGACATGAGGCACTCAAGACTCTCACCAAATCTCTAACTCACATGCATTGATTATCTGATATTGATAATCTTCACATATTCCAAAATATTACATAAGGAATTCCAAGGCGGACTCATCAAAATCCAGATTGGAGAGGTAATGTATGAGAGCTATTTAAATTAAGGAATTAATGTAAATATATATATCTGTAGATTTTTGCAACAGATAGACTGAGATTTCTCAGATTCTTGGTAGCTCCAAAAGTCTAAATATTTCTATTCTGCAGATAGAAATATGAAGAAGTGGACATAAGGATTTATCCTAAAAGAAACTGTTGTAGGATTGATACAAATATATATATTGAATTTGGAAATTACTGTGATTGAAATTAATAAGCAAGGAATTATAGAACTACAAAATAAAAAGCAAAAGAATAGAAGTTTAATTCTCGAGATTAGGAGAGGATTCACTAAATAAATTTTATTACTTATATTAAATTAACTCATCTTTTGTTGATCCATGTAGTATAGAGAGATATATATATCTCTATAAGATCTAGCTGGTTAAACATTGTTTGCTGGGAAATGCATGTTGTATTAAGCAGAAATGTTTATTAACCATTTGTGTATTAGTTACTAACTGATAAGGTAAATGATATTAATCATATATGCAGTTACTAACAGGAGATATATATATATTGTGAAGCTAGTTTTTATATGCTGATGGATTGTGGTTTATAAATCTTTGTTTATGATATGAGATTTGAAACTTTTTTGTATACATAATAAATCTATATATGGTTTTATCCGATTAATGATTATTGTATTCTTCAAAGCAAAACACAGACAATTAAAAGAATTTAGGATAATTTCTAGGAAATATAAACGATTGATATTTGTGTCTCGTATAAATTTCTTATGAAATAATAATCCCTGCCATATTGGAGGCTTGGCTGAGAAGTCCAATATATATAACGTGTTGTATTCACGTGCAGAAATTATATCCGACATATTGGAGGCTACTGTTGAGATTGTAGTTTTTGTTTGGAATATAATGGTCAGTATTGTCTGATTAGACAGAGATAAAATATATATATATTTTGACTCCTTGTTGTTGTATTTTGACTTGTGGTTTTACGGTTGTCTACTAAACAGTGTAAAAAATGTCAGAGTCAGAATCTGAGACTCATGAAGAGCTACATGCAGATCAAATAGCATTGATAGATGTTATGTCTTATCTAAAGGACAAGTTACACGTCACAGACGATTTATTTGATTGGATAAAGGAATTGCAATCAAATGTTTCTAGTTATGCTGTTCAATCTGGTCAGATCGATCAAAATTTCTTGAGTGTTTGCGAAAGATAAGTGCAGCCACAAATAGAAAAGACAAAGAGATTTTTGTTTTAAAAATTGTGCCTGAATGCATATACTTGATCGCAGAAATGAACAAGAGATTGAATAATGACAAAGAAACCAGAGACAGCTTAGAAAATAAAAATTGTGACTTGCATGATACCGTAAATAAATTAAAAGAGGAGTCAGAACGAATGATAATGGAGTTGAAAGTGTGTGCAAAAGAGAAAGATCAATGGCAAGATGAGAGTGATCAGTTGTCCAAATTAAATAAGCAATTAAATGAAAAACTGTCGAGAATGAAACGCGAACATGAGAAATTCGCTGATGAGTTACATCAGGTTGAAACTGATGTTCGAAGGGTTAAAAATCCTTCCTTAGAGAAGTTCCCTTTGAAAGTTGTAAGCTATAACTCAAAGCCTGACAGCTCTGTTTATCTGCAGAGCGAGATCGAATGTGAAAGTGAAAGTAAATCTCATGATGAAAAAAGAGCAAAGCCTCTTACACAGGAGTATTTCAAATCACATCACTCTAGCCAGCCACAGCCCATTAAGAAATCTCATAAAGTACAGGATTTAACGAAAATTGGCCATTTCTTAAAAAATTCAGTAGGTATCTTTGACCAAAAGGGATCGCCAAAAATAATAAACCATTTAGATATGTTTGAAGAAGCATTGTCAATTTTAGGGGTCACTTCAGATGCTCAGAAAATTGAGTTTATCCCATGGGTCTTTGAAGGCAAACATAGGTATTTTTTTCAGTCTTTGAAAAAATCTGGTATACGTAACTGGAGTAAAATAGTCTCCGAGGTCAAATCTGAATTTGGGCCTCACCGCACCAGTCTAGCTGCGAAAAGAGCAATTTTAACTCTAAAATGCAGACCTAATCAAAGCCCCCTTGAATTTCTTTCAGTCCTTAAAAATGAGTATAGCTTGGCTGAAAGAAACCCAGATTTTGAAAACCCTGAATTTATCCAATTATCTTATGACGCATTGCCAAATAAAATAAAGGTAATTTTGGCAAGAGATTATGAACCAAGAAATGGTTTGGATTGGGTACTAAAAGAAAGTATGACCCTATTTACTGTATTTGAATATAGTGAAGAAACTCAGGGGAAAAGAGTGAAAAACTCACCTGAGGAAATAGCGGAAACACACGTTAAAAAGGGTGATATTAAATTTGAGTCCCACAAAAAGAGTTATGCGGAAATATTGCGTGACTCCATACCTAAAAGGAAAAAATCCAAACCAGATCAGGAAAGAGGGTTTGCCAGAGAAAATTCAGGAAGTAAATTTCAATCTAGGAAGCAATGGGTACCTAGAAGTCAGTGGGTTAAGTCAAGGGAAAATGTACCTAGACAGGAAGCGACTAGAGGTAAAACTGAATCTGAGGAGTCTGATAATGCGCAAGCTTCGTCCCCAAGGACGAATAGAAAGCGGAGATATAATGTACGCCAGCGTATTGGTCAAATGCAGGAAAATTTCTGTGTGCCGACAGAAAAACTGGATCAGATCACTCAGTTAATGACTGGAAATAACCCTGGTCAGGTTGTAAGTGATGCAACACCTGCAGCCCCACCCAACCAGTGACTAGATGATGTTTCTGATGAAGTAACCAGTATCCATGACAATTTACCAGAAAGTGATGATGAAATGATTAATACAAATGTTTGTATGGATGATGAGATTTTAAACCCTTCCCTGCCAAGAGAAGGAAAATGTATTTTATCTCCCCAGACTAAGTGTGAGCAAGCTGAGAAGACTGGATCCGAAATGGAAAGCACAGCTGCCAAAAGCACGTTTGAGAGAGCAAAATCAGTTGGTAAAATCTGTACAAAACCTAATTTCCTTCATCCCCTAATTTTCCTTCATCCCCCACATCAAGTCTCTTTCCTCCTCCTGCCGATACCAACTGCGTAATATTTCCAGAATTCGGCCATTTCTTACCGCTGTCACCACAAAACAACTCATACACGCCCTGGTAATCTCCCGACTCGACTATTGCAATAATCTCTTATCTGGCCTCCCTCTGTCCCGCCTCTCCCCCCTACAATCCATCCTGAACGCCTCCGCCAGGCTAATTCACCTCACCCGCCGCTCTGTCTCTGCCGCTCCCCTCTGCGAGTCCCTTCACTGGCTCCCCATCCACTGCAGAATTAAGTTCAAAATCCTTATCCTTACCTACAAAACCCTCACTAACTCAGCGCCCCACTACCTGTCCTCACTAATCACCAAATACACCCCAGCCCGCTCCCTAAGGTCAAACAGTGACCTGCGCCTAGCTTCTCCCCGCATCACCTCTTCCCATGATAGACTGCAGGATTTCTCACGCGCAGCCCCCACTCTCTGGAACGCTCTCCCTCGTGCTGTCAGACTTTCCCCTAACTTCTCTTCCTTCAAACGCTCCCTGAAAACATTCCTATTTAGGGAAGCCTACCACCCAACTCACTGACGCAACCATCAATCACTCTCACCTTACAGTCCTCTCCTCCTGTTTCCAACCCCAACCCTCCTAGATTGTGAGTTCCTACGGGAATAGGGCCCTCATCTCCTCCTGTACGGTTTGTCAAATGTTGTTCAATGTATTGTAACCCTGTCTATACTGTGCTTATTGTACAGCGCTGCGGAATATGCTGGCGCTTTATAAATAAATAATAATAATAAAATAATAATTTCATATCTCACTCTAAATTTCTCTGTAAATTGCATAGCATTGAAGACCGATATTATGTGAACACAATAGTGTTGTATTCACGTGCAGAGATTATATCCGACAGATCGTCTCAATACCTTGTGAGCGAGGGATTCAAAAATGCCCCAGAACAGCTTCCGCGTGAGATGCAGCTCTTCCTCAGAGGTGACGCCATAGTTGGCCCAGCCAGTGGGAAGACAGTAATACTTCCAGCACCGCTCATAGTGATTGGTCAGAAGCTGAAAGGGAAATAAAACATGAATTTTCCTGTACTGGGGATCAAAGTACTTTATATTCACTGATACGCACCACACTAACATATATATATATATATACACACACACACACACACATATCTATATACACACTGCTCAAAAAGTAAAGGGAACACTTAAACAACACAATGTAACTCCAAGTCAATCACATGTCTGTGAAAACAAACTGTCCACTTAGGTAGCAACACTGATTGACAGTCGAGTCCACATGCTGCTGCTGTTGTGCAAATGGAATAGACAAGGGTTGGGAAGCATAGGCAGGTAGCAAGACATCCCCAATAAAGGAGAGGTTCTGCAGGTGGTGACCACAGACCACTTCTCAGTTCCTATGCTTTCTGGCTGATGGTTTGGTCACTTTTGAATGCTGGCGGTGCTGTCACTCTAGTGGTAGCATGAGACGGAGTCTGCAACCCACACAAGTGGCTCAGGTAGTGCAGCTCATCCAGGATGGCACATCAATGCGAGTTGTGGCAAGAAGGTATGCTGTGTCTGTCAGCGTAGTGTCCAGAGCATGGAGGCGCTACCAGGAGACAGGCCAGTACATCAGGAGACGTGGAGGAGGCCGTAGGAGGGCAACAACCCAGCAGCAGGACCGCTACCTCCGCCTTTGTGCAAGGAGGGACAGGAGGAGCACTGCCAGAGCCAGGCAAAATGACCTCCAGCGGGCCACAAATGTGCATTTGGCTGCTCAAACAGTCAGAAACAGACTCCATGAGGGTGGTATGAGGGCCCGACGTCCACAGGTGGGGGTTGTGCTTACAGCCCAACACCGTGCAGGACGTTTGGCATTTGCCAGAGAACACCAAGATTGGCAGCTTTGCCACTGGCGCCCTGTGCTCTTCACAGATGAAAGCAGGTTCACACTGAGCACATGTGACAGACGTGACAGGGTGTGGAGAAGCTGTGGAGAACGTTCTGCTGCCTGCAACATCCTCCAGCATGACCGGTTTGGCAGTGGGTCAGTAATGGTGTGGGGTGGCATTTCTTTAGGGGGCCGCACAGCCCTCCATGTGCCCGCCAGAGGTAGCCTGACTGCCATTAGGTACCGAGATGAGATCCTCAGACCCCTTGTGAGACCATATGCTGGTGCGGTTGGCCCTGGGTTCCTCCTAATGCAAGACAATGCTAGACCTCATGTGGCTGGTGTGTGTCAGCAGTTCCTGCAAGATGAAGGCATTGATGCTATGGACTGGCCCGCCCGTTCACCAGACCTGAATCCAATTGAGCACATCTGGGACATCATGTCTCGCTCCATCCACCAACGCCACATTGCACCACAGACTGTTCAGGAGTTGGGGGATGCTTTAGTCCAGGTGTGGGAGGAGATCCCTCAGGAGACCATCCGCCACCTCATCAGGAGCATGCCCAGGCATTGTAGGGAGTTCATACAGGCACGTACACACACACTACTGAGCCTCATTTTGACTTGTTTGAAGGACATTACATCAAAGTTGGATCAGCCTGTAGTGTTATTTTCCACTTTAATATTGAGTGTAACTCCAAATCCAGACCTCCATGGGTTAATCAATTTGATTTCCATTGATAATGTTTGTGTGGTTTTGTTGTCAGCTCATTCAGCGACACAATGTAACGACCCCAGTGTTTAATTAGAAGATTTCATTCATTCACATCGAGCAGGTCTTATGTTTGTGTCCCCTTTATGTTTTTGAGCAGTGTATATATATATATATATATATATATATACACACTCTCTAACATATATATATATATATACACATCACACTGACCTGCATTATTTGCACTATCTATATATATATCATAATTACATACTTTATTCCACCGTATGGCATTTATTTCGCTGCACATGGGACATTGATGTGCGTTACCTTTAAGGGCATCTTGGCGTACTCGTTCAGAATGGGCACGTCAAACACCAGTCTGCGCAGAAGATGCTGCAACATGGACGGCCGAAGGTATCTAAAAGAAGAATGTGTTTAAGGAGAGCCTGGTTTTAAAGTAACCTTTACAGGGAGGTGCTATAACATAAACACGCAAGATAAACATTATGAAGGAAGAGACTACGTTTCCCAGAAGCCTCAGAGATGCATCGTGATTGGCGCGTCTGGCCTGGTGGATGCTCTTCATGACGTTACCTGCACAGCCCCATCAGACATTCCTCGATGACATCTCGCTGGGCCTTGGTAAGTGAGCGCCCCCGGGACAGCCGGTAGATGGTATGGAGCATGGAGTCCACCATGATGGCGCGGTGCTCGGTGCCGGCAAACAGCGGGGCACATTTGGTAATGAGGGGCAGCACAGCCAGGCACAGGTACCGGTTCAGCGCAAGAGCCATTTCTGTTGTACTAAACGCAGCCTGAAGGGGAGAAAAGAGGCAACGTCAACAGCCGATGGGTCAAGGGTCAACAGGAATGGAAGGAAAGGGGTGAGAAATAGGGAAAGAGAGGATAAGGGGCATTACAGGAAAAAGGGAAAAACAGACGGGCAAACGGGTGGAAAAATGTATAGGGGACAATGAAAAGAGAGATAATATATAGAGGGTAATCAAAGGAGAGATATTATATAGGGGATAATCGGAGATATAATATATAGGTGCAATCAGAGAGGTGATATATGGGGATAATCGGGAGATATGTGATATATAGGGGATAACAAGGAGAGAGATAATATATAGGGGATAATAAGGAGAGAGATAATATATAGGGGATAATCAGATAATATATGGGCGATAATCGGGAGAGAGATAATATTTAAGGGACAATCAGGATCTAGGTAGCATATAGAGGACAATCGGGGGACAAGATATAGGGGACAATCAGGGTAGATATATAGTGGTGATCAGGAGAGTGATAATATATAGGGGACAACCAGGAGAGAGATGATATATAGGGGGCGATCAGGAGAGAGATGATATATAGGGGCAATCAGGAGAGAGATGCTATATAGGGGCAATCAGGAGAGAGATGATATATAGGGGACAATCGGGGGAGAGAGATGATATATAGGGGCAATCAGGAGATATATGCTATATAGGGGGCAATCAGGAGAGAGATAATATATAGGGGCGATCAGGATAGAGATGATATATAGGGGACAATCGGGGGAGAGATGATATATAGGGGCAATCAGGAGAGAGATATATAGGGGATAATTGAGGGAGAGATGATATATAGGGGACAATCAGGGGAGAGATGATATATAGGGGACAATCAGGGTAGATATAATATATGGGGTGGTCGGGAGATAGATAATATATGGGGGCAATCAGAGAATATATAGGGGATAATCAGGAGAGAGAATATATAGAGTATAACAAGGGGAGAGATAATATATAGGGGACAATCGAAATAGACTTCGCGCATAGGGGATAACATGACACCAGAAACCCTCACCGTGTCCAGCGAGGCAGCAGCTCTCATGTCGGGAAGGAATCCCACCTCCAGAACCTGCAGCAGGAAGTCCTGGGTCTCAATTCCATAGACACGGTCCAGGAAGAGAACCATGGGGGCTTTATGATCTGGCACAAAACTGGCTGACATTTTTGGCTCTATGGTGTTGCCATCTAGGTAAGAGCAGAGTAAGACCTTGTATGAGCCCTGATCCAGCAGTTTGTGCAGACAATCTCCACCAGGACCCGTCTTACCTTTCCCAAAGGCCGGGATCTGCAGCGGCAGACTGATGACCCCCACCAGATCCTCGATGGGCACCAGAGAACGAAGGATGGCACGGATCCTCAGCGCTTCCCCTTTACCGGCTTGGATCAGCTGGTGAAACCACAACCACATGATTAGAAGAGTAATAAAAGGTCTTTACCGTGGACGTTTACATTCGCAGGCGCAGCCGTGTACGGTCAAAGTGTAACGATGACAGGAACATGATAAATAATAAAGCTGTAACAATGAGCGGCGCCGTGCCCTCACTAAAATCATGGAGACACTGACTGCCACCCCACGTGTCTCTCCCCACATCCAGCACTCCGCGGCTCATGCCGGTACAGCGTGTTTTGTGTATATTTTATGTGTTGTTTTTCCCTGGTTGGATCTTTGGATAATTTGGTTTCTCCAGGTCGTGCCCCTCCGGACATCGCACTTTACATGATTAAGTGTCTGGGAAGTGGACGCGCTGCTCAATAAACATAGGATAGAACGCGTGATGGGCTGACAACGAGGAGACATGAGTCCATGGCCTGGTGGACCTTAGTGACTCCCGGGACCCGATGGAAGAGGCCAGATCTAATGAATTTTATTGCCGAGTCTCTCTGGGTCTGATGATACCACAATCTTACATGCGATTCTGGAGCGCAGCGTCCCAGCAGATCAATGAGAGCCGCGTAGAAGGACATGATGGCGTTCCCGAGGTGGACTCGGTTTTCCTCGTGCACCTCTTCTCCTCCGTACCTGAAAATATGAAGAGGTAAAACGAGGCCGAGGGACGGGCGGCCAGACCGGGCAGCAATCGAATGACGGGATGATGGGTGAGAGGGTGCGATGGGAACGAAAGGGAGCAAAGGATTGTGGGTATTCAGCCGTCTAGGAATGGTTATTTACAGGACAAGGAAATAATGATAAAATGATACTGTACGCACATTTCGCGTCGTCTATCCTTCTTCACGGTGGGTCCGTCTCGTGCTGGATCTTCAGAGATTTTAATGGCGTCCTCGATGGCGGCCAGCAGCCCGTTCCCTCCTTCCCCTCTCAGAGCCGGTCCAAAGCATTCTGGGCGCCGGATCAGGAGGCGTACCACAACGTTGGCGTTCTCTTCCACGCTCTCGCCTACAGGGATCAAAGCGGTGAGAGGACGGGTTCATCCCTCTAGAGGTTCGGCTTACGTTCCTGTACGCAGAGCACGACCTGAGGTCACCTACCGTTCACAAAGACCGCAAAGCGCAGGAAGTCCAGGTATCTCTCCCCACCGCCCGGGTTCCACGCTATGTCGGGGTAGCCTTTAGCGAGGAGCATGGGGCAGCTTTGCAAACCGCAGCCGGCCAGATAGGAGACAACCTGACAGGAGAACAGACGCTGCTGACTGAGGGTAACTGCGTCCGGGACACCGCATGGTCCAGGGGAATAATGAGGTGTCGTTAGGCTTACATGGGCGGCCGGGTCACTTACCTTCTCCAGATCCTGCTCCTGCAGGGCTAAAGCCAGCTCGTTATTATCGATGACCGAGGCGGCGGCCACATCCAGTGGCGTGGACCCCCTCATCCCTACGACACAACACACAATGATTATTACACAGCACCGGCGGCAGGTTCCACGGCGCGGCACAGAGAGAAGGAGACTCACCCAGGCCGATGCCGCTGTTCTCCAGCAGGTAGCTAAGATGATCAAACATGGCTCGTTGGTTTTGCCTGCTGATCCGGCAGAAGTAGCACAGGAAGCGGCAGCAGTTTGTCACCATTTTGGGGAAGCGGATTTCCTGAAATAGAGAGGTGGTGGATCTCGGAATATTATTCTGGTAGGCGATATGGTGGTGGCGAGTCTGCCGGCGCCAAACCAGCACAAATCGTGTACAGACTGCGAGCCTTAAGCTGCGACGTACCTTGGATTCGCCGCCTCCCAGAACGTTCACCATGACTTCCATGACGGTCTCGTGCATGCCCAGAGCGCGCATCAGGTTGGGGTGCTGGTAGAACACCTTGTTATTCATAATGTTCCTGTAAACGTGACGGAGTGAAGGGGGAAGAGACGAGTAAACAAACGCACAGAGCGGCTAATCCGTATAACGCTACAGTGAATTACAGCCATAAAACCAACCCGATGCTCTGAATCATGAGGTTCTCCTCCTCGGGGCCCATCTGGACAATCAGCAGGGATCGGATCTGGCCCAGGCTCTCCAGCAGGTTCATGGTGTCCTCCACTGACACAGCGTTGATGGTGTAGGCCTTCGGCAGCGCCCGGATCAGCTCACCCAGGCCATCATACTGACGGTGGAGGAGGCTGAACATCACACGGACCAGCTCAGGGTTCTGGATAAAGGACTCCTGCGCCCAGTGAACCATCGTGTGCGAGATTAACCCCTGCAGGGTGGCTGGGAGAGAGCGTGGAGGGACAGAACCAGCGTCACCGAGATAATGAATCAGTCAATCAGCGCATCGGTGAAATGATCTGCGTGTAATCACATATACCGAGACAAAGGGGTAATCACAAACACCCCGACACCAAATACCCTGACACCGGAGAAAAGGGGTAATCACAAACACCCCGACACCAAATACCCTGACACCGGAGAAAAGGGGTAATCACAAACACCCCGACACCAAATACCCTGACACCGGGGCAAAGGGGTAATCACAAACCCCCCGACACTAAATACCCTGACACCGGGGCAAAGGGGTAATCACAAATACCCTGACACCAAATACCCTGTATATGTAGTTGTGGCAATTGAGTTTTAATGTGGATAAGTGCAAGATAATGCACCTGGGACGTAAAAACCCAAGGGCTGAATATAGAATATTTGATACATCTGAGGGTTGGGATTTAGGGGTCATTATTGCAGAGGATCTAAGGGTAAGTAGTCAATGTAATAGAGCAGCAGGAAATGCTGGCAGAATGCTTGGAAACGCTGGCAGAATGCTTGGAAACGCTGGCAGAATGCTTGGAAATGCTGGCAGAATGCTTGGTTGTGTAGGGAGAGGTATTAGCAGTAGGAAAAGGGAAGTGCTCATGCCACTGTACAGAGCACTGGTGAGACCTCACTTGGAGTACTGTGTGCAGTACTGGAGACCGTATCTCCAGAAGGATATAGACATCTTGGAGAGAGTTCAGAGAAGGCTACTAAAATTGTGTACGGCTTGAAGGAGAAAAGTTACCAGGAAAGGCTTAATGATCTTAACATGTACAGCTTGGAAAAAAGACGAGACAGAGGAGATATGATAGAAACATTTAAATACGTAAAGGGAATCCACAAGGTAGAGGAAGGGAGTATATTTAAAAGGAAACAAAATAGCAAAACAAGAGGACATAGTCTTAGATTAGAGGGGCAAGGTTTAAAAGTAACATCAGGAAGCATTATTTTACTGAGAGGGTGGTGGATACATGGAACAGTCTTCCAGTAGAAGTGGTAGAGGCCAAAACAGTAATTGAATTTAAGCAGGCATGGGATAGGCATAAGGCTATCCTAAACAAAAGATAAATCAGGTAAAGTATCCATGTAATTGGGCGACTAGATGGGCCGAAAGGTTCTTATCTGCCGACATTTTTCTATGTTTCTATGTTTCTATGTTTACCCTGACATCGGGGGAAAGGGGCAATCACAAAAACCCCAACACCAAATACCGACACCGGGGCAATCACAAACACCCCAACACCAAATACCCTGACATCGGGGTAATCACAAATACCCTGACACTGGGGCGAAGGGGCAATCACAAAAACACCAACACCGGGGTAATCACAAATACCCTGACACCAAATACCCTGACAACGGGGCAAAGGAGTAATCACAAACACCCCGACACCAAATACCGACACCGGGGCAATCACAAACACCCCAACACCAAATACCCTGACATCGGGGTAATCACAAATACCCTGACACCCGGGCAAAGGGGTAATCACAAAAACCCCGACACTGGAGAAAAGGGGAAATCACAAATATCCCAACACCAAATACCCTGACACTGGGGCGAAGGGGTAATCACAAACACCCCAACACCAAATACCCTGACACCAAATACCCTGACACCGGGGCAAAGGGGTAATCACAAACACCCCAACACCAAATACCCTGACAACAAATATCCTGACACCGGAGAAAAGGGGTAATCACAAATATCCCAACACCAAATACCCTGACACCAAATACTCTGACACCGGGGCAAAGGGGTAATTACACGTGTGTTAGCGAATAAACGGTGATATGTGACGTACACACACATTCAGTCACTGGGGCGAAGACGTCTAATCATATGAAGCTCCTGTAAACAACCCGAGTGTCTGAATATCTGTGGGGTAAAACCCAACGTCCCAGCTCTGAGCTTCACGTCTTCCCCCACTTACTGGGTTTAGGTTCCTCTTCCTTCTCTTCTTGCACCGGTTCTGGTTCTTCCTTTTTCCCGCGAAGGTTTCTAACCTTCTCCAGGAGGTTGAGTAGACGTCTGGCCACGCTGGTGTCTTCTTGCTCCTCCTCCTCTTCTCCTTCCATCTGCACGCCTGGGGGTAAAAAGGCTGAGTCCATAACCAGCAACCACACGCGGGATGGTATGCACAGTGTATATATTATTATTATTCTTTATACAGCGCCAGCATATTCCGCAGCGCTGTATATATCGTGAGTGTGTGAGGTGTCTGGATACGGCGGTGACGAGCCATTCCATGGACTAGGACTCCATTTTATTCCACTCCTTCACTGATATTTCCTGCACTTTGGCCATTTTGGGGAAACGTGTAGACTGCATGCCCGCTTACCACAATGAGCCAGGAGGTCAGAATGAAACTCGTTCAACTCGTCCTGGATTTCTTCGGGCACGGGGCTGTCCTCCTCAGCCATGTTCCTGAAGTTCACCAACATGTTGATCTGAGGAGGTAAAGCTGGGGTCAGGATGGGGCATTTGAGCACACATAGGGGCAGAGACACACTGGAAGTATTCAGGGACTGCGGTCGTATTGTGCATTGGCCGGTGTGGTCAGTATTGGCCAGTCTGTTGGCGTGTAGTGACCTGCTCTTGTGGCGGTGAGCGGAATTCCCGCGTCCTCCGCGCAGTCTCTGCCGCAGACATGGTGAACGCTTGCATCAGTTCCCGGTAACGTTTCCTCTGGTTGGTTTGCAGGCTGTCAACATGGCGCTCGGAGAATGCGATGATGGCTTCCACGCGGTGCTGCAGCTCTCGATCACAGAAGTACTGCAGGAGATTGCACATCTAGACCAGGAAAGACGTTTATTCACGTCGAGTGAGAGGTTAAAATGTTGACGGAACACAGAGTATGGTGACGGCAACAGGAAAACGCTGAGAGTGGAAGACCGTAACTTACCTGCAACTTGACTGACTCCGGCAGCTTCATCTGAAGCAAACCTTCCTCCACGCCCTCATCTTCCTCTTTGGCCTCCTCCTCACCAGCCTCAACGGCTTTCTCTTCACCTTCTTCTGCCTTTTCGTGTCCTTCTTCCTCTTCTCCGGAGCCTTCCTCCTCTCCATCTTCCTCAGCAGGCTCTTCTTCTGCTTCTACCTCTTCTTCTGCCGCTTCTTGCTCCTCTTCCCCAGGCTCCTCCTCAGAGAAGACAAAGGGCTCGATCATCTTCAGGATGTGTCTGACATCGTCGTCTTCAAAAACCCCCATGATCAGAAGAGTGGAGATGAGCTTCAGGACTGGAACAAACTGGAACTCGACGCTCCCTCCCACGGGATCCCTGGTGTGTTGGCCGCCATCTAACACAGCTTCCGTCAACATGTTGATGGCCTTGATCTTAAGTATGTCAAGCGGGATGAAAGGGCTGAGCTGGTAGAGCTCGCTGCTGGTGCTAACGAAGCAAGTGTGTGAAAAGTGCAGCTCTGGCCTCAGGCAGGTGCTCATGCCAACCCCAGGCAGGCCGTGCTTCTTGTTGTCATTGGGAAACAGCTTGATGCTCTTTGTCTGGTCGGTCATGGGGACGATGAACTCGTTGTTCATGGTAAGACGGGCTCTCTTTGCCGATTCTAAATGGATGCTGATAAGTAAATCGTAGAAGCCGCTGCGGAGGAGCCCAGACAAGTGGTTACTTTTGATGGTGTACAAGAGCTGGGATTCATCCACATGGCTGCACAAAGCGTGGGCCACTCGGTTGTTGCCCAGGGCACACACCGAGCAGTACAGCTTCAGAGTGTGGTAATGAAACTTCAACAAGTCCAGACGTTCAGACAACTCAAGGATATCGATACACCTGAAAGAGCAACGGAGCACATGGTCAGAACATGACACGAGCCACGTGACAATGCAAGAGTGTTTCTGCAGCGACTGCATCTGGAATGGCTAGGATTTCCACGAATGGTGGACCCGGGGCTTCCTATTATCCGATGTGAAAGTCACCAGGATGTGGAAGGCGCTAAGATAGACATGTCAAAAAGTCACAGATTTAAAGAGTTGAGTCTTTCGGTCATTTGTTTCTCTGTACAACTTAGCACCTCTAGCATTAGGGTTAGGATGTGTGCTGCTTTTAGGGTCAGGGTTACTTTTAAGGCTAGGGTTAGAATTAGGGTCTGGGTTTGTAGTTCGGATTAGGGTTACTTTTAGGGTTAGTAGTAGGATCTGGGTTTATGCTCGTTTTAGGATCTGGGTTTGTAATAAATGTTACAGGTAGGATTTGTGATTGTTTTAGGGTTAGGGTTTTTAATAAATGTTACGGGTAGGATTTGTGATTGTTTTAGGGTTAGGGTTTTTAATAAATGTTACGGGTAGGATGGGTGCTTGTTTTAGGGTTTGTAATAAATGTTACGGGTTGGATTTGTGATTGTTTTAGGGTTAGGGTTTGTAATAAATGTTAGGGGTAGGATTGGTGCTTGTTTTAGGGTTAGGGTTTGTAATAAATGTTACGGGTAGGATAGGTGCTTGCTTTAGGGTTAGGGTTTGTAATAAATGTTACCGGTAGGATTTGTGATTGTTTTAGGGTTAGGGTTTGTAATAAATGTTAGGGGTAGGATTGGTGCTTGTTTTAGGGTTAGGGTTTGTAATAAATGTTACGGGTAGGATAGGTGCTTGCTTTAGGGTTAGGGTTTGTAATAAATGTTACGGTAGGATTGGTGCTTGTTTTAGGGTTTGTAATAAATATTACAGGTAGGATTGGTGCTTGTTTTAGGGTTAGGGTTTGTAATAAATGTTACCGGTAGGATTGGTGCTTGTTTTAGGGTTAGGGTTTGTAATAAATGTTATGGGTTGGATTGGTGCTTGTTTTAGGGTTAGGGTTTGTAATAAATGTTACGGGTAGGATTGGTGCTTGTTTTAGGGTTTGTAATAAATGTTACGGGTTGGATTTGTGATTGTTTTAGGGTTAGGGTTTGTAATAAATGTTAGGGGTAGGATTGGTGCTTGTTTTTAGGGTTTGTAATAAATGTTACGGGTAGGATATGTGATTGTTTTAGGGTTAGGGTTTGTAATAAATGTTACCGGTAGGATTTGTGATTGTTTTAGGGTTAGGGTTTTGTTAAATGTTAGGGGTAGGATTGGTGCTTGTTTTAGGGTTAGGGTTTGTAATAAATGTTACGGTAGGATAGGTGCTTGCTTTAGGGTTAGGGTTTGTAATAAATGTTACGGTAGGATTGGTGCTTGTTTTAGGGTTTTGTAATAAATGTTACAGGTAGGATTGGTGCTTGTTTTTAGGGTTAGGGTTTGTAATAAATGTTACCGGTAGGATTGGTGCTTGTTTTAGGGTTAGGGTTTGTAATAAATGTTATGGGTTGGATTGGTGCTTGTTTTAGGGTTAGGGTTTGTAATAAATGTTACGGGTAGGATTGGTGCTTGTTTTAGGGTTTGTAATAAATGTTACGGGTAGGATATGTGATTGTTTTAGGGTTAGGGTTTATAATAAATGTTACGGGTAGGATTTGTGATTGTTTTAGGGTTAGGGTTTTTAATAAATGTTAAGGGTAGGATAGGTGCTTGTTTTAGGGTTTGTAATAAATGTTACCGGTAGGATTGGTGCTTGTTTTAGGGTTAGGGTTTGTAATAAATGTTACCGGTAGGATTGGTGCTGGTTTTAGGGTTAGGGTTTGTAATAAATGTTACAGGTAGGATTGGTGCTTGTTTTAGGGTTTGTAATAAATGTTATAGGTAGCATGGTGCTTGTTTTAGGGTTTGTAATAAATGTTACCGGTAGGATTGGTGCTTGTTTTAGGGTTAGGGTTTTTAATAAATGTTAGGGGTAGGAATGGTGCTTGTTTTAGGGTTAGGGTTTGTAATAAATGTTACGGGTTGGATCGGTGCTTGTTTTAGGGTTAGGGTTTGTAATAAATGTTACGGGTAGGATTTGTGATTGTTTTAGGGTTAGGGTTTTTAATAAATGTTACGGGGTAGGATTTGTGATTGTTTTAGGGTTAGGGTTTTTAATAAATGTTACGGGTAGGATAGGTGCTTGTTTTAGGGTTAGGGTTTGTAATAAATGTTACCGGTAGGATAGGTGCTTGCTTTAGGGTTAGGGTTTGTAATAAATGTTACGGGTAGGATAGGTGCTTGTTTTAGGGTTAGGGTTTGTAATAAATGTTACAGGCAGGATTGGTGCTTGCTTTAGGGTTAGGGTTTGTAATAAATGTTACGGGTAGGATTTGTGATTGTTTTAGGGTTAGGGTTTTTAATAAATGTTAAGGGTAGGATAGGTGCTTGTTTTAGGGTTTGTAATAAATGTTACGGGTAGGATTGGTGCTTGCTTTAGGGTTAGGGTTTTTAATAAATGTTAAGGGTAGGATAGGTGCTTGTGTTAGGGTTTGTAATAAATGTTACGGGTAGGATTGGTGCTTGCTTTAGGGTTAGGGTTTGTAATAAATGTTACAGGCAGGATTGGTGCTTGCTTTAGGGTTAGGGTTTGTAATAAATGTTACGGGTAGGATTTGTGATTGTTTTAGGGTTAGGGTTTTTAATAAATAAATATTTGTTAGGTTGGTGTATGTTTTCGTGTATTCTATAATGTTAAGGTAGGATGGTGCTTGTTTTAGGGTTTGTAATAAATGTTACCGGTAGGATTGGTGCTTGTTTTAGGGTTAGGGTTTGTAATAAATGTTAGGGGTAGGATAGGTGCTTGTTTTAGGGTTAGGGTTTGTAATAAATGTTACGGGTAGGATTGGTGCTTGCTTTAGGGTTAGGGTTTGTAATAAATGTTACGGTAGGATACGTGCTTGTTTTAGGGTTTGTAATAAATATTACAGGTAGGATTGGTGCTTGTTTTAGGGTTAGGGTTTGTAATAATGTTACCGTGTGTAGTAGATTGGTGCTTGTTTTAGGGTTAGGGTTTGTAATAAATGTTATGGTTGGATTGGTGCTTGTTTTAGGGTTAGGGTTTGTAATAAATGTTACGGGTAGGATTGGTGCTTGTTTTAGGGTTTGTAATAAATGTTACGGGTAGGATTTGTGATTGTTTTAGGGTTAGGGTTTATAATAAATGTTACGGGTAGGATTTGTGATTGTTTTAGGGTTAGGGTTTTTAATAAATGTTAAGGGTAGGATAGGTGCTTGTTTTAGGGTTTGTAATAAATGTTACCGGTAGGATTGGTGCTTGTTTTAGGGTTAGGGTTTGTAATAAATGTTACCGGTAGGATTGGTGCTTGTTTTAGGGTTAGGGTTTGTAATAAATGTTACCGGTAGGATTGGTGCTTGTTTTAGGGTTAGGGTTTTTAATAAATGTTAGGGGTAGGAATGGTGCTTGTTTTATGGTTAGGGTTTGTAATAAATGTTACGGGTTGGATCGGTGCTTGTTTTAGGGTTAGGGTTTGTAATAAATGTTATGGGTTGGTGCTTGTTTTAGGGTTAGGGTTTGTAATAAATGTTACGGGTAGGATTTGTGATTGTTTTAGGGTTAGGGTTTTTAATAAATGTTACGGGGTAGGATTTGTGATTGTTTTAGGGTTAGGGTTTTTAATAAATGTTACGGGGTAGGATTTGTGATTGTTTTAGGGTTAGGGTTAACTAATCTTATTGATTTTTTTTGATTGGGTAACAGAAATAATAGACACAGGTGGTGCAGTAGACATTGCTTATTTAGATTTCAGTAAGGCTTTTGATACTGTTCCGCATAGAAGGCTTATCAATAAATTGCAATCTTTGAGCTTGGATTCCAATATTGTTGACTGGATTAGGCAGTGGCTGAGTGACAGACAACAGAGGGATGTGGTAAATGGAGTTTATTCGGCGCAAGGTCTTGTTACCAGTGGGGTACCTCAGGGGTCAGTACTTGGACCCATTCTCTTTAATATTTTTATTAGTGATATTGCAGAAGGTATTAATGGAAAAGTATGTCTTATTGCTGATGACACAAAGATTTGCAACAGGTTGACGTTCCTGGAGGGATCAGCCAATGACAAATGATTTAGGTAAACTAAAAAAATGGTGGGAGCTGTGGCAATTGAGTTTTAATGTGGATAAGTGCAAGATAATGCACCTGGGACGTAAAAACCCAAGGGCTGAATATAGAATATTTGATACATCTGAGGGTTGGGATTTAGGGGTTATTATTGCAGAGGATCTAAGGGTAAGTAGTCAATGTAATAGAGCAGCAGGAAATGCTGACAGAATGCTTGGAAATGCTGACAGAATGCTTGGAAATGCTGGCAGAATGCTTGGTTGTGTAGGGAGAGCCTGTATTAGCAGTAGGAAAAGGGAAGTGTTCATGCCACTGTACAGAGCACTGGTGAGACCTCACTTGGAGTACTGTGTGCAGTACTGGAGACCGTATCTCCAGAAGGATATAGACATCTTAGAGAGAGTTCAGAGAAGGGCTACTAAAATGGTGTACGGCTTGAAGGAGAAAAGTTACCAGGAAAGGGTTAATGATCTTAACATGTACAGCTTGGAAAAAAGACGAGACAGAGGAGATATGATAGAACATTTAACTACGTAAAGGGAATCCACAAGGTAGAGGAAGGGAGTATATTTAAAAGGAAACAAAGTAGCAAAACAAGAGGACATAGTCTTAGATTAGAGGGGCAAAGGTTTAAAAGTAACATCAGGAAGCATTATTTTACTGAGAGGGTGGTGGATACATGGAACAGTCTTCCAGTAGAAGTGGTAGAGGCCAAAACAGTGATTGAATTTAAGCAGGCATGGGATAGGCATAAGGCTATCCTAAACAAAAGATAAATCCAGGTTAAGTATCCATGTAATTGGGCGACTAGATGGGCCGAAAGGTTCTTATCTGCCGACATTTTTCTATGTTTCTATGTTAGGGTTTGTAATAAATGTTACGGGTAGGATTGGTGCTTGTTTTAGGGTAAGGGTTTGTAATAAATGTTACGGGTTGGATTGGTGCTTGTTTTAGGGTTAGGGTTTGTAATAAATGTTACGGGTTGGATTGGTGCTTGTTTTAGGGTTAGGGTTTGTAATAAATGTTACGGGTAGGATAGGTGCTTGTTTTAGGGTTAGGGTTTGTAATAAATGTTAGGGGTAGGATTGGTGCTTGTTTTAGGGTTAGGGTTTGTAATAAATGTTAGGGGTAGGATTGGTGCTTGTTTTAGGGTTAGGGTTTGTCCTTGTTTTCGGATAAGGCTTGCTTTTAATGCTAGGCTTAACCCTAACACCTAACCAACAGATTCCGTCCCCATTGTGCTACGTGATTTTAAAGAAGGAGCAGAACCTGTTGCCTAAAAATTAAGTGAAAATGGAGCAGAATCTGTTGATTCAGATTCGGGGTTTGGTTTAGCCCCAACAGGAACCCTAACCCCATAACTTTCACTCACATCAGACAGTTTTCCACTGAACTGCACGAAAAATCAACGCCAATGCTTTGTGTGATGTTGTTTGCGGCTTTTCTAGTAGTGCATGAACGTGAGTTATTGATTTAAATCTGGGACCTTTTCGCCGCGTCTTTTTTATCGGTGTCCTCCGGGTGGTGCGTAGCTGAAACCGGGAGCCAGTGGTTTTTTCTCACCTGTTCTCCTCAGGGATGTGAAGAGCCATCATCATGAGCGGCTCTGAGCACTCCGTCATCCAGCCATGCCGCTCACTCACTTTGTCGGTCTCCACACTTAAGAAGTCATTGGGCATCCGGCTCCAAACCACCGGAGTCAGTATCTGCACGTCCAGGCGCGGCGGGCACTGCGGCACCGGGTTCTTATTCTCGCTGCGGAACATGGCGGCCGATATGGGCATGATATTCTGCAAATGTCATCAATGGGAGATTGTGATAACGCCGAGAACATGGACTTCCCCTACAGCATAACACGTGAAGCGACAGCAATGGAAGCTCCTATACTGCAGCGACGTGTGGCGCGTGGGGGATCTCGGGGTCATAACACAGACTCCGACGTCTATACACTATATTGCCAAAAGTATTGGCTCACCCATCCAAATAATCAGAATCAGGTGTTCCAATCACTTCCATGGCCACAGGTGTATAAAATCAAGCACCTAGGCATACAGACTGTTTTTACAAACATTTGTGAAAGAATGGGTCGCTCTCAGGAGCTCAGTGAATTCCAGCGTGGAGCTGTGATAGGACGCCACCTGTGCAACAAATCCAGTCGTGACATTTCCTCGCTAAATATTCCACAGTCACCTGTCAGCTGTATTATAAGAACGTGGAAGTGTTTGGGAACGACAGCAACTCAGCCATCAAGTGGAAAAGGAGTTATTTCGAGGCGCATAGAACAAATTTACTGACTGATGAAGTAACTGACTGATGAAGCCGATTTTAGGCGAAATGCGTTTCAGTGCACGTATTAGTGCTTTTATATATTCTGTATTAAATTCATCCATTTGGATTTTATCTTTTATTTACTTTGCGAAGCTTCTTTCTTCAACTGCCGCTTTTATTCCGAGTTGGGAGCATTCACACCAAAGGGCTAAGGGTTGCCTCTAAATACCCTAAAGGCGAACATTCCTCAGAGCCAGGACCAGGGCTCTTTACATCGTAAGTACCCCATAGGGGAAACTCAGGGGTCCCATCAAGAAACATACTGCGCAATCGTTTTTTCGTTTCATTCACTCGCAGGACCTCTGAACGACTTGCCCGGACTGATCACCTGATCTATAAGAAGATCCTCTCACAATTACAATTCCACGCTGCCATACAGCCAGTCGAATTGCCTTCCTTCGGACATCTACACGTATATATGAACATCCATTTCACGTCCCAGGCGTACATGTTGTACTGTCCATATATTTGCTGACCATGATGTTTATGTTATCTGTTTTTGACCAATAGGTCCTCCAATGTGATGACCATGTTTACGATTTAGACCGTTGACACACATGTTTATCAGTAAGGTCACCATCTCTTATTGAGGTGAATATTTTCAGTGTATTCATTATTGGATAGACCAAAGAAATTTGTTCTATGCGCCTCGAAATAACTCCTTTTCTACTATTTCCTTGTGTCGCTGGTGTCAGACACTTTTTTTGGGGCTGCACTGAACAATCACTACACACGGTCCATAGCGCCATTTGTCCCCACCCCTTTCCATTTCGTCAGCCACCAAGTGATAGGCCACGTAAACTGACGGAGTGGGGTCAGCGGATGCTGAGGCGCATTGTGTGAGGAGGTCGCCAACTTTCTGCAGAGTCAATCGCTACAGACCCCCAAACTTCATGTGGCCTTCAGATTAGCTCAAGAACAGTGCGCAGAGAGCTTTATGGAATGGGTTTCCATGGCCGAGCAGCTGCATCCAAGCCATACATCACCAAGTGCAATGCAAAGCGTCGGATGCAGTGGTGTAAAGCACACCGCCACTGGACTCTAGAGCAGTGGAGACGTGTTCTCTGGAGTGACGAATCGCACTTCTCCATCTGGCAATCTGATGGACGAGTCTGGGTTTGGCGGTTGCCAGGAGAACGGTACTTGTCTGACTGCATTGTGCCAAGTGTAAAGTTTGGTGGGGGGATTATGGTGTGCGGGTGTTTTTCAGGAGCTGGGCTTGGCCCCTTAGTTCCAGTGAAAGGAACTCTGAATGCTTCAGCATACCAAGACATTTTGGACAATTCCATGCTTCCAACTTTGTGGGAACAGTTTGGAGTTGGCCCCTTCCTCTCCCAACATGACTGAGCACCAGTGCACAAAGCAAGGTCCATAAAGACATGGATGACAGAGTCTGGTGTGGATGAACTTGACTGCACAGAGTCCTGACCTCAACCTGATAGAACACCTTTGGGATGAATTAGAGCAGAGACTGAGAGCCAGGCCTTCTCGTCCAACATCAGTGTGTGACCTCACAAATGCGCTTCTGGAAGAATGGTCAAACATTCCCTTAAACACCCTCCTAAACCTTGTGACAGCCTTCCCAGAAGAGCTGAAGCTGTTATAGCTGCAAAGGGTGGAGCGACGTCATATTGAACCCTATGGATTAGGAATGGGATGTCACTTAAATTCATATGCGAGTCAAGGCAGGTGAGCCAATACTTTTGGCAATATAGTGTATATATACACATGCATAGTATATAAAATAGAAATACACTGACAGACGGACAGACAGACGGACAGACAGACGGACAGACAGACGGACAGACATCCTTTACCTTCAGTTTCCCCAGTTCAAACTGACACATGGTTTGGCAGAGAGGTTGAACAAAGACACCCGGGAAGAGCTTGGTGTTTGGCTCCACCTGATGATCAAAGACACAGCGGGTCAGCGCGTCAACATGGATATAACACGCAATATTCACACGGAATCTGAACACTACATCATGTTTATTGTTTATACAATCCCCCTGTGACATCACCAGCCTCAGACTGTTTTACCGTGAGTGAATTTCATCATGTTTCCCTCTTTTTGGAGGTTCTGGACACAGAACGCTGCGTTACGGACATTACAACGTGACTCTCAGATGCTGGGATTAATTCACATGCACCAGCATGCAGACCCTCTGTTGTGTTGTTATGGCGCCTCCAGCCAGCAGGTGGAGCTGTGTAGCATTGTGCTCCTGGGTAATGTTGTGTTGTTATGGTGCCTCCAGTCAGCAGGTGGCGCTGTGTAGCATTGTGCTCCTGGGTAATGTGTTGTTATGGCGCCTCCAGCCAGCAGGTGGCGCTGTGTAGCATTGTGCTCCTGGGTAATGTTGTGTTGTTATGGTGCCTCCAGTCAGCAGGTGGCGCTGTGTAGCATTGTGCTCCTGGGTAATGTTGTGTTGTTATAGCGCCTCCAGCCAGCAGGTGGCGCTGTGTAGCATTGTGCTCCTGGGTAATGTTGTGTTGTTATGGCGCCTCCAGACAGCAGGTGGCGCTGTGTAGCATTGTGCTCCTGGGTAATGTTGTGTTGTTATAGCGCCTCCAGCCAGCAGGTGGCGCTGTGTAGCATTGTGCTCCTAGGTAATGTTGTGTTGTTATGGCGCCTCCAGTCAGCAGGTGGCGCTGTGTAGCATTGTGCTCCTGGGTAATGTTGTGTTGTTATGGCGCCTCCAGTCAGCAGGTGGCGCTGTGTCACAGTGTGCTCCTGGGTAATGTTGTGTTGTTATGGCGCCTCCAGCCAGCAGGTGGCGCTGTGTCGCAGTGTGCTCCTAGGTAATGTTGTGTTGTTATGGCGCCTCCAGACAGCAGGTGGCGCTGTGTAGCATTGTGCTCCTGGGTAATGTTGTGTTGTTATGGCGCCTCCAGACAGCAGGTGGCGCTGTGTCGCATTGTGCTCCTGGGTAATGTTGTGTTCTTATGGCGCCTCCAGACAGCAGGTGGCGCTGTGTCGCATTGTGCTCCTGGGTAATGTTGTGTTGTTATAGCGCCTCCAGCCAGCAGGTGGCGCTGTGTAGCATTGTGCTCCTGGGTAATGTTGTGTTCTTATGGCGCCTCCAGCCAGCAGGTGGCGCTGTGTAGCATTGTGCTCCTGGGTAATGTTTTGTTGTGTTGTTATGGCGCCTCCAGCCAGCAGGTGGCGCTGTGTCGCATTGTGCTCCTGGGTAATGTTGTGTTGTTATGGCGCCTCCAGCCAGCAGGTGGCGCTGTGTAGCATTGTGCTCCTGGGTAATGTGTTGTTATGGCGCCTCCAGTCAGCAGGTGGCGCTGTGTAGCATTGTGCTCCTGGGTAATGTTGTGTTGTTATGGCGCCTCCAGTCAGCAGGTGGCGCTGTGTCGCATTGTGCTCCTGGGTAATGTTGTGTTGTTATGGCGCCTCCAGCCAGCAGGTGGCGCTGTGTCACAGTGTGCTCCTGGGTAATGTTGTGTTGTTATGGCGCCTCCAGCCAGCAGGTGGCGCTGTGTCACAGTGTGCTCCTGGGTAATGTTGTGTTGTTATGGCGCCTCCAGTCAGCAGGTGGCGCTGTGTCACAGTGTGCTCCTGGGTAATGTTGTGTTGTTATGGCGCCTCCAGTCAGCAGGTGGCGCTGTGTCACAGTGTGCTCCTGGGTAATGTTGTGTTGTTATGGCGCCTCCAGTCAGCAGGTGGCGCTGTGTCACAGTGTGCTCCTGGGTAATGTTGTGTTGTTATGGCGCCTCCAGCCAGCAGGTGGCGCTGTGTCACAGTGTGCTTGTAGCTTGTGCTTCCCTTTGGAAAGTGATAGAGTCAGATCACCTCATAACATCTCACAGACGCAGTGTTTGAGTCTCAGAAGCTGCAGCTACACGTCCTGCAGATAAATCACATATTGGAGCATCTGCGAGTAGAATTTAGGATGTTTTTACATTATAGATGTTTATGTTAATCTGGGCCTTTTCTTTTATCTGTTCGTAGTTATTTCTGATGTAGTTTTATGCGGTTTCTGGCGCACTGTCTAACGAATGACGCATCAATAAAGTTATTGAATTCAGACGTGTGAGGAAAGAGCCGTCTGTCTGCAGAAAGCTCAGGAATCGCTGAAGTGAGGGCAGAATAACCTCTGTCTGGTGAAATCTTAGCCACATGTGATTTTATAATCTTTACGCTTTGGATTTCATTTTATTATCGTAACAATATAACGCGTTCACACTTTTCACCATCTTCCTGCTGTGACGCAAGTTACAGGTGTTTATAAAGCAGCACCCCCACGTGTCACCCCCGGCGAAAGCGTCTCGCAGTGTCCGCCCCGGCCGCTGTATGAGCAATTCCAGACGGAATACTTGTGAGCGGATAGTACCTATCAGCAGCACCACTGGTATCGGCTCCTGGAGTCCATGGGACTACATGAAGCCATGTGAGACCCTGCACGAAGGTCTGCAGGAGCCGCATAGGAACAGCACTGGGAGCCTCTTGTCCACAGTCTTCAGCTGTTTGTGGCCAGAGGAAGCAGTGGATCACGCCAAGCTCTGCACCGCGGGATCAGAGATACTGAGTTTATATATGAACGTCTGTGATACTAAGTATAGGAGCCGCTAATGTACAGTAAGGAGTCGCAATGACTTGGAATAGCAGCTCGAGCCGTTACGCTGGAGCCGGGAGCTTAACAGCATGTTGGAATCAGGCTCATTATGTGCCGATATAGGGTTAAAGGATTGCTATTAATCACTGCTCCCATTGGAGGGTTAATTAATGGGGTGTTCACGGAGTTGGACCATTAATCTTGATAACGATCCCTCTTGGGACGGAGACGTTGCCTGGTTTCGCTGTTGTGGCATAAAAGGCTCCTGCTGATGTGCATCCTGGTGCCGCGTATCCATATGTCTGTACATTGAGCCTGGGTTAATACAGACAGTTTAGATAGTCTTATAGTTTATTATTTCCACATTAAGGCTGGGTTCACACCTGAGTGTATCTCATATGCGCGTTTTATGAGCGTATTACCTGGCGTTTTTGACAATTAGAAACGCGTGTCGTACGCAGGTTTTTTTTTTGATTGACTACGGAGGCGTCCAATGAAAAAGACTTTAGTGCCTTTTGCCATGTGCGGAACGCGCGTTCATACATGCGTTTTTGATGACGAAAATGCGCAAACGCCCATTTTGGCGCGTTCACATTGAAGTCTATGGCCGCAAACAAGCTATAATACGCCCCAAAGAAGCTCCTGCACTTCTTTGTGCGTAGGGCGTTTTACAGCTCGTTCCTACACGCTGTAATACGCCCAGGTGGGACCATGCCCATAGGAAATAATGGGAGTCCAGTGTTTGAGCGTTTTACAGCGCGTAGGAATGCGCTGTAAAACGCCCAGGTGTGAACCAGGCCTAAATGTTACCGGGGACGAAATAGACATTTAACCCCTTCCCTCCCAGTCACTTCACAGGTTATATTTTATGTTCCATCTGACCTGACCCATCCACAGCCAGGAGAGGGATTCCACCTACCTGGAAGAACGTATTGACCTCTTTCCCGTTGGCTGTGAAGGTCATGAGACCTGTCGCCAAGTCTATGAGACAGCCGATCACGAGGTCCTCTTTGCGGACACGAGCTTGCTGCGTGTTACTTGTGAATTCTCCGCCCCACACCATGTAACAGTTACTGCGTTTAATGCTGAAAGAAGAGAAATCGACACATTTACCCTAAAACCCCCTCAAAATGTGAGATAGCACTGGCACGCACCGGCTGGAAATACCAGATTCCTGAGCCGGAGAATCAATCCAGCCACGAGCACCATGAAGAACCTCATCAAACACTTAGATCAGGTCAGCTACGACAGGCTGGATGGAGAAGCTTCGTCCTGGATCTACACAACCCATGTAATCACATATCACACCCATATACACAACCCAATGACCCCACTGTGCATGGAAAGCTTCCATTGACTGAGATCTCTCCCTTTGTGGGACCTCCAGATTTCAGCCACTGCGGCCGCGGTACTTTCCACCTGCCTCCAATCACCTGTTGAAGATGTTTCCTTTGTCGTCCCCCATGGTGATGGTCGCGAGGCGCACTTTGTTCAGGTCAAAGTTCATATCGTAGAGATGGTAGTCAGGGGTCACCCAACCCACCCATACAGAAGTCGGCTCCTGCCCGGCATAGATCCTCACCGAATAGTAATACTGTGTGAGAGGAAGCAGAGACGCTGTCAGCACACGCATATACACAAACTGACACCCCACTATATGTGAGCACTGAGCCAACCTGAATCCTGAACCTAAGCCATCTGGAGGCTCCTAAAGCCGGAGGTAAATTCCATGTGGGGCTGAATACCGGCACCGGGCTAGTTCTAATTCTCTCACTTAAAGAATAGTAGAGTAGGTCACACTCTGCCTTGGTCCCCACCAGGAAAACATATAGATATTAGGGCTCAAAAGTGGAAGTTTGGCCCTTTAAATATTCTGCAACTTTTTGGCATTGATTCCTTTAAATTTATTCATATAATCTAATGATTACAGGGCAAAGTTGTGAGTGGGGTGTGTGGAGAAGGTGACGGGCGGAATCAGAAGTGGCCAATAACGCTTTGGCCTGGCTAGTAGCTTAGAACCCCTGTAGAGGTGTATGAAATTGGTGCTGGTTTAATACCGTGGTTGTGTTCATGATAATCTCAGGATCATCTCTGTCATCAGGTACCACGTCCTTCATCAGACGTGGCATGGTCGGCACCACAGGGGGCGGGGAGATAAAAGCCGGCTTTTTGGCTTTAAAGAGAAACCTGGAAAACAGGGAACGTGTCAATTAAGAATGTCCAGCATGCACACGAGCAGTAACATGCCCAGGCAGGTTTGCATGTTTCCGTGTCTCACCCTCTCTTTCCTTTGCCCTTTTCGGAGGTCGTATCTTTCTCGTTCTCTGGTTTGGCCTGCTCCTTGGGAGGCTCTTTCACCACCTCCTTCTCGCTGGCTGCCTCGGCCTCTTTGCGGCTGGCTGACTTCTTCAGAACCTCAAACTCAGAGTCCAAATCCACATCTTGAACGTCTTCCTCGGGGATGGTGAAGGAGCGGTTGACTGGAGTGGCACCAGGCGTGATCTTGAACGTCTCATGGAATTCCACCGGCATGCTAAGCCTGAAGAACAGCATGTCGGTGTTGCTGTTCTGCGATCCGAATGTCTTGTGCGTGACCTTTAGGCAGGGAGGGTTGTCCACCGTGCCATCGATTCGCGAGACCTAAAGATCATCCCCGATGAAAATCAGTTCTCAAAAATAATGAGATTAAGGAGATCCGGCAAGTGCCGAATCCTACCGAAAACATCACTTTCCACAAAATCCTAAACCGGGCATTTCAGGGGAAAAAAACCACTACCAATAAATGCATCATCGGTCACAGGTCCTGCCTCTGCTGTCCCCCCCCCCCCACACGTTCAGCAGTCGCCGGGTTTCACTCGGCTATTTGTACAATGATCAGGCAGTGCCAGCTCCGTCTTACATCGTGACACCCCCAGCACGCGCAATCTTACCCGCACAGACTCTTTATGAACGCTTGAGAATAGAAAGCAGAGATGCACATAACGCCAGACGCGGTGCCGCTCCTTAACGGATGAGTAACATTGTGGTGACCCATTGACGCTCTTACCTCCACATGACCGTGATCAGGCAGCACCGGCACAAACTGAGGCAGACTCTTGCTGAACCACACAGTGATGTCTCGCTTCATGTTTATCGCAAAAGGTTCAAACCCTTCCTGCAGACCACAGATAGTGAAATAGCGCAGACTGCCGACGTCCTGGCCGAGGTTCAGGCGACCGACCTGGGACATCCCGAGGCTGCAAACCGGAATAAAACCTGCAGCAGGGACAGAAAATTAGCACGTGGAAGAGGGGAGATACAGGACACGAAAACTGCTCCCTCCCCCAATGCAGGGTGACACACCGGGAGCTCTGGGATATGGAGCCTGCGGGTGAGGCAGAGGGAGCTCTGGGATATGGAGCCTGCGGGTGAGACAGAGGGAGCTCTGGGATATGGAGCCTGCGGGTGACAGAGGGAGCTCTGGGATATGGAGTCTGCAGGGGACACACAGGATGCTCTGGGATTTGGAGTCTGCAGGTGATACAGGGGGAGCTCTGGGATATGGCGTCTGAAGGTGACACAGAGGGAGGTCCGGGATATGGAGTCTGCGGGTGACACAGATGGAGCTCTGGGATATGGAGTCTGCAGGGGACACACGGAGCTCTGGGATATGGAGTCTGTAGGTGACACACACAGGGAGCTCTGGGATATGGAGTCTGCAGGGGACACACAGGGAGCTCTGGGATATGGAGTCTGCAGGGGACACACAGGGAGCTCTGGGATATGGAGTCTGTAGGTGACACACACAGGGAGCTCTGGGATATGGAGTCTGCAGGAGACACATGGTGCACTCACCATCTCCGATCTCGATGTCTTTGAAGGCCAGGTCGGAGCCGGAGTCGCTGATCAGCATCTCGCCGTTGAGTGTAAACATTATGTTCATCTCGGTGAGGTCGACCATGCATCCCACCACATCACCCGGCAGCCAGTTACGTCCAAAGGGCTCACTGCCGATATGCCATCGCTGGCCCTGCGAGGACACAGAGAGCACACAATACAGTCACACAAACCCGAGGCGGGATATGGACGATAATCGATCACTTATCAAGCAAAAATGATAAAAGCCAATGAGTCGTGTGATCTCATCCAGCGCCTGGCCCCGCCCACACACAGCTCCCTTTCTTTTAAATTGTAAATTATCATCAGGAAAAATTAAAAAATCATCAGAAAGTGGAGGACGCTACAGGTCAAGTGATTTAATGAAATCCGCTTTTTAAAACGTTACTCGTTCTTACAAACAGAAACGTAACCCCTTCCATCAGGACGCGACACCGGCCTGGATCCCACATAAAACATTTTTGGGGGAAAGTTTTTTTGGCCTTCCGATGTCTCACCCGGCTTCATGCGTTCACACGTTCTCCCCATTTTTCTGCCTCCTGTCCTGCCACCCCTCAGTGCCCCATACCCATGTATACTCACCCGGCAGCCATTAAACACATAGGCCAGCTCATCGGCTCCCAGCTCCACATCGGGTCGGACCTCAGGTCTGGCCCAGCCAACTCTCATCTCGCCGGTGGTCACCGCTTCAAACTCGAAATACCACTTTCCAGATTTCACCGCGTACGACTTCTCCGCCCGGAAGATACGCACTCTCTCAGCCCGCGGCTTAATGACGCCCTGAGCGGCGGCTGGAGACAAAGATACGGTCACAAAACCATCCGACACAGAGAGCGAAGCACATGAAAACAGATCTGACAAATAAATGGTATATACAGCTTAAACTGGATCTATACAGTGACATTGAAGTGGAATCAGGCTGGAAGATGGTCGCTATTATGAGCCAAGCGGCCATCTTGTTCAGAATATTGGTTCACTTGCAATAACTAGAGTAGATTTTTGTAGACATTAGAGACGAAGCTTACATAGAATCTTAGGAATGCGGTTGATTAGGAGAACTAGCAATAAAATGAGGAAGAATCCGGCCAGCGCTTGGCACGGAAAGACAGGAAAGACAAATGGTTACTACAAGGTCACATAGACCCACAGTAAAACAAAGAGAGCGTAGAAACCAGGCCGTGCTCTTATCTATAACACAAACACAGCCTTTAGGGAGGTGGGGGCACGGCCCAGGACAAGTGAAGCAGCAAATCACAGATTGTCAGACTAACACGACAGTTGTCAATTCATTATCAATGTATGGGATTTCTTTGTACTAACGAGGGGAGGTATTAACCCACGTGGGGTGGAATAAAGTGTCATCGGGAGGTGGGCTAATTGGGATGTACCTAATTACGTAGTTTTGGGTATAAGACCCCTTGTAAGGGGGGGGAGACGGGGCTCACTCTTTGCGATTCAATCCTGTGTGAGCACTTGTGTGACGACACAATAAAGTTTGCCTTTCCTGAAGAGACTCGTGTTCAGACAATCCTTGCTTGTGTCCGGTCCGGCGACGTACTGAAAGTGAACCTGATTGACTCCGCTAACATTTTTGGGGGCTCGATAGCCGGGATAATCGCCCTTTCCGGCATAAGCAATGGCTGCTGAACACTGTAGCGGTTGACTGCAGGTGCAAGTATCCCGCCGGTTGGGTGTCCGTTGAAGGTGAGCTGACATCTGCAGGCGCCAAGCAGGATTTCCTGTTCAGTGGACCTCGTCTCGTCCCAAACGGACTCCCCGCCCGGGAACCTGGGACACCACCGAGTCTGAGGAAACAGCGAGCAGCGCCGGCGATAGGTAAAGTGTCTTCTATGTTTGTATGTCTAAAAGGCGATACCGGTATCTAAGGAAACGTCCGACTGAGATAGACGGATAAGGAGACCCGATGGCCACCGGTCTCGTTGGTATACCTAGCCTGCCGCTGATAGCACGGACAATGCAAAGGAGCCAGAGTGGCTAGCGCGTGTCTGGATTCGGGGGAATTGGATGCCAACCAAAGGGTAGTTCTGTAAGAGAGGGAGAGAGTAGCCACGTGGAGTTGCATAGTCATAGTCAGTGTTTGTAAACAAAGCTTCGCCACGTGGATAAAAGGAAAGGAGGAGGGATTTCTGTGACTGGGCTTAGAGCCCTGAGTCAGTGCTAGTGTGTACGTCGTGTAGTGAAGAGGGCTTATTGAAGCCAGCGGTAGCTGCAGAGATAGTGGTGCCAGGTGGGTAGATTATCCATAGGCAAATTGGAATTGCAGACGGGAGTATAGTTATAGAACGGGGTGCACAGTCACAAGCAGGCAAGAGTTAGAGTTCAATTTACGGGGTACAAGGAGCCAAAGAGGAGGGGCAGAGCACCCTCGGCTAGTAGAAAGAGTTGAAGTGTTTATGTTTTGTTATGTGCTGAAAGTATCTGATACAGTATGTGCTGTGAATGAGTTGATTCGAGTGCTGTGAGTGAACGCGCGCCTACTCGCCCCGCGAGGAAGCAAACACGAGAGTTGACTCCCAAAAGTACGGTTCCGGCTCAGGCGACTGCAGTCGGCTACTGACGGAGGAAGCACCCCAGACACGAACGAATTGTTGGCTGAAGTATCAGACTGTAGATTTTAATTGTTATTGTTAAAAGTAATATCTGTGTTGTGAGAAGGTTACTGTTTTCAACAGTAACAATGGGTAACGGGTAGGGATGCACCGATACCGATACTAGTATCGGTATCGGGGCCGATATTGCCGTTTGAATGAGTACTTGTTACTCGTGCAAACGGCCCGATACATCCCGCCGATACCGGAAGCCGGCGCTGGGCCGGCTTGCCGGTATCCGCGGGGCTGGGGAAGCTGGCCGCGTGCATGAAAAGCACGCAGCCAGCGTTCCCCTCCGGCGCGCCAAATACTCACCCTTCCTGAAGTTCCGGTCTCTGGGCAGTGATGCGTTCCCGCGGCCACTGGGCGCTCCTGTGACGCTGCCTCTCGGCTGGAGGCAGCGTCACAGATGCGCCCGGCGGCCACGTGACCGCATCACTGCCCAGAGACCGGAACTTCAGGAAGGGTGAGTATTTGGCGCGCCGGAGGGGAACGCTGGCCGCGTGCTTTACATGCACACGGCCAGTTTCCCCAGCGTTCGAGCGGGGGGTAAATCGATGAGAGCTGCGGGCAAATCCATGAGAGCTGGGGCAAATCCATGAGACCTGGGGGCCAAATCCATGAGACCTGGGGGCCAAATCCATGAGACCTGGGGGCCAAATCCATGAGACCTGGGGGCAAATCCATGAGACCTGGGGGCAAATCCATGAGACCTGGGGGCAAATCCATGAGACCTGGGGGTAAATCCATGAGACCTGGGGGTAAATCCATGAGACCTGGGGGACAAATCCATGTGAGCTGGGGGCAAATCCATGTGAGCTGGGGGCAAATCCATGAGACCTGGGGGACATCCATGTCAGCTGGGGCAAACCCATGTGAGCTGGGGGCAAATCCATGTGAGCTGCGGTCAATCTCATATAAATTTTTATATGAGGTCTGTTCCTATTGGAAAGCGTCACATGACATTAAATAAAAGTATCGGTACTCGGTATCGGTGAGTACTTTTAAAAAGTATCGGTACTCGTACTCGGTCTTAAAAAAGTGGTATCGGTGCATCCCTAGTAACGGGTCATCCAAGCCCAAGAAGGTGAAGGAGGGTGAGACGCCCCTGGAATATATGGTGCGGAATTTTGTGGCGTTATATACAACGCATGATTATGGTGTAGAATTGACAAAAGAGAAGCTGAGATTAATGTGTACAGTTGTATGGCCGATGTTAGTCCCAGAATGGCCAGAGCAGGGGTCAATGGACCCGGAGCTAGTACAGAAAGTGCATTCTCAAATCACCGAGCAATACGGACATCCTGAACAGTACCCGTATATAGATATATGGAGGTATTGTATAAGAGATAAGAGCCATTTTATAATGGTAGCGGGGAAAAATAAGAAGCAAGTACCCCCAAATAATGAAGAGAGAGGGAGACCGGTGTTGGTAGAACAACCGGAAGAGAGTGATTCTTTGCCCCCAACCTATCCATCGAGTTATGGGGCAGCTAGAGAAGTTTTGAGTGCCGCAATTGCGCGGGCGGAGAGGAGGGGGCCGGCAGCTGCTATTTCTCAGTCGGCTCCCTTGGCTCCGTCACGCGGGGTTGTGGAGAAAGAGCAAGGCGCAGCGGGTGGAGGGGATGGAGAGGCTTCACCAGAAAATATTATATATGCTCCCATCGGGCATCTCAAATTAATATCCCACAGAGGAGATGATAGTGTTGAGGATGGTGAGAGTGAAGGTGTAAAGCAAGGTGCTACCACTCGCGCAGCGAACAGTATATATAAACCCCGAGATCTATATCGGCACGACCCCGGTGGGAGCAAACTGCGGATGCCCCTGCGGGGGGTGCCGGGTCCCTTACTGGAAAACGGAGCGCCTGGGCCAGAGGGGAGTGAGATGATCGGTGGATCAGATGGTGGTCTAGAAGGTTTTGAAAAAGAAAAAAAAAGGATGATTGCGGTGCTGTATGGCTTGTGTGTGTGTGATTCGGACTGATTTTGTCTGATTGTGTTTATAATTGATCTATTAAACTGTTCAATTAAAAGTAAAGTGTGATAAGTAATTAATTTAGAGTGTGGAATGGCTGAGAGGTAGTGAGATTGGGTTTCGTACTTGCTTCCTTCCTCCCCCCCTCCTTTCTGACAAACTGTTTGCGTGGGGAGAGGGGAGGGAGTCAGTTTTTCTTTTTTTTTTACTCTCTGATAGCTAGAGAAAAGTAACCCTTTGTGTGTGTCTGTGCAGCGAATTCAAAGTAAAGAGAAATAGAGAAAAAAAATTACTATGTTTAGCTAATTTTTAATATATGCTACAATAAAATGTATGAAGTCTGTTGAGTGCAAGATATGTTTATATTTTGTGTTGATATTATTCTAAAAACTTTAGTTTTGTTCACAGAGCTAGAATTAAATAAAAAAAAAAGGAAGTTCTGATTTTTATATTGTTACAGATTATAACAACAATAAGTATATAATAATATACAATATTGTCTACCAAAATACAATTTATTAACAAATTAAATGGAAATATATGAAACGGTTAGAAAATTAATTAAAGTAGTTTTATTCTGTTTTTATGTTCTATATAGTTAAAATATAGCAAAATTATGATTAATAATTTAATTAAAAGTATGTTTTTGTTTGATTTTTGATGGGATTATTTTAGATGATTACTGATGAGATGTTTGTAGTGGTCTTATAATAATGGAGTGGTTTATTTTTATTTATTTATTTTTTATTTTTTCCCCGATGTGGTATTAAGAGTCCGTTTTGGTTACGGGAGAGAGATCTCTGTGAATATTGTTTATACAATGTGTATATGTATATGCCCGAATGTCCCATCCAGTTTCTGGGGCGGGATATCCTTTGCAAATTGCAAGCTCAAATTTTTTTTTTTCCCTGGGGCCACGCTCAATTAGACCTGCCTGAAAGTGGCAGCTCTGCTCGGCAGCATACCCCAGCCAGCCAACACCACCCTCAGTCTGTAAAAATCGCATCTACTCCGCCTGCCGCGCCGGACCCGCATGCACTACTCCTTGAAATTCCTGGGGTATGGGCGGAGGAAAAGCCGCCCGGACTTGCCATAAACATACCCCCGGTATACGTGGAATTAAAGCCCGGTGCAACACCTGTGGCCCTAAGACAATATCATATCCCACAAAAAGCCAAGCAGAATATCCCCCATGTCTGAAAGCAGTGGCAGCCACCGCAATGCTGATAGCAGAAGCAGACAAGCTGACCCTTGGACAAGTTCTTCATGTCAAGGTGCCCCATGCTGTCAAGGCCCTGCTGGATGTGAAAGGAAGCTACTGGTTCAGCAACAGCCGGATGACAAAGTACCAAGCTATGATGTGTGAAAATCCACGTGTTCATCTGGACCTCATCGCTACCTTGAATCCTGCTACCTTACTACCTGACTGTGAAGAAGATCCGGACCATGAGTGCCTCCAGGTCATGGAAGAAGTGTTCAGTAGCAGGCCAGATTTTAAAGACGTACCCCTCGACAAATACGATCTACAGCTATTTACTGATGGTAGCAGCTATATGGATGATGGGAAGAAAGTCTCCGGCTATGCAGTAGTCTCAGCAGAAGAAGTTATCGAAGCAAGGCCACTACCAGGCCATACATCTGCACAATTGGCTGAAATAACGGCTCTAACCAGGGCTCTAGAAATCTCAGAAGGCAAGAGAGTAAATATTTACACTGACTCCAAATACGCCTTTATGACAGTCCAAATTTCTACTCCACTCCTCTGAATCCACAGGAGACACGCCTGATGGTTGACACCTCAGAAGTTCAGCAAAGACTACGCAGAGCCTACAAAATGATGCTGAAATTCTTCGGCGTAAAAGTAATGGGGGAGGAGGAAGGAGACACAGAAATAACTGAAGTTGAACGAGCAGAAAATTTTGCTTCACGTTTTGAAAATTTGACAATCAATCCTCACAATAATCTACGAATCACACGAATACTGCACAGTTTGGGAGAATTGGGAGCAGAAGAATACCAAGCCCCGTTGGTGAGGTTCTTTCTCAAGGAGATCCTTATCAAGAACAGACTGCCAAGAATGAAGAAAAGTGCAATGGACTTTTTCATACCAGCAGTAAGAGATACACAAAACAGACAAGATCTGCTGTTTTTTGCATGGCGTTATTATTTTCTAAAAGAGGAATTTGTCTGGGGAAACCATGGAGAACTGGCACGATATAAAGCAAAACCAGTGGTGGCTGCACTCCTACCGGCGCCACTGAGTGAATGGACACCTGTGTACTCAGAGAAAGAAAAGAAATGGCTGATAGAAGAACCAGGAGGATATGGAGAAGATGGATGGTTCCAGTTGAAAAATGGACAAATAGTCCTACCAGGAACTTTGGCTCCTGAAATCGTTAGAGCACTACACGCAAGTACTCATGGAGGAAGAGAAATGATGGAGCAGCAGTTGGAGCCACATTTCTATGTACCAGGATTGTCAGTAATCTGCAAAGCAATAGCCCAGCAGTGCATAACATGTGCCAAAAACAACCCGAGAACAGGACCATCTCAACCCCCAGGGAAACAGCCAATCGGGCTATCCCCAATGGCATCATTACAAATAGACTTCACAGTGTTGCCGCCCTGCAAAGGATACAAATATTTACTGGTGATGGTGTGCACTTTGACAGGATGGGTGGAAGCCTTCCCAACAAGAACTGAAAAGACCACAGAGGTGGTAAAGAGCCTGATGAAAGAAATAATACCACGTTATGGATTTCCGCTCGAAATAGGGTCGGACAATGGCCCTGTATTTATACAGAACTGTCTACAGCAACTTGCCCGGCTACTGGGTATTACCTGGAAGCTACATACTGCCTACAGGCCCCAAAGCTCAGGAAAAGTCGAGAGAATGAACCGCACCCTAAAGACTTTGATGTCCAAATTGTGCCAAGAAACGTCACTGGGCTGGTTGGACGTGCTGCCGATAGTCCTTTTGCACATTAGGTGCAGACCAACCCCCCAATTGAAGCTAAGTCCGTACGAACTTATGTTTGGACGGCCTACCCCTTTGATTAATGGACTAAGGGGGGACCTTCGGGCATTGGGAGAAACTAAATTAACTGATCAGGTTGTAATGCTGGGTAAATCAATGCAGAAATTGAACATTTGGGTGGGGGATAATATACCTCACTTTTTATATCCTCCACTGCATAAGTATTGTCCGGGTGACTCAGTATGGGTAAAAGAG
The DNA here is from genome assembly GCA_009667805.1 of Leptobrachium leishanense. NCBI lineage: Eukaryota > Metazoa > Chordata > Amphibia > Anura > Megophryidae > Leptobrachium > Leptobrachium leishanense. The sequence goes on along the minus strand of CM019071.1, from coordinate 37,615,133 downwards.
TGGAAAAATGATCCACTGGGTCCAAAATGGAGAGGTCCTTAAATTGTTCTGTTATCAACCCCTACAGCAGTAAAGGTTGCCGAAGTGGTCCCGTGGATACATCACTCCAGAGTAAAAGCAGCTGCAGCCAGTCCTGAACCAGCATGGAAGGTAGTTACCAACGAGACCAACCCGCTGAGGCTGAAGCTGACAAAGACCACAACCATGAGTACCTAAATGATCCAAACCCAGATAACCCAGAGGTTCAACAAGTGGGTGTTTTGATGGGCACAGATCCTGACCACCCGCCAACGGGGGATGCCCACAGGGTGCTTTTTAGGGGCCCAGCCCCCACCCTTGATCATCCAGAAATGTTCTTTATTTTTGAGATTCCGGAGGGGAGGGATTGGGTTTATGTGACTGAAAAGAATTGCCCAAGGAATTCTGACACTCGGGGCATTTGTAATACTGATTTTGTACCTTGCTAATTTGATTTATGGACTCTCGCGTGGAGCATGCCCCAATTGTACAAGTATCGCTGGGAAAGTGGATATTTCCCATATCTGCAATGGTACGCACCCGGTGATGGAAACCCGTACCATATGGAGACAGAAACGAGAAGTGACATCTGAGATTTTGCCAAGAGGACATTTACTTGTGCAATTCAAATATGACTATCCCAAAAAGTCTGGGCAAACTGCATGCTGGGTGTGTAGCAGGATGCACCCAGAAACAATTCATGTTCCATTCGCTTCTGTTCCAATGAATCTGAGTATGTTTGCATCAGGGAATGTCACAATACACTCTTTTGATGCACCCAGGCAAGCACCAGAAGTATACGGTCCTGGATACCCTATAATAGGGCATGTATACCCCCCAGAGTGGTGTTTCCAAATAGGGCCAGATAAAGACACATATAAGGAGGATGGCGGGTGTTACTCAAGCAAGTTTAACTGGACATCATATATTTACACAATCGATACAAAAGAGCAGGCAAATTTTCTATATATACAATGTAGAAAGCTCACGAGTGAACAAGAGGCAGTGATTGCGGGAGTGACTGATGGAAAGCAAGGTATTCTGGATACAACAAGACGAATGAGACGACTGATGATAGAAGTAGCGAAGGGAACACTACATTTGTCTCCATTCATGTTAGAAGGGGGGTACCAGGTGTGTTGTGGGAAAGTATGTTACACATGGGTACCACCAACGATAACGGGGATGTGTTATTTGGCCAAGTTGGTCCCAATCCAGAGATTAAGGGGAGAAGACACAAACACAGACACAGAACTTCACCCTAGGTACCCACTGGTGTTTGAAAGAACGAAAAGAGAGTTGTTTGGAAAGATGGATCGAATATGGTCATGGTTGCCAGCATGGACTGGATGGGGACGAGAGATGATGGCGAGACTGAATAGTTATGTCAATTTGATGGATAAAATTCTGAATAAGACTAGTATGGATATCCAGCTGCTGAATCTGGAGATGCGTGAGATACGAAAGGTACAGATGATATATGACATGGCGCTTGAGCAAATCAGTGCGGCTCTGAATGGATTGTGTGAAATGACAATGCATTATGAATGTTGTACTTTCATTAGAAACACCTCACATGAGGTCCCGGACTATTACCAGGTAATTCAAGAAAAGGTAGCACAGTTGCAGTGTGCAGCAAGAAGGATCGCTGCCGAGGGCTGGAATCCACTCCGTGGGTTCGGAGCAGTCGGAGAATGGTTCGGATCCATCTTGAAATTTATTTCACAGATTGGATCCATGATACTGATGATAGTGGTGGTCTTGATTGTAGGAATACTGATATACCGCATAGGGCTATGCTTATGGCCACTGTGCAAGACAGCACTGACACCCACACAAACTCAAAAGATACCACTGATAATTCCACATGACATGTTCCCAACGGGAGTGGGTCCCCAAAGGAATGAGGAGTTTCAGAATAGCGGGGTGTGATGGCTACAAGCATCAGGAAAAGAACCTGAGGCTTGAGCCAAGGGGGGAATGAAGTGGAATCAGGCTGGAAGATGGTCGCTATTATGAGCCAAGCGGCCATCTTGTTCAGAATATTGGTTCACTTGCAATAACTAGAGTAGATTTTTGTAGACATTAGAGACGAAGCTTACATAGAATCTTAGGAATGTGGTTGATTAGGAGAACTAGCAATAAAATGAGGAAGAATCCGGCCAGCGCTTGGCACGGAAAGACAGGAAAGACAAATGGTTACTACAAGGTCACATAGACCCACAGTAAAACAAAGAGAGCGTAGAAACCAGGCCGTGCTCTTATCTATAACACAAACACAGCCTTTAGGGAGGTGGGGGCACGGCCCAGGACGAGTGAAGCAGCAAATCACAGATTGTCAGACTAACACGACAGTTGTCAATTCATTATCAATGTATGGGATTTCTTTGTACTAACGAGGGGAGGTATTAACCCACGTGGGGTGGAATAAAGTGTCATCGGGAGGTTGGCTAATTGGGATGTACCTAATTACGTAGTTTTGGGTATAAGACCCCTTGTAAGGGGGAGACGGGGCTCACTCTTTGCGATTCAATCCTGTGTGAGCACTTGTGTGACGACACAATAAAGTTTGCCTTTCCTGAAGAGACTCGTGTTCAGACAATCCTTGCTTGTGTCCGGTCCGGCGACGTACTGAAAGTGAACCTGATTGACTCCGCTAACAACATCACCGCCTCTGTGTGACCTCCCGGGATCCATAGTGACATCACCGCCTCTGTGTGACCTCCCAGGATCTATTCAGTGATATCACCGCCTCTGTGTGACCTCTCGAGATCTATACACTGCTATCACCACCTCTGTGTGACCTCCCGGGATCTATACAGTGACATCACCGCCTCTGTGTGACCTCTCGAGATCTATACACTGCTATCACCACCTCTGTGTGATGTGACCTCCCGGGATCTATACAGTGCTATCGCCGTCTCTGTGTGACCTCCCGGGATCTATACAGTGATATCACCGCCTCTGTGTGACCTCCCGGGATCTATACAGTGATATCACCGCCTCTGTGTGATGTGACCTCCCGGGATCTATACAGTGATATCACCATCTCTGTGTGATGTGACCTCCCGGGATCTATACAGTGATATCACTGCCTCTGTGTGACCTCTCGGGATCTATACAGTGATATCACCGCCTCTGTGTGACCTCCCGGGATCTATACAGTGATATCACTGCCTCTGTGTGACCTCCCGGGATCTATACAGTAATATCACCACCTTTGTGTGACCTCTCGAGATCTATACACTGCTATCACCGCCTCTGTGTGACCTCCCGGGATCTATACAGTGATATCACCGCCTCTGTGTGATGTGACCTCCCGGGATCTATACAGTGATATCACTGCCTCTGTGTGACCTCCCGGGATCTATACAGTGATATCACCGCCTCTGTGTGATGTGACCTCCCGGGATCTATACAGTGATATCACTGCCTCTGTGTGACCTCCCGGGATCTATACAGTGATATCACTGCCTCTGTGTGACCTCCCGGGATCTATACAGTGATATCACTGCCTCTGTGTGACCTCCCGGGATCTATACAGTAATATCACCACCTTGTGTGACCTCTCGAGATCTATACACTGCTATCACCGCCTCTGTGTGATGTGACCTCCCGGGATCTATACAGTGATATCACCGCCTCTGTGTGATGTGACCTCCCGGGATCTATACAGTGATATCACTGCCTCTGTGTGACCTCTCGGGATCTATACAGTGATATCACCGCCTCTGTGTGACCTCCCGGGATCTATACAGTGATATCACCGCCTCTGTGTGACCTCCCGGGATCTATACAGTGATATCACCGCCTCTGTGTGTGACCTCTCGAGATCTATACAGTGATATCACCGCCTCTGTTGACTGTGACAGATCTCTGTACCCCAACAGGGTCACATCTGCCAATGCCGCTTCCTCGCAGGACCCCCGTGTTCTAACCCAGCCAGACTCCCGTGCCTTCCTCCAGTCCTTAGACGACGTTTAAGGACCGGGACACATAGAGCCTGCTAGCACCCCCAGAAATTTATTTATTTATTTATAAAGGATTTTACCAGGAAGGATACATTGAGATTTCTCTTGTTTTCAAGTATGTCCTGGGTTCGAGAACATTGAGTGGTTACAGAAATACAAAATAGTGAAAATGCAAGATATTAACACAAGACCAAATATACAGATTAACAGAAAAATAAATATGGAGGAAATAAAGTCATTATGTTACATGTTTACAGGTGCAATTCGTATTGAGGTATGTTAATAGGGAACTCTTAAGGGACTTTAGACTGGGGGAAGATTTGACGGTGTTTGGGAGGTTATTCCATATTTGTGGTGCTCTGTAGGAAAATGAGGATCGAGCCATTTTCTTTTTGTATTGCGGTATTGCAAGTAAAGTGCTGGCCCTGGATCTGAGGTTATAGGATGAGGGAACTGCCGGGGGAAGCAGCATATTCAGGTAGGGTGGTAGCTTCCCAGAAAAGCTCTTAAACACCAGGTTGGAAAGGTGAAGGGTGCGTCTAGAGTCCAGTGATGGCCAGTTTAGTTCTTTTAACATGTCACAATGGTGTGTCATGTAGTTACATTGTAGCACGAAGTGACAGAATGAGTTATACAATGTAGTAAGTTTCTGGAGGTGTGTTTTGGGGCGGCTGCATACACTACATCTCCGTATTCAATGGCTGGCATAAGCATTTGTTGTACAATCTGCTTTCTTACAGCGGGGCTCAGGCAGGATTTGTTTCTGTACAGGGCACCTAGTTTGGGGGTAAAGTTTAGATGAGAGTTTTTCGATGTGGGGGCCAAAAGATAGATTTGGGTCTAACCACATACCTAGGTATTTGAGAGAAGTGACTGTGGTCAGCGTGTCATTTGATTTTGTCCCAACACATAGATGGGGTGTTTGCAATTTGTGTCGTTTAGGTGCGGTTCCAAAGAGCATTGTAACAGTTTTGTCAGTATTTAGAAAAAGTTTGTTATTTGCGATCCACTTTTCTACCCCTGTGAATTGTTCTTGCAGCACAGCCTCCAGCTGCGGGAGATTTGGTTTGCTGGTATAGATTACCGTGTCGTCTGCGTACATGTGTACAGTTGAAGCTTTGCAGACATTGGGCAGATCGTTTATGAATATTGTGAATAGCAGGGGGCCAAGTATCGAGCCTTGGGGTACACCGCACGTGACTGGGAGGGGAAGGGAAGTGCTGTCAGAAATGGACACAAATTGAGACCTATCAGACACATATGATTGGAACCAGGTTAACGTACTATCACCAATACCAGAGTTCTTAAGTTTTTGTAATAGGATGCCATGGTCTACTGTGTCAAAAGCCTTGGCAAAATCAAGGAAGATGGCTTCAGTTAGATTTCCTTGTTCCATGCCCGCTTGGATATCATTACAAACTTTTAAAAGGGCAGTTGTAGTTGAATGGTTTGGACGAAAGCCTGATTGATCTGGGGTTAAATAGTTCTGATACTGATAATAATCACGTAATTGAGTGTAGACACATTTTTCCAGAATTTTTGACATTACAGGGAGCAGTGATATTGGGCGGTAGTTGGATACCAAAGTATTGTCTCCACTTTTATAGATAGGTACCACCCTTGCAGTCTTCCAGAGTTTGGGTATGTATCCAGTTGCCAGTGATTCATTAATCAGGGTTGCGACAGGTTTTGCAATTGCTGGTGCACTGATTTTCAGCAGCATTGCTGGGATTTGATCAGGTCCAGACTGGTATTTCATTTTTTGGTTACGGAGAAGTTTAGTGATGACACTGACAGGCACTGGCCGAAAACTGAATTTCTCTGGGTTACGGGGTCTTTGCACTGTTGGTGGGTCCTGACCTGCGTGCGGCCTTTCTGATTGCATGTCATTTCCTAGCTTAGCAATCAGGGTGGTGGCGCATCCAACAAAATAATTATTAAAAGCATTTGCTACATCTAGGGGGTGTTGTACAGTTTGGTTGTTTACTTTTAAAGCAGCTGTTTGGGAGTGGATGGGGGGGGGTGCTTGTATGTTACTTATGATTTTCCAAAAATTTCTGGTGTTTGATATGTTATTGTTTAAATTTTCATTTAAGTATTGGGCTTTAGCCACTTTTGTTTCTTTTGTGCATTCATTCCGGCATTTTCGGTATTCACAGTGATCGTTCATGGATCCAGTACTCTTGAACTTTGACCACAGGGAGTCTCTAAGCTGGTACATATGCGTGAGGTCAGCTGTAACCCAGGGGAGATGGTCCCCTTTTACTCGCACTTTGCGCAGTGGGTTATGGGTGTTCCAGACTTTCAGGAGCTCGGCTTGAAAGTATTCAATTGCACAGTCCAGGTCTGGGATTAGGTTTAGCCTGTACCATGGGAGCTGTTTGAGATCATTTAGGAAGGATTCAAGATTAAATTTCTTGAAAGACCTGGTGATTATTACCTTTGGTGGACATTTTGTGGCCCTTATTTTGCGCACACAGTACACTAGGCAGTGATCACTGAAACTGTTAGCGAGAACACCTGCCTCCTGTATTCGATCAGGACATGAGGAGAGAATCCAGTCCAGCAAGGTGTGGTTAGGGCTTTTCATATTAATGCGAGTGGGGGAGGAGATTAATTGTGTTAGCTGCAAAGCCTTAAACAGTGAGCAGTGTTTATTGTTTTTAGGATTCAGCCAATCAACATTAAAGTCGCCGAGGACCAGCAGTTCGCTTTTTTGGTTTTGAGCGACTAATTTACTAAGAATTTGGGTTATGTCAGAAAGGGATTGCACTGGGGAACTCGGTGGGCGGTAGAATCCAGCAACAATAATTGTTTTACTGAATGGGATCTCAATAGTACCAGAAAGGAAATCAAATGTGGCCGGGGAGCTAGGATTCTGCAATGGGGTGAACTTTATGGAGTTGTCAACATAGATAACAATTCCCCCTCCTCTCTTAGCTCTGTCCTTTCTAGAGCATGAATACCCTTATGGCAGAGTCTGGCACTTTAGGGGTTAACCATGATTCTGTCAGCACAATGACTTTAGGTTTGTAATAGAAGCACCAAGCTTTAAGCTCATCCAGTTTAGGGAGTAAGCTGCGGATGTTGCAATGCACAAAAGAGAGGCCTTTTTTAGTGGGGAGATTAAATATGGTGTCAGCTATTGGACCAGGGTTGGATTCAACATCATTTGCCAGAGCAAGCAGCAGAATAAAAAGGAATTTGGAGATGTTTATTTTTGGAAAATAGTGATTGAAGGGTTTTAAAGCTCTGTTGTGTGGGGGTGGGAGGGCTGGATTTTAACACTCTCCACCAGCACTCCGCTGATAAGTTAAAGGAGCTGAGCAAGCTATGGTGTATCTGGGTTTCTTTTCCAGCTTGCTGTAATTTGTAGGGTGTATAGGGAGGGAGGGTAGATTTAGAGAGAAGGGAGATGGTGGAAAGAAGCAGCAAGAAGGGGAAGAGAGGGAAAAACATTTCTAGAGAAAGGCGGTGTGGGAGAAGGGGAGGGAAAAAAAGGAAAGGTAGAGGACAGGTAGGGTATTGATAAGGAAAGCAGGAGATGGAAGGGAGTCTGATAGGTAAAGTTCCAGAGTGGTGTAGGTTGGTAGCTGAAAATATCACATGACCAAATTAGTTGGGTATAAATGAAATGAGAACTGTGGGGTGGGAACTAAGTCCAGGTGGGAGCTAGGAGGACACTGTGATAGAGGCTAGCCCTGGAAGCTGTATGGAGTTGAGTATGCTTGCAGGAGCCTTGGATAGACTAAGTCCAGGTGGGAGCTAGGAGGAAATAAGGCGACGCTGTAGATCTGTGGTCTTTCAGGGTTAGAATGAATTGCTTTAATCAGAGACACATTTATACAGTCAAACATAGGTCATTTACATACACAAAATCACAACATCTTCCAGTGGGACCTAATTATACTGACACATAATTGCACAAACATTGACTTCTTGGAATGATAAATCTAATTCCATTAGGTCAGTTACAGTAAACATTACTTAACATTTCTAACAAGGATGGACAAACAGAACACTAATTACATTACCTACAGACAACAGATTACCTGTTATCTGTTTCTATCTGAATAGTTTGTAAACAAAGACAAGACAATTCATTCTTACATAATCACAGATCACACATTCTGCAGAGGGCAATGAAAATAATAACGAAAGTCAACCCTGCACCCCAAACCCATCTCCATGCCCACACACCCCAAGTCTAAAGTGACGTCACAGTGACCTCCCGGGATCTATACAGTGATATCACTGCTTCCGTGTGACCTCCCGGGATCTATACAGTGATATCACCATCTCTGTGTGATGTGACCTCCCAGGATCTATACAGTGCTATCACCGCCTCTGTGTGACCTCCCGGGATCTATACAGTGCTATCGCCATCTCTGTGTGACCTCCCGGGATCTATACAGTGCTATCGCCGTCTCTGTGTGACCTCCCGGGATCTATACAGTGCTATCGCCGTCTCTGTGTGACCTCCCGGGATCTATACAGTGCTATCGCCGTCTCTGTGTGACCTCCCGGGATCTAGACAGTGATATCACCGCCTCTGTGTGACCTCCCGGGATCTATACAGTGCTATCGCCGTCTCTGTGTGACCTCCCGGGATCTATACAGTGCTATCGCCGTCTCTGTGTGACCTCCCGGGATCTAGACAGTGATATCACCGCCTCTGTGTGACCTCCCGGGATCTATACAGTGCTATCGCCGTCTCTGTGTGACCTCCCGGGATCTATACAGTGCTATCGCCGTCTCTGTGTGACCTCCCGGGATCTAGACAGTGATATCACCGCCTCTGTGTGACCTCCCGGGATCTATACAGTGATATCACCGCCTCTGTGACTTCTTGTGATCCACTCTATAGATCTGGGATCTTGTAGGCATCTATAAAGAGCTAGATCCCTCGGCTTCCCTGTGTTTTACTCTGTATGACCTCTCGAGACACCGTACTTTTAAGTTGTCGCTCGATGCTACACTCACAGCTCTCCTGGTCCGGAGGTTCGATGTTGTAGCCGTATCCCATCAGAGTGCGGACGGCCTCACACAGGCTGTCACGGTTGGTCTTCTTGGTTTTTTCGTCCAGCAGGCTGTACGGCACCAGGCGCGGGTTCCTTTGTTTTTTTATATCCTGGATAAAATGAAATCGCATCGATTCAGTGTCTGACACTTTATATATTTATCTGATCAGGCCGAGCAGGTGGTGTTAATGTACCGGCTCCCAGCGGAACGGACGCTCACATGGGGTGGAGGATCCATGGAGGATGTTAATCAGGGCTTTAGTACCTGGATGTTGCTGTAGGTCCAGCCTTGCTGCACCCGGTCCCTAGCCCAGACGTTGTGACCATTCTCTGCCAGTTTATCCACCAGAGTGTTCTGCGCAGGCGTGAGCTTCACGTGGGAGAGGTCCAGGGGAGCCGGCTTGTACCCGTTAGACATAACGTACCTAACGGATGCAAAAACAGGAGCAGGTTTAGGTTTATTCACGTGGATCCACACAGCTTATTCACCATCATCTCTTATGTATGATGTACACTGTGAGACGCTCCAACGGGACACTGCGGGCAGGGATCCTGGGACTCACGTTTTCGGGAGCTTGATCTTCTTCAAGTTCTCTTCAGCTTTCTCATCCGCCATCCCTACGTGACAGCCCAGGGCTAGCAGGGTCCTGCGGGGGAGAAGACATGTTTATAAGTATCTCCTGGTCCTCATCATTCCACGACCTCTGAACCCTGTCATGTGATGGAACCACAGTGTCCTCCCTCCCAGGAGCGCCTGCTGGCAGATACCCCGCCAGGTCCTTACTTCAAGGTCTCTCCAGACATGAGGAGATTGTAGTTCCTCTCCGGCTCAGGCAGGCTGTGGAAGTCCAGGAGGCAGGGGTGCAGCCTCTTGTTATCATCTCGGATCTGCAGGAAAGAACGAACCATTCTGTTAGAGGCGGAACATGAGAACCTTACCGAACCTTCTACAAATCCAACCTGCTCGCACAGATAATCTGACCCGCCCACGCAGATCAATCCCGCCTGTGTACGCACATAATCCCCGTCCGCCTGTGTACGCACATAATCCCCGCCCACCTGTGTACGCACATAATCCCCGCCCACCTGTGTACGCACATAATTTCCACCCACCTGTATATGCACATAATCCCCGCCCGCCTATGTATGCACATAATACCCGCCCGCCTGTGTATGCACATAATACCCGCCTATGTATGCACATAATACCTGCCCGCCTGTGTATGCACATAATACCCGCCCAGACAGGGGCTCTGAAGTTTGTAAGTACCCCCTAGGGGAAGCGATAGGGGTGACTATTGCTGTATACTGCGCAATGGTCTTTTCTCTTTCTATTACTTTATAGAACGTTTAGAAGCCCTGCTGAATCTGCTGCACATAGAATCTTCTGTATTAGAAGATTTCACTATTTACATAACAACTGGAGGGTAACAAAGAGGACGTTTGGGGAAGATTTTGACATCTATGCTTTGACTTGCAAAAAGTGGAAAATATAAAAACACAAAAGACTCTTTGAACTCTGGGGTACCTCAAACCCCTTTATATGCAGCAACTCTATGCTTTTATGTTTTAACTAATAAATTTATAGTGCACATATTTAAATCATGGGTGATTATTATGCACAGAATCCCCGCCCGCCTGTGTACGCACATAATCCCCGCCCGCCTGTGTACGCACATAATCCCGCACATGCAGATCAATTCCCTCCAGTGGACACACATAATCCTACCAACGCACACATAAATCCCGCCCATGCACACAGATGGATACCGGCCACGCAGAGAAATCACGCCCATGCACAGATAACTCCCGCCCACGCACACAGATAAATCCCACCCATGCACAGATAAATCCCACCCACGCTCAGATAAATCCCACCCACGCTCAGATAAATCCTGCCCACGCACAGATAAATCCTGCCCACGCACAGATAAATCCAGCCCACGCACAGATAAATCCAGCCCACGCTCAGATAAATCCCGCCCACGTTCAGATAAATCCAGCACACGCACACAGATAAATCCCGCCCACACACAGATAAATCCCACCCATGCACAGATAAATCCCACCCAGACACAGATAAATCCCGCCCACGCTCAGATAAATCCCGCCCACGCAGATAAATCCAGCCCACGCTCAGATAAATCCCGCCCACGCTCAGATAAATCCCGCCCACGCTCAGATAAATCCAGCACACGCTCAGATAAATCCCACCCATGCACAGATAAATCCCACCCAGACACATAAACCCCGCCCACGCTCAGATAAATCCCGCCCACGCACAGATAAATCCCGCCCACGCACAGATAAATCCCGCCCACGCTCAGATAAATCCCGCCCATGCTCAGAGAAATCCCGCCCACGCTCAGATAAATCCTGCCCACGCTCACAGATAAATCCAGCACACGCACACAGATAAATCCCGCCCATGCTCACAGATAAATCCAGCACACGCACACAGATAAATCCCGCCCATGCTCACAGATAAATCCCGCCCATGCTCACAGATAAATCCAGCACACGCTCACAGATAAGGGCTGCGGAAAGATGCTGTTCGTTTACCTAAACCTTATGGGTAATGTTACATAGTAATACTTACCGGCCCATAAGTCCATCCTTGCTCGATCCTGGTCAGGGCCCACAGCTCATGGATGTTTTCAGCCAGTTTTTCGCGGATACGTTCCAGGTGAGGTGGAAGGACGATCTGGAGGAGAGAGGTGCAGGGAAACGGTTATAGTATCCCAGGGCTTGACAAACCCAGGAGCCTGGTAGCCACTGGCTCCTAGAATTTTTATCCTGGCTCCTAAATTTCCAGTTTATTTTACTCCAATCTAAAAGCAGTCTTTGGCATCTAAAAACATCTAGTTGGCTTCAATGTTTTCTTCCTGTCTCCTACATTTAATGTAAATATATCCAGCCCTGGTGTATGTTTTTATATATGCGGTCTGTTGTGTGTGTGTCTGCAGGGGGTAAATAGGGCGTCCAATGACAACAGAGCAAAGAAAATAAGTAAACAAATAATATCCCAACGTCACAATGTACAGATGTTAACACCACAAATAGTATAATAAGTTGATATCAGTTTGGCCGCTCTGATATATATATTAGAAGCAACGCTCTACACTTCTAGGCTCAAAAAGTAGCCACAAGACCACATGCCCAAAAAATACCTAACAGCAAAAAGCAGCCGGTAAAAAAGTGATCAATAAACTCCCAGATGCAGAGGCAGCTTCCCAACATTACGGCCAGGAGTCGCCTTTATAAAAAGATATATCTTGATAAAGGTGAATCCTCGCCGAAACGTTGGCTCCTAACTTTTTTAGCTGGCTCCTAGATTCAAAGCAAATTTGTCAAGCCCTGTAGTATCCGATCTGTGCCACATCATAAATAAAACTTACAAAGTATAAATAATCTTATATCGGCCAGTATTGCCGTGCCTTTCCCTTTCCCGGCCCTGGCTATAGTATTGCCGTGCCTTTCCCGGCCCTGGCTATAGTATTGCCGTGCCTTTCCCTTTCCCGGCCCTGGCTATAGTATTGCCGTGCCTTTCCCGGCCCTGGCCCTGGCTATAGTATTGCCGTGCCTTTCCCTTTCCTGGCCCTGGCTATAGTATTGCCGCGCCTTTCCCGGCCCTGGCTATAGTATTGCCGTGCCTTTCCCTTTCCTGGCCCTGGCTATAGTATTGCTGTGCCTTTCCCTTTCCTGGCCCTGGCTATAGTATTGCCGCGCCTTTCCCTTTCCTGGCCCTGGCTATAGTATTGCCGTGCCTTTCCTTTCCTGGCCCTGGCTATAGTATTGCCGCGCCTTTCCCGGCCTGGCTATAGTATTGCCGTGCCTTTCCCTTTCCTGGCCCTGGCTATAGTATTGCCGTGCCTTTCCCTTTCCTGGCCCTGGCTATAGTATTGCCGTGCCTTTCCCTTTCCTGGCCCTGGCTATAGTATTGCCGCGCCTTTCCCGGCCCTGGCTATAGTATTGCCGTGCCTTTCCCTTTCCTGGCCCTGGCTATAGTATTGCCATGCCTTTCCCTTTCCTGGCCCTGGCTATAGTATTGCCGCGCCTTTCCTGGCCCTGGTTATAAGATTGCCATGATTTCCCATCACCTGCACGGTATCCACAGGACATGGGACGAAGGAGGTGTGGGAGAGGGATTTGGTGGGTCCCAGCAGATTTCGGATGTCCCGGAAATCATGCTTGTATTCCTTGATGGGCTCCACGCGCATCCTGTCTCGCGGTAGCAGAGCTTCATATACCGGAGCGTACCCAGGAGGAGGATGAAACTTGAAGTCACCATGGCGGCCGCCCAAAAGGAACCGGATTCTGCAGAAAAAAAGAATAAACGTATAACAAAATATACTGACCACCAGAAGTATCTTCAACTGCGACCATGGAATCAAAACCAAAACTCACTTTACTCCGGCTGAAAAGCTGACCACAGGGAAGAAGAGGCCGTCCAGGTTAAAGCTCTCAAACATGCCCTGCACAGGGTGCCCGTTGATACGGAAGGAGATGCTGGGTACGGTGAGATCCAGGCAGCAACTGACAACATCATCGGCAGACAACAAGTGCTGGGTGTGTGAAGCCACGGCTCTGCCGACCCGACCTGAAACATACCATTAAACATCTGCCAAAAATCTGAAATGTCTGCTCTCTACATCGACGGCCGAGCTGAGAGCAGACAAAGCGGTCTGACCAGCCCTGCCCAGACACCATCTCTCTGTTAGTCACTTGGCAGCCATTCCTTACCTGACCAAAGGCGGAGCCCATCAAATCCAAAAGAGTACAAGTCATCCCCCACTCCGTTGGCTCCCCATCCTTCACCTGCCCCGGGGTAAGGACTGTAGCCCTCGTTCATGGCCCAGCCGACACGTAGATGTGTGGCCTCCGCAGTAACAAAAGGTTCCACGTAGTCCACGATCAGCTCATAATACCATTTCTTGAACTGGGTGGACCCCTCACACGTCCCCAGGAACACGTTGGGGCGCATGCTGAAATTCAGAGTATGCATGTCTTAATGACTGCATGGAGCCACGATCAACGGGATCAGCGCTGCAACGTCCTGCCACGGGCACCATACCTGGTGGCGTAGTTGACCATTCTTGTCTGAAGGAGGAGATCTCGGCGTGGCAGCAGATTCTCCGTGATCAGATTTTGGTTGGATCTTACGGCGACCCCGTTACACACACACAGGGAACAGAGGACATCCAGGACCTGGCGGAAGAGACAACGTGAGGAGCGTGAGCACCGCGCACAGACACAGGAGGAATCCGACGAGAACAACAACAGGACACAAATACCTTGTGATTCCGCCCGTGTTTGTCCAGCAGAGAAATGATCGACTTGATGTGATCCTCCTTAATGATGTTCAGAACCTCAGGACTCTCGATCAACACACAGTACAACACCTCCAAGATCCCTGCAACACAACACAGTGTGAGGAGGGACACCGCAACACAACACACAGCGCAACACCTCCAAGATCCCTGCAACACAACACAGTGTGAGGAGGGACACCGCAACACAACACACAGCGCAACACCTCCAAGATCCCTGCAACACAACACAGTGTGAGGAGGGACACTGCAACACAACAACACACAGCGCAACACCTCCAAGATCCCTTCAACACAACACAGTGTGAGGAGGCCACGTGTCACCCTTGTCACACAACATACATGCCACGTGTCACCCCTGTCGCACAGAATACATGCCCTGCGGCCCCCCAACGTGCCACGCACCTGATGAAGCCTCCAGACGGTCCAGCTTGCTGACCACCCAGTCCAAGTTACTGGAGAACAGAGCACAGTTGGAGCGATTTCCCCGAATTAAAGCCGCTGCGAGTCAGAGAGAGGAGAGTCAGCACAGGATATCATGATCTTCCCGCAGGATGGAAATCAAACAAATTCATGGAAAAGGGGAAAATATACTCAGAAAAATCTGTATTCTCTAAAAGTCACGTTAGCGTGGCATTCTGCTGCCAGAGGTTCCCTTCCCGGATGATAACGCCAGGGCGGCGCATGCCATGTACCGGTTTGTAGGACGGCATCCCGCGTGGCACGTACCGAGCAGCTCATAAAGCAAATTAACAATCTCCTTCCAGGACTCAGCAGCGTCTTCTCCAGCAAACTCCCCAAAGTGCGCCGCCGTGTTGTAAATATTCAGCCTGTCGATACAGTCCAGGACCAGCGAGATGATGCCCTGGAGACCAACGACAAGAGAGACACACGTCACCGGCGGAGGATGGACATTGAGAGACCTGTAGAATGACTGACGGGTTCCTGCGCGGAGCCAAGGACTACTCAAAGAACATTAAAAACACACAAAAAAAACAATCTCTGCGCCTGCCTGAGCACAAAGGAACGTTCTATATTTATCCTACAAGTCCTGTGTGGTAAATCAGGATATTAGGTGGTGCCGTGTGCACGTAATAGATGGGCCTAACCCTGAGATAGGCACATATTTGGTGTGGTAATGTAAGTAATGTGCCGTGTGCGGCTTTGCCCTCAACGCCTGCGTCACATTTCAGGGGTTCAGTTTCAGTTTGTAGTGTTTTATTTGTCATTCTTGGTTTGTGGCTAGTGGATGTGATAACCCGCCCCATGTCTTAGATATGTGTGATGGCAGTGGGTAACGATGTCACGGTTGGAAAGGCTGAACCTGATGGACGCATGTCTTTTTTCAGCCTATGTAACTATGGTGCCACGTGCGACCTGTCACCTCCTCTTGGAAGAGGTTCTGCCGGTTCTTCAGGGACCGTAGCTTGGTCTGCTTCTCTTCATGCTGAAGCTCCTCCTCCGGGTGCTGGAAATAACCAATCAGATCCTGCAGAGTGAGGACCACCATGTCCAGTGGCAGGGTGATTGGTTTGGACGGCTTGTTCTTCCCACTCAGACTGTCCAGGCCCCTGTAATTGGAACAGCATGGTATTCCCCATGTGATGGTGAGTGCTTTCCACCCAACCGCCTGCCCATCCACCCAACCTACCCACCCAATCTGCTCGTCCAGACTATTTACCCAAACCACCTGTCCACTCAACCCATCCAGCCACTCAAACCAATCTGCTTGACCAGCCCATTCACCCAACCAGCCTTACCCAACCCATCCACCTGCCCTCCCAAAACAACCACCCAAGCCATCTTCCCACTCAGCCCATTCAATCAACCCACCCAGTCTGCCTGGCTGTCCACCCAAATAGCCCACCCACTTAAACTGCCCAGCCCAGGCACTCTACCTGCCTACCCAGCCCATCCACCTCTCCTCTCTAATACATTCACCTGCCCTCCCATCCCAACCACCTAAGCCACCTTTCCATTCAGTCAACTCACCCACCCCCCCCTGCCCGTCCACCCAACTGACCCACCCAGCCCATCCACCCAACCCAAGGCTCATTTGTTCGAACCAAACATCATCTCAGACCATCCAACCAAACCACCCACCCATCAACCCTAACCTGCCTACCCAGTCCATCCACCTGCCCTCCTAACCCATCCAACCAAGAAACCTACCCACTCAGCCAATCTACTCAACCCACCTTGTCTGCCTGTCAACCAGCCCACCCACCTAAACCACCCAGCCCATCCACTCAATCTGCCTACCCAGCCCATTCACCTGCCCTCCAAACCCAGCCACCCAAGTCACCTTCCCACTTAGTCCATTCACTCAACCCACCTGGCCTGCCTGTCCACCTAACAGGCTCATCTAACCCATCTACCCAACCCAAGGCCCATCCAACCAAACATCCTGCCCCCCAGCACATCCACGCAACCCAACTATCGAATATCCCTGCCTGACCAGTCTATGACTGTGGACAAAAATTGAGCATGAGCTGGTACTCTGGTGGGTGTCGGAGGGGGGGTGTATCCTCCAGTAAACAAGGCTCACGTACATTGCTAGGTCATTTTGGCATGCAGCGAGTGGGCCCTCTTGTGTATGACAGAGCCCTCCCTCAAGTGTGCAGGGCTCCCATCGAGTTAGTGTGCATGGCATGCAGTGATGGTACGTGGCATGCAAAGAGTTTGCAAGGGACCTGTAGACCCTATGTTGTGTCACTCGTGTCCTCTGAGTGAAGCCAGTGTCCATTCAGAAAGTAGCACTCACCGGATGAAGAGGTTGAAGAGCCCCGAGGTGCTGTAGATCATTCTTGCTGCCTGGGATTCCTCCCTCTGGGATCGAGAGAGCGAAAGGGCATCATCCATGTGACCTTCTTGGTGCAAAATGGCCTGAAGACGGTGAAAGCGGGTTTAGTGATTTTAATATACTTAATTGACAAAGAACAAAGACACAAATCTCACACATTGAAAAAAAAAAAAACACAATGTGTGAGGCTTGGCCACCTTTTAGTAGAGACAGGTCTCCTGGGTGCATGGTGTCCTGCAGGGTATGTGGCGCAGGGCCAAGGCGTGCCAGGTTCACTCACCTTGCGTTTTAGAGGGCCCAGACGCACAACTTTTGAATCTGCTGCTCCATACGTAAGCCACAGCCCGCTCTGCACATGCTGCACAAAACACATGGACTCGCCATACTTTATCTCAGCGGGGCCCATCCCCTCCACATCCCTCTTTGGAGCAACATCCAGCTTTTCCTGGAGATGGAGAAAACCACTTATCAGTAAGGTGATCAGACGGTTACAGTGGGGTCCTTCCTGAGAGATCGTGGATTTCAGTGGAAGGTGAACAGGAACCAATACAGGGATCAATTGCCAAAAACCCCAAATAACGACAAAGTATCAGCCATGAAAATCTCTCACCTTGGAGGCCCGAAAAGAGAAAGATGTGGCCTTGGTGTTTGCCTTCTCCTGCTCCACCAGCACCAGCCCCTTCTCCTCCTCACGTGCCAGGTACCGTCCTGTGGTAACATGGCGCACGCGGAAGGGTTGCCCCCATCTCATGTGACTTCCACTCCAACTGTGGAAAGAAGAGGCTTTAAAGAATGGAGGGGGATTCCGCTGCACGTGCAGACTGTCTCCGAAAACCCCATTCATGAAAAAACCGTGTAAGGCGCACTACAAATCAACTCCAGGAAAAAACAGTGTAACGCGCACAGCAAATCAACTCCAGGAAAAAACAGTGTAACGCGCACAGCAAATCAACTCCAGGAGTGAACGATTGTAACGCGCGCAGCAAATCAACTCCAGGAAAAAACAGTGTAACGCGCACAGCAAATCAACTCCAGGAAAAAACAGTGTAACGCGCACAGCAAATCGACTCCAGGAAAAAAAGTGTAACGCGCACAGCAAATCGACTCCAGGAGCGAGCGATGTAACGCGAGCAGCACATCAACTTCAGGAAAAAACAGTGTAACGCGCGCAGCAAATCGACTCCCGGAGCTAGCAATGTAATGCATGCAGCAAATCGACTCCAGGAGTGAATGATGTAACATGTGCAAAAAAAATCGACTCCAGGAAAGAACAGTGTAAGGCGCACAGCAAATCGACTCCAGGAAAAACAGTGTAACGCGCACAGCAAATCGACTCCAGGAGCGAGCGATGTAACGCGCGCAGCACATCAACTCCAGGAAAAAACAGTGTAACGCGCGCAGCAAATCAACTGCTGGAAAAAAACAGTGTAACGCGCGCAGCAAATCGACTCCCGGAGCTAGCAATGTAATGCATGCAGCAAATCGACTCCAGGAGTGAACGATGTAACATGTGCAAAAAAAATCGACTCCAGGAAAGAACAGTGTAACTCGCACAGCAAATTAACTCCAGGAGTGAACGATGTAACGCGCACAGCAAATCAACTCTAGGAAAAAACAGTGTAACGCGCACAGCAAATCAACTCCAGGAAAAAACAGTGTAAGGCGTGCAGCAAATCGACTCCAGGAAAAAACAGTGTAACGCGCGCAGCAAATCAACACCAGGAGTGAACGATGTCACATGCGCAGCAAATCAGCTCCAGGAGTGAACGATGTAACGTGTGCAGAAAATCGACTCCAGGAGCTACCAATGGAGGCAGACGTGTCCTGGTGGAGCTCTGCACTTCTGCCGCTTTGGGGGACCTCCAGCTGACTGTTACGAGACATTTTTCTTACTTTGAGGTACCACTATGGCTGGCCACCGGAGCTGCACTGTCCGGAGCACGTTTAGTCCCCCCACCGGACCAGAGATGAGACGCTTTGGGTCTCTGTTCCCTGTCAGGCATGTTTTGCCATCGGCCATCTTGGGGCCTGGGCTCCAGCACGAGTGCAGCCTGAACCACCAGCGGCCTACATACCTGGGTACACAGCTGCGGCGAGCCGTGGGGATGGAGGGCCCCTGTCTGCTGAGGCTGTCCCAATAGCAGAGATTGCGGGGGTGAGCGCGGATCGGCAGCAGCTGGTTCACCCTTCCCCTGCCAGAACCATGGAAGCCATACTGGGGGAACTCGAAGCCTGTCTGGAGATGCTGCCCGGGATGGATGACGAGCGCCCACTCACACGCAGTGAATGGCGCCGGCTGATGGCTGTGCTGGGGATCGGTAAGCAGACGGAAGCTTCGGCTGGCACTGCGCAGGAGGACAGATCCTCGGCCGGACACGTGGTCGACATCCCCGTGGTGGAGGATGAAGAACCGGAGCAACACGATGGTGGGTTGTGGCGGATTGATGAGACCAGAGGGATGGCAGAGGATGCTGTGCGGGAGAGTGAAGCGGACGAGGTGCAGTGGCCTGAGGACCCTGATAGGGAGGCAGAAGACCCTGTATGGTTTGAGGTTTTTCCCACTGCGCAGGAGCCATGACGAATCCCCGGGAGGCTGTCGGTCGGCGGGCTGAGGAGCCTACCTGGGCCTTGTGATACTGCCCTTGCTGTGTCTGCAGGGAGACAGAATGGGGCCCGCGGAGCGCTGATGGATTCGGCCAGGCTGCACCCCGACGCGAGCCTCGTCAGACCGACTCTTCGGGCCCCCTGGGTGACGCTGGGCTTGGAGTCAGGCCGCTGAAGTTCCGTGACACTGGCTGAGGCCTTTATGCTGGACTTTAGATTTCCCGCCACGTTTTTGATGCCAGGCCAATTATAGCTGTTATATTTTTATTTTCTTTGAGACCCCCTCGTTCAGGGA
The DNA here is from genome assembly GCA_009667805.1 of Leptobrachium leishanense. NCBI lineage: Eukaryota > Metazoa > Chordata > Amphibia > Anura > Megophryidae > Leptobrachium > Leptobrachium leishanense. The sequence goes on along the minus strand of CM019071.1, from coordinate 37,595,091 downwards.
CGTTCTGTTTTCCGCTGAGTAACCTCTGACTCTTTGTTTTTCCTTTTTCTCTACGCCATTTACCGCTGAGTTAAAACTGATGTTTACTGATGAGTATTTCTCTTACAGCGGACTCTTATTTTTCTGCTTTTATTATTTTCCTTACATGTGTTTCTATTGTTTGCTTTGGGTGGTCCAGTGCGGCCCTCAAATTTCACTGTCTGTAACTATGCTGACTTTTCTCTATAATAAAAAACTTTAAATATTAAAAAAAAAAAAAAAATAGACTCCAGGAAAGAACAGTGTAAAGCGCGCAGCAAACCAACACCAGGAGTGAACGATGTCACTCGCGCAGCAAATCAACACCAGGAGTGAACGATGTCACGCGCGCAGCAAATTGACTCCAGGAGTGAACGGTGTAACGTGCACAGCAAGTCGCGTGATCTCCATGCCTGGCTTTACACCAAGGAGTCCAAAGAAAATCAGCCATAAGTACCCCAGCCCTCTATATACAGACACCGGATTTGGTGGCAGTGTCTTAAGAGGAGGCAGTGGCTTCAGAGGTAGCAGTGTCTTCAGAGGTGGCAGTGGCTTCAGAGGTGGCAGTGGCTTCAGAGGTGGCAGTGGCTTCAGAGGTAGCAGTGTCTTCAGAGGTGGCAGTGGCTTCAGAGGTAGCAGGGTCTTCAGAGGTGGCAGTGTCTTCAAAGGTGGCAGTGTCTTCAGAGGTAGCAGTGTCTTCAGAGGTGGACGGCTCTTGGGTATCTGGATCCTGGCTGTGAATGGGGCTGGTGCATCTTCTGAAGGACGTAGTTTGAGTTGCCTGTACGGTTTGCGTTGCTTTTACTTGGCATATTTCGGGGTAGCATGGCGCCACTTCCTGAATCTACTCGTTGACTTTGAAGCGCTCGGCGTTTGGATCCATATGTTGGTGTAAGCGAAGACACTCAATCTATTTAGAAAAAACTTCAGCCAATCCTTTTGTTGTCAGGACCTTTTCTGGCACCTTCTTTACCAATTCGTTCCTCTTCCAACTTCATGAGGTCCTGATCTGTCAGTTCACAGTCTTCACAATCTATAAGCTGTTCCACATCTGTGACCTCAACATCTACAGTAAATCCAAGGTTTCTGCCACACCCACAATATGTTCAGCATATTCTGCCATTGTAACATCCTGATCAGTATCGGTGCTGGTGTTTATGAGGATGTCCAGGAACATTATCGAGCAGCAGCAGAATTTTCCATGGCAATAGGACGAAGCAATCTGAAAAGCAGCCGTCACTTAACACAACGTTCATCCAGGCCCCGCGGTTATACAATAGACCAGGAGGGCATCTTTCCTGCGGTTTTGTTAACGCGCAGGATTCTCAGCTTTATAAACGAGGAATGGCTTTAACTTGAATCCGGCCGCATTACCTCCACGTGGAAGTGTGTTCCTGTCAGTAGTTGCCTTAAAGTCAGACGTCACCTTTACCTCTTTGTGGACGTTACTGCGCTCCGCCATTCTTTTCCAAAACAGACCCATTTCATCCACATTGAGAATTTTCTCAGGTAGATCTTCCTCATCTACTATGATCTTGTCACAAAATTTTCAGCAGCGTCAACATCGGCGCGTGCAGCTTCCCCCCCCCTCACACGCATATTATTGTTCAAACCTGCATTTGAAACGCTGGATCCGGCCTTTGTGTCATGGAAAGCTGCTGCGGATCAGCTTGGCTGGAGAGAAGGGATGGACGCTGTAACAGGTTCGGGTCTGGTCCACGAGCCGGAGTCCAGTAAACCCCAGATGCTGTTGCACCGGCTATCTAAGGACCGGTATTTAGATTAGGGCTCCTTTTTGGTTTGCTGCTGGGTGTGTATGTGCGTTCTGTGTTTTTCGCTACCCTTAACCCTTGCCTTTCTTTCTGGTCAGTATTTTGTCCTGTTTGCAGTCTGTCTGTAATTCAGCTGGCAGCACTTTTGGCCTTCTCGCCCAGTAACATGGGTCCCTTTCTGGCTCACCCCGGATGCTACGCTGACTCTTTGTGGGCGTATTCCTCTCCTTTAGGATATTTAGAATCCTGCGAGCTTTTGCTTGTATTGTTAGTAGGTTCATAGGATTCCGCTGCTGGATACAGTACCCGTACAGCTGGCGTTTCACCGACATTCACTTAATTAAAGGGATGTCACATGCTTCTTCACATGGCATTGGATCATGTATGGCTTCCAACTGGAGACGCTGGTTACGCAAGACGCAGAAACGGAAATTACATGCAATTACATATGCGTGGTTTGTAGTTAATCGCGTACCTCTTGCCGTAACCGCAAGTCGCCCAATGATTGATGCAAGCACGGTTCGTCGCAAGTCGCCCAATGATTGTCATGATGGCGCTTCGTCGCAAGTCTCGTAGATCATAACTCAAGGACTGTCTGTATACACCTCCAGGCCGAGCACCCCTTATCTGACACGCTGGGGGTCAGGAGTCTCGTGGATTTGGGATTTTGGAATATTTGCATCTCGGGAGGTCAGATTCCGTTTAGGTCTCACTCGCTCTTTATACGCACAGCCTGATGGAGGTTTATGTTGGGTTTTAATCATTTTGCCCCCTGTCACATGAGGTCATCGGAGATTTACACTTGTGATGTCATGGCGGTGCTCAATTTTTTTTTTTCCAGATTGTGGAATATTCCAGATAAGGGATTCTCACGCAGTAGTAAGTGCATGTTACGTACCTGATCCTCAGAGGCTCAAGACGCCACAGAGAGCGCGCGTGGGAGCAAACAGCACCCCCCTCGTAATGAGGCATCCTGGTGTACAAGGAGGGAAGAAACGCAAAGGTTAATTTTAGTTTCATCGCCCTCGGACCTTCATATCAGCTGCGGACGCATGACATACTTGCGCTGCTCCTCTCCTTGGTCAGTGGAGGCGATGGTCAGACATTCATCCATGTGTCCATGAAACAGTCGCATGACATGTCCGCCGATCAGGTATCCTGCACACAGAGCACGGGGTTACACGGACAGACATGTGTACAATCCGCCCCGGGGCAAAGCGCTAGGTGTGTGCTAATTAAATGACGATGTATGCGGTAATTTAACGTTAATCAGCAGAGCATCGCTTGTGTTTGTCCCATTAGATTCTCCCTTGACAGAGGTCCCTTTTACCCTAAATTTTGCCAAAATGTAAGGATTGGGAGCGCACGCCGGTACCTTCAGCGAGCTCGCAGCCAGATGTGATAGGATTCATGTTCCACAGGGTCTGCATAAATGAGGCGTCCACCTGGAGCTCACCGCTGGCCGTGGAAAGGTGCTGCGGAGATACAGAACATTGAGACAACATCATCAGCGTTTTCCTAATTATCTATGCAGACAGACAGACAGATGGAGGGCTGGTCACTGGGAGAGACAGACAGACAGATGGAGGGCTGGTCACTGGGAGAGACAGACAGACAGATGGAGGGCTGGTCACTGGGAGAGACAGACAGACAGATGGAGGGCGGGTCACTGGGAGAGACAGACAGGCAGATGGCTAGTCATAACGAGACAGACAGACAGAGGAGGAGCTGGACAATGAGATCGTGTGATACACAGAGGTACAGTTGCAAGAGCGGCAGCTTTTCCAGGACTTACCAGATATCTCTCGGAAGAAACACTAACCAGGATCAGATCATCCCCGATTCGGACCTTCTCACCTTCTGAACGCTGTTTAGATGCTGGGTGGATGGTCCACCAACATGCTTCACCTAGAAAAGAAGAAAGAAACACGGATTACATCTGGTCAAGCTTTCTGTACGGGCGCATGGAGACACCGCAATGCCAAGTCCCCCTGAAATATCCCTCAGAAAGGAGAGTGAGGAGATGTTATTACCAGAGCCCGGAGGCGAGTATTATGCTGAACCTCCTTTACTGGACTCTCAGCATAGAATATACACATCGGAACAGATTTAAAGCAAAAAAAGTCCAGGAACCCTTTATCCTGAAGCTACATTGCACCTGGACCATCAGCTCGCTTTCCAGCCTTGGCTTCCTGATAAGCTACAACACATCTCTGACCCCATGGAGACACATGGAGTTTCTGGGATTTATGCCGAGTTGGTAGTGTTGTGCCTAAAGTGGTTATTCACTGAAATTTCAAACATTTGGGGCCCTCTCGCTCGGCGCACTTCAGCGACTTCAATTCAGTGCAGGCCCCCGAAGTGCGCCGAATGGATCTGCCGATCGCAGCCGCCGATAAACCTGCTGAACGCAACCGACCATCTGTCGAACAGACTGCCGAATCTAGCCGCAAACCACAGAACTGGGGGTAAAAAAAAGGAAACGGCAATTTTTTAAAAGGAATTTAACACGGGGCGGAGTCTGGACGTCTGCCGGGAAACAGCCGCAGGCAGTAGGAGCTCCCGGGTCTCGTTGATCCCCCCCCCCGAGAATATAAGCAGCACCGGATTCATATTCAACCAGCCATACCTCTCCCCCCTGAGTCAGGACCATGCTAGGCAGTGTTCAGGGCGGCAAACGCGCAAAATCCCGAGGGATGGAGGTGGAGCCGATCTTTCGGAGTTGCAGTGTGGAGAAGGCCCAAGATGGCGGCGCCACGAGGGGAGCTGGACCCAGCCCACAGCAGGCGGACCACCGCACGGACGCACAGCCTGCTTCTAAGGCGGATATCTCCCATGTCTTGACGAGAATGGGAGACATGCAGACCTTTTTGGCGGAGGAGATGGCTAAGCTGACAACGGAGGTGAGGACGGAGCTTCGGGCCTTGGGCACGCGCACCGCGGATTGGAGCAGGTAGTAGAGGAGATAGTGGGGGCTCATAATGAGATGGCGCGCCGCAGACCACATTCACAGTAGAATGGAACACTTGGAGCTTGCCATGGAAGATTTGTCTAACAGGTCACGTCGTAACAACATCCGCCTGTGGGGCCTTCCTGAGACGGTGGCGGCCCAGGACCTGGAGGCGACGGTGTTGGGCATAGTTCGACGCCTTGCCCCGGACAGATTGCTCTTGGACAGGGTGCACCGAGCGCTACGAGCCCCAAGAAAGGACAGCACGCAGCCCCGCGATGTTATCTTTCGGACGCACTACTTTACTGCCAAGGAAGAGGTTATGCGTCGCAGCAGAGAATCGGCAATGGAAAATGAAAATTCTGCATTGGCCTTATATTAGGATATTGCACCGGAGACTCTACAGCGCCGTAGGCAGTGGCGTCCTATCACCTCCCATCTTTCCCGCCACAACATTCGTTATGCCTGGGGATTCCCCTTTAAGTTGATGGCCTTTGAGGGGGCAAGACCTCCGTTCTTCTACCTCAAGCGGACCCTGGACCGATTTTTGCACGTTTAAACTGCCCTCCCTCTGAGGAGGCCCAGCGTCTGTTTGTGCCCCCGGAGGGGGCACCTACTCTATCCACCCGCTATCCCGGATAAAGAGGGTCGCAGCCCACGGTGAGGGCTGTTTTTGGCTTCCCTTTTGTCCACTGGACATTTTTCACCCCTTTATTGGCTGCCCCCGACCTGTGGAGGACTAGGCCTTGCCCGGCAAGCCAGAGGGTTGCTCAGCGCCAGAGCGCCCTCTGTTTTCAGTCGCTCTGCGCATCTCCCCAACCTACCCAGTTTGATGCGTTGTTTTTCATGAGAACTCCCTTCTGCACTTCTTTTTTTTGGGTTTGTATGCCCCTGTTGGGTTATTAATGTAGGCTTGGGGGGGGGGGGTGGAGCTCGCTCTGGATGGTTAGGCATGGGGTGCCTGGTCCTCCTGGGGGTGGGGGAGGGGTTCTTTTTTGATGCTCGGGGGAGATCCCGGAGACGTCGCTCTTGTGATCCCCCATGATTTGGTTGGGGGGGAGGATGCGACTCCTGGATTCACCCCCCTGGGGTTTGACCGGCGGTGGGTAAGACCGGTTGGTGCTTTGTTGTTTGGTTTTTCTTTTTGTTGGTTTTCTTCCCTTCTGTTTTCCCTCTCCTGTCCATTGGGGGGTCCCGTCCCTGGTGTCATTGTACTGGCGTGTCTCTAGCATTTTTCCTCTGAGGGGTCGTCATGCTGACTGAGATAAAATTGCTTTCACAGAATGTCAAGGGTTTGAATTCCCGTCATGCGCGACCTGAGACGTTCGCAATGTCACATCGCTTTTTTGCAAGAAACTCATTTTCAGAAGAGACGCCAGTTCAGTCTCACTGATCGCATGTTCTCCTGCTCCTTCTTGGCATCCTCAGACTGTAAGCGCAGAGGGGTGGCGATCTTATTACACAAGTCCTGTCCGCTTCACGTGCTCCATACCGACTGCGACGCCGACGGCCGTTATGTATTGCTGAGGGGGACGATAGCTGCGACGCTCCTTAACGTATATGCCCCAAATGTCCCTGACGCCTCGTTCTGGTCTCACCTGGAGTCCTTGATCCGTGACAATGCCGACTCTTTTCTAGTACTTGGGGGTGACTTTAACGCAGCGCCGGCCCCGGCTATTGACAGAAGGGGGCAGGGATCCCCGTCGTGCCCGCGACCTGACTCCCCGCAGGATAAATTGCTGGCTAAACTGATGACTGACTCGAACCTCTTAGACGTCTGGAGGCTTCAACATCCGGGCGACCATGACTGTACCTTCTACTCCCACCCTCACACTCTAGAATAGATCTCTTTCTTCTTCCCCGTAGATCGCTCCAGTGGGTCACAGGTACTGAGATAGGGCATATTAGCTGGTCGGACCATGCACCGATATCCCTGAGGTTCTTGCTCCCCGGAATTAAGGCAGCCTGGTCCTGGAGATTGAATTCTACGCTCTTGCAGGACCAGGAGATAGTGGCCGAACCTTCATACAAATTGACCACTTATTTCGAAACGAATGACACTGAGGACGTGGGCCCTGATGTCCTTTGGCTTGCCCATAAGGCAGTTATCAGGGGCCACCTTATTGAAGTGGGTAGTAGAATAAAGAGGGAGAGGCTCCGGCGCCTGACAGAACTACAGCTTCAGTTGGCTGAAAGTGAACAAACTCATAAACGGTCTCAATTGGAGGGAGACTATGAGACCCTGCTCATGGTGCGTCAAGAGCTGCGGGCACTTCTGGCGTCGGACGCGGCCCGGTCCCTGGCCTGGTCGAAGCGGACCTTTTATGAATATTCTAATAAAGCTCACACAATGTTGGCAAATAAGTTAAAGAAGTGCAGCAGATCTCGGATGGTCACTCCGGCTCGCACCCCTGTGGGGGGCTCCACCACGTTGCCACAGGAGATTAATTCCATCTTCACGGCTTATTTTAAACAACGTTATAACCACTCCCGGAACACTCTTTCTCCAACTCTGACCACATGCAGAGGGTGAAAGACTTTCTGGCGCAATGGCAGGGTCCGGAGATCTCCCAGTCCTCCCTGGAGGGTATGGAGATTGTAGTGACCGGAGAGGAAATCCTCTCGGTCATAAAACAGATGAAGCCCCATAAATCTCCTGGCCCTGATGGCCTACCAGCCCTTTATTATAAAATCTTCTCTCCTGGTCTGATTCCATACCTAACCAGGCTATATAACTCTCTTCTGGACGGCCGGCCGGTAGCCCAGGATTTTCTACGCTCGGACATGGTGTTAATCCCTAAGGAGGATAAGGACACAGCCCTTCCACCGAGTCACCGCCCTATTTCTTTGTTGAATGTGGATTATAAAATATTTACTAAATTAATGGCGAACAGACTGGGGCTCCTTCTTCCCTCGCTTGTTCACCCGGACCAGGTGGGGTTTATCCCATATAGACAATCCTTTGAAAACACCAGGCGGGCGGCGGTCCTGATTGAATGGGCGAGGGCCTCTCAGACGCCTTCTCTGCTTCTTTCTTTGGATGCGGAGAAGGCGTTCGATAGAGTGGAATGGCCATAAATGTTCGGCCTGCTGGAGCGATGGGGCTTTCCTCCTCGTTTTCGGGCGGCCCTGGAGCTTCTGTATGTAGCCCCTCCTACACGGATTCTGACCCCGGGAGCGACACCAGAGTATTTCACGATAGGTAACGGGACGCGCCAGGGATGTCCTCTGTCCCCCCTCCTTTTTGCCCTCTCCTTAGAACCGCTATTGTCCCTTATCCGGGCGTCTACCTCTATTTCGGGGATGACGGTGGGGAGGGATGAATTCTTAGTATCTGCCTACGCAGATGACGTGCTGCTGACAATGACGAACCCCCTGACGTCAATCCCCCCCCCTTCCTGGCTCTTCTGGAGTCCTTTTCGGAGGTCTCAGGCTACTCTGTTAACCTGGACAAATCCCGGGCTATGCCTTTGGGGATGTCACAGGAGGAGGTGGATGGTTTGCGCTCCCTTACAGGCTTTCACTTCTCTCCCGATTCCTTGAAATATCTAGGGATATGGCTGACGAGTGAACCTGCGGAGCTCTACAGGGCTAACTACGACGCCATGTTCACCCGACTGATTGCGGATCTGACTACCTGGGATGACGATACCATTTTGTGGGTGGGACGAGTGGCTTGTGTTAAAATGACCCTGTTGCCTCGCCTACTATATCTGTTTCAGACCCTGCCCGTTCCTGTGGAGGTTCCCTCTCTGAAACACTTGCAAGGGCAGATTGATAACTTTATATGGAACCACAGACGTCGCAGGGTCTCACGGAAGGTCCTGCATAGGCCTAGGGACAGAGGGGGTTTGGGGGTGCCAAGTCTGTTGTATTATTATTATACTGCCCAACTGGCTCAATTTGCTATGTTCCATGTTCCGCCTGGTACGCACCGTTGGGCAGATCTGGAGTCGCACCTGTTTGCTCCAGACCTCCTTCAATTTTATTTTTGGTTACCCAAGGCCCACAGACCTCTGCTGCGATCAGCCTGCTCGGCCACCATCAATTCCCTCAGGATCTGGGATAAGCTACGAATTAAACACTCGCTCTCCTCGGACTGGTCGCCAATGTCTCCAATTTTCCGGAATCGTAGTTTCCGTCCGGGTCTGTCCCCTCGACCTTTTGCAGCTCTGGAAGACCTAGGCCTGCAACGGGTACATCATCTGTTCCGCGGAGGAGTTCCGTTAGCCTTTGGAGACCTGCAGTCCAGGGGTCGTGTGATGCCGGCAGATTACTTTCGCTATATGCAGCGGTCAGATTTTGCTCGGACTCTGGATGTTCGACGGGCGGCACTGACACCGCTTTCACCCTTTGAACTGCTGTGTTCTCGACCCTCGCTGCCGAAAGCACTGATTTCCACTCTTTACATCTCCCTGGTCTCTGGTTCCTCGGAATGGGGACCACTGCTCATTGGGAGCGTGACGTGGGCGAGGAGCTCCCTGGGGAGGACTGGAGGACATTTGGGACAATGTGGCACACTGCTCCATAAATGTAGCACACCAGGAATGAGCCTTCAAAATGTTGTTCAGGTGGTACACCTCCCCCTCGCAGGTGTCTCATATGGGTAGCTGTCCCTCGGACCTTTGTTGGAGGGGGTGTGGGACTAGGGGCTCCTTTTACCACATGTGGTGGACATGCCCCAACATCCAGAGATTTTGGTCGCAGATTCATGGCCTGGTGCAGTCGGTACTGGGTCGTCCGGTGGACCTGGATCCCTGGACTTTCTTGCTACATAGGTCTCAGGAGCCCTTGACAAGACCAGAGAACAAACTCCATCACAAAATAGCCTTGGCAGCTAGGAGGGCGGTGGCGCAAGGATGGATGGCGCTATCCTTCCCTACCATGAACAGAGTTAGAATTAATATTCGAGACAATATGACCATGGATCGTTTGTCTGCTATGGTCCACGGCACTATGCCGCAGTTCTTTCGGGTGTGGTCGCCCTGGCTGGACTTTGAGCCGGCTGTTTAACCCTCTGCTGGTTTTCTTTCAGAGATGTATTTAGTTGTGTATGACTTGCTTGGATGGTGTCCCCCTCCCCCCCGTTTCCAGTCCCTCCCTACTTTCCTTTGTTTCTAATCCTGTGGGTCTGTTTCTGTGTTCTACTTGAAAATTAGGTGGTACCCCATAGCATGTTATTATGTGCACCTCCTTCGGGCGGCTGTTTTGTTATGTATTGCCACTTTGAAACTTTAAATAAAGAATTATAAAAAATAAAAAAAAAAGCATTTAACACAATAAAAATGCAGGAAAATAATAAAGAAGGTCCTATGAATAACAATAAAAAGGTCTGTTACAGAATAAAAAAAAACACCATTAAAAAATGGGAATCAAAAATTTCACCAAAAAATCCAGAAAAATGCCTAAAAGAAATTCTAAAAAAGATTAAAAAGGCTTTTTTGCTGCAAATGAAAAGAATAAACTGTTGAATAAAAAAATAATAAAAACGGTATTTTTTCCCCCATTGTATCTTATGGGATTCTCCTGTTTAAACCTGGCGAACTGAAGCACCGTAAATCGGGGCATTTCACCACCTCTTCGGTGCTGTTCAGTGTCTCTGAATAGAGTAAGTATTACTTCTCTATGGTGGATTTCAGTGCCGGCGATGGTCGCTGAATTGCGTCGATCTGAGGCAAATTGCACCGTATTTCGCGGACAATTTGCCAGTATTTGGTGAATTGCCAGCTTTCTGAATAGCCGGTATTAAATTATTATTATTATTATTATTATTCTTTATTTATAAAGCGCCAGCATATTCCACAGCGCTGTACAATAAGCACAGTACAGACAGGGTTACAATACATTGAACAACATTTGACAAACAGTACAGGAGGAGATGAGGGCCCTATTCCCGTAGGAACTCACAATCTGGGAGATTGCACTGTTCGGTGCGATTCGATGGCAAGTTCGGCTCTTACTGAATAACCCCTTCAGTTTTCCACCTTCCAAACTACAGTTCATCAAGAAAGAGCAGGAGAATCTCGTCTGGGGCCCAGATACCAGTGACAAGACTCTGGCGTTACAGTCACTTTACAATGTGGAGTAAGCCACGCAACTCGGGGTGCAGGGACTCCCCAGCTCCACCACAGGCGAAACAATAAAACGTTCAGCGCTCCATCCATTCCAGCCTGACATGTGAGCGAGGCAAGCTTTCCAGCCACGCAGGGGCCGTTTGCTCGCGTGGAGGGAGTGAATTTATTGTATTCGTAGAGCACTGAACATTTTATTATTTTGATCATATCGTTGGGAAGATTGGCCAGAGATCTAGGCCTTCTTTCAGCATCCATTCATGAGGTCCTTCTGGGGCCCCTACACTTCCAAACTCTTCAATGCCTCAGAGATCTCCACAGAGGTCTCACTTACTGTGACCCCTTAGTGTTCAACGAAGATTCAAGAAGTGAGATACAATGGTGGCTTCCAGATCCTCAGCAAGTTCCTTACCTGTAGAGTCTTCTTGGAGTCCCACATCAAAGGCCAACTTATCAGTGAGAGACCGAGACGTGGTGAGACAGCCGAGATACTGCATGGAGGAAGGAGACGTCAGGATAAAACACCACAACGCTATGCACCACCATGCACCACCATGCACGAAAACAATGCAACATAGGTCAGGACGTATGACAGAAAACGAGCAGTCAGGGCTTGGTGCTACTAATGGTTTCTGATTCGCCCTGAGCAGCCGGATTATAAAGGAGACTGTCCCCCTTTCTTCTTGGTCAACATTAGCAATGGTAGACATCACAGAGGTCAGTGTACGATAAAGTCCACAGGAAGGCACCGGCTGTACCAGTCACCTCCCAAGCTGTCGCCGTATGAGAAGTAGCACTACAAGTAACCAGCAGACAGGGCTGCCGGGAGTTACCGGGAGATGCGGTGACATTCAGAAAGGCCTCCTGCCGACTGCTGAGTGATTGATAAACCGTATATATTCATTTTACAGGAGGAAGCGCTCGCAGGCTGGATGTATCTCTCACCCGGTGTGCGCCCGTATTACACACGCCCCGGGGCGTTACTCACCATGTTGCTGTGACAGTGCCGCAGGAGGATGGCGTGGCCGTAAAGCAGTGTCCGGTGTCCCCCGCCCTGAGAGGACTAAGGAATGAAGTGCAGAAGAAAAGAGTAATTAGGGCGAGAAGCATCTTTACCCAGTCCGGTGTCCTTCCCTCCCACCGCCCTAAACCATGAGCACACGAAGGGCTTTTACAGTGGGTATCAGGACACACCGGTGGCCCCGGGCGCTCGTCTGCGCTCCCGCTATTACAGACTTGTTTATCCATGTTAGAGTGATTTCAAGTCACGAAGATCACATGCAGGTCTCAATGTCTCTGTTAAATCATCCAAGGCCTCGGATTGGCTGAGAATCCGTAGCATGGATAACCACGTCCGCGCCGTCTGATGGAGCAAACCTCATTGTTCCCTCATTAACCAATAAGCAGAACGCAGAGGCGGCTCTACAATTAGGCGAAGTAGGCGGCCGCTTAAGGCCTCTCCTGCTTCCAGGGCCTGGCATGATGCAATATGTGTGGAATGTCAGTGCGCGCATGAACATACTGGCATGCCGCACAAATACACTCTGCATTCACACACACCCATCGAGATTGCGAGTCACAATTAACTGGAATACATTGGGTTAATTTCTGAATTTTGTGCACACACACACACAGGGAGCAGATTTCTGAGCTTCCAGTAAGGCCCCACTAAGTCTAGAGCCGGCTCTGAGCTCACACCTATAAGGAGGTCCCTGGCTCCGGGTAAAGCTGGAGTGACGTTACTTATTCAATCCGTCTCTGGATAAAAAGGCAAACACTGGCCTTACCAGGTCCGCACATCCCCCCCCCCCCGCGTGGCCGTAACACGGAGGGGTGTCCTGCTGCATTTGGAAGGCTTTGTCAAGCTTCTGAGAACAATGAGAAGTGCTGCATCACCTGAGCAGGTCCTTCAAATACTGAAACTTATCAGGTCCCCATAAACACCACCCACCCCACCCCCCGAAACCAAGCACCCAACAAGAGCGTTATCTGCAGGCTCCACGTTTTGCATTTCCACGTTCTTCTGTCCGCGAGCGCCTGTTAGAACAGAGGACTCGTTTGCACCATGCGATGGGCAGAGGAAAGAAAGGGATCGTAAAATGCTCAAAAAAAGAGAAATCAGTGGAGGAAAGAAGTTCTAGTTTTGTGAAACGGAAAGACACGTAGGTAACGGGCTGCAGAGCAAGGTCACCAGTGGGATTTTGGGGTGGGGGGGTACAGACAGCTGATGACCACATCTCTCGCTCGACATCAAGTCACAGCCGGCTGGATTGGAGGAGAGGATCCGGGGCCCTCAGGGGCCACAGGCGGGGTATAATACGCCATCCAGTCTCGGCGTTTCCTACAGCTGGAAGGACAATTACCCAAGACTAAAAAATAAAGGATTCCCAAATTTAGACATTCGTGGCTTCGGCCGTGCGGCACTTTTTAATAACGAACTGCATGTAATATATATATATATAAACCGCGCTGCCGTCTCCCCTTACACCCCCCCCCCCGCGCGCACGGTAAAAGCTCCTGATCGTGCACAGTCTATTTCCGGAGTGGCTCTCAGGCCCTCACTATGTCATCTGAGCCCAGGAGAACCAGGGACACTTAAGATGGGGACAGTAACCAGACGGCCTGTTAGGACTTCTTCCGAAACACCTTCATCGTGGGGGTGTGGGGGGGGGGGTTCACTACCCGGCCGGGGGGGGCGGGGAGAGGGAGAGTGTTTTCAGGGCCCCCCGCTTTAAATTTAATTTTTTTTTAGGCCTAGATTGAATTTTAAATAGAAAACTCTCCTATTTGCGTTTACTTTCTCTGACGCCGTCCACAGCAGCAAAGAGCTAAACACATTGTAACAGGAAAAACATCTAGAAGATAGGGCCCGCCCCCGCAGTCTCTTCCACCAATCCCATCAATCCTTCTTGGATAACGTCACTGTGAGGCAGCCAATCCCCCTCTTTCTTTGCTGCTCTCCATAGCCACGGTTATTAAGTATATTTGTGCTCTATTACTTTTTCTCGTCTCGTTTTTATTAAGATCTCGACTCTCCTAAACTACCCTGTGAGCGCGGTGATACCACGTGGCTGTGAGGGGGGATTTTGTAGTGGGGTGAAATGTGTGTGGCAGGATCTGCCGGAGGAGAGATGGGGTCTCAGCTGCTCCAGGTGGTGGGGGTGGGGGGGTGAGGAAAGCCACAGAAGGTAGAAGAGCAAGGCCACAGAACATACCCATTTGTCCAAATTGGGCATCTAGCGGTGAAGACAGAAAGAGAAAAGCCAAAACAAAACACAAAAGAGGTTAAAGGTCACAGACGGATCTTCAAGGAGTATCCACTGAATCTAACAAAAAACTGGAAAAAAATTATTCATGAAACCAACACCAGGACACAGACACGCACAGGAGCGAGAGACGGCATGGCAGCATAAAACCAACAACGGGACACATACACACACATATACATACACACACAGACACGCACAGGAGCGAGAGGCGGCATGGCAGCATAAAACCAACAACGGGACACATACACACACACATATACATACACACACAGACACGCACAGGAGCGAGAGGCGGCATGGCAGCATAAAACCAACAACGGGACACATACACACACACATATACATACACACACAGACACGCACAGGAGCGAGAGGCGGCATGGCAGCATAAAACCAACACCGGGACACAGACACACACATATACATACACACACAGACACGCACAGGAGCGAGAGGCGGCATGGCAGCATAAAACCAACAACGGAACACATACACACACACATATACATACACACACACACACAGACACACACAGAGGAGCGAGAGGCGGCATGGCAGCATAAAACCAACACCGGGACACAGACACACACATATACACACACACACAGACACGCACAGGAGCGAGAGGCGGCATGGCCGCATAAAACCAACACCAGGACACAGATGCACACATACATACACACATACACAGAGGAACGAGAGGCGGCATGTGTCACAAACTGGCATCATTTTCGGCGCAGTGTGTCAGATTTTAAACACAGAATTATTTTTTTCCTGGTGTCTTTGCAAAGCCTGTTTGCAAGGCAAGGTATTTACAACCCTCTTATCTGATCTGCTCTCTTTGGCTGAATGGAAACTTGATCAGGCAGATCTGAACCAAATGGATTGGGGGTTGGCTGGGGGTGTTGGACAAACAGCCAGCGCTCACTGTACTGTACAATTGGTATTCCTCCAAAAGACTTGGAGTGGGTAACATCCAAAGAATCTTCTGGGACTATTGAAATCTGGAATACCCATAGAAGCAACCTAATGCAAGTTCGGTTTTCTATGCAAGTCCCATTTTATTTCAAGAACTGTATTTGCACGTTTTCCTATATTTTGTATGTCCTGTTTTGTGATATCGGCTCTGTGTAAAGTTTGTATTTTTTTATCTTCTTCCATTAAAACTTTAAAAACCAGTACTGTCTCTGCTCTAGATAATTCATGCTTCTCGAAGAGAACGCTTGGCTTATCGTTACCGTAGTATTTAACATTTGAGATATATATATATATATATATTAGCTGTATATGGTTGGGCTCCTGGATTGGGGTGGTATACAGCTAGTGGGGGTTTCGAAAGTGCCCTATTACTTTCGTGGTGGCAGCATATACTTGTAAGGGTGTGTATGGTTTAAGGGGGTTAGGTTGTCATAACTTGGGGCCCTTTGAGCGGGTAGAGTTAGTAAGTCCAGAGGCTTGGAGCTGTAACCCCTGGTACGCTGCCCTTCGCACGTCACGATTGCGTTAGCTAGGACTTGGTCGTGACAGCATGGTCCCATGAAACCAACACCGGGACACACACACACACACAGAAGCGACAGGCAGCATGAAACCAACACCGGGACACACACACACCCATACCCAGACACACAGAGGACCGAGAGGTGGCATGGTCCCATGAAACCAACACCGGGACACTGACGCGCACACACACACACACAGGACCGAGAGGCAGCATGGCATGGACCCTTGAAACCAACAACGGGACACAGACACACACAAAGGAGCGAGAGGCGGCATGGTCCAATGAAACCAATATCGAGACACAGACACACACACAGAGGACTGAGCGGCAGCATGGCGGCATGGTGCAATGAAAACAATGTCTGGACACCCACACAACACACAGAGGAGCAAGAGGTGGCATGGTCCCATGAAACCAAAGCCGGGACACCCACACAACACAAGGGAGGAGTGAGAGGTAGCATGGCGGCATGGTGCAATGAAACCAAAGCCGGGACACAGACACACACACACACACAGAGGAGCGAGAGGCGGCATGGTGCAATGAAACCAATATCGGGACACAGACACAACACACAGAGGAGCGAGAGGCAGTATGGTGCAATGAAACCAATGCCGGGACACCCACACAACACACAGAGGAGCGAGAGGCGGCATGGTCCCATGAAACCAAAGCCGGGACACAGATACGCACACACAGAGGAGCGAGAGGCGGCATGGTGCAATGAAACCAACGTCGGGATATAGACACACACAAACACACACAAAGGAGCGAGAGGTGGAATGGTGCAATGAAACCAATGCCGGGACACCCACACAACACACAGAGGAGCGAGAGGCGGCATGGTGCAATGAAACCAAAGCCGGGACACAGACACGCACACACACACACAGAGGAGCGAGAGGCGGCATGGTCCCATGAAACCAACGTCGGGACATAGACACACAAAAACACACACAAAGGAGCGAGAGGTGGAATGGTCCCATGAAACCAATGGCAGGGCACAGACACACAAACTCACAGAGTGGAGCAAGAGGCAGCATGGTCCCATGAAACCAATGCTGACACACAGACGCACATGCACAAACACACACACAGGAGCGAGAGGTGGCAAAGACCAATGAAAACACCGCTGAGGCACAAACGCTCAAATAAACACGTGTGTACACACATAAAAGACCCACATACAGTCAATCACACAGACATGTTCAAACACACACACTTACATGCAGAAGCACACACATTCATACACAAACTCAAAACATATACAACACACAAACACATTCACATAAAGACAAACCCACACACTTCTCCCTGTGCAAAGTCTTTTGGATTTTCGACAAAATAACAAATAGGAAGAAAGTGTATTAAGCTGTGAAATCCCTCAGGTACACAAAAACACCACACTGGACACGTTACACTCTGTGCAACAGAGAACAAAACGAGGGATAATCCTGAAACAACAAGAGAGACATCACACTGTGAAACAGCAAATCCCTCAAACTGCAGCGTCTCTGTGCGGCTTCAGAAAACAGCGAAGAATAAAGCATCGAGAACCTATAGGGGACGAAGCATCGAGAACCTATAGGGGACGAAGCATTGAGAACCTATAGAGAATAAAGCATCAGGAAACCCTAGGGGATAAAGCATTGAGAACCTATAGTGGAAAAAGCATCAAGTGCATATGGGGGATATACCTAGAACATATAGGGGATAGACCATCTAGAGCCTATGGAGAATACAGCACCTATGGAGGATGCAGCAACGAGACCCTATAGAGAATATAACATCTGGAGCCTATGGGGAATAAAGCATTGCGTACCCATAGAGAATACAGCTTCTAGAACCTGTGGGGGGTAACGCATCAAGAACCTATAGAGAATACGCATCTGGACCCTATAGGGGGTGCACATCTAGAACATATGGGGGTAAAGCAACAAGCACCTATGGAGAATACAGCATCTAGAGCCTATAGATAATACCGCATTGAGAATCTATAGAGAATAACGCGCCTAGGACTGATAGGAAATAAAGCATCAAGAACCTACAGTGAATGAAGCATCAAGAACCTATAGTGAATGAAGCATCTAGAACTGATAGAGTTAAACGCATCTAGAACCATTAGAGATAGATGAGCGAACCCGACAAACCACACCATCCAGCACCCTACCACCCAAAGAAACAAAGTCAGGCAGATTCTGAATGGACAGAGAGGCCACATGGTGCTAGGGCTGAGTGTTGGAGACACGGAGAGCAGACAATGGAACCGGTGTTAACGGCACATACTACCAACAGGGCCCCAGTGAGTGCTCACCTCACCACCAATGTCCACCGTATTCGCCAACATTTCCTGCAACGCTCTGACTGACAGAGACTGCTCCAGGGTGAAGCAGCAGATGGCCAGGTCTGGAGGAACATTCTGCGAGAGAAGAGGGTGCGAGGCATTAGAAGTGCAGGACAGACACACGGAGAGATGATGTCTGAGCAGGGAGCCAGTTCCTCACCTGAGCATTGGACGTTGTTTCTAAGTAGCAAAGACGATTCCCGAAGCCTTCAGCTCCCATACACAGCTTCAGGTGCTCCTTCTTAAACGTAGCACTGCATTGCAGGACCACCTCATCTTCCTGCAGGACGACATCACAATGGTTAATGTTGGGCATTATACAGGGTAATAGGATGGGTTATAGGGAGGTCATGTGCGTTTCATTCCCAATCAAAATCAAATTAAATTTCCCCCATTCGTATTCCGGAAGTGCTTCAGAAATACGAATTGGGTCCGTCTGAAACGAAACGAAAATGAATCAATTCGGACCAAACAAAATGCTATAAATAAAATTGATTTTGTTTTCACTGATCAATTTGTGATCCGGTTTCACTTAGACTGGATTCCTCAGCAATGGTCAATCTATTCAGAGACACCGAACGCCAGAAATGACAGTGAAATGCCCGGATATTCGGTGGTTCGTTCAACAGCTTTAAACAGGCGAATCCCATAGGTTTCAATGTAAAAAACATTCCCGGTCTCTATTAAATATTTATTCAATCGTTTACGTTTAATCTTTTCATTTGCAGCAAAAAAGTCTCTTTATTGTTTACAATATTTTAGGCATTTTTGGGATATAAAATTACCGCTTGTACAAAATAAAATACACCTGATACTGCATTAAATATACCAGCCGGTACCAAAATAAAAATACCAGCCGGTACCAAAATAAAAATACCAGCCGGTACCACAATAAAAATACCAGCCGGTACCACAATAAAAATACCTGCCGGTACCAAACTAAAAATACCTGCCGGTACTACAATAAAAATACCAATGGTACCAAAATAAAAATACCAGCTGGTACTACAATAAAAATAATCACATAGGTTTCAATGTAAAAAATATTCCCCGTTTTTGTAATTAAATATTTATTCAGCCATTTATTCTTTTCACTTGCAGCAAAAAGTCTATTTTTTTTGTAATTTTTCGGGATATTTTTGGTCAAATTTTTGGATTACTAATTTATTTTAAGACAACCAGGCTTTTTTTCTTTGAAGAACGCAGCAGGGTTATAGGGATGTTATATGGAGTAATAGGAGGGGTTATAGGGAGGTTATATGGAGTAATAGGAGGGGTTATAGGGAGGTTATATGGAGTAATAGGAGAGGTTATAGGGAGGTTATATGGAGTAATAGGAGGGGTTATAGGGAGGTTATATGGAGTAATAGGAGGGGTTATAGGGAGGTTATATGGAGTAATAGGAGGGTTATAGGGAGGTTATATGGAGTAATAGGAGGGGTTATAGGGGGTTATATGGAGTAATAGGAGGGGTTATAGGGAGGTTATATGGAGTAATAGGAGGGTTATAGGGAGGTTATATGGAGTAATAGGAGGGGTTATAGGGAGGTTATATGGAGTAATAGGAGGGGTTATAGGGAGGTTATATGGAGTAATAGGAGGGGTTATATGGAGGTTATATGGAGTAATAGGAGGGTTATAGGGAGGTTATATGGAGTAATAGGAGGGGTTATAGGAGGTTATATGGAGTAATAGGAGGGGTTATAGGGAGGTTATATGGAGTAATAGGAGGGGTTATAGGAGGTTATATGGAGTAATAGGAGGGGTTATAGGGAGGTTATATGGAGTAATAGGAGGGGTTATAGGGAGGTTATATGGAGTAATAGGAGGGGTTATAGGGAGGTTATATGGAGTAATAGGAGGGGTTATAGGGAGGTTATATGGAGTAATAGGAGGGTTATATGGAGTAATAGGAGGGGTTATAGGGAGGTTATATGGAGTAATAGGAGGGGTTATATGGAGTAATAGGAGGGGTTATAGGGAGGTTATATGGAGTAATAGGAGGGGTTATATGGGTAATAGGAGGGGTTATAGGGAGGTTATATGGAGTAATAGGAGGGGTTATAGGGAGGTTATATGGAGTAATAGGAGGGGTTATAGGAGGTTATATGGAGTAATAGGAGGGGTTATATGGAGTAATAGGAGGGTTATAGGGAGGTTATATGGAGTAATAGGAGGGGTTATAGGGAGGTTATATGGGAGTAATAGGAGGGGTTATAGGGAGGTTATATGGAGTAATAGGAGGGGTTATAGGGAGGTTATATGGAGTAGTAATAGGAGGTTATAGGGAGGTTATATGGAGTAATAGGAGGGTTTATAGGGAGGTTATATGGAGTAATAGGGAGGTTATATGGAGTAATAGGAGGGGTTATAGGGAGGTTATATGGAGTAATAGGAGGGGTTATAGGGAGGTTATATGGAGTAATAGGAGGGGTTATAGGGAGGTTATATGGAGTAATAGGAGGGGTTATAGGGAGGTTATATGGAGTAATAGGAGGGGTTATAGGGGGTTATATGGAGTAATAGGAGGGTTATAGGGAGGTTATATGGAGTAATAGGAGGGGTTATAGGGAGGTTATATGGAGTAATAGGAGGGGTTATAGGGAGGTTATATGGAGTAATAGGAGGGGTTATAGGGAGGTTATATGGAGTAATAGGAGGGGTTATAGGGAGGTTATATGGAGTAATAGGAGGGGTTATAGGGAGGTTATATGGAGTAATAGGAGGGGTTATAGGGAGGTTATATGGAGTAATAGGAGGGTTATAGGGAGGTTATATGGAGTAATAGGAGGGGTTATATGGAGTAATAGGAGGGGTTATAGGAGGTTATATGGAGTAATAGGAGGGGTTATAGGGAGGTTATATGGAGTAATAGGAGGGGTTATAGGGAGGTTATATGGAGTAATAGGAGGGGTTATAGGGAGGTTATATGGAGTAATAGGAGGGGTTATAGGGAGGTTATATGGAGTAATAGGAGGGGTTATAGGGAGGTTATATGGAGTAATAGGAGGGGTTATAGGGAGGTTATATGGAGTAATAGGAGGGGTTATAGGGGGTTATATGGAGTAATAGGGAGGTTATAGGAGGTTATATGGAGTAATAGGAGGGGTTATAGGGAGGTTATATGGAGTAATAGGAGGGGTTATAGGGAGGTTATATGGAGTAATAGGAGGGGTTATAGGGAGTAATAGGAGGGGTTATAGGGAGGTTATATGGAGTAATAGGAGGGGTTATAGGAGGTTATATGGAGTAATAGGAGGGGTTATAGGGAGGTTATATGGAGTAATAGGAGGGGGTTATATGGAGTAATAGGAGGGGTTATAGGGAGGTTATATGGAGTAATAGGAGGGGTTATAGGGAGGTTATATGGAGTAATAGGAGGGGTTATAGGGAGGTTATATGGAGTAATAGGAGGGGTTATAGGGAGGTTATATGGAGTAATAGGAGGGGGTTATATGGAGGTTATATGGAGTAATAGGAGGGGTTATAGGGAGGTTATATGGAGTAATAGGAGGGTTATAGGGAGGTTATATGGAGTAATAGGAGGGGTTATAGGGAGGTTATATGGAGTAATAGGAAGGGTTATAGGGAGGTATATGGAGTAATAGGAGGGGTTATAGGGAGGTTATATGGAGTAATAGGAGGGGTTATAGGGAGGTTATATGGAGTAATAGGAGGGGTTATAGGGAGGTTATATGGAGTAATAGGAGGGTTATAGGGAGTTATATGGAGTAATAGGAGGGGTTATAGGGAGGTTATATGGAGTAATAGGAGGGGTTATAGGGAGGTTATATGGAGTAATAGGAGGGGTTATAGGGAGGTTATATGGAGTAATAGGAGGGGTTATAGGGAGGTTATATGGAGTAATAGGAGGGGTTATAGGGAGGTTATATGGAGTAATAGGAGGGGTTATAGGGAGGTTATATGGAGTAATAGGAGGGGTTATAGGGAGGTTATATGGAGTAATAGGAGGGGTTATAGGGAGGTTATATGGAGTAATAGGAGGGTTATAGGGAGGTTATATGGAGTAATAGGAGGGGTTATAGGGAGGTTATATGGAGTAATAGGAGGGTTATAGGGAGGTTATATGGAGTAATAGGAGGGGTTATAGGGAGGTTATATGGAGTAATAGGAGGGTTATAGGGAGGTTATATGGAGTAATAGGAGGGGTTATAGGGAGGTTATATGGAGTAATAGGAGGGGTTATAGGGGGTTATATGGAGTAATAGGAGGGGTTATAGGGAGGTTATATGGAGTAATAGGAGGGGTTATAGGGAGGTTATATGGAGTAATAGGAGGGTTATAGGGAGGTTATATGGAGTAATAGGAGGGGTTATAGGGAGGTTATATGGAGTAATAGGAGGGGTTATAGGGAGGTTATATGGAGTAATAGGAGGGGTTATAGGGAGGTTATATGGAGTAATAGGAGGGGTTATAGGGAGGTTATATGGAGTAATAGGAGGGGTTATAGGGAGTTATATGGAGTAATAGGAGGGTTATAGGGAGGTTATATGGAGTAATAGGAGGGGTTATAGGGAGGTTATATGGAGTAATAGGAGGGGTTATAGGGAGGTTATATGGAGTAATAGGAGGGGTTATAGGGAGGTTATATGGAGTAATAGGAGGGGTTATAGGGAGGTTATATGGAGTAATAGGAGGGGTTATAGGGAGGTTATATGGAGTAATAGGAGGGGTTATAGGGAGGTTATATGGAGTAATAGGAGGGGTTATATGGAGTAATAGGAGGGGTTATAGGGAGGTTATATGGAGTAATAGGAGGGGTTATAGGGAGGTTATATGGAGTAATAGGAGGGGTTATAGGGAGGTTATATGGAGTAATAGGAGGGGTTATAGGGAGGTTATATGGAGTAATAGGAGGGGTTATATGGAGTAATAGGAGGGTTATAGGGAGGTTATAGGGAGTAATAGGAGGGGTTATAGGGAGGTTATAGGGAGGTTATATGGAGTAATAGGAGGGGTTATAGGGAGGTTATATGGAGTAATAGGAGGGGTTATAGGGGGTTATATGGAGTAATAGGAGGGGTTATAGGGAGGTTATATGGAGTAATAGGAGGGATTATAGGGAGGTTATATGGAGTAATAGGAGGGGTTATATGGAGTAATAGGAGGGGGTTAATAGGGAGTTATAGGGAGGTATATAGAAATAGGGGGTTATAGGGAGGTTATATGGAGTAATAGGAGGGGTTATAGGGAGGTTATATGGAGTAATAGGAGGGGTTATAGGGAGGTTATATGGAGTAATAGGAGGGGTTATAGGGAGGTTATATGGAGTAATAGGAGGGGTTATAGGGAGGTTATATGGAGTAATAGGAGGGGTTATAGGGAGGTTATATGGAGTAATAGGAGGGGTTATAGGGAGGTTATATGGAGTAATAGGAGGGGTTATAGGGAGGTTATATGGAGTAATAGGAGGGGTTATAGGGAGGTTATATGGGAGTAATAGGAGGGGTTATAGGGAGGTTATATGGAGTAATAGGAGGGTTATAGGGAGGTTATATGGAGTAATAGGAGGGGTTATAGGGAGGTTATATGGAGTAATAGGAGGGGTTATAGGGAGGTTATATGGAGTAATAGGAGGGGTTATAGGGAGGTTATATGGAGTAATAGGAGGGGTTATAGGGAGGTTATATGGAGTAATAGGAGGGGTTATAGGGAGGTTATATGGAGTAATAGGAGGGGTTATAGGAGGTTATATGGAGTAATAGGAGGGGTTATAGGGAGGTTATATGGAGTAATAGGAGGGGTTATAGGGAGGTTATATGGAGTAATAGGAGGGGTTATAGGGAGGTTATATGGAGTAATAGGAGGGGTTATAGGGAGGTTATATGGAGTAATAGGAGGGGTTATAGGGAGGTTATATGGAGTAATAGGAGGGGTTATATGGAGTAATGGGAGGGGTTATAGGGAGGTTATATGGAGTAATAGGAGGGGTTATAGGGAGGTTATATGGAGTAATAGGAGGGGTTATAGGGAGGTTATATGGAGTAATAGGAGGGGTTATAGGGAGGTTATATGGAGTAATAGGAGGGGTTATAGGGAGGTTATATGGAGTAATAGGAGGGGTTATAGGGAGGTTATATGGAGTAATAGGAGGGTTATAGGGAGGTTATATGGAGTAATAGGAGGGGTTATATGGAGTAATAGGAGGGGTTATAGGGAGGTTATATGGAGTAATAGGAGGGGTTATAGGGAGGTTATATGGAGTAATAGGAGGGGTTATATGGAGTAATAGGAGGGGTTATAGGGAGGTTATATGGAGTAATAGGAGGGGTTATAGGGAGGTTATATGGAGTAATAGGAGGGGTTATAGGGAGGTTATATGGAGTAATAGGAGGGTTATAGGGAGGTTATATGGAGTAATAGGAGGGGTTATAGGGAGGTTATATGGAGTAATAGGAGGGGTTATATGGAGTAATAGGAGGGGTTATAGGAGGTTATATGGGAGTAATAGGAGGGGTTATAGGGAGGTTATATGGAGTAATAGGAGGGGTTATAGGGAGGTTATATGGAGTAATAGGAGGGGTTATAGGGAGGTTATATGGAGTAATAGGAGGGGTTATAGGGAGGTTATATGGAGTAATAGGAGGGGTTATAGGGAGGTTATATGGAGTAATAGGAGGGGTTATAGGGAGGTTATATGGAGTAATAGGAGGGGTTATAGGGAGGTTATATGGAGTAATAGGAGGGGTTATAGGGAGGTTATATGGAGTAATAGGAGGGGTTATAGGGAGGTTATATGGAGTAATAGGAGGGGTTATAGGGAGGTTATATGGAGTAATAGGAGGGGTTATAGGGAGGTTATATGGAGTAATAGGAGGGTTATAGGAGGTTATATGGAGTAATAGGAGGGGTTATAGGGAGGTTATATGGAGTAATAGGAGGGGTTATAGGGAGGTTATATGGAGTAATTTGAGGAGTTATAGGGAGGTTATATGGAGTAATAGGAGGGGTTATAGGGAGGTTATATGGAGTAATAGGAGGGGTTATAGGGAGGTTATATGGAGTAATAGGAGGGGTTATAGGGAGGTTATATGGAGTAATAGGAGGGGTTATAGGGAGGTTATATGGAGTAATAGGAGGGGTTATAGGGAGGTTATATGGAGTAATAGGGAGGTTATAGGGAGGTTATATGGAGTAATAGGAGGGGTTATAGGGAGGTTATATGGAGTAATAGGAGGGGTTATAGGGAGGTTATATGGAGTAATAGGAGGGGTTATAGGGAGGTTATATGGAGTAATAGGAGGGGTTATAGGGAGGTTATATGGAGTAATAGGAGGGGTTATAGGGAGGTTATATGGAGTAATAGGAGGGGTTATATGGAGGTTATATGGAGTAATAGGAGTTATAGGGAGGTTATATGGAGTAATAGGAGGGGTTATAGGGAGGTTATATGGAGTAATAGGAGGGGTTATAGGGAGGTTATATGGAGTAATAGGAGGGGTTATAGGGAGGTTATATGGAGTAATAGGAGGGGTTATAGGGAGGTTATATGGAGTAATAGGAGGGGTTATAGGGAGGTTATATGGAGTAATAGGAGGGGTTATAGGGAGGTTATATGGAGTAATAGGAGGGGTTATAGGGAGGTTATATGGAGTAATAGGAGGGGTTATAGGGAGGTTATATGGAGTAATAGGAGGGGTTATAGGGAGGTTATATGGAGTAATAGGAGGGGTTATAGGGAGGTTATATGGAGTAATAGGAGGGGTTATAGGGAGGTTATATGGAGTAATAGGAGGGGTTATAGGGAGGTTATATGGAGTAATAGGAGGGGTTATAGGGAGGTTATATGGAGTAATAGGAGGGGTTATAGGGGGTTATATGGAGTAATAGGAGGGGTTATAGGAGGTTATATGGAGTAATAGGAGGGGTTATAGGGAGGTTATATGGAGTAATAGGAGGTTATAGGGAGGTTATATGGAGTAATAGGAGGGGTTATAGGGAGGTTATATGGAGTAATAGGAGGGGTTATATGGAGGTTATATGGAGTAATAGGAGGGGTTATAGGGAGGTATATAGGGGAGTAATAGGAGGGGTTATAGGGAGGTTATATGGAGTAATAGGAGTTATAGGGAGGTTATATGGAGTAATAGGAGGGGTTATAGGGAGGTTATATGGAGTAATAGGAGGGGTTATAGGGAGGTTATATGGAGTAATAGGAGGGGTTATAGGGAGGTTATATGGAGTAATAGGAAGGTTATATGGAGTAATAGGAGGGGTTATAGGGAGGTTATATGGAGTAATAGGAGGGGTTATAGGGAGGTTATATGGAGTAATAGGAGGGGTTATAGGGAGGTTATATGGAGTAATAGGAGGGGTTATAGGGAGGTTATATGGAGTAATAGGAGGGTTATAGGGAGGTTATATGGAGTAATAGGAGGGGTTATAGGGAGGTTATATGGAGTAATAGGAGGGGTTATAGGGAGGTTATATGGAGTAATAGGAGGGGTTATAGGGAGGTTATATGGAGTAATAGGAGGGGTTATATGGAGGTTTATGGAGTAATAGGAGGGTTATAGGGAGGTTATATGGAGTAATAGGAGGGGTTATAGGGAGGTTATATGGAGTAATAGGAGGGGTTATAGGGAGGTTATATGGAGTAATAGGAGGAGTTATATGGAGTAATAGGAGGGGTTATAGGGAGGTTATATGGAGTAATAGGAGGGGTTATAGGGAGGTTATATGGAGTAATAGGAGGGTTATAGGGAGGTTATATGGAGTAATAGGAGGGGTTATAGGGAGGTTATATGGAGTAATAGGAGGGGTTATAGGGAGGTTATATGGAGTAATAGGAGGGGTTATAGGGAGGTTATATGGAGTAATAGGAGGGTTATAGGGAGGTTATATGGAGTAATAGGAGGGGTTATATGGAGTAATAGGAGGGGTTATAGGGAGGTTATATGGAGTAATAGGAGGGGTTATGGAGTAATAGGAGGTTATATGGAGGTTATATGAGTAATAAGGAGGGGTTATATGGAGTAATAGGAGGGGTTATAGGGAGGTTATATGGAGTAATAGGAGGGGGTTATATGGAGTAATAGGAGGGGTTATAGGGAGGTTATATGGAGGTTATATGGAGTAATAGGAGGGGTTATATGGAGTAATAGGAGGGGTTATATGGAGGTTATATGGAGTAATAGGAGGGTTTATATGGGAGTAATAGGAGGGGTTATAGGGAGGTTATATGGAGTTATATGGAGGTTATAGGAGGGGTTATATGGAGTAATAGGAGGGGTTATATGGAGGTTATATGGAGTAATAGGAGGGGTTATAGGGAGGTTATATGGAGTAATAGGAGGGGTTATAGGGAGGTTATATGGAGTAATAGGAGGGGTTATATGGAGTAATAGGAGGGTTATATGGAGTAATAGGAGGGGTTATAGGGAGGTTATATGGAGTAATAGGAGGGGTTATAGGGTTAATAGGAGGGGTTATAGGGAGGTTATATGGAGTAATAGGAGGGGTTATAGGGAGTTAATAGGAGGGGTTATAGGGAGGTTATATGGAGTTATATGGAGTTATAGGAGGGTTTATATGGAGTAATAGGAGGGGTTATAGGGAGGTTATATGGAGTAATAGGAGGGGTTATAGGAGGTTATATGGAGTAATAGGAGGGGTTATAGGGAGGTTATATGGAGTAATAGGAGGGGTTATAGGGAGGTTATATGGAGTAATAGGAGGGGTTATAGGGAGGTTATATGGAGTAATAGGAGGGGTTATAGGGGGTTATATGGAGTAATAGGAGGGGTTATAGGGAGGTTATATGGAGTAATAGGAGGGGTTATAGGGAGGTTATATGGAGTAATAGGAGGGGTTATATGGAGTAATAGGAGGGGTTATAGGGAGGTTATATGGAGTAATAGGAGGGGTTATAGGAGGTTATATGGAGTAATAGGAGGGGTTATAGGAGGTTATATGGAGTAATAGGAGGGGTTATAGGGAGGTTATAGGGAGGTTATATGGAGTAATAGGAGGGGTTATAGGGAGGTTATAAGGAGGTTATATGGAGTAATAGGAGGGGTTATAGGGAGGTTATATGGAGGTTATATGGAGGTTATATGAGTAATAGAGGGGTTATATGGAGTAATAGGAGGGGTTATAGGGAGGTTATATGGAGTAATAGGAGGGGTATAGGGAGGTTATATGGAGTAATAGGAGGGGTTTTAGGGAGGTTATATGGAGTAATAGGGGGTAATGGAGGGTTATATGGAGTAATAGGAGGGGTTATAGGGAGGTTATATGGAGTAATAGGAGGGGTTATAGGGAGGTTATATGGAGTAATAGGAGGGGTTATAGGGAGGGTTATATGGAGTAATAGGAGGGGTTATAGGGAGGTTATATGGAGTAATAGGAGGGGTTATAGGGAGGTTATATGGAGTAATAGAGGGGTTATAGGGAGGTTATATGGAGTAATAGGAGGGGTTATAGGAGGTTATATGGAGTAATAGGAGGGGTTATAGGGAGGTTATATGGAGTAATAGGAGGGGTTATAGGGAGGTTATATGGAGTAATAGGAGGGGTATAGGGAGGTTATATGGAGTAATAGGAGGGGTTATAGGGAGGTTATATGGAGTAATAGGAGGGGTTATAGGGAGGTTATATGGAGTAATAGGAGGGGTTATAGGGAGGTTATATGGAGTAATAGGAGGGTTATAGGGAGGTTATATGGAGTAATAGGAGGGGTTATAGGGAGGTTATATGGTGTAATAGGAGGTTATAGGGAATATATGGGGGGCTTGTAAAAAGACACCCTGCAATCTGTTGCGGTTTTTTGGGAAAGCTCCTGCATGCCAGTGTTGTGACTTACAGATGATATTCGTGTAATAGTTGTGTGTCTTTTGTATAATCTTTGTGTTGATATTGTATTTTCGCAGACAGACATGTTTGCAGTGTCGCCGGCCCATTTTCTGTGCGTATTCCCCGCTCTATACACAGGGATGCGTGCAGGGAGTGGGATGTACGGACGCGCGTTCACTCGCTCGCTGGGCCGTGGAACAGGCAGTGGGTATTTCTGTTCTGCACCTGTTGGGGTTTTACAATGACCTGAACTAAGCAAATAATCTGCATTCCAAGAGCTCACACTCACCGCGCGACACCCACACAACATTGTCAGTAAAGCGCGCAAGCGCACACACACACACAGCTTCCACATGCATGTACACAAGACATCCACAAATCCAACCATTCTGTGTATACACAATGCATCAATATCCATATATACACAACAGATCCATCTGTATATAGACAGCACATCTATACATACACACACCGCATCAGCTATATATACACAATGCATCAATATCTGTATATATACAGCACATCCACCTGTATATACACATCTGTGACAGAACGCACGGTCACTGTGCTACTTGGAGGGGGCTGTGCACTTGCATCCTGCCTACGGCCCAGCAGTTAAACGAGAGATTTTGGGGCTGTTTGCCATCTTCCGGGCCGCAACCATCAGACACACACATTGCTAAAGATATCCGTGATCGCCGGTTCCTCTGAACCGGGCCAATGTGTCCTTTGTAGCTCCGCGTCTGGTACGATTATCGGCCACTTCTTCATGTTAACTCGGCTGGGTTAAATGTACAATTTCCTCCCAGAAAGTGACCGTTTCCCCATGGAAAATATATAGGTGTTAAAATAACTGGCGACAGAATTTGGTGCCGGGACATCTCAGATCGAAATGGAGTTTTTATAATGTAAGTAGATTTGTGTAATCTGTGATTATGCAAGAATGTTATTGTCTGTTTATTGTCTAGTTAATATGTACCTTGTTAGCTTGTTGAGAGGATTAACCTTCCAGTCTACACTTGTCTCAGGAATGTGTGGATATCTGTTAATATTTGAATAGGTTGTAAATCTGCTGACTGTAATCTGTTTTCAATGTCCACACACGCTGTGATCACACTGTATTGGGAGCCCTCCACACCAGTGCGAAGTCACCGCTCAAAGGGGATGCCGAAATACCCCTAACATACCGTAAAGAACGGAGTGGGACTCCAAACAGCCAGGTGTTATCTCTTTCTTTATTCGTGGGAAAGCAGTCTAATCCATAAGAAGTGATGTCACTTCTGTAATCGGTTTTCATCCTGATTACCATTGTCCTGCCTCGTTTAGAAATGTTACGAAATGTTTAATTCAACTGTACCAAGCCTAACTAGGTTTCACATTCCAAGAAGCAAATGGGTCCCATTATAGTCGAATTAGGTCTCCCAACAGTTTCTACGGGAGGTTTTGTATACGTAAATGACCCGTGTGTGACCGTATAAATATATGTGTCTGTCCCGGATTAAAACCAGTTCTATTCTGGGGAGGCGTGGCTGGCTACCGAAGATGGCGGACGTGTTTTAGAGGAGCTCCACACGTCTGCCGCTCTTGGGGACCTCCAGACGACATACACAGAGGGGTTTACATAGATTTGAGGCCCAGAGGTGGCTAGGAATATAACAAAAATAAACGAGAAAGTAAGGGTGTCGTCAGAAAAAGGTCACATAAAGTAGTAGAACCAATGACATGAAAGTCCTCAAATAGAAACAAAAACAAGAAGTGTGGGGCAAAGAAAGTCAGCTGGACATACAAACAAAAAAAGTTGCGGGAGCCGTCTCATCAACTGGGAAAAGTAACTCAGCGAGGGGGGGCTACAGTAACCTCAGATAAGAGGGGGAAAGGGCCGAAACGTGCGCGTGGAGGGATTTTGCTCCACTCATCTTTGCAGAACTATTGTAATTCAGCCGCATTGGAAGGTTTTCCAGCATGAAGCGCCTTTTTAAGGTCACAGCATCTCAATAGGATTCAGGTCAGGACTTTGACTTGGCCGCTCCAAAATCTTCATTGTGGTTTTCTTCAGCCATCCAGAGGTGGACTTGCTGGTGTGTTTTGGATCATTGTGTTGCTGCAGAACCCAATTTGACTTCAGCTTGAGGTCAGGAACAGATGGCCGCACATTATCCTTCAGGATTTTTTGTTAGACAGCAGAATTCATGGTTCCATTTATCACAGCAAGTCTTCTAGGTCCTGAAGCAGCAAAAGAGCCCCAGACCATCACACGACCACCACCATATTTTGCTGTCAGTATGATGAAATGCGGTGTTACACCTTCCAAAAAGTACTACTTTTGTCTCATCAGTCCAGAGTATTTTCCCAAAAGTCTTGGGGATCATCAAGATGTTTTCTGGCAAAACTGAGACGAGCCTTTATGTTCTTTTTGCTCAGCAGCGGTTTTGGTCTTGGTACACTGCCGTGCCGGCCATTTCTGCCCAGTCTCTTTCTTATGGTGGAGTCATGAACATTGACCTTAACTGAGGCAAGTGAGCCATGCAGTTCTTTGGATGTTGTTGTGGGGTCTTTTGTGACCTCTTGGATGAGTCGTTGCTGTGCTCTTGGGGTAATTTTGGTCAGCCGCCCACTCGTGGGAAGGTTCACCACTGTTCCAGGTTTTGGCCATTTGTGGATAATGGCTGTCACTGTGCTTTGCTGGAGTCCCAAAGCTTTACAAATGGCTTTATAACCTTTTCCAGACTGATAGGAACAAATGAGAAAAAAAGTAACTGAGATCTGAGTTTCTTTGGATCTCGGCATGATGTGCGGCTTTGGAGGATCTCAGCATGATGTGCATCGTTGGAGGATCTCGGCATGATGTGCGGCTTTAGAGGATCTCAGCATGATGTGCATCGTTGGAGGATCTCGGCATGATGTGCAGCGTTGGAGGATCTCGGCATGATGTGCAGCGTTGGAGGATCTCGGCATGATGTGCGGCTTTGGAGGATCCCGGCATGATGTGCAGCTTTGGAGGATCTCGGCATGATGTGCAGCGTTGGAGGATCTCGGCATGATGTGCAGCTTTGGAGGATCTCGGCATGATGTGCAGCTTTGGAGGATCTCGGCATGATGTGCAGCTTTGGAGGATCTCGGCATGATGTGGAGCTTTGGAGGATCTCGGCATGATGTGCAGCTTTGGAGGATCTCGGCATGATGTGCAGCTTTGGGGGATCTCGGCATGATGTGCAGCTTTGGGGGATCTCGGCATGATGTGCGGCTTTGGAGGATTGTTTGGTCTACTTCACTTTGTCAGACAGGTCTTATTTAAGTGATTTCTTGATTGCGAACAGGTGTGGCAGTAATCAGGCCTGGCTGTGGCTAGAGACATTGAACTCAGGTGTGATAAGTTATGTTTTAACAGGGGGGGGGGACACTTTTTCACACAGGGCCATGTGGGTTTGGATTTTGTTTTCTTTCATTTATAAACTGCATGTTGTGTTACTTATTATCTTTCACTAATATTTACATTTGTTTGATGATCTGAAACATTAAAGTGACAAACGTGCAAAAAAATAACAAATCAGGAAGGGGCCAACACTTTTTCACACAACTGTATATACTGTACGCACAAACACTCCGCATCACCTATATACAGTTGTGCTGCTCAGTTTGCAGCCGCTGCCGGCAGAGTTTGTGATTTCGCGGCCATTATTCAGAGAATATGAATGACAACACGGTGACGTTTCTTTCACTCATGGTTTGTGTTTGAAGCCATTTATTATTATCAATCAAGTGCGTTTACGCTTTATAAATCATAACGACAAAAGAAACTCCACAAATCACCTCTTCAAAACGTTTACACCCCCCAGCTCTTAATAGCGGGTATCGCCCCCTTTAACATCAGTGACAGCTGCAAGTGTTTTGTGGTGTTTGTGGATAAGGCGCTTTATGGTCTCAGATGGTGAAGCTGCTCATTCTTTTGGGTAAAAAGCCTCCGGTTGCTGTAAATTCTTGGTCTGTCTCGCATGAGCTGCACGTCTGAGATCTCCCTGAGCGGCGCCATGATATTGAGGTCAGGAGACGGAGATGGCCACTCCAGAACCTTCACTTTATTCTGCTGTAGCCAATAACAGTTCGACTTGGCCTTGTGTTTTGGGTCATTGTCATGTTGGAATGTCCAAGTCCGTCCCATGCGCAGCTTCTGGCCTGATGAAGGCACATTTTCCTCCAGTATTGTTTGATAACATACTGCATTCATCCTGCCATCAATTCTGACCAAATTTCCTGTCTTTGTATCTCACACATTCCCAAAACATCAGCGATCCACCTCCGTGTTTCACAGTAGGAATGGTGGACCTTTCATCATAGGCCTTGTTGACTCCTCTCCAAATGTAGCGTTTATGGTTGTGACCAAAAAGTTAAATTTCAGCCTCATCGTCCAAATGACTTTGTGCCAGAAGGTTTGAGACTTGTCTCGGTGCTGTTTGGTGTATTGTAAGTGGGATACTTTGTGGCATTTCCGTAGTAGTGACCAAATCCTGTTACTTTCCACTCAGAAACATTGCCCGTGTCCGCCCCTTTCTCCCACAAGATACCGCAAAGCTGCTGGTTCATGCTCTTGTCATTTCACAACTTGACTACTGCAACTCGCTCCTTATTGGCTCCAACTCCCGTATAGGACCCTTTGCAATCTGTAATGAATGCAGACGCCAGGCTTATTTTTCTCACCAGACGCACCTCGTGTACCTCCCCCCTCTGCCGGTCCCTCCATTGGCTTCCTGTACCTCGCCCCTCTGCCTGTCAGTCCATTGGCTTCCTGTACCTCCCGCCTCTGCCGGTCCCTCCATTGGCTTCCTGTACCTCCCCCCCTCTGCCGGTCCCTCCATTGGCTTCCTGTACCTCCCCCCTCTGCCGGTCCCTCCATTGGCTTCCTGTACGTTCCAGGATACAGTTTAAAATACTGACGCTCACGTTCAAATCACTCAATAATTCAACCCCTCCCTACAGGTCTTCATTACTTCGCAAGCACGTCCCGTCTAGACAACTCCGGTCAGCAGGTGATCTCCTCCTGTTATCTGTCTACGTGCACACGGCCAACGCTCGCCTCCAAGACTTCTCAAGGGCAGCTCCGGTCCTGTGGAATGACTTGCCTCACCCTATCAAACTCTCCCCTAATCTTCAGGCCTTCAAGAAATCCCTCAAACCCATCTCTTCAGATTATTGTACCACATCACGGACGCAACTCATCCCCCTGCATAAGATCGACTCACACAGGATTGAAGCTGCTTCTATGACCCCACCATTCCCAAACCACTGGCACTAATGATCCTGATTTCTAGTGAAATTCCTCTTGTCTTCCTCAACACCCAATCCCTCTAGATTGTAAACTCCTATAAGCAGGACCCTCTACACCTCTTGTTTCCATCCTATGTCCATTTATATGTATCTCGTTCCCTTTGGTTATTTTAAAGCGCCGCGGAAACTGTTGGCACTATATAAATGACAATAATAATAATGGCTTTCTTCTGGCGACTCGACCATGCAGCCCATCTTTCTTCAAGTGCCTCCTTATTGTGCATCTTGAAACAGCCGCACCACATGTTTTCAGAGAGTCCTGTGTTTCACCTGAACTTATTTGTGGCTTTTTCTTTGCATCCTGAACACTTTTTTCCTGGCAGTTGGGGCTGAAATGTTAGTTGGTCTATCTGACCGTGGTTTGGTTTCAGCAGAAGCCCTCATTTTCCACTTCTTATTTAGAGTTTGAACATTGGATATCTTTTTATATCCCTTTCCTGTTTTATACAGTTCCTTTATACCTTTTCCAGCAGAGCCTTTGACAATGCTTTTGCTTTCCCCATGGCTCAGAATCCAGAAACGTCCGTGCAGCACTGGATGAAAGATGCGAGGGTCTGTCAGGAGTCCAGAAACTCATTGACCTTTTATACACACACACTAATTACAAGCAAACAGGTCAAAAGGTGAGGATGGTGACCTTTAATAGTCATTCAAACCAGTTTGTGCCAACTTGGGCGCATGTTATGAGGCCAAAATCACCCGGGTATGTAAACGTTTTGCTCAGGGTGATTTGGGGAGTTTCTGTCGTCGTTATGATTTATAAAGAGTAAACACACTTGATTGATAATAAATGGCTTCAAACACTAACCATGAGTGAAACAAACGTCACCGTGTTATGATTCCTATTTTCTGAATAACGGCTGAGAAATCACAAACTCTGCCGGCAGCGGCTGCAAACTGAGCAGCAGCACTGTATATACAATGCATCAATATCGCTATATCTACTGAACACAAACACCTGTATATACACATCCCGCATCACCTGTATATTCACGCACACACACCTAATCACCTATATATTCACAATGCATCAAGATCTGTATCGACACATACACACTGCATCACCAGTATCGACATACACATACCGCATCCACCTCTATAAAAAGGAACAACCACGGACAGAAAACAGAACCAAATCCATGGTGCCTTTAGACCTCACCAGATGGCGTTATATACACAGTATGGCCGGGCCCCTGATCGGATCAGGGATTATATACACAGTATGGCCGGGCCCCTGATCGGATAAGGGATTATATACACAGTATGGCCGAGCCCCTGATCGGATAAGGGATTATATACACAGTATGGCCGGGCCCCTGAATGGATCAGGGATTATATACACAGTATGGCCGGGCCCCTGAACAGATCAGGGATTATATACACAGTATGGCCGGGCCCCTGAACGGATCAGGGATTATATACACAGTATGGCCGGGCCCCTGAACGGATCAGGGATTATATACACAGTATGGCCGGGCCCCTGAACGGATCAGGGATTATATACACAGTATGGCCGGGCCCCTGAACGGATCAGGGATTATATACACAGTATGGCCGGGCCCCTGATCGGATCAGGGATTATATACACAGTATGGCCGGGCCCCTGATCGGATCAGGGATTATATACACAGTATGGCCGGGCCCCTGAACGGATCAGGGATTATATACACAGTATGGCCGGGCCCCTGAACGGATCAGGGATTATATACACAGTATGGCCGGGCCCCTGATCGGATCAGGGATTGTATACACAGTATGGCCGGGCCCCTGAACGGATCAGGGATTATACACAGTATGGCGGGCCCCTGATCGGATCAGGGATTGTATACACAGTATGGCCGGGCCCCTGAACGGATCAGGGATTTATTACACAGTATGGCCGGGCCCCTGATCGGATCAGGGATTATATACACAGTATGGCCGGGCCCCTGAACGGATCAGGGATTATATACACAGTATGGCCGGGCCCCTGATCGGATCAGGGATTGTATACACAGTATGGCCGGGCCCCTGATCGGATCAGGGATTGTATACACAGTATGGCCGGGCCCCTGATCGGATCAGGGATTGTATACACAGTATGGCCGGGCCCCTGATCGGATCAGGGATTGTATACACAGTATGGCCGGGCCCCTGAACGGATCAGGGATTATATACACAGTATGGCCGGGCCCCTGAACGGATCAGGGATTATATACACAGTATGTCCGGCACCACGCAATGTGTATTCATTATAGAGCGAGCGTATAGATGATGGGGTTATTTTGGCTCCATTTGCGGGGGGGGGCATGCAGTGCATAATATACAGGAACCTGAGATGCTATACAGAACGGGAGGACTTTGTCACTTTCAGAAAATACTGAAGTCCTAATAATTTAGGGCACGTCCTCGCTGCAGGTCTCTGAGGCTTTGACAAAGCTTTTTATAGACCAGCAAGAACACGTCTGACAATCTGGTAACACCGGCCAGGATTGGGGGGGGGGGGGGTCTAAAAATGTGCACTTTTAATGTTATTATGTAAGAGATGTAAAAGTCACATAAATCAATATAGCAGGAATAATGTGCTGCACCGCGATACAGAATCACGGATATCATCAGACTAGACAGGGTTAATACAGAGTAATAAGAGGGGGATTATATGGAGTAAGAAGATACTATAAGGAGTAGTAGGGGAGAGATGTGTATTAAAGAGACACAGAGTAAGAGGTATCTTACATATATTAAGAATGTTAGGTTTTCAGTGTATTTGTCTGCAGAGCTTGCAATCTATTGAAGCGACTGTAGCCCTGCCAGTGCTCCCCTCCCCTGAGTAACAGGATTCAATATATAATAATGGTTTGACCTGCGCTCAGAATCCTATAAACCTACACGCGCCTCATATTATGTCTCCGCCACTTCACGGCGAATCCCACAGGTAGGTCCGAACTGCGTGAACAGGAGAAAATAATAAGAAAAAAAACATAAAACAAAGTGTCTGAGGAGAAACTGCCAGAAGCGTGAGAGTGTCTGAGGAGAAACAGCCTGAAGCGTGAGAGTGTCTGAGGAGAAACAGCCTGAAGCGTGAGAGTGTCTGAGGAGAAACAGCCCGAAGCGTGAGAGTGTCTGAGGAGAAACCGCCCGAAGCGTGAGAGTGTCTGAGGAGAAACCGCCCGAAGCGTGAGAGTGTCTGAGGAGTAACAGCCTGAAGCGTGAGAGTGTCTGTGAGGAGAAACAGCCTGAAGCGTGAGAGTGTCTGAGGAGTAACAGCCTGAAGCGTGAGAGTGTCTGTGAGGAGAAACAGCCTGAAGCGTGAGAGTGTCTGAGGAGAAACAGCCCGAAGCGTGAGAGTGTCTGAGGAGTAACAGCCTGAAGCGTGAGAGTGTCTGTGAGGAGTAACCGCCCGAAGCGTGAGAGTGTCTGTGAGGAGAAACAGCCTGAAGCGTGAGAGTGTCTGAGGAGAAACAGCCTGAAGCGTGAGAGTGTCTGAGGAGAAACAGCCTGAAGCGTGAGAGTGTCTGAGGAGAAACAGCCTGAAGCGTGAGAGTGTCTGAGGAGAAACAGCCTGAAGCGTGAGAGTGTCTGAGGAGAAACAGCATGAAGCGTGAGAGTGTCTGAGGAGTAACCGCCCGAAGCGTGAGAGTGTCTGTGAGGAGTAACCGCCCGAAGCGTGAGAGTGTCTGAGGAGTAACCGCCCGAAGCGTGAGAGTGTCTGAGGAGAAACAGCCCGAAGCGTGAGAGTGTCTGTGAGGAGAAACAGCCCGAAGCGTGAGAGTGTCTGTGAGGAGAAACAGCCCGAAGCGTGAGAGTGTCTGTGAGGAGTAACCGCCCGAAGCGTGAGAGTGTCTGTGAGGAGTAACCGCCCGAAGCGTGAGAGTGTCTGTGAGGAGAAACAGCCCGAAGCGTGAGAGTGTCTGTGAGGAGTAACCGCCCGAAGCGTGAGAGTGTCTGTGAGGAGTAACCGCCCGAAGCGTGAGAGTGTCTGAGGAGAAACAGCCCGAAGTGTGAGAGTGTCTGAGGAGAAACAGCCCGAAGCGTGAGAGTGTCTGTGAGGAGTAACCGCCCGAAGCGTGAGAGTGTCTGTGAGGAGTAACCGCCCGAAGTGTGAGAGTGTCTGAGGAGAAACAGCCCGAAGCGTGAGAGTGTCTGTGAGGAGAAACAGCCCGAAGCGTGAGAGTGTCTGTGAGGAGTAACCGCCCGAAGCGTGAGAGTGTCTGTGAGGAGTAACCGCCCGAAGCGTGAGAGTGTCTGTGAGGAGAAACAGCCTGAAGCGTGAGAGTGTCTGTGAGGAGTAACCGCCCGAAGCGTGAGAGTGTCTGAGGAGAAACAGCCCGAAGCGTGAGAGTGTCTGTGAGGAGTAACCGCCCGAAGCGTGAGAGTGTCTGAGGAGAAACAGCCCGAAGCGTGAGAGTGTCTGAGGAGTAACCGCCCGAAGCGTGAGAGTGTCTGAGGAGTAACAGCATGAAGCGTGAGAGTGTCTGAGGAGTAACAGCATGAAGCGTGAGAGTGTCTGAGGAGTAACAGCATGAAGCGTGAGAGTGTCTGTGAGATGTGCTACATTCCATCCAGAAAATGCTAGAAGAAGTGATAGAATGATCTCTTGCTGTTATTTTGGAGCTGGCTGCGGATGTGAGCAGATGTTCGGCAGGAATAGGTCGGGTCTGTGTTTTGGACGTTGCTGAGTCGGCCCATTTGTTGAAGTTTTTTTGCACATAGACTTTTTAATTCTCACACAAAGCAAAGCAGAATAAACGAAATAAAAAGGATAAACGGCAGCATTTTATAAGGCTCTGATAACTGGTGAGAATTAAGCACATTACAGATACTACTCGATGGGTTAATTAAATTCCCTGGATCCTAGTCTGCTCCCAGATAATGGGATGCCCCCCCCTCCAGGTGTATTGGTCTGCTCCCAGATAATGGGATGCCCCCCCTCCAGGTGTATTGGTCTGTCCCCAGATAATGGGATGCCCCCCCCCCTCCAGGTGTATTGGTCTGCTCCCAGACAATGGGATGCCCCCCCTCCAGGTGTATTGGTCTGCTCCCAGATAATGGGATGCCCCCACCCTCCAGGTGTATTGGTCTGCTCCCAGATAATGGGATGCCCCCACCCTCCAGGTGTATTGGTCTGCTCCCAGATAATGGGATGCCCCCCCTCCAGGTGTATTGGTCTGCTCCCAGATAATGGGATGCCCCCCCTCCAGGTGTATTGGTCTGCTCCCAGATAATGGGATGCCCCCCACCCTCCAGGTGTATTGGTCTGCTCCCAGATAATGGGATGCCCCCACCCTCCAGGTGTATTGGTCTGTCCCCAGATAATGGGATGCCCCCACCTCCAGGTGTATTGGTCTGCTCCCAGATAATGGGATCCCCCCCTCCAGGTGTATTGGTCTGTCCCCAGATGTGATGCCCCCCTCCAGGTGTATTGGTCTGCTCCCAGATGTGATGCCCCCCTCCTATGGTTTGCCCCCTGATAATAGGATGGCCCCCTTCCCTGGGTATTGGTTTGCCCCGGTCCTGGCTGTGGCTGTTTTGGGCGCTGTCAGTGTCACATTCCGCCCCGCCCCCCGCATGGTGATGAGAGGCAGCAGGTGTCAGAGCCCTCTTCATGCCGGACATATCCCACCCCCCCTCCCCCCTATTAACCACTTCAGGAGCAGAGACAGGTCAGGCTGTTTGCGGGGGGGGGGGGGAGTTACCCGGCATGGCTGTGGGTCGCGCAGGGGCTGCTGGGTAGTTGTGCAGAGTGTAAGCTCCTGTGCCCAGGCCCTGTATAAATCCTGGGGAATCACTCACCGTCCTGAGGAACTGGATCTCCTCCTCATTCTCTCCTCCCTCCGCCATGTCTCCCCTCTGCCTGTCCGGAGGCTCCCGCTGCTGTGTGTGTGCTGTGCCGGGAGGGGACACACAGGCGGCTCCTCACACCCCCTCCCCTGCTCTCTGATTGGAGGGACACAGCATAGAGCCAAAAAGAGAGCCCCCTGTGCGGGGAGGGGGGGGGCAGGGGGACACAGCATCAATAAAGAGCCCCCTGTGCGGGGAGGGGGGGGCAGGGGGACACCGCATCAATAAAGAGCCCCCTGTGCGGGGAGGGGGGGGCAGGGGGACACAGCATCAATAAAGAGCCCCCTGTGCAGGGAGGGGGGGCAGGGGGACACCGCATCAATAAAGAGCCCCCTGTGCAGGGAGGGGGGGCAGGGGGACACAGCATCAATAAAGAGCCCCCTGTGCAGGGAGGGGGGAGGGGGGGGCAGGGGGACACAGCATCAATAAAGAGCCCCCTGTGCAGGGAGGGGGGGGGCAGGGGGACACAGCATCAATAAAGAGCCCCCTGTGCAGGGAGGGGGGGGCAGGGGGACACCGCATCAATAAAGAGCCCCCTGTGCGGGGAGGGGGGGCAGGGGGACACAGCATCAAAAAAGAGCCCCCTGTGCAGGGGGGGGGCAGGGGGACACCGCATCAAAAAAGAGCCCCCTGTGCAGGGAGGGGGGGGGCAGGGGGACACAGCATCAAAAAAAGAGCCCCCTGTGCAGGGAGGGGGGGGGCAGGGGGACACAGCATCAATAAAGAGCCCCCTGTGCAGGGAGGGGGGGGCAGGGGGACACAGCATCAATAAAGAGCCCCCTGTGCAGGGAGGGGGGGCAGGGGGACACCGCATCAATAAAGAGCCCCCTGTGCAGGGAGGGGGGGGCAGGGGGACACCGCATCAATAAAGAGCCCCCTGTGCAGGGAGGGGGGGGCAGGGGGACACAGCATCAAAAAAGAGCCCCCTGTGCAGGGAGGGGGGGGCAGGGGGACACAGCATCAATAAAGAGCCCCCTGTGCGGGGAGGGGGGGCAGGGGGACACCGCATCAATAAAGAGCCCCCTGTGCGGGGAGGGGGGGGCAGGGGGACACAGCATCAAAAAAGAGCCCCCTGTGCAGGGAGGGGGGGCAGGGGGACACAGCATCAATAAAGAGCCCCCTGTGCAGGGAGGGGGGGGCAGGGGGACACAGCATCAATAAAGAGCCCCCTGTGCAGGGAGGGGGGGGCAGGGGGACACCGCATCAATAAAGAGCCCCCTGTGCAGGGAGGGGGGGGCAGGGGGACACCGCATCAATAAAGAGCCCCCTGTGCAGGGAGGGGGGGCAGGGGGACACAGCATCAATAAAGAGCCCCCTGTGCAGGGAGGGGGGGCAGGGGGACACCGCATCAATAAAGAGCCCCCTGTGCAGGGAGGGGGGGCAGGGGGACACCGCATCAATAAAGAGCCCCCTGTGCGGGGAGGGGGGGGCAGGGGGACACAGCATCAATAAAGAGCCCCCTGTGCAGGAGGGGGGGCAGGGGGACACCGCATCAATAAAGAGCCCCCTGTGCGGGGAGGGGGGGCAGGGGGACACAGCATCAAAAAAGAGCCCCCTGTGCAGGGAGGGGGGGCAGGGGGACACAGCATCAAAAAAGAGCCCCCTGTGCAGGGAGGGGGGGGCAGGGACAAGATACAGGTTATATGGGGGGGGGGGTCACTGCACTTTCCTGGAAACACCCTGAGATTCGGGGAAGTTATTTTTCCTCGCCCCGGATTCCCATTAACCCTAATCCAAGGGTCGCCTGTGATTAACCTGTAAGGCTAGGGTCAGACTGAGGCAGTGCGAACGCGCGTTCTGGCGCACTTAATCACGGCCGCACTAGCAGCAGATGCCGGGCAATGACGGCCAATATACGAAGTACGGTCGCACAAAAGTCCGGCCGCGCAACGCAAGTGGAAAATGAACGCATTTTTTCGAGAACGTTAAACCGCTGGTACTGACGTACAGAGTGCGCTGCGTCCGCATAGCGGCGTGTGTGCGTGATTAGGAGATGTCAGACGCTGCTAGTGTGCGGCCAACATAACGTTCAAACAGCCGGATTTCCCTAGACTTCTTTTTACCCCATCGTCATGAAATACGTCCAGAATTGCGCATCGTCTGACCACTTAAGCGTATTCTGTGAAAAAATGCGTGCGCACGCATCGACGTACATTTTGACGGTGGCCGCAGAAAATGCGCTCATCTGTCCCTAGCCTAAATGGCCGCGCGCCCCGTCAGCGCAGAATAAGGGACAGGTAACGGAGCTGCTGAACTCCCAGCAAACACAGCTGTGTTACACGCGTGTGTGGTCTGAACGCGTGTGTGGTGAGAGCCGTGTGGGCTTTATGCGTTTGTTGAGCACTGCGTGTGTGAGGAGAGCTGTACATTATTAGAGTTAACCCTTTCCATATTACACTCCTCCCTCAGCCCCTACAGACACAGAATCCCTGGGCCTTATCCTGGGGGGTGGGGGGGGCTTATCCCGGGGGGTGGGGGGGCTATCCCGGGGGGGAGGGGGGGCTTATCCCAGGGGGGGGCTTATCCCGGGGGGTGGGGGGCTTATCCCGGGGGGGAGGGGCTTTATCCCAGGGGGGGGCTTATCCCGGGGGGGAGGGGGGGCTTATCCCAGGGGGGGGGTGGATTTGTGTTACGGAGACGCGTCTTTCAGGCACAATGAGGCTGTTGGTGGGAATAGACGCACGCGGCACAGCGGAGAGACGCAGGTTTAACCCTGGAAACACGTCTGCAGATACGGCGAGCTGCGTGAAGCTTCCAGAGCAGGGCTGACAAACTCACAGCCCCCCCCGATAACAAGGCCTACAAATCCCAGAATTCTTCCCTTGTAATAAATGGGTCAGGGACTCCTGGGACAGCCCTGTCCTAGAGGGATCCAGCGCAGGGTCTGTCCATTGGATGGGAAGACGTCGCACCTT
Source organism: Leptobrachium leishanense (assembly GCA_009667805.1). Classification (NCBI taxonomy): domain Eukaryota; kingdom Metazoa; phylum Chordata; class Amphibia; order Anura; family Megophryidae; genus Leptobrachium; species Leptobrachium leishanense. The sequence continues at coordinate 37,552,291 of CM019071.1, read as the reverse complement.
TACGAAGGGTCACAGCCGAGTGACAAGACGAATCAGCGCATGGATTGGGGGAAACGCCCGGCCTATGGATAGTAATGTAAAGGATGCGGCGAGTTCAAATCATTTCATTGGTCAGCGCCGGGCCAAACGACGCCGACAGGACAAGCTGTCAGCAGACATGGGACCCAGAGGAACAGGAGAACGTGCTGGCTCTGACTCTAGAACCAAACATGTCAGATTTGTGCAACGTAGAAAACCGTAAGCGAATCACCTTCAGCTCTGGCGGCCGCGATGCTGAGAGACCGGGGCGGCGAAAGTCCGTATGGATTGTGGAACGCGCTGTAATGTCAAACCAGCACCACCAGTCACACCAGCGGGAAAAGCTTGGCACGGATCTCTTCACATTCCATGGAAAGGAGTCTTTAGTAACAGGGCTGTGATCAGAACGGCTGGGAGACGGACCGGCTGCACCATACCACATCGACGACCGGAATAAACACGTTAAAGACCCACTGTGCCAGACATGCTGTGACGTGCGTACCAGCACCTGTGATTGAGTGGGTCCTAACCCAATGAAACCAAAAGCTGCTTCCTAAGCAACTACATAAACTGATGGCTTTTATTTATATCCTCAAATACTTCCACTTCGGGATTGAAAAAGAAACAACGGAAAGAGGCAGCAGCAGCGACGACGAGCTGGCAGGGGATACAACAAAATATACATATATGCAGAAGAAACAGTTACGCGTCTTCCCTACCAGGGCGGCTGCGAAGACCAGAAGTATCCAGCCCGATTCCTGTAGAAAACATGACAACCTTTGTCCTGGTTATCTGCGCTCGCCCCTATAAACTCCGTGCAAAACAATATAGAGGTTTTGGTTTACTTGAATGGCCATTAAATTGTAAGCTCACCCGCCATGTCACCTCCTCATACCACCTCATGAAACCAAAAGCCGCTTTCTAAGCAACCTCATGTGTCGCGCTGCTTATTAACCAAGAGGCAAACTGGTGGGTTTAGATTCATACCCTCTCCAGGAACAATTCCACTTTGAGATTAAAAAGAAAAACACGGAAACACTTCTGGTCTACGTACGCAGTCGCCCAGATAAGGAATAGGTGCAAAACAGTTCTTTCTGCAGGTGTATATTTTGCTGTATCCCCAGCCAGGCAATTATTGCTGCTGCTCCTTTCCGTGTTTTCTTTTTAATCCCAAAGTGGAATGGTTCCTGGTGAGGGTATAAATGAAAGCCCACCAGTATCCCGCATGACTGATCAGCAGCTTGAACATATCCGGTTGCATAGAAAAGCAGCTTTTGGTTTCATTAGGTAGGACCCACCTGACCAGAGGTGCCGTGGCAAGTGAGCTTACACTTTAATGTTCATTCAAGTAAACTAAAGCCTGTGTTTTGTTTTGCATGGAGCTATAGGGGTAAGAGCAGATGACAACCTTTTGGGTTATGTTTTATACATGCAGCAGGCTGGATACTTCAGGTTTATGCAGCCGCCTTGGTAGGCAATAGGCGCGAAACGGTTTTCCTGCATATATGTTGTGACGTGCGTCACTTTGGACTTGGGGTACATGGACGTAGAAATCTATTTGGGAGGTACAGGTCTCGTTCTACATCAGTGGTTCCCAACCGCGGTCCTCAAGTATCCCCCAACAGGCCAGGTTTTAAGGATTATCTTGGAAATGCAGACGGAATCCTGCAATCACTGAGCAGCAAATCATATCCCCTGTGCTGTGCTTCAGATATCCTGCAAACCTGACCTGTTAGGGGTACTCGAGAACCGCGGGTTTTATAGATCAAGGTTTCCCAACCACGGTCCCCAAGTACCCCTGACAGGTCAGGTTTTCCTGATATCTGAAGCACAGGGGATAGGATTTGATGCTCAGCGATTGCAGGATTCAGTCTGCATCTCCCCAAGGTAATCCTTAGGAGTATTTGAGGACTGCAGTTGGGAACCACTGTTCTAGATTATTTCCCTGCCCTCTCCTGTGGTTAAGTCACCCTGTGCCTGTAGGGTGCAGAGTGTTTGTGTAATCAGTAATTGATGAATAATGTTATTGTCTGTCTATTGTTCTGGTCTAGGTGTATCTGTTGCCATCTGCTGATGGGGTTACTGGGAGAGTTATTTTAGTCTTTTCTAGCATCCCTTCTCAGGAATGTGCGATTATCTGTACGTTTGAGGGGTCTTTGTTGTTCTGCTTTGTCGGGCAAACACTACCCCATTATCTGATGATCACTGTTACCATGGTTTATATAAATTATTTTGTGGTCACTGTAGCCAAACTCAATTCCCCCTGTCTACACTGTATCAGGTGATTCCCTACTTATGTAGCTTTTGTGTTATCTAATGTATTCAGACAGTCTGATGCTCAGGCCGTAATTACATGACACCATATTGTTTCATGTCTGGTTTACTTGTGGCGAGGGCGCCAGGGTGTTCTGTCCCATTTGTTGCTAGCCCCACCTGGGACTGTATATTATTTCACTCAAAGCTGTCCAGTGTTGTAGCTGTTCAAAACCTCACAGATATACAGCCTCGTCTTATTTCTGGGGGTGCTAGCAGGCTCTTTACGTGTCCCGGTCCTTAAGCTTCGTCTGAGGACTGGAGGAAGGCACGAGAGTCTGCTGGGGAGAACACGGGGGTCCGGCAAGGAAGCGACATTGACAGAAGTGACCCGGTCAGAGTACGGAGGTCTGTTACAGGTCAACCCAGACACTAGTGTATGTTCAGATAATGGACCACGGTTATATCAATGGAGTTTAAAGACTTTAGTATGGATTGGGGTTTTGACCATGTTACCCCGTCACCTGGATACCCTCAAAGGCAATGGGAAAGTAAAGACCGCAGTAGAACCAGCAGAGGTAACTACTGCGAAACGATCCTTCCCTAACATTACTGGATCACCAAGACACAACGACACAGGGCCTGGAGTGCAATCTTGCTCAGAAATGGTTGGGTCTTAGGACCAAATTGAGAAGTATTTTACTACAGGATCAAGGAATGAATGTCCAGCAGCAAACCCTGTGCGACACAAACCCTACAGCACCAGGGAAGATACACAGGTCCACATGAGAAGTTATTTATTGTAAAACATTATTAATAGTTACAAGAAAAACACGTCTTCATTTAAAACAAATAAAAAAGGGTAAAAAAATACAAAGAAACAAAACGACAAACATGGAAATCGTATGAGATGACGCACGGACAACACATTACTGCTACTGCATTAAAAAAAAGATACGTGGAGTAGATTGTCCATTGGTGAGAAAGGGACCATCAGCTCAACGACGACTCGAGAAATACAGGTTTTGGAATATTTTACCAATCATCACTTAATTTACCAAACCGTCCATGTTCCTGCCTGACCGTCCCTGGGAAACTTTAATCACATGGAGAACTTTCATGGGAACCTAATGGGAAATTAAAATATGAGGAAAAACCAAGTAAAAACACTTCCTGATGTGAAGAAAATTTCTAAAAACGTATAATTGTGAAGAACAGAGCATTGTGTCTAAGCACAGGTCCACAGCAAGGAACCAAGGCCAACAGGAGATGGTCTTCTGGCAAAATCCTGGTGTCTATGACTAGTTTTACACAACGTGTGAGTGGATGGAGCAGATGGTAACGGTAGTCTGGTGTCCATGGCAGGATTTCTCTTCATAGAAATGAATTCTTTATGGACACTGAGAGCGAATGTTTCTGCTTGTAGACACTTTTGGGTGACTTGGTCAGACTTTGCTATCTTACATTCTTCCCACCTTGATGGTGCCAACACGCCAGGGATTTTATACTTCACCAGAGTGTTTAGAAACCAGTGAATCCCAGTCCGGGTCAACCAATATATAATCTTAAAGGTCAATACAGTCTTCTAGGAGTTCCAGGTGGGCTCCATAGAAAGGATGCGCTGAGAAGATTCCACAATATGGTTTATTTTCCTCGGATAGAGTTTCAAAACATGTAGGATCCTTTGAGTGACTGAAGATAGTCTCTGTCGGATGATCACCGGTGTCCACGGGCACCTCCTCCAGCGATGGGTCGTCTGACTCCAGAATGTCAAAACTCCGCTGACCAGCAGCGCAGAGGGTAATGTTTTTGTGACTAACAAAGACACTACGACCTTTCAGGATTTTCTGAGCAGGTGGAAACTCTGGGCAATTTTGCTCTTCGATTCCCTCTGCTAGACCTATCCCACTCTCGTGACTCAACGATCGCCCAAAACGTCTGGCACCTTGGCGCCTGATGCTATTGGTGGCCAGCTTCCCCCAGTCTTTTTGCTCAGGGTCCTCCAAGTCTGCCATTTGTGGTGCCCAAGGCATGCTGAGCATCAGTTTGCGAACGCTGCGATACTGTGCCAGTTGGCCAGTTGCTTTACTCAAACACTGAGAGCTCAGCGGCAGAGCACACACAGAGATGCTATTGTGAAGAGAAGGGACCTTTGGGGGCGATGAAAGATAGAATCCAGTGAACCCTAAGGGTGTATGTGGGATTTCCTCTGGTTGTTTTATTACCCCACCATCCTGGATAAGATTTTCTGCACTGGTGGAGGAATCCATGCTTTGGAACGGGTTTCCATCTTCCTTGGGTTTGGTACAATCCGCCATGTTTTCTGGCATGCTGAGTGATCGGCGCAAAGCTCGCGACTTCTTGCCGGACGAGGCTTCCGTCTCTATTGATTTCCATACAGCGGTGGTTTGCAGAGATGATTGAGAAGAAGAAATGTCGACACGCACTAATCATAAAAAATAAAACATTAAAACATATAGAATTGATTAAATGAAATCTAAAATCAGATTCTTCACATCGATAAACTGGAAGACATACGGTTTGCCTTTAGAGATGAAGACGTCGCCCTTAAATCTTTCCCATTGAATATCGGGCCCTCTAGCGCCTCGGTCACCATTCGCTTCATGTAATTCCAGCTGCTTTCTTCCGCGTTCTTACCTTCTGGAGTCTGGCAGGGAAAAAGAAAAGGTTCAGACGGGGACGGGGGACTCTATGTCAAGCCATTTAATGCATCAAAATCTCAGGCTTTGTAAAACATAATCTTGACTGTATCAGGGGGCCACTCATGTCTGAGTCAGGGACCAGGCCTCGCGTTTTAAATCTCGGCAGGGAAAGATCTAAGAAGGTGGGATACTGGTATTTTATTCCACCAGACTGAGCATGTCTCCAGCGGCTCCAGCAGGGGCAGATTTCTAGAATGCCCACGTGGTTTCTGTTCTCTGTTACAGATCGCTTCTCTAGGTCCATCAATACAGGGAAGGAGATGCTGGTAACGAGCTACACCCATTTTTACTGACAGTGTTCTCTTAGCAGTATTTTTAGGCAAAGTTGCTATTCCCCAGCCTGGTCTTTATTGTGACGCTGTTAGTGGGGTGCTGCTCCTTGTGTTCCACCCAGAGCACCTTCACCCCCATCTGATTCTGTTCCGGCTCCTGTGCAGGTTTTAGGATCTCCGTGGGCCTCGCGTTGCTGGTCGTTTATCAGATGAAGAGACAGCATAATGACATCTTGTCACGTATTGGCAGCAGTTTGCATCCCATGCAGACAGTGCGGTCTGACCCTGCGCAGCTCACCTGATTCTTGGCGGTACGCGGTCGGTGGAAAAGTCGCAGAGAATTTCGGACCTTGTCTCTTCTTTCAAGATGAGCAGGTGACACCAATATCAGTCCAGACTGGCTCCTAGAAAACAGGAACCTGGGGGAGAATGCTGCCGTATGGAGTGCTACACTTAGGTGGGGAGGGGGTCTCTGTATTATGTCACATGTGAACCTGTGTATATGGGGATCCCTGTGCGGTGTCAATGTGTTCCTCCATGTGAGGGGGGGGGTGTCTCTTTGCAGGGTCAGGATGTGATGGTGTATATAGTGGTTTGACCCCTCACCTTTGCCCTCTTTTTCCATCCTTTTTCTTGCTCCGGGCTCGCGGTGCCTGTGCCGTAGACTCAGCAGTCACTGGATCTGGTGGCACCGCCGTAAGCTCTAGACACGGACCGGGGGCAGGAGGGACTTCCAAAAACATGTCCCCTTCGATCCCAGTTTCTTAAGAGCAAAAACAGTAACAGACATGGTACAGACGTCTGAGCTGTCCATAGGCCAGACCCCTCATGTTACCCACCTCTTAAAGGGGACACAGCAGCCGTGCCGTGCTCTGTGCCAGAAATTTCGTCCTCGCCGGCCCCCACGGACTTCCTAGGATTAAAAACACCAGATTTGATAAAAGGAGAGGTTTTACTGTAACCCTGTAGACCCGTATCAGGATTTTATGGCAGAACATTGTTACAAAAGAGTATCCGACTCATCTGGGAGTCCTTATGGTCTGCACCGCAAACTGTGTGGGGGGGGGGCAGGGAGAGTAGCCAGCGAGTCGTAACATGGGGGGATACAAGACGTTATATTATTTGGATGATCCCTCGTTAGTTACTGGAATCCTCAGGAATAAGATGTAGAGGATTCAGTATGAACTTCTTTGGGTTAAAATATTAGAATGCCCCCTCCACCACCTTCCCCTATACAGGGAGGAGTGTGGCGCAGTGGGAGGGGTCAGAGCCCTGCTGGGGCAGCATCACAGTGCCCTTTATCCGCCAGGCTCGGGGCCAGAAGTGTCTGGATTTGGGATTTCTGCGTATAACGAGATATCTCAGGGAGACGAGTCTAAACATTCATGTTTCTCACACACCCCATACACAGCCTGATGGGCGTTTTATTCAAGATTTGAATCTATTTATCCTCGTCATGAGGGGGGGGGTTTACTCTTGTGACATCATGGCGGTGCTCATATAAAAGGTTGGCTTTCTGGATATGGGACTCTCAGCCTGTATGGGGGGGGGGGTGCAGACGTACCGGCTGGGTAGCCCATACCGTTTTTTCGCAGTGCCCTGCTCTGTAGGCACGGAGTCCTCGGTCGCCTTGCGTTTCACTTTGCATCGGACAGGATGATCCCTTTCATCTGAGATACACAGAAAACAAGCCATGAAGTCCACGCACGGAGACCCGAGACACGTGGATTGGCCCCCGAAACTCACCTGTAGCTGCTGCTCGCTCTGGGGTCGCACTGGAAGAGGCCAGTCCGGATTTCAGTTTATTCAGAGCCTCGTTAACCAGACCTGGAAGAGATGTGGGAAGATTTCAGGAGATGCGGAACATAGAATATGTCAGAAGAGCAGAACCTGTCGGCCCAATTCTATGAATCCTTTCCCTGGATCTATTGTACCACCTTTACCCAATCAAAGAAATCAGATTAGGGTCACATGATCTCCGAGGTAAAGCCATGCCGTTTATGATCTTGTAATCTATGTGTTTTTAGATGTTCAACAATCCTTTCCTTTAGAAGGAAGGAAAAAACACACAATCTGAGTCAGGGACTAAACCCTTACCATGTATAAACACAAAAGGTGGATACTGTATCATAGGTTTACTGTAATAATGAAAGATTCACAAAATAAAAACATAAAATATGGAATATTCACACTCTTATCAGTGTTTTAGTAGGTGAGGTCACAGGGTCACCACGGTCAGCTGGAGATTGACCAAAGTGATGTATAAAAACCCAAGGTATAGATTGGATTCTAAAAAGAGGGTGCATTTTGTTCTGCCAATAAAGTTTTTATACACCACGAATACATACTCAAAGGACAGAGGATAAAAGATAATAATTACACGCGTGGATCAATGTTTATCAGTGTTACAGCAATTTGTGTCGTATTCCAAAATCGAGAGATCTGTTTTATACAGTGTAAGATTATGTGTGCATGAAAGATACAGTCGCTACAAGTATCAAAAGTATCCCTTGCCATTGCTCAATTTATTACATGCAGTCAATATACTCAATTCATTACACGCAGTTGTAGCGCTCACCCAGGCAGCCATCAGAAATGAGGGGCCCCTTACTAAACCTCACGATGGGGCCCCCCAGGGCCCCCCCCCTCAACCTCTAACAGCTTTTCTCCCCTTCAAAAAAAAAAGACATAACATAGCACCACAGCAATAAAACTCCCAGTAATGTGCAGTGTGTATTAGCTTATCACATATCCACAGCAATAAAACTCACAGTAATGAGCGGTGTGTCTGAACATATCACAGAATCCACAGCAATAAATCTCAGAAACGGGCTGTGTATGATGGCCTCTGGGTCTGGGCCTGGTCCCTGGGGTCTGGTCCCTGAGGTCTGGTCCCTGGGGTCTAGCCTGGGCCCTGGTCTGGTCCCTGGGCCTTGGGGTCTGGGTCCTAGGATCTGGGCCCTGGGTCTGGGCCTTGGGGTCTGGGCCCTGGCTCTGGGCCTTGGGGTATGGGGTTTGGACCCTAGGGTCTGGGCCCTGGGTCTGTATTTGGGCCTTGGGGTCTGGGCCCTGGGTCTGGGCCCTGGGTTTGGCCTAGGGGTCTGGGCCCTGGGTTTGGGCCTAGGGGTCTGGGCCCTGGGTTTGGGCCTAGGGGTCTGGGCCCTGGGTTTGGGCCTAGGGGTCTGGGCCCTGGGTCTTAGGGTCTGGGCCCTAGGGTCTGGGCCCTGGGTTTGGGCCTAGGGGGTCTGGGCCCTGGGTCTGGCCTTAGGGTCTTGGCCCTGGGTTTGGGCCTTGGGTCTGGGCCTTAGGGTCTGGGCCCTGGGTTTGGGCCTAGGGTCTGGGCCCTGGGTTTGGGCCTTAGGGTCTGGGCCCTGGGTTTGGGCCTAGGGGGTCTGGGCCTAGGGGTCTGGGCCCTGGGTTTGGGCCTAGGGGGTCTGGGCCCTGGGTTTGGGCCTAGGGGGTCTGGGCCCAGGGTCTGGGCCCTAGTGTCTGGGCCCTGGGCCTGGGGTCTGGGCCCAGGGTCTGGGCCTTGGGGTCTGGGCCCTGGGTTTGGGTCTAGGGGGTCTGGGCCTTGGGGTCTGGGCCCTAGGGTCTGGGTCCTGGGCCTTGGGGTCTGGGCCATGGGTTTGGGCCTAGGGGTCTGGGCCCTGGGCCTTTGCCCTGGGTCTGGGCCCGGGCCCTGGGTTTGGGTCTTGGGGTCTGGGCATTTGCCCTGGGTCTGGGCCCTGGGTCTTGGCCCTGGGCCTAGGGGTCTGGACCCTGGGCCCTAGGGTCTGGGCCTTAGGGTCTGGGCCTTGGGGTCTGGGCCTAGGGGTCTGGGTCCTGGGCCTTGGGGTCTGGGCCCTGGGTTTGGGCTTAGGGGTCTGGGCCCTGGGTTTGGGCTTAGGGGTCTGGGCCCTGGGTCTGGGCCTTGGGGTCTGGGCCCTGGGTTTGATCTAGGGGGTCTGGGCCCTGGGTTTGGGCCTAGGGTCTGGGCCTTGGGTCTAAGGGTCTGGGCCCTAGGGTCTGGGTCCTGGGCCTTGGGGTCTGGGTCTGGGCCTAGAGGTCTGGGCCCTGGGTTTGGGCCTAGGGGTCTGGGCCCTGGGTCTGGGCCTAAGGGTCTGGGCCCTAGGGTCTGGGTCCTGGGCCTTGGGGTCTGGGCCATGGGTTTGGGCCTTGGGGTCTGGGCCTTGGGGTCCTGGGTCTGGGCCCTGGGTTTGGGTCTAGGGGGTCTGGGCCCGGTTTGGGCTAGGGGTCTGGGCCTTGGGGTCTGGGCCCTGGGTCTAAGGGTCTGGGCCCTGGGCCCTAGGGTCTGGGTCCTGGCCTTGGGGTCTGGGCGTAGGGGTCTGGGTCCTGGGTCTGGGCCTGGGTCTGAGTCTAGAGGTCTGGGCCCTGGGTTTGGGCTTAGGGGTCTGGCCCTGGGTCTGGGCCTTGGGGTCTGGCCCTGGGTTTGGATCTAGGGGGTCCTGGGCCCTGGGTTTGGGCCTAGGGGTCTGGGCCTTGGTCTAAGGGTCTGGGCCTAGGGTCTGGGTCCTGGGTCTGGGCCTGGGTCTGAGCCTAGAGGTCTGGGCCTGGGTTTGGGCCTAGGGGTCTGGGCCCTGGGTCTGGGCCTAAGGGTCTGGGCCCTAGGGTCTGGGTCCTGGGCCTTGGGGTCTGGGCCTTGGGGTCCTGGGTCTGGGCCCTGGGTTTGGGTCTAGGGGGTCTGGGCCCTGGGTTTGGGCCTAGGGGGTCTGGCTTGGGGTCTGGGTCCTGGGCCTTGGGGTCTGGGCCTAGGGGTCTGGGCCTGGGGTCTGGGCCCTGGGTCTGAGCCTAGAGGTCTGGGCCCTGTGTTTGGGCCTAGGGGTCTGGGCCCTGGGGTCTGGGCCTTGGGGTCTGGGCCTTGGGGTCTGGGCCTTGGGGTCTGGGCCTTGGGGTCTGGGCCCTGGGTTTGGATCTAGGGGCCTGGGGTCTGGGCCCTGGGTCTTAGGGTCTGGGCCCTGGCTCACCACTCGCTGTCTTCTATCTTCTTTTCTTCTGTCTTCAGCTCTTCTTTTCTTCACCTTTTCTTTAATTTTCTACTCTTCTTTTCTTCTGTCTTCTTCCTGGTCCCTCCAGCTCCGGCGCGCAGCTTCACTGAGTGAGGGGCGGAGCCAAAGCAACGTGCTTGGGAGGGCCCTCACACGCTGCTTGGCCCGCCCAGCCAGGAAGTGAAGCTGCCAGGAGCCGGAGGAGACACAGTGTCTCAGTCTCCTCCGGCTCCTGCAGCAGCAGCAGGGACACAGCTCCGGATTCGGACTCATCGAGTCCGATACCGGAGCTGTTAAAGGGCGACGCCGCTGCCGTCGGGGGCCCGGGATCCTCCCCCCAGGCCCGGCGGCCCGGGCCCCCACCGGGCCCGGGCCCCTTACGGCAGTAATGGGCGTAATGCCCTGATGGCGGCCCTGGCGCTCACCAACGGAGGAGCCGCTGAATAAACCTCGGGATAGTCTCACCGCACTAGGAATTATTACACACAGCACGGTTGTGGATTTTCTAGTTTTATATACTTTACTAAAAGATAAAGTGTCATAAAATAAATGCGCGTTGAATGAATTTACAGGATGCGTCACGCGGCGGAAAAGAACGGTTAACCCCCTCAGTTCTGGAGTGTAATTCCCGTAAAATAGCTCAAAATATATGTGTGTGTGTGTTGTCTAAGGTACCCGGGTACAGCGTTCGACTGGCCAGTGAACGAAAAAAAACAATCTTCGACTAGTCACCACTGGGGCCCTGTAAATTGAAGCAATAACAAGCCTGCGTTTCTGTTTCAGAACTGTGGAGCTGGAGGCCTCTCACCCATCCGAACGAACCGTCCAGCACTCGATGCCTCGACCAAAGGATCTTTCTCCTCTGTGTACTGGGACTCTTAACGAATCTGCTCCCCGCTTGCCGAATCTCTGCAACTGGAACAATCGATCCGCCGCCTGCACTCCCAATCGATCAGCGCGGCCTCCTAATGCGGGGTCCTGCTGGAACCAGCTTGTCCTCCAAATCTCTCAGCGCTGGGTAGGTAGGTAGGTCACAGCATGATTTCTGTCCCGATCTCCAGCACCAGTAAGACAGCGTCTGCACTCTGGTCTGGTTGCGATCCCTGACAGCTCCAACATGCGTCCTCCACCTTCCACTGCTCTGCTCACTCTACCCATGCCTTGCAGGAGGCTGCCGATGGCTTTCCTGGCCAGCACACCCCCCCTTCCTGTTCCCCTTGCAAAGATTTCTGGGAGATGGTGTTCGTTTTTGTTCAGCATAGTCCACAATGTCTCCACTCTGTCTCCCTCTAGTGGCAGCAATAATTCAATGCACCAGAATACAGTCTTTAAAGCTGTGCTACACCGTCAATATACTCCATTACATGCAGTCAATATACTCCATTTATTACCATTAGTATTGTTCTATACACTGCACACACACACACTTTTCTCATGAATCATACAGGGTCTTCTTAATAGGGTGGTGGTTTCTTTAAGAAGTTTATCTATGACTCAAATACTGTATTGGTGATTAATTTATACAGAGTGAAAGTCTGTTATGAATCCTCACGCAGGGTATGTGTGCAGCCATCTGAAAATTCATAGCATCAGCACGGCTGTAAGATTCTTTTTAGGTTGCACGCAGAATCACACTATTACTAGATAAACGTCTTAAAGAACCACCACCCTATTAAGAGGACCCTGTGTGATGACAGACAGAGACACACACACACTTAATATTGCAGAAGCCATTTACACATCACAGCAATAGTGTGGAGGCTTTTTATCTCACTTTTTGTCCTTCACCACAACCCTTATAAGAGATATACATACAGTTGTGTTCAAAATTATTCAACCCCCAATGCTGTAAAGTAGACATGTGCACAGCACAAAATTTCGTTTTGAACTAATGGATTAGTCCTAAAACGGAATTTATTTAGTTGCTAAAGAAATTCGTTTTCAGTTCTTTAGTATGAAAACTAATTTCATTCATCCGAAAACCAGTGGATACAATTACTATTGTAGTGGCTCCTCAGAAGGCTGAGATCGCTGCTTGTTACAGTATCTCTCACTCTCCGCACACTATGGGCCATATTACATAGTTGGTGCTAACTTAACCAGAGCTGTTGTAAACTTCCCAGAGCCATTATAGCCTATGGAGGTTTTCAGTTTACAACAGCTCTGGTTAAGTTAGCACCAACATTGTAATACTGCCCCGTGTCAGGCAAAGCTGTTACAGTAACTGCCTGCTGCTCATCACAGCGCTCAGAGTTTCAGTAAAACTAGTAAATATTTTTATATATAAGAGGTTATAACAATATTATTTCCTTGTTTTACTGAAACTCTGAGCGCTGTTACAGTCAGTTACTGTAACAGCTGAGCCTGATACATTGTACTGAGAGATAATGTAACAAACAGCCAATATCAGTGCTCACAGCCACTGGATTTAAAGAGCTAAAAAAAGGCTCCTCTCTGTATAATGTTTAGAACATCCTCCTGCATTAATTAATACCCCTCTCTGTATAATGTATACAACATCCACCTGCATTAATTAATACCCCTCTCTGTTTAATATATAGAACATCCTCCTTAATTAATTAATTTCCCTCTCTGTATAGAACATCCTCCTCAATTTATACCTTTCTCTATATAATGTATATAACATCCTCCTGCATTAATACCCCTCTCTGTATAATGTATTGAACATTCTCCTGCATTAATTAATGCCCCTCTCTGTATAGAACATCCTACTGCATTGGCATGTGGAGGGTGCAGAACTTCGGATGTTGCGATGTTGCGTTCTTCATTGCTGGTCTCCTTCACTCAATGTAATATCACAAAAAGGACTGAAACTAAAATGTAGTGCATTTTATTTTAGTTTCTTTCGTTTTTTGTACTGAGCAGTTTCGTTTCTCTTGAGTCATACTAAAACTAAATTATCCCAAAATTCAGACTAAATCATTTTAGTACTAAAACGAATGCACATGTCTACTGTAAAGGGTTTTAGGGAATTTAGTGACATTTGTAATTGTATTCAGAATGAAATCCTACAAGGACTTTTTAAAGAATCAAATGCAACTAAAATGACATCAATTGGTTTTGTAATACAGTAGTAAATGTTTCTTTTGTGAATTCTTCATTGACACAATTATTCAACCCCTTAAAGACTACCACTCTGAAGAACAGAGGTTCATTCAAGTGTTTGCAATCAGGTATTGAAAACACCTGTGGATGTCACGGAGCAGCAATAAAGCATAATAAGCACCAAATTAGGCAGCTTTAAAATGACTGTGATACTCAGCTCCTTCTAGACATTTACTGGTGTGGTTACAAACCTGGTGAAGTCAAGAGAATGGTCCAGGAAGACAAGAGAAGAGGTGATTACTATTCACAGGAAGGGCAATGGCTATAAGAAGATTGCAAAGATGTTAAACATACCAAGAGAGACCATAGGAAGCATCATTCGCAAATTCAAGGCAAAGGGCACTGTTGAAACGCTACCTGGTCGTGGCAGAAAGAAGATGCTGACTTCGACTGCTGTGCGCTACCTGAAGCGTAGAGTGGAGAAAAGTCCCCGTGTGACTGCTGAGGAACTGAGAAAAGATTTGTCAGATGTGGGTACTGAAGTTTCAGCTCAGACAATACGGCGCACACTGCGTAATGAAGGCCTCCATGCCAGAACTCCCAGGCGCACCCCTTGCTGTCTCCAAAAGAATAAGAAGAGTCGACTGCAGTATGCCAAAAGTCATGTGGACAAACCACAGAAGTTTTGGGATAGTGTTCTGTGGACTGATGAAACAAAATTAGAACTGTTTGGGCCATGGATCAACGCTATGTTTGGAGGAGGAAGAACAAGGCCTATGAAGAAAAGAACACCTTGCCTACTGTGAAGCATGGCGGGGGGGTCAATCATGCTTTGGGGCTGTTCTGCTTCTGCAGGTACAGGGAAGCTTCAGCGTGTGCAAGGTACTATGAATTCTCTTCAGTACCAGGAGATATTGGATGACAATGTGATGCAGTCCGTCACAAACCTGAGGCTTGGGAGACGTTGGACCTTTCAACAGGACAATGATCCCAAGCATACCTCCAAGTCCACTAGAGCATGGTTGCAGATTAAAGGCTGGAACATTTTGGAGTGGCCATCGCAGTCACCTGACTTAAATCCCATTGAGAACCTCTGGTGGGACTTAAAGAAAGCAGTTGCAGTGCACAAGCCTAAGAATGTGACTGAACTGGAGGCTTTTGCCCATGACGAATGGGCGAAGATACCCGTAGATGGCTGCAAGACACTTGTGTCAAGCTATGCTTCACGTTTAAAAGCTGTTATAACTGTAAAAGGATGTTGTACTAAGTACTAAGATTGAATGTCACTTGGGGGTTGAATAAAACTGATAATGATGTGAGCACAGAAAAGACATTTGTGCTTATTTCATTATAAATGTTATGTTATATTTGTCTGACCTACACGTGCCTCTTTGATTTAATTGTAAGCAAGATGACTGAATGATCAAAATCAATGTCAAACTGGCCAAAACACTCAATTTCAGTGGGGGTTGAATAATTTTGAACACAACTGTATATATAGTGCTTACAAGGGTTGTGGTGGAGGTCAAAAGTGAGATAAAAAGCCTCCACGCTATAATTAGTTAGGTTTATTACTGCAGGAGCCATTTGCACATCACAGCAATTCAAAGAAGTGCATCCCAGAGCACCTGTGTTACATTCCCCATATGCAGCAAGGAACTCTGGGTAGGATATGCAAATAACCTCTGTCCAGTGAATTGCTGTGATGTGCAAATGGCTTCTGCAATAATAAATCTATAAATATATCACGAGTATAGCAGTACGTGGCGATAGCTTTTTTTTATTGGACTGGTGTTGCATTTAAAAGACGCGCTTGCGAGGGTGTAACCTCTTCCTCAGGTCTGGAAGCTGATGACAGATACATAACGTCAATACATGCATTTAATGAATCGAGGAAGGCCAAGTGATACTTGTAGCGACTGAATGTATCTTTCATGCACACGATAATCTCTCGATATTGTGGAATACGACACATATTGCTGTAACACTGATTTAATAAACATTGATCCACGCGTGTAATTATCTTCTTTTATCCTCTGTCCTTTGAGTATGTATTCGTGGTGTATAAAAACTATTGGCAGAACAAAATTCACCTTCTTTTAGAAATATATATATATTTATTACACATCTTGGGTTTTTATACATCACTTTGGTCAATCTCCAGCCGACCCTGTGGTGACCATCGACCTCATCTATTAAGACACTGATAAGAGGGGTTGTTTCTTTTGTCCCATTTTCGGGTAAATTCGCTGCAGCGAGTGCGTGGTTGGAAACAGAAGTCAGTGTCGGTACTTTGGTATTACCAGAGAGGAGCCACTTTTTGGCCGAGGATCTGACAGAACCACACACACTTAAGGAGCCGGCTTACCGCCCATACTGCGCCGGCGCCTCCGCCGACTTCCTCCGCTGGTTAGGGTCACCAGGTCCTCTGCCAAGGGGTTAGCAGGGAATGAGATCATCTCCAAGATAAACGCAGGAGTCTGGCCTGGAAGAAAAAAGGACACAAATCCAAATTATTACACCAAGACGTTATGTCCCCTTCAGTAGCAGCCGCCCCCCGTACCTATATGCTCTGCGTGTTCAATCAGGGTTTGCATGGCCGACGCCTGGAGCTGGAGTTGCCGCTCTGTGCCGATTGTAAGCTTCTCACCCAAGACACCGCTCGAGAAAAGATTTGGAGCCAAAACTACGGCCAGGTTTCCTGAGTCCATTCTGTTCTCCTCGCTCCTGTAACTCAGG
Organism: Leptobrachium leishanense; assembly: GCA_009667805.1. NCBI lineage: Eukaryota > Metazoa > Chordata > Amphibia > Anura > Megophryidae > Leptobrachium > Leptobrachium leishanense. Next base: position 37,536,235 of record CM019071.1, on the reverse strand, counting down.
AAATCACAGATTAAAAGGTGTCCTGGAGGGGGCAACCCCCCCCCCCCAACACACACACAATGAAACCCGGCACAAAACCACACCGGCACTATAGCTCTGAGGGAGACCTAACAGGACAGGTTTCCACAAAAAAAAAAAAAGGACTTAAAGAGCCACTGCCACCAAAAAATGCCATGTCCTTATTGGTTTATGTTGCTGATAGGTTACCTGTGTTTTGTTTTTCGCTGTTTAGATAATGGTTTCCTCTATGTGTCACTGGGTGCATTCATTGTGTGATTTTGTGTTGTGTCACTGGGTGCATCCATTGTGTGACATTTTGTATCTTTCCATCACTTGCTCCTCACTGTGTGGCTTTGGCCATAGAATGGAGTGAATGGGTCAGTCACCGACTCCAAGCATTGTATTGTGTGGGATGTATTCAAAGGACATCACCAGGGGGAGATTAGAAGATTTTTAAGCTCTTTATCTTGTCTCCTTCAACTACCAGCGCTTATCTCAGCCTGGAGAACAATAGACCCCCTGCTGCCTTACCTAATGAGGTGGAGGAGAGAATGCTTAATTGGTAAATTCTGTAGATTAAATAAACCACAGCAGCAAAGTAAAACGTTTGCACAGATTTCTGTAACTGTTGCATTATGGGAAAAATCCACAAAATGGAAACCATAAAAACAATTTTGCTTTTTAAATTACTTCAAAAAGAAAAAAAAACAACAACATGTGTTTTATAATGTGGTTTTGTTTGTAAGGCACAATAATCTGGTTCCGGTTTATGTTGGCGTGTCCCTTTAATAGCTTATATTGTAACTCCACCCTCAAGCCTTTACCAAGCCTGAAACTCCACCCACAACATGTCAATGACATTTTTTCACATCACAAACCAACTTGGTCCAAAGTTCATGAAACCTGTGAGGGATCAGCCTCCACCTCCGGGGGTTATAAGGGGATTGTCAGCCTTTGCATCGTTTGAACGTGGATAGTTTTATATTTTGCAGTGCATGAAAAGTGTTGCCCTGCCACCTGTATAACCCATACTCTGCAGGTAGGAAATCAATCCATTTATCAGGGTGGGATCCTAAATGAACCTTACAGAACAGTGTGAGAAATGCGCTGCAACCAAAGATGGTGCAGACATGAAAAGTGCTGATCCGAAAACAGAACGGCAGAAATCTAGGTCTATTGATGCAAGGAAGAGGAGAGGTTTCTGGGAAGTATCACGGAGAGCCCGTGCCTCAGTGGGTGAAGACCTGAAAAGTGCTGACGTTTGGACTAACAACCCCCAAAAAAAAACAGGAGCACAAACACTGACGCGAGTATAAAATAGCAGAGAGATGATGTGGTGGAGTCGGTGCTCCTATTCCTTAACTGTGAAAGAAATTCCTTCAACAAACTGCAAGGTTCTGATGATGCGCCTCCTTCAGGGATGGTTGTTCTGAAGCCCTTAAAAAGAGCTCACATAGTGTAGCATGTTCTTACACTGGAGTATAAAGTAAGCCGGAATACATCGCTCACATTTTCTGGGTCTCTCGGAACAGACACCAGATATGAAGGCAGCCGGTGGATTTTTTAGGAGCACCAGATCTCCTATCAGCCTCAGCGAATGGTAACAGCCAGGACCCGAGATAGATAAATTTATCTCATTTTAAAGCATCTCGGGTCCTGGCTGTTACCATTCGCTGAGGCTGATAGGAGATCCGGTGCTCCTAAAAAATCCACCGGCTGCCTTCATAGAAACATAGAAAATGTGGGCAGATAAGAACCTTTCGGCCCATCTAGTCGCCCAATTACATGGATACTTTACCTGGATTTATCTTTTGTTTAGGATAGCCTTATGCCTATCCCATGTCTGCTTAAATTCAATTACTGTTTTGGCCTCTACCACTTCTACTGGAAGACTGTTCCATGTATCCATATCATATCTGATCTGAGAGACACCAGAAAACGTGAGTGATGTATTCCGGCTTACTTTATACTCCAGTGTAAGAACATGCTACACTATGTGAGCTCTTTGCCTTGCAGTTTGTTGAAGGAATTTATTTCACAATTACGGAATAGGAGCACCGACTCCACCACATCAGCTCTCTGGTATTTTAATGTAGCACAAGGTGTGAAACGGATTTGCCACCAAGTGGTTGTGACTGCGAATTCCACAGCATAAAATAACTGATTGGAGAACTGATGGAGTGTTACAAACCCTTTGCACATATCATTTACCTTTAATATGTACATATTCTGAAGCTGCCGGTTCGTTTATTGTATTTTTTAATTCTGCTTTTTATGGTTACATAGAGTTGATAAAATTGAGTATTACTCTCCATAACCACCAGGTGGCGCCAGTAGAACAGACAACCCAATTTTAAGTATGCTTTACACTAAACGCGAGGAGCAGATCTCAATCCGTCCCGTATTGAACATGTATGGATATTGATGATGAGGCGGGCATGGAACGCACCAATGATACATGGTTTCAGCCGCCGCTACGCCAGACATCAGGTCGTGGTCAGAACAAAGTGAAACCCTTACTTAAGCTCCGGGAGGGGAACGGCTCCATATGGAAAGGTTTTTTGGCAGCGCTAGCGTCACCGGTAGTTTAGGCAGCATCATCCGGCATTAGATCGTGGGTCACTAAATGAATCAACGTAACCAACAAAAAGGTACTGACAGACAGCACCGGTCTGAAAACCAGAGATGGAAACCTCCCAGGACTACAGCCCAACCAGCCGCAAGAGACCGGAACATGTATTGCTAAAACACCATATTAACACACTGTCACACGATGAAACACCAGAATCTAAGAATTACCCGGCATGAGCTCAGACCCGATCCTCTCAAAATGCATCATTCAACAGTTACAGACCGAAATCTAGAACCAGTACAGGGTTAACATTTATACCAGGAGCGTGTGGACACCAACAGGCAAAGACTCAGCCCTGAAATACACGAAAACATCACAAATATATGGCAAAGCCCCTAAAAAGACACCCGCATACCCCGAATATGTGCAGGATCCCTAAAAGAAAGGACTGTCCAACCTATAGAGGGACACTTGGAGGTCAGGACGCCACTAGGGGCATCATAAAGGGCCAGTGATTGTCTACATGGACAGTGTGCATCTCAGGAGAGTCTTACCTGGCGGCCACGCTCTGTAGGAAGGTACAGAGGTAGCACAGGGTGTTGGCGTGGATGGCTGGGAGAAGACATGTGACCAGAGTGGTGGCCAATACCCTGTGCTTCTCGTTTAGTGTCTCCTGGATCTGGCACAGGGGGTCCTGCAGCTCTGGGGGTATAAGGGGCAGCGGGAGCTCGCGAAAAAACTGCTTGAGCAGACAGGCCACGTCTCCAGGGTGGGCAGAGTCCAAGGGGCACTCACCATACTCCAACTGTGCCTGGGAGGAAATAAAATGAGAGTTTATTCACACTAAAGAATGAAAGTAAGAAATGTAATCTGGTTTCCTCCAGGACCAATGGGACTGTCCAGCGGGGGCCAGTCACAAAGCCGATGGGGGGGGGGGTCACTGAGCTAAAGTAAATTTGCTCATATTTATTTTTCATGTATTCGTTTATCCTTTACAGAAATATCACTGGGATGAAAGGCTGTGAACTCTAGATGGCGTCGCTTATCTGGCACAATGCCACACAGGGTCTGCATTATCAGCATACAGGCAGTTGCAGTAAATGTGCTGCAGGCAGATAATACAATGGTGAGATCTCTTGATTATGGGGGTTTGTAGCGATCAGAATGAAATTATTAGCAATGCAATATCTGTATGTGCCGCATAATGCCTGTGTGTGGCAATTACAGCAACACCTTGTATCTGTATGTGCTGCATAATGCCTATGTATGGCAATTACAGCAACACCTTGTATCTGTATGTGCTGCATAATGCCTGTGTATGGCAATTACAGCAACACCTTGTATCTGTATGTGCCGCATAATGCCTGTGTATGGCAATTACAGCGACACCTTGTATCTGTATGTGCTGCATAATGCCTGTGTATGACAATTACAGCAACACCTTGTATCTGTATGTGCCGCATAATGCCTGTGTATGGCAATTACAGCAACACCTTGTATCTGTATGTGCTGCATAATGCCTGTGTATTCCCAATTACAGCAACACCTTGTATCTGTATGTGCTGCATAATGCCTGTGTATGGCAATTACAGCAACACCTTGTATCTGTATGTGCTGCATAATGCCTGTGTATGGCAATTACAGCAACACCTTGTATCTGTATGTGCTGCATAATGCCTGTGTGTGACAATTACAGCAACACCTTGTATCTGTATGTGTCGCATAATGCCTGTGTATGGCAATTACAGCAACACCTTGTATCTGTATGTGCTGCATAATGCCTGTGTATGGCAATTACAGCAACACCTTGTATCTGTATGTGCTGCATAATGCCTGTGTATGGCAATTACAGCAACACCTTGTATCTGTATGTGCTGCATAATGCCTGTGTATGGCAATTACAGCAACACCTTGTATCTGTACTGTACAGGGATTTACACTCATTATAACCCCCTGAATCTTATCCCTGTACAGCAGCGACTGACCCCACAGCTCTCCCTGTATTCTGACAGATCCCTGGCTGCTGGAATGCTGCAGCGAGTGACCCCAGGGGGCATTAAGTGATGGGTATGAGCTGGATGAGGAGAGGTGGAGCCGGAGCGCCCCACTTCTCTCAGCTTATTGGTTATTAGTCAGGTTTAGGATTTTGCCCAGTGTATTGGACACGGCGTGAAACCTGTCGGTGACCTCTGGGTCAGAGCTGCCCGGGATGCCAGTCTGAGGACAGGGCTATAATGCCACACTGCCCGACCACAATCACAGATTGGCAGCGGCCAGAGCAGACACCGCGCCTCTTTATAAAGAACTAGAAGACTGTGACAACATCATCACACGGCAGATTTCTCAAACATCCTCCTCACAACCTCTGCGGTCGTCGCTCTGCGATACCAGCTCTTCCTCTCTGCCGGGAAAATCTTACACAAGCGCCTCGTTCTGTCAGAGAGGCCATCCTGACTCGAGGGGCCGCCGGGCGAGACAGCGGACCTCTACATGCAAGCACTGCCCTTTATGTACATCGATGAATTAGAATTCATTTCTCCAGCCATGTTCAAAATAGAAACATAGAATGTGTGGTCAGATAAGAAGCTTCTGGATCCTTTCCCTGGATTTCTCTCTTATTCAGGATCGCTTTATGCCGGTCCCATGCCGCCGGCTTAAACGCAATCACTGGTTTAGCCGCTACCACTTCTCCTGGAAGGCTGCTCCATGTATCCACCACCCTCTCAGTAACAGAATACAAACTGATGTTACTTTTAACCCTTTGAATCTCTACCTCGAACACTATGGGCTAAATTACAATCTCCACGCTAAAACGGGGGCGATAGGGAGAACAAAACTCCCTGCAAGATCCGGCCGGTGTAGTGATACGCAGGGGGAGACTGGGGGGACTTTTTCCCCCAGTCTTTCCCTGCTACCGCCGGATGGAGGAGGCGGTTGGAGCCGCAGGACAGGAGGTGAGTATTTGATTCCTTTTTTTTTTCTTTTTTTTTGGCTGGTGTAAATGGATTCTGCAGAAGCGAAATCCGTTAACACCAAATCCTGGCTTTGGTTAACTCTCCGCTAACCCCAGCCGCACGTTAATCAGCGCTAGTAGATTGCGCTCCCTATACTTAATATAGGGAGCGCAAAGTACAGAAAGCTCGCACTGAAAAGCACAAGCTACCAAACGCAAACACGTTACTTAACCCATTAGCGTTTGGATTGTAATATGCTGGAGGCCGTGCTGCAAGAACAATTCACAGAGGTAGAAAAGTGGATCAAAGATAACAAACTTTTTCTAAATTCTGACAAAACTGTAACAATGCTCTTTGGAACCGCACCTAAACTACACAAATTGCAAACACCCCATCTATGTGTTGGGACAAAATCAAATGGCATGCTGACCACAGTCACTTCTCTCAAATATCTAGGTATGTGGTTAGAACCAAATCTATCTTTTGGCCCCACATCGACAAACTCTCATCCAAACTTTACCCCAAACTAGGTGCCCTGTACAGAAACAAATCCTGCCTGAGCCCCACGGTAACAAAGCAGATTGTACAGCAAATGCTTATGCCAGCCAATGAATGCGGAGTTGTAGTGTATGCAGCCGCCCCGCAAACACACCTCCAGAAACTTACTACATTGTATAACTCATTCTGTCACTTTGTGCTACAATGTAACTACATGACCCACCATTGTGACATGTTAAAAGAACTAAACTGGCCATCACTGGAATCCAGACGCACCCTTCACCTTTCCAACCTGGTGTTTAAGAGCTTTTCCGGGAAGCTACCACCCTACCTGAATAGTCTGCTTCCCCCAGCAGTTCCCTCATCCTATAATCTCTGATCCAGGACCAGCACCTTACTTACAATACCGCAATACAAAAAGAAAATGGCTCGATCCTCATTTTCCTACAGAGCACCACAATTATGGAATAACCTCCCAGACGACATCAAATCTTCCCCCAGTCTTATGTCACGCAAGAGCTCCCTAATAACCTACCTCAATACAGAATGCACCTGTAAACATGTAACAGTGACTATATACAGAATGCACCTGTAAACATGTAACACAGTGACTATATACAGAATGCACCTGTAAACATGTAACACAGTGACTATATACAGAATGCACCTGTAAACATGTAACACAGTGACTATATACAGAATGCGCATGTAAACATGTACCATAGTGACTATATACAGAATGTGCCTGTAAACATGTAACAGTGACTATATACAGAATGCACCTGTAAACACGTAACACAGTGACTATATACAGAATGCACCTGTAAACATGTAACACAGTGACTATATACAGAATGCACCTGTAAACATGTAACACAGTGACTATACACAGAATGCACCTGTAAACATGTAACATAGTGACTATATACAGAATGCACCTGTAAACATGTAACACAGTGACTATATACAGAATGTACCTGTAAACATGTAACACAGTGACTATACACAGAATGCACCTGTAAACATGTAACATAGTGACTATATACAGAATGCACCTGTAAACATGTAACATAGTGACTATATACAGAATGCACCTGTAAACATGTAACATAGTGACTATATACAGAATGCACCTGTAAACATGTAACACAGTGACTATATACAGAATGCACCTGTAAACATGTAACATAGTGACTATATACAGAATGCACCTGTAAACATGTAACACAATGACTATATACAGAATGCACCTGTAAACATGTAACACAGTGACTATATACAGAATGCACCTGTAAACATGTAACATAGTGACTATATACAGAATGCACCTGTAAACATGTAACACAGTGACTATACACAGAATGCACCTGTAAACATGTAACACAGTGACAATATACAGAATGCACCTGTAAACATGTAACACAGTGACTATATACAGAATGCGCCTGTAAACATGTATTACAGTGACTATATACAGAATGCACCTGTAAACATGTATTACAGTGACTATATACAGAATGCACCTGTAAACATGTAACACAGTGACTATATACAGAATGCACCTGTAAACATGTAACATAGTGACTATATACAGAATGCACCTGTAAACATGTAACAGTGATATATACAGAATGCACCTGTAAACATGTAACACAGTGACTATATACAGAATGCGCCTGTAAACATGTAACATAATGACTTTATTTCCTACATTATTTTTCTGTTAATCTGTATATTTGTGGTTTTAATATCTTGCATTTTATTACTTTGTGTTTCTGTAACATTCAATGTTCTTGAACCCAGGACATACTTGAAAACCAGAGAATCTCAATGTATCCTTCCTGGTAAAATCCTTTATAAATAAATAAAATGGGGTAAACACCGCAGCAAACGTTAATGCTCACGCAGGTGAGCGTTAACGTTAAGATTGTAATGTGGCCCTCAATGTCTATTATTATTTGGGCCTATTAATAAATAGGTTTCCAGACAATGGTTTATAATGGCCCTGTATATATTTATAAAGTTATCAGATCCCTCGGAGACCCCTATATATATATATATATATATATACACAGGTGAAACTCGAAAAATTAGAATATGGTGCAAGAGTTCATTTATTTCAGTAATGCAACTTAAAAGGTGAAAGTAATATAGGAGTTCAGTTCAGGCGGTGATTTGTCATAATTGTGGGGATTATGGTTACAGCTCATGAAAACCCCAAATCCACAATCTCAAAAAATTAGAATATTGTGAAAAGGTGCAATATATTCTAGGCTCAAAGTGTCCCACTCTAATCAGCTAATTAAGCCATAACACCTGCAAAGGGTTCCTGAGCCTTTAAATGGTCTCTCAGTCTGGTTCAGTAGCAATCACAATCATGGGAAAGACTGCTGACCTGGTTGAGAGCCGTTGTGTGGCGCACCTTGAGGCGTCGTCGTTGTCTTCTCACCGTCCGACGCTTACTAGTCGTGCGGCTTGCAGCGGATCCTTTCGGTTCTCACTATCAGTTGTCGGAGCGAGTAATTTAGCACCTGGCTTCGGCTCTGCGCGAGGCCTAGCGAACAGGCCACGGAAAGCGCGGTTACGCAGAGCGCTTCTTTGGTGCGGTGCATACGAAGGCGCAGCGCAAGCGGAGGGATTAAAATCCTATTTCGGTAAGAACCAAGCGCTGATCGAATGCCTAACAGGGAAAATTATGCGAATGGTGCCGGCAGCAACAGTAGCGGCGAGGATTCTGGTGCGACGGTGGATTTTGTGTGTCGGGACTATCTGCGCAACGTATGCAAATGAGGAAAGCGCTGCCGTTTCAAGCACCCAGACTCGGGTGAGGTTTCAGACCTCGGGGTGCAGAAAAACAAGTTTGTCTTGTCACGATTTTCAAAACAAGGAATGTGTACGACTCAATTGTCGCTTTATCCACGGGACCAAGGATGATGAAGAACATTACAAGAAAACCGGGGAACTTCCTCCCCGTTTGTGACAAAAAGTGGCAGCTGGACTTGGCTTGTCTCCCACTGAATGGCCAAACAAGGGCGAGATTCCAATGTGTCGCGACGTCCTGAAGGGTGACTGCCAGCGTGGAGATGGGAATACGAGTACCGATATGACTAGCCATGTGATATGCGTAGCGGGGCTATGAATACCGGAGTGGCTACTGGAAATATGTCTACAACTACGCCCCGTCCTTACGAGCAATATGGTTCATATGAGGGTGTTCAAGACACCGATTACTACTCATATTACCGTTATGGGTTTGAAGAGCCGGCAATGAAAAGAAGGCGCGTGGGATACGACGGATATTATACCGCTTCCCCAGTAGGAGGAAGAAAATGTCATGCTGCGCAGGCGCGTTGAAGATTTGAAGAAGCAAGTGTCGGTGCTGGCTGCAACCAATGAAGTCTTACCGGATCAAAATGCGCAGTTTCGAAGTCAATCTAAGGTGGTTACACTCGGCACACTTGGCACTACAGCAGTAGCCAGCGAGCATGCGGTTGGTACAGTTACAAACTATAACCATGGCATTGCCCAGACCCACACTAAGTAGCCAAGCAATGCAGCCCAGAGTAGTCACACAACAAGAGCTAGTGGCATCCAGTGGTGGTGCTTCTGGTGGTCAGACAAATGCAGCAGCACAGCTGAACCCAGAAATCACCCCCCTCTCTGCCGCGCTGGCGCAAACCATTTCTCAAAGTATGGCCCCTCCTCCTGTCTCAATGGCACCTGTAGCCGTGTCTGTGGCTCCTGTAGCCGTGTCCATGGCTCAGCCTCTGCCTGGCATTACTATGACCCATGCCACTACACCTCTGGTTACATATACGCATGCTCTGAGAGCTCATAGGATAACAGCCATGCCTCACTAATTGACCACATTGCTCCATGGCTGAAGAGGTTTTATTTTGGTTAATGTGGCTTCTAGAAGGCACCACCATTATTTAACAATCAAACAGCCAGAAACACACGTTAGAGCAGTAATAAATAAAATAACTGCAGATGTAAAGCACACTCAACATGTAAGGTTATGGGGCATGTTCCAAATTGTTGTGTATAGAAGGAACTTATTTTGCGCAAAATAATGCTTATCCAGGCCGATTTCCCCCGCAGCAAATGGTGACTTGCAATCCTTGTTTCAGGTCTTAGTTCTACAGGAATGCATGCAGGTCTGAGGCCCATAAAGTGCAAGCGAAGGTACATTTTCTGCCAAGACGTGTTGTCGTCAACCAATTCCCCGGCCCTTATTAAAATCTCTAGTGATAATTATTCTCAACAAAATAAGCCTCCGTCTGTAGTTTTATGTCCTTTCCTTAGTAGTTATCTGCATGAATATATGGGATTTAAGTTGTATGTTAGGAATAAAATACTGGCCTGTATAAAGTGGCATTCCACATCTGTAAATAAAAACATAAGTGCCCCCCACCACACACACTCAGTCGACCCAGTCAGTGACAGCCAGGCCCTGAGTGATATCATCTTCAAGTCGACAAGTTACATTTGAGCAGCAGGTATGGGGGGGGCGCAATTTCAAATTGGCAATATATTATATATATAAAAATATGTATGCAACAACAGCATGATGCATCTGTGTGAGCTGGCACTCCGGCCCTGCCCTGGGCAATATATATATATATGCATGATGTGAGCTGGCAGGCCTGGGCAATGTATATATACGCATGATGTGGGCTGACCTGGGCAATATATACAGTTGTGTTCAAAATGATTCAAGCCCCACTGAAATTGAGTGTTTTGGCCAGTTTGACATCGATTTTGATCATTCAGTCATCTTGCTTACAATTAAATCAAAGAGGCACGTGTAGGTCAGACAAATATAACATAACATTTATAATGAAATAAGCACAAATGTCTTTTCTGTGCTCACATCATTATCAGTTTTATTCAACCCCCAAGTGACATTCAATCTTAGTACTTAGTACAACATCCTTTTACAGTTATAACAGCTTTTAAACGTGAAGCATAGCTTGACACAAGTGTCTTGCAGCCATCTACGGGTATCTTCGCCCATTCGTCATGGGCAAAAGCCTCCAGTTCAGTCACATTCTTTTTTTTTTTTTGTTTTCAAAGTTTTTATTTTGAAAAAGAGTCAGCTTAACAACGTACAAAGCATGAAATGGCCTCGCAGAGCCATGTAATGTCATCAAAGAAACACATCAGTATAAAACAAAGAAGTCATCTGAGGAAAATCACATTTTAGCAAACATCCCCTAGGAGGGGGGGTCTCATCGAGGGTAAACAACAAAAAATAAGAAAAGGCGGCCTTATTTGGCGAACAGAATAAAATCAAAGTAACCAACGAAAGTGACCTCGCAGGGCCATAAGAAATCACTTATGTAACATAGAGTTAACCATATAGTCATATTTTGACAGAAATTTCTCGCAAGGAAAAGAGGGGAGGGGGATAAGAAGAAAAAAATAAATGGGGAGAAAATGGTGCTGTATATATATCGCTGCTGAGAAGATGGTAACCCACAGGGCAGAGAGGAAAAAAAAAAAAAAAAAGGGGGGGAAGGGGTCAAATAGGGGGTAGGAGGAGAATGGCAAAGACCATAACCGTGACTCTCCTGGCACACTCCCGAGGGAGGCCATGGAGGAGCAATGTCACGAGGCCCAGGAGCCCGAGGGCCAAACATGACTCAAAGCCATGGTGGCACGCCTCCGGCAACCTGAAAAAATGCCAAAAAAAAAAAAAAAAAAAAAAGCAAAGGGGGGGGAAGGGTGGGTACACCATCCTCGGCAGATCAAGCACATATCATAACCAAATAATATAAAAGGGGGAAGGAGAATAAGAACATCAATAAACAGAAAAAACGAAATCGGCGAAATGTATCGCGTATACTTAAAAGTCATCTGAATGAAACTGAGAAGGAAAAAATAAATAAATAAATAAAAAAAATATATATATATATATAATTTTTGCAGGAAATCAAAAGGCACGGCGTGGGAATATGTAAAGTCAGAAATAGTCCAAGAAAATTAATAGTATCAATGGGGGAAACACAATCCGAAAAAGGTCGTTAAGAGGCAATAAAGACCAGAGTGTCCAGGTATATCACTGCCTGATTTCAGGTCCATACTTAACCCGGATCCTTCGTAGAAGCGGGGGGACCGTTCAGTCCAGAACTATTTATCTCTGGGGTTGGAAACAGACCCATTGAACGTAGCTGGGACCACGCCGCCTCAGGCGAAGTCACCAGGTGTGTCAAATTATCATGATATATGTACAGAGATCCCGCCACCCCCACCTGTATTTCACCCCACAGCTCCTCAAAAACGCTGAGATCTCTCGGAATTGACGTCGAGCAATCAATGTCACAAATGGGAGATCATTAAATAAAGATAAGGATACATTCTCAAAAAAATTGGTGCTCGGGCCACAGGGAGCGACATCAATTGGCGCTTATCAGCCACCAACCCCGCCACTGCCAGCACATCTCGAGGGGAGTCCACCGGGGCCGTGGCCGCCTTTCGAAGCCGGATGGCTTTCTGAAAAACAGGACTGGTGGCGGACTCGAGCATCGCAGAAGTAGCTTTGTTAATAAATGGCAAAAGGTCGGCATCAGCAAGCGTCTCCGGGATCCCCCGGATACGGATATTCTTCTGTCGATGTCGGATTTCAGCTGCTTCTACCGCTCCCGTAAGCAGCGCGACCTGTGACTGTAACGATTCCACCTGCGGCGTATGTAGTGTCTGGATCACTTCGACCTCGTCAACTCGAGCCTCCGCAGCCGTCAAACGGTCTCTAACCTGCGTCAGGTCTGCAGACATGGCCGCAAAATCCGCCCTCCACACCGCCTTCATCTCATCCATTGCTTCCCTCAATAAGCTCCGAACATCCTCCCTCGTGAAGGACATGCGGTCCGTACACATCCGCCTCCCAGGGGCTGTAGGAAGGGAGTCCACAGAATCCAAGTGGTCAGATGGCGTCTCCAGCCGTCGTGCCACTGATGGCTTCGGATCTCCGGCGGTCGACCCCGGTCGATTCTTTACCCCCAGCAATCCTGGAGAATGCCGGGCAGCCACCGAGGTCTCAGACCAAAACGGTTCCTCCTCTTCCGCAGAACTCGCTGTGGGAGACAAATATGTGTGGGGTTCGCCCTGCCGCTTTCGTCGGCCTCACCTAGTGCATCACGGATGTCCCGCTGCTGGGTACCATCCGGTAGCAGAGGTTTCTTCTCGGTCTTCCTCCCCATTAAAGTAGCAGTATACTGACTGTTTAGTCTGAATAAAAGTACAGCGGAGTATATTACTAACAAAGGTCGCCGCACAAAGCGGTCCCCAATCTGTCTCACTCCTCGGGATCTCCCAAGCACCTGGGTCCCCACAAACAACGGGCGCACCGGGTGCTAAGTTCGAGTAGGGCAGCAAGCGGCAGGCGAGTGAAATAATAAACTCCGCGGTTGCAAGATGGCCGACCGGAGTAGGCTGCAAGTGTTGCAAGTGATCGGTTGGGTCCTTTTAAACCACTGCTGCTCGGTGAGACCGCTTCAGGGGTGCACAAACAGACCTTATACAGGTTTGGGGTCGTCTATGAGGTCGATGGCAGTCGGGATTACAGGTAAACTAGCAAAATCTTCAACGGAGCCCGGCTGCACACGTCCTCTCTCCTCGGCTGTTAGCTCCGCCTCCCAGTCACATTCTTAGGCTTGCGCACTGCAACGACTTTCTTTAAGTCCCACCAGAGTTTCTCAATCGGATTTAAGTCAGGTGACTGCAATGGCCACTCCAAAATGTTCCAGCCTTTAATCTGCAACCATGCTCTAGTGGACTTGGAGGTATGCTTGGGATCATTGTCCTGTTGAAAGGTCCAACGTCTCCCAAGCCTCAGGTTTGTGACGGACTGCATCACATTGTCATCCAATATCTCCTGGTACTGAAGAGAATTCATGGTACCTTGCACACGCTGAAGCTTCCCTGTACCTGCAGAAGCAAAACAGCCCCAAAGCATGATTGACCCCCCGCCATGCTTCACAGTAGGCAAGGTGTTCTTTTCTTCATAGGCCTTGTTCTTCCTCCTCCAAACATAGCGTTGATCCATGGGCCCAAACAGTTCTAATTTTGTTTCATCAGTCCACAGAACACTATCCCAAAACTTCTGTGGTTTGTCCACATGACTTTTGGCATACTGCAGTCGACTCTTCTTATTCTTTGGAGACAGCAAGGGGGTGCGCCTGGGAGTTCTGGCATGGAGGCCTTCATTACGCAGTGTGCGCCGTATTGTCTGAGCTGAAACTTCAGTACCCACGTCTGACAAATCTTTTCTCAGTTCCTCAGCAGTCACACGGGGACTTTTCTCTACTCTACGCTTCAGGTAGCGCACAGCAGTCTAAGTCAGCATCTTCTTTCTGCCACGACCAGGTAGCGTTTCAACAGTGCCCTTTGCCTTGAATTTGCGAATGATGCTTCCTATGGTCTCTCTTGGTATGTTTAACATCTTTGCAATCTTCTTATAGCCATTGCCCTTCCTGTGAAGAGTAATCACCTCTTCTCTTGTCTTCCTGGACCATTCTCTTGACTTCACCATGTTTGTAACCACACCAGTAAATGTCTAGAAGGAGCTGAGTATCACAGTCATTTTAAAGCTGCCTAATTGGTGCTTATATCAATACCTGATTGAAAACACTTGAATGAACCTCTGTTCTTCAGAGTGGTAGTCTTTAAGGGGTTGAATAATTGTGTCAATGAAGAATTCACAAAAGAAACATTTACTACTGTATTACAAAACCAATTGATGTCATTTTAGTTGCATATGGTTCTTTAAAAAGTCCTTGTAGGATTTCATTCTGAATACAATTACAAATGTCACTAAATTCCCTAAAACCCTTTACAGCATTGGGGGTGAATAATTTTGAACACAACTATATACACGCATGATGTGTCGCTTTTTGTTTGGGGGGGTGCAAGTAGCTGGTGTTGCCTAGGGCGCACAATAGTCTCGCACCGGCCCTGCATACACTGGCACTAACTGGGTAGCTTTCTGTCTTCTGTGAATTTGACATGAATGGAATGACCTCAAAGTGAGTCTAAAAAATGAGAGAATAAGATATCTGTTCCTATAATTCAAATAAGCTTTCCCAGTGGAAATGTCTATGGAGGGTCAATCTATTCATTCTGTAATTTGTATCATAACAGGTCAGCACCTGTAAAACATTGCATTCATGCGCTACCATTTCTAATCAAAGAATCCTGCTGAAACATCGCAAAGCTGTACATTCTCACTGTTTATTATCTGCTGTGTTTCAACACTTGCCATCTTTGTCCCAGTACCCAGTATTTTGAAATGCCTTTTGTCCCTAATGTTGAGTTTGCAGTTGTCACGTTTTGTATTGGAGTCAGGATTGCGTTGATGAAAGTCTCTCTCCTGTCAAGGAGTCACCTCGGATTCTTTTTCGCATTTCTGTTCTATTCGCGTTGTGCTCATATATTAAAATGATAGTGTTAAGCGGTAATTTTCTATGAATATAATATATATATAACATTACCACAGATCAGGCATTAACCAGCTCTATGCCACACCTGGCTTTAAATCATTATCGTTACTTTTTTGTGCGTGTAGCTTTTAGGTCTTATCGAGTCTGAAACGTTAAAGGTCTTGCTCTTTTTGTATGTAGAAGGCAAACATATAGAACTTGTCACGTTTCATTTTTTTAGTCATTGCCTTCATAAAATGTACTTTCACTCCTTAGCGTATTTTGAGGTCTTGCATATAAACTAGAGATTGAAGCATCTGCTGGAAGAAGCCGCCTTCAGCTAGTGTAGCTTTACGTGTAGCAAGTTATTATAGTAAATCAGAAGAAGTCAAGTTCTAGCATTTAAAAGAAACTACTGAAAGCTGATCTATGGCTTTTTCTAACATAATTCATAGTTTAAAGTTAGTGGCTGGAAAAAAAGAAGTTTAGACTATAAAAATTTGGGTTGAAATGCTTCAAAGTTGAACATCTTGACTTGTGGTTATGGAATTTTATAAACCTTGGTTTTGAGGCCGTGTTTCGTTTTCTGTTATTAAAGAAAAGTCTAAATCTGAAAAAAAAAAAAGACGCTGACCTGACAGTTGTGCAGAAAACCATCACTGACCCCTCCATAAGGAGGGAAAGCCTCAAAAAGGTCATTGCAGAAGAAGTTGGATGTTCCCAAAGTGCTGTATCAAAGCACATTAATAGAAAGTTATGTGGAAGAAAGAGGTGCACAAGCAGCAGGGATGACGCAGCCTGGAGAGGATTGTCGGGAAAAGGCCATTCAAAAGTGTCGGGGACTTTCACAAGGAGTGGACTGAGGCTGGAGTCAGTGCATCAAGAGCCACCACACACAGACGCATCCTGGACATGGGCTTCAAATGTCGTATTCCTCTTGTCAATCTGCTCCTGAACAACAAACAACATCAGAAGTGTCTTACCTGGGCTAAAGAAAAACACCTGGTCTGTTACTCAGTGGCTCCAAAGTCCTCTTTTCTGATGAGAACAACGTTTTGCATCTCATTTGGAAACCAAGGAGCCAGAGTATGGAGGAAGAATGGAGAGGACACACTGCAAGATGCTTGAAGTCCAGTGTGAAGCTTCCACAGTCTTTGTTGATTTGGGGAGCCATGTCCTCTGCTGGTCTTGGTCCTCTGTGCTTCATTAAGTCCAGGGTCAACGCAGCCGTCTAGCAGGAGATTTTGGAGCACTTCATGCTTCCTTCCGCAGACGAGCTTTATGGGGATACGGACTTCATTCTCCAGCAGGACTTGGCACCTGCCCACACTGCCAAAAGCACCAAAACCTGCTTCAATGAGCGTGGGATTACTGTGCTTGATTGGCCAGAAAACTCGCCTGACCTGAACCCCATAGAGACTCTATCCCAAGAGAAAGACGAGAGACATGAGACGGGACAATGCAGAAGAGCTGAAGGCCACTATTGAAGCATCCTGGTCTTCCATAACACCTCAGCAGTGCCACAGACTGATAGCTTCCATGTCACATTGCCACATTGAGGCAGGAATTGCTGCAAACCAAGCACTGAGTACATCTGCAGCTTATACTTTTCACAGGTTCCATATTGTTCTATGTACAATCCTTGTTTTATTGATTACATGGAATATTCTCATTTTCTGAGATTATGGTTACAGCTCATGAAAGGCCCAAATCCACAATCACCACAATTATCACAAATCACCACTTGATCGATCTCGCTTTGCATCTAATGAGTCTCATATATTACTTTCACCTTTTAACTTGCATTACTGAAATAAATTAACTTTTGCTCCATATTCAAATTTTTTCGAGTTTCACCTGTATATTTATAGAAAGTTATCAGACCCCTCTCTAAGTTGCCGTTTCTCTAAACTGGTTTAAGCTTGTTAGATTAGTTGGCTTCTCTGCACTTTTTCTAGCACCATAATATCTTTATATAAAGCAGGTACCAGAATCACGCGGCATATTCAAGGTGCGGCCTGACCATTGATTTATACAGAGGCAAAATTAAGTTTTCATCCCGTGAGTGAACTCCCCTTTTAATGCCGATACCTTGCTGGCCTTGGCGGCTGCTGTTTGACATTGCACATTGTTACTTAGTTTGAACCACTGGTGTCCATCTTGAAACTGTACCATTTATAACCACTCTCTGTACCCTATCTTTTAGCCAGTTTTCTATCCAAGAACAAGTATTTTCATATAAACCAATTTTTCTTAATTTAAATAGTAACCTTTTGTGTGGAAACTGTGTCGAAAGCTTTGGCAAAAATAAATTACATCCACTGTGACCCCTGATCTATACTAACACTATCACATTGTGACCCCATGATCTATACTTACACTTCACAGAATGCAATTAGGTTAGTCTGACATGATCTGTGCTTCATAAAACATGCCGATTCCTCCTAATTACATTATACCTCCCAATAAATTCCTGAATATTATCCCTTAGTAAACACTCAAATCATTAACCCTTTACTGGTAACTTTTCTCCTTCAAGCCGTACACCATTTTAGTAGCCCTTCTCTGAACTCTCTCTAAGATGTCTATATCCTTCTGGAGATACGGTCTCCAGTACTGCACACAGTACTCCAAGTGAGGTCTCACCAGTGCTCTGTACAACGGCATGACGACTTCCCTCTTTAGACTGCCAATACCTCTCCCTTCACAAGTAAAGCATTCTGCCAGCATCGCCAAGCATTCTGCCAGCATCTCCTGCTGCTTGATTACATTGTCTACTTACCCTTCCTCTGCAATAACAGTAAGATGGTAACAAGACCTTGCGCCCAATAAACTGCATTGAGCGCAATCCTCTGTTGCCTGTCACTCAGCCACTGCCTAATCCATTCAACAATACTGGAATCCAAGCTCAAAGATTGCAATTTATTGATAAGCCTTCTATGCGGAACAGTATCAAAAGCCTTACTGAAACCGAAAACAAGCAATGTCTCCTGCACCACCCATACCCAATGACAAACCCAGTGTCACTGCACCACCTTTACCCAATGACAAACCCAATGTCACTGCACCACCTTTACCCAATCACAAACCCAATGTCACTGCACCACCTTTACCCAATCACAAACCCAATGTCACTGCACCACCTTTACCCAATCACAAACCCAATGTCACTGCACCACCTTTACCCAATCACAAACCCAATGTCTATTACCAGTTACCAGTGGGGTAGCTCAGGGGTCAGTACTTGGACCCATTCTCTTTAATATTTTTATTAGTGATATTGCAGAAGGTATTAATGGAAAAGTATGTCTTTTTGCTGATGACACAAAGATTTGCAACAGGGTTGACGTTCTTGGAGGGATCAGCCGAATGACAAATGATTTAGGTAAACTAAAAAAATGGTCGGAGTTGTGGCAATTGAGTTTTAATGTGGATAAGTGCAAGATAATGCACCTGGGACGTAAAAACCCAAGGGCTGAATATAGAATATATGATACATCTGAGGGTTGGGATTTAGGGGTTATTATTTCAGAGGATCTAAAGGTAATAGAGCAGCAGGAAATGCTGGCAGAATGCTTGGAAATGCTGGCAGAATGCTTGGAAATGCTGGCAGAATGCTTGGTTATTATTTATTATTATTCTTTATTTATAAAGCGCCAGCATATTCCGCAGCGCTGTACAATAAGCACAGTATAGACAGGGTTACAATACATTGAACAACATTTGACAAACAGTACAGGAGGAGATGAGGGCCCTATTCCCGTAGGAACTCACAATCTAGGAGGGTTGGGGTTGGAAACAGGAGGAGAGGACTGTAAGGTGAGAGTGATTGATGGTTGGTCAGTGAGTTGGGTGGTAGGCTTCCCTAAATAGGAATGTTTTCAGGGAGCGTTTGAAGGAAGAGAAGTTAGGGGAAAGTCTGACAGCACGAGGGTTGTGTAGGGAGAGCCTGTATTAGCAGTAGGAAAAGGGAAGTGCTCATGCCACTGTACAGAGCACTGGTGAGACCTCACTTGGAGTACTGTGTGCAGTACTGGAGACCGTATCTCCAGAAGGATATAGACATCTTAGAGAGAGTTCAGAGAAGGGCTACTAAAATGGTGTACGGCTTGAAGGAGAAAAGTTACCAGGAAAGGGTTAATGATCTTAACATGTACAGCTTGGAAAAAAGACGAGACAGAGGAGATATGATAGAAACATTTAAATACGTAAAGGGAATCCACAAGGTAGAGGAAGGGAGTATATTTAAAAGGAAACAAAGTAGCAAAACAAGAGGACATAGTCTTAGATTAGAGGGGCAAAGGTTTAAAAGTAACATCAGGAAGCATTATTTTACTGAGAGGGTGGTGGATACATGGAACAGTCTTCCAGTAGAAGTGGTAGAGGCCAAAACAGTAATTGAATTTAAGCAGGCATGGGATAGGCATAAGGCTATCCTAAACAAAAGATAAATACAGGTAAAGTATCCATGTAATTGGGCGACTAGATGGGCCGAAAGGTTCTTATCTGACGACATTTTTCTATGTTTCTATTGAGCCACCTTTACCCAATCACAAACCTAATCCTACATTTTATATGGATCACCTCGTAACACCCTAAACAAATCACAGATATAGCCCGACCCCTCACTGCCTCGAGTCGGTGAGTTCATGGTGGTTCTGGTTACATCGGACTTGGAATCCAGGTACGTACACACACACACACACACACACACCTTTAGGGCTTTGATCCGAATTACAGATCCAGATTTACGGAAAAGTCCTTCTGTGCCGAGGTGATCACCGAGAAATTGGCAGATGTTCACCAGTAACCTGTGGAGGGAAGAGACAGCGAGCGGTAAAGAGTGCCAGGCGAGGGAGATCGGGGCAGAGCAGGTCACATTAACAGATTTTTTAGATCCAGCCGATCCAGTTAACATGTTTCACCCCTCCGCCTCTGGTCTGACCCAGGGGATGAGAGGTTTGGGGGGGCCGTGCAGTCCTTCACTGGTACATTGCCGCTGTGGTAGTATTAATACTCACTGAGGGACGCCCCCTTCTGTTTTGCAGAGGGGCAATAATGGCAGAGGGACCCCGAACAGCCGCTCCCCAGAAGACTTCTTCTAGAAGGAGAGAGACGTCTCCGGTAAACACGCTGAACCCCCACCGGGACCCCCAAGTCTCTGCAGACCACCACCTACCTGTCCTTCCAGGCTCAGGGACTTCTTCAGGAGCCGGATTTTAATCCCCAGGGACTTCAGGTACTGGATGATGATCGTGGAGGGACCGGCCGTCCCCATGATCCCCTTAATTATCATTTAGAGTCACACCAGGATGAAAGGCTTGCACTCGGTTCCTGCAGACAGTTGGATATGTTACACTGAGCCCATCACAGGGACCCCCCCCCAACAGACCCCCCCCCCCAGGGACCTGACATATCCACCTTCTGCAGAATCACTGGTCATGGGGTGCATCAGGCACAAGCTGATTAAAAACACATGGGCACAGGGGTTACACGGGGGTACATAGGGAGAGACTGAGGGGCAGGTGGAACCCTACACGGGGGTACATAGGGAGACTGAGGGGCAGGTGGAACCCTACACGGGGGTACATAGGGAGAGAGACTGAGGGGCAGGTGGAACCCTACACGGGGGTACATAGGGAGAGAGACTGAGGGGCAGGTGGAACCCTACACGGGGGTACATAGGGAGAGAGACTGAGGGGCAGGTGGAACCCTACACGGGGGTACATAGGGAGACTGAGGGGCAGGTGGAACCCTACACGGGGGTACATAGGGAGAGACCGAGGGGCAGGTGGAACCCTACACGGGGGTACATAGGGAGACCGAGGGGCAGGTGGAACCCTACACGGGGGTACATAGGGAGACCGAGGGGCAGGTGGAACCCTACACGGGGGTACATAGGGAGACCGAGGGGCAGGTGGAACCCTACACGGGGGTACATAGGGAGACCGAGGGGCAGGTGGAACCCTACACGGGGTACATAGGGAGACTGAGGGGCAGGTGGAACCCTACACGGGGGTACATAGGGAGACTGAGGGGCAGGTGGAACCCTACACGGGGGTACATAGGGAGACCGAGGGGCAGGTGTAACCCTACACGGGGGTACATAGGGAGACTGAGGGGCAGGTGGAACCCTACACGGGGGTACATAGGGAGAGAGACTGAGGGGCAGGTGGAACCCTACACGGGGGTACATAGGGAGAGACTGAGGGGCAGGTGGAACCCTACACGGGGGTACATAGGTGACCGAGGGGCAGGTGGAACCCTACACGGGGGTACATAGGGTGACCGAGGGGCAGGTGGAACCCTACACGGGGTACATAGGGTGACCGAGGGGCAGGTGGAACCCTAACACGGGGTACATAGGAGAACGAGGGGCAGGTGGAACCCTACACGGGGGTACATAGGGAGAGAGCCCGAGGGGCAGGTGGAACCCTACACGGGGGTACATAGGGAGACCGAGGGGCAGGTGTAACCCTACACGGGGTACATAGGGAGACCGAGGGGCAGGTGTAACCCTACACGGGGGTACATAGGGAGACTGAGGGGCAGGTGGAACCCTACACGGGGGTACATAGGGAGACTGAGGGGCAGGTGGAACCCTACACGGGGGTACATAGGGAGACCGAGGGGCAGGTGTAACCCTACACGGGGTACATAGGGAGACTGAGGGGCAGGTGGAACCCTACACGGGGTACATAGGGAGAGAGACTGAGGGGCAGGTGGAACCCTACACGGGGGTATATAGGGAGAGAGACTGAGGGGCAGGTGGAACCCTACACGGGGGTACATAGGGTGACCGAGGGGCAGGTGGAACCCTACACGGGGGTACATAGGGTGACCGAGGGGCAGGTGGAACCCTACACGGGGGTACATAGGGTGACCGAGGGGCAGGTGGAACCCTACACGGGGGTACATAGGGAGAACGAGGGGCAGGTGGAACCCTACACGGGGGTACATAGGGAGAGAGCCCGAGGGGCAGGTGGAACCCTACACAGGGTACATAGGGAGACTGAGGGGCAGGTGGAACCTGACATGGGGTACATAGGGAGACTGAGGGAGACTGAGGGGCAGGTGGAACTCTGTGGCCTGTAGTCCCTTCAAGGCCAACTGGGCAGCACCGTAACCCACAGGTAGAAGATCGCCATGGCATCATTCCCACAATCCTCAGCCAGACACGTGACAAAACGTGGAAAGGTAAAAGCTCTGTATTACACAGAACATGGCGAATCAGAGTGACAAACAATGACACAGCCAAGGCGGCCCAAAACCCTGTGCTGCCCGCCCGAGTCCAAAAGGATGAAATACTGCCCCAAGGAAAAAAAATAACCCAAAAACCATGTGATGTGTATGAGAGTATCACAGAGCTCCACAGCAATAACTCAGTAACGTGCAGAGTGTATGAGCGTATCACAGAGCTCCACAGCAATAACTCAGTAACGTGCAGAGTGTATGAGCGTATCACAGAGCTCCACAGCAATAACTCAGTAACGTGCAGTATGTATGAGCGTATCACAGCTCCACAGCAATAACTCAGTAACGTGCAGTGTGTATGAGCGTACAAAGCTCCACAGCAATAACTCAGTAACGTGCAGTGTGTATGAGCGTATCACAGCTCCACAGCAATAACTCAGTAACGTGCAGTGTGTATGAGCGTATCACAGCTCCACAGCAATAAAACTCACGGTAACGTGCAGTGTGCATAGTTGAGGCTCCAAATGCTGCACCTGGCAATATGCTGCCTGGAGCCGTGGCTCCATCTAGCCCCATGGACAGGCCAGCCCCGTACACAGCGTGCTGAACACACTACGTGTGGCAGCAGTATGTCTATGGTGTAGAGGGAATGTAAATATAGAGTGTGGCGAGAGTCACTTTGAACTTGGGGTACATGGACCTAGAGATGCATTTGAGGTGCATGCCTGAGGTTCCATATGGTTTCCCTGCCCTCTCCTATGTTGAAGTTACCCTGTACATACAATTCTAGGTGCAGGGCGTTTGTGTCGTCTGTTTCACATGAATACTGTTATCGTCATTGTCCATGTCTATCTGGTCACTATCTGCTAATGGGCTACAGTGACCCAGGCAGTAAACCTGTCTAGAATAGGTTTACATCTGTTAAAGGTTGGACTGGTCTTTGTTTATCTGTCTTGTTTGGCAAACACTGCAAAGACCAGGGGAGGGATTCCTGATGTATCACAGTAAGACACCAGGGTGTCATTTCCCATTGGCCGCTGGGCCCCGCCTGGCACTGAACATATTATTCATTAAAGGCTCAGTTACTGCCTGACTGTTCTAACCTCCAGATCTGCGTGTGGCTTCATTTCTGGGGAATGCCATCACCCCCGCTTTCAGGGTACCCCCTTCCTTAAGCTTTGACTAAGGGCTGGAGAAAGGCACAAAAGACTGCTGGTGGGAGAACGGGGGCTCCAGCAAGGGAGCGGCATTAAGTGTGGTGACCCAGTTGGGGTACGGAGATCTGTTGCAAAGAGTAACAGGCGAGATACAAAGCGGGCGAGCAGGCCACACAAGAAGTCAGTGCATCATTAACAAACCGCACACAAAGGGACATAGAAACACACTGCACAACATTCCAGCCTGGGTGTAAAGTGTGTAAGCAAGTGTGTAAGCAAGTGTGTAAGCAAGTGTGTAAGCAAGCGTGTAAGCAAGCGTGTAAGTAAGTGTGTAAGCAAGTGTTTGTTTTCCAGCAAATAGACATTTATGATAATTCTGTAACATATAAAGCAAAGGCCCCGTAACCAGGGACCATGTATAAAGCAATACCAGATGCTTGAGGAGTTTACAGAGGCAGCACTCCGGCATGTCACCAGCTCCCACCTAGTGGGGTTACCATGTTATCCTGGACACGCATTACTATTGCATACAGAGTGAAATCAGATAAAAGTGCTGCCCTGCAACATGTATAACTCATATGCTGCAGGAAGGATATCAGGGCCGATCATCTGGGATTCCTTACCTGCAGTGTATGGGTTATACATGCTGCGGGGTGGCATTACATGCTGCGCGGGGGGGGGGGGCACATTTTTCATGCACCGCCCATAACCATGAATACATTATGTGTCCAGGGAAGCATGGCTGCTCTGTTAACCCGAATAGTGGAGGCAGAAAGCAGAGGCAAAATACAGACCCCCCCCCCCTGAATTCCAAAGATATGCAGTGTTATTCAGAGAGAGGTGAAAAGCAGGAGAATTGCTGGAGAAGTGAAAATTCTAGGTTAAAATATTTGTCACTTCTCCAGTCATTCTCCTGAGTTTCACCTCTCTCTTAATAACCCTAACAGTTTATTCATGCTGATGGGTAGTGCATGAAAACTGCCACCCCACAGCATGTATAACCCATACACTGCAGGCGAGAAATCAAATCCCCGGTGACCCGATTTCCTTCCTGCAGTATATGAATTATACATGTTGCAGGGCTGCACTTTCTCACTGCTCCCCGCTGTATGAAATAGTAATAAGTGTCCAGGAAAACATGGCTGACCTGGCAACCCTAGCCCCAGAGCATTCTGGGAACACGTGCGCCAGACAGCGGACACAACTGAGAGGAGCCACACTCAGCCACACTCAGAAAGCACAGTTTAGCAAGTAAAGCCCACATGACATCACAGGATGAAGGAGCGACATGTGTGACATCGCTGAACAAAAACCTCCCGGGGACTTTCCTAACCTGGCACGCAGAATCTACGGTTTGGGTTCATGGTGCTAGATCCCCCCCCATCATACACCACCCCCATACACCACCTCCCCTGCATCCCCCCCCCCCTCATACTACACCACCTCCCCTGCATCCCCCCCCTCATACTACACCACCTCCCCTGCATCCCCCCCCCCTCATACTACACCACCTCCCCTGCATCCCCCCCTCATACTACACCACCTCCCCTGCATCCCCCCCCTCATACTACACCACCTCCCCTGCATCCCCCCCCTCATACTACACCACCTCCCCTGCATCCCCCCCCTCATACTACACCACCTCCCCTGCATCCCCCCCCTCATACTACACCACCTCCCCTGCATCCCCCCCCCTCATACTACACCACCTCCCCTGCATCCCCCCCCTCATACACCACCTCCCCTGAATCCCCCCCTCATACTACACCACCTCCCCTGCATCCCCCCCTCATACTACACACCTCCCCTGCATCCCCCCCCATTCACCACCTCCTCCCCTGCATCCCCCCCCCCTCATACTACACACCTCCCCTGCATCCCCCCTCATTACTACACCACCTCCCCTGCATCCCCCCCTCATACTACACCACCTCCCCTGCATCCCCCCCTCATACTACACCACCTCCCTGCATCCCCCCTGCATCCCCCCCTCATACTACACCACCTCCCCTGCATCCCCCCCCTCATACTACACCACCTCCCCTGCATCCCCCCCTCATACTACACCACCTCCCTGCATCCCCCCC